>CM029555.1:20786238-21986238 GCA_017141385.1 Sogatella furcifera
CTTCTAGAAATTAAACATGGGTTAAAATATCACAAATACTATTGTTAAAAACTTTGTTTCAAATATTGTATCTAAAAAAATGGATTTCAAATCATATTCACAAAATTTGTACTGTAAGGAGATATTGAGAAATTTTTTTTAAAGGCTCTATTCTGGATTTATGTTACGTTTTATCACAGAATGAGTGATAACCAAAATTGTAGTGCAATTTATTGTGAATCAATTGCCGTTAATTTGGAGTTTCTATCATCCATAGTTACCATTCTACAAGCATTTTCATGGAGTGCTGCAGGCTCAAAACATCCGCCATTTTGAATCCGCAATAACTTGAGCCAGTCCCAATACTCAGAAGTCCATCAAGTGGTTTGGGTATCCCTGGATACCCCAGAAACAGAATATCAGGGTCTCTTGCCATCTTCACCAACTTGTACACGGCATATTGGTTTTTCTTCATAAGGAACCGGACTGTGATGCAAGTTGTTTGTTCTTTCTCCTTGAAAAGTTAGATGATAAAATATAATGTTGATTACAAAAACTGTTGCATGCAAAATGGTAATAAAGCATTGCCATTTTTTCCTAGAATGAATGATAAATCGGAATGATGCAAGATGTTTGTTCCTTTCACTTACTTAATCTTATCAAGGTTATTTGGTTAATTAAAGTATGTTTTCTCAGAATGATTAATTAGCTGGTATCATGCTAACAGAGCTAGTTGGTTTCTTTATTTGAATAATTTTATCAAAACCGAGTTGCACAACAAGATCATGTTTTTTCCCCAGAGTCATTAACTATCTGTCCTTGTTATTTTAATCACATAGCAAAAAACGTGAACTTTGAAAGTGAAAGACAGTGATAATGTGTTGCCCCCATTCACTCTTTACTAAATCAGAGAGTATAAAAGTTGGAGCACATTTCATTTCAAACATCAAACAGTATCAACCAGTGCTTGCTTCAACATCAAGTTCAGTATTGTACCAGTCTCTACTGCTCTAGCTAGTCAACAGACTCTCAGTCAGCTAATCAGACTTCCATCCCAGATTCGGATCCAGTCAACTGCTCAGATTTTCATTCAAGATCTGCCTATTGAAGATTCATCTATTCCAGATCTGGACCCTAGCCATTGGTGATCCTAGCTCATCTCAGCTGAAACCACTTCAGATCAAATCTTCTATCATCATCAATATCAGGAAAAAGGAGTTGTTTTTCTTTTACTATTTTCAAGATGCCAAAGCTTTTTCAAAAAATATTAGAGAGTGCTTACCTGAAAAGGGGACAGCTGAATCTGCTGGATTTGATTTGAAAAGTCCGGTATCAAGAGTGATGCCAGCTCACTCTCTGATTTTAATTTTCCTTGATATCATGGTATTCTGCCCAAAAAATAAATTTGGTAAGATCTATGAAAGATCGGGGATGGCAAGGGATGGTATAATTGTTTTAGGAGGTGTTATTGATGCAGATTATCAAGGAAATGTAGGAGTAATACTGTTCAATCTAGCGGAAACAGATTATATTATTTCAAGAGGGGATAGGATTGCTCAAATTGTGTTTCATAAGATTGAAAATGATATTGGGAGTGATTGTCATGTGATAAGAGAAGAAAGAGGAGATGTTGGATTTGGATCCACCAACAATAAGGGAAAAAACGGAGAATTGTTGATGATGATGACAATTGTTCTCAATCAATACTAAGCTCTATCTAAATCAATTACACATAATATTCAATATGATTAATATTTTTCCGGTGTTGGTATAATATTGTAAAAATAATGTTTTCCATTTTTTCTCTTTCTAGATGATCTCTTTGCTCAATTTATTCTCCCTTATACATATTCAAGGCATCAACACTATAGATCTATGGGAAAGATTCACCGATCATCTTCAAACTTTACTTCATCTTCATCTTTACTTAAACAACCTGTGGCTTATTCAAATCGTCCCACTTCATTGGCGAAACCTGTACTTATCGCGCGTTGATTCAGAGATAGTACACGTGACTGGAAGTACATTGTCTTCAATGTAGCGAAGTACAGTCACAGGATACTCATACTGCTCAGTGAACATCGATTCAAGCAGACTTCTTTCCTCAGCAGTGATCGGTAGCAACGTGCTTCTGTAGTTACCTATAGTGTCAATTGCATCTTGACTGTGAAAACATTGTGGAATCTTTCCAGTACTTCCACACCGTTCATCGAAAAATCTGGTCCTGCAGCTTTCCCTCAAGAAGATTCAATCATGGGGATTGTAGGCGCTATCAATCAGTGCTGCAAGAACACGGCCAGCAATCTTCTTGAGATCAACAACTTTACATTCCTCCTGGTATTCATTTGAAATGGTGTCGACACTTACTAACAGCTTGAATCCTACTTTCTTTATTATTTCCACTGAGAGGCAGTATTCTCTATATCCTCTGAATAATATGTCATTCCGCTTTGCAACTTTTGCAACATTGCAACTTTTTCTCCCTAAGGGAAACTGTTGTAAGGGAAGGAAGAAGTACTTTCGTCCCTTGATGCACACAAAAATTTCCCTCTTCCGTCCTTCACAACTTTTGAATATGACAACAATGTACACGGTACAATAAGTGCATCCTGTCCTAGGGTGGCATAGCTTCACCATCGAAGCTTAGCAACTATTTCCTACAGCTCAAGATCAAAATACTGAACAGCAATTTCCATTTTTCTAGACTTATATGCAGAATTTGTAAGCTGTCTTGAACAATATTTCACAGTTTTGGCATTGCTGAGTGACGTCACCCATGTTATTCTTATGTCCTTACTTCACTTCCTTGGGACGTGAAATTCAGTTACTCGTAGGGCCGTATTCGATTATTTAGGGACTAGGGAATGAAATGTTACTGGATAGTAGATGGAGGAAAACTGTATTTTCACGTATTGACATGAGTTATATTTTCACAGTAATCTCTGTTCACTGTATCTACTTCTAAGATTATTTAAAAATGCTACTTGAATAAATTTGTCTCAATAATCAATTGGTTATACAATTTAAATGAAATTAAGCTAAGTGAAAACAAAGTTTTTCAGATCAAATAAGTTTATTTAAATTACCATACTTGAGTTTCAATGCTCAGGGCATCATAATCATCATCAGTGGAAAACTTTGTGAATCTGACAACCTTTGTTTTCACTTACCTAAATTATGGATAAGTTCCACTACATCTCTAATAAAAGTGTAAATCAAATGAAATTTCTATTATTTTTGATAATTTATTGTATGTTTTAACAATGTAACACATTGTTAAGAAACACGGTTGAACTGTAGTCTGTTCAAGCAAAGACAACCCTCTGGCAAGATGGGATAATGACACCAGCTCGGTCAATATTGGTTCAAAAATTATCAATTTGATCTCAAATTAACGATTTTTGAACCAATATTGACCAAGCTGGAGACATTTTTCCATCTTGCCAGAGGGTCTTCTTTACTTGGATAGACTATATCTAGTACCGTACTTATTATACTTTGGACATTATTATAACTTACAGTAGTAACGTTTTATAAATGTCTATTGTTTCAGAAATGCTAGTTGTCAGCTATTGAATCTCATTTAATTGAATTTTAATGAAAATGTTATCATTGTACAAACGGCTCCAATGCTCTAAAAACGCATCAACACAGTAAAAAGTGCTAATTTTTATTTAAACCAAGCTGTGGAGCGTTATTTGAAAAAATTGAAGTGGTTTTTAGTAGTTTTATAACTATGTCTGTGGCTGTGTGATAAATTAGTGCGTAACTTGTATAATACATGATCGCCGTGTATTATGTGAAATAACTTTTACAATACAATTTGTATTATTGTACAATTATTACAGATATGAAATTTTATATAATCTGTTAATCTGTTGTTATTGTTTGAAATTTAATTATGTTGAATTTTCAGAAATCTATTATGTGTGATTTGTTTGTATTTATTCTAATATTAGTTCCTAACTTCATTAATTTATGAGTCTTGTACAAATTATTCATCATTGATCAATTACTTAACTTTTATGTAGCTGGCGATATATTATCTCCTTTTTTACTGTATTATAATTTCTTATTGAAAAATTTTTAATAGCTTTCACTCTCATCAATTGTAATGTTCTCAGCTATAATTCAAAATAAATTTGTGAAATATTTTATGAATAATAATTATATTATTGAAATTATTTCACTCATCAACCTCATCCGTTTGGAGTGACTGAGTAATCAACTGAAACTCTGGATTTATGCAGACTCTAGCCTATGTATATAAAGACCTTTCAGGTTGAAGCTAAACTGAAATTCTTCTTTCGCAGTAACTATTCTATCGCATTAACTATGAGGTTAATGTTATGCTATGGACGCTTTGTTATGCGAAAAAGTTACGTAAGAAAAAATGCTAAGGAAGGCTTTAGCAGTGAAATAGGTAAGACCAATTCACAGCAGAACATTTTGTATGAGCGCTGAGTATTGGGAATGTTGGGCTGTTTCGGTTTTGTAGTGTGTTGGATTGTGAGCGAACGCATCCTTGAGGTACGATTCCCGAGCGATAGCTAGAGCCGCGCGGCACGTAAATTCGTGGTGCGTGGCTCTAAATTCGCTACTAGAGCTGCCCATCTCTATCTGCGCTGAAGTGCGCTGCTCTAACAAATACAACTCTATTCACATTACTATATTATAGATGTTTACTCTGTTATCATGGCCGATAATGCCTGTGTACGATACTAAATGCCTGGTATAAATCAATAGATAGTGAAATTTACTTGAAAATAGCTCAAAATGGGTGAATCTCACTATTTATTGATTTAGTATTCATTAGTAGCCCTAATAATATAGTAAACATCTATAATATAGTTATGTAAATAGAGTTGTATTGGTTAGAGCAGCGCAGCTAGAAACTGGGCAGCTCTAGCAGCGAATTTAGAGCCACGCAGCTCGTGCTCTAGCAGTCGCTTAGGAGTCGTACCTTTAGATATAATAATCTTTCTGGTTGAGAGACAATACTCAATGAATAATGAATTATTCATTGTTTATAGAGTATTTTCTTAATTGTTATTAGTAATTATTCATTGGTAATAACTCATTTATTAGCTCTGTAGAACTTATGTGGTGCAATATTGTGATTTATAATACCGGTATCACAATAGTGTAGCAGATAAGTTATTCCATAGTTGAAAGTGATAATTTCATTCAGCTCTTGAAATACTCATTTGTTACGAGAATTATTGCAGGTCATAGGCCTATTACAGTATTGTTATTAAAAATTGTGCAATTCGTACTATGTCGTCGTCTTCTAAACCCATTCTTGGCACTAGTAGGCCTAGGCATATTATTTACCACTGAATATTGTTTATCAATCAATAGCTAAACATAAGCAGGACTGAGAAAAACATCAGAAATGTAAGCAGGTAACCGGTTTTCTTCACTTTGGATTCGAAATGAGAATCGAGCCAAATAATTTTTCCCTTCTTATTTTTCTTTGAATTTCTGCAAAACTGATAAATAAGCTTGACAAAAATATTACGAAATCAGTTGGTGTTTAGTCGCTTGAAGGAAATCAATATTGGTCACTTATCCATATTTAATTCAGGGGTTGAGAATTAACAGAAAATGGTGAGTTTTTATATTTTAAATAATCATCTTGATTAACATAAACAATAATTAGCATTCCACGTTAAGAAAAGCCTAGAATTAGTTTGAATTCCCAGAACATTTTGTAGCGTTGTGATGATTACTCGTCGAGTATAGAATCCTGAAGTTGAAATCTTGTTATAAATCTAAAAGTAAAATTTCAGTAATTGCTTGCATCAATTACAGTGGGCCATAGTATTATTTACTGTTCAATTTTTGTTATTTTCTTAGCAACTGAGCTCGTAATTTACCGGTAATTTAGGCATTTTTCAACCTCATTACTATGTTAATACTAGTAATGTTTTATAATGTTATGTTGAGACTTTTCGGTACCTACGGTATTAAATATAGATTTATTCCTGTACAATATTAGGAGATGTAACTTGCTTCTGGAGGCCCTTCTTTTCAACAGATCCTCAACTATTTTCATATTATGGTAAGTATCCTCATTGATTATCAAGCAGCAGTAAGTTTTTTTTAATTTGGTTGTATGTAATAGAAGAGACAGATATTATTATTCAGCAAATAGTTTAGTAATGAACGATTGTGTAGAATGTGTACCGTATTCGTCTTTTCACACAAGTAAAGTTACACTATTGATACGAGCAACGTTCAATAAGGTACCTGTCACTACTTTGGTGTAGAACACAACGTTTGGTATAGTCTGTCCAAGCGAGGAAGACATTCCGGCAAGACGGGAAAATCATTCCAGCTCGGTCAATATTGTTTCAAAAATTATAAATTTGGTCTCAAATTGTAGAAAAAATTCCAATCTACAATTTAAGACCAAATATATAATTGGAGCTTGAGTAATTTCCCTATCTTACAAGAATGTCTTCTTTGCTTGGACAGACTATAACTTGAAATTAATACCATAGACAAAACTAGATATTTACTTGTAAAATATGTAGTTTTTATTATACTCTTCTCTGTTATAGAAACTAAACACCTCACTTTTACAGCCTAATACGAGTATTATGAAAATTGGAAGAAAAGCATAACATTCACCTGTTGTTCAGGATTCTATTAGTATTTATTCATTCAAATAATATCAATATTTATTCAATTAAAAAGTATAATATTTCTATTAGACTATTCTCTGTTATAGAGAATAAAATCCCTCCTTTTTACATGCTAACATCAAGTTAAAATATAATGAAAATTAGAAGAAAACAATTTAGAAATCACCAGATTTTTAGGATTCTATTAGTATCAAATAAGCTTGAAAATATTTAGGTTGACGAGATGGTTTTCGATCAAGGCTCAAGTTCAAGATTATGTTTGTTGAGACACAGAAATTTGCATAACTTGAAATAATCTTGGCAACAATTCCAACACATGTATCACTTTCCTTCTCTAATCAACAAAATTATACGATCTATTAGTATGCCTCACATTTGGAATACAAGATTCTTCCCTTATAATAAATTCAGTAGATCAAGTTGTTTCGTTTGAAAGCAAATAAACAAATCACTTCTGTGAAGTTGATCTGTATTTTTTATTGTTTTTTTTTTATCTGAAGTTAATTTGTATATTCTTTTATTGATGATCGTATCAGTAAAGCCACGTTTACACCGGAATGTTAATAACTTTTATACAATAAGTTATATAATATATAAGTTTATATAATAATACGTTATTCACAAAAGTTTTTAACATTCCGGTGTAAACGTGGCATTAGACAACTATGTCAACTATTTTGAAAATATTGGCTTCTTTTTCTATTTTTTATTCTATATTAGATGTAGCCTTGATTCACATCAATATTTTATCACAATTCTTTCCATTTTCCAATGAAATTTCTCATCTCTTAGAACTTATACTTCGATTAAATACATTTCTTAGGTTCAAACAACAATTACTTATAGGTTTACTGCTTCAAATGCTTATTGATAATTTTACTTTTTCAGCTATGTTTCAAAATGTTTTTGCTTTTTGTCAATAAATATTCCGTATTACTGTATTACGTAACTGAAAAATTCAATAATTTTTGGTACCATTCATCTTCCCCAATTTATTCAGTCGTTTATCGTTTATTCTTTTCTCATGATATACAAGTAACTAGACGGATCAAGTGGATTTGTTATAGTCTGGTCGAGCAAAGAAGACATTCTGGAAAGATGGGAAAATTACTCCAACTTGGTCACTATTCGTTAAAAAATTATAACTTTGGACTCAAATTGTAGAGTCAAATGTTTTCTACAATTTGAAACCAAATTTATAATTTTTGAACAAATATTGATCGAGCTGGAGCCATTTCCCCATCTTGCCAGTATGTCTTCTTTGCTCTACTAGACAATACGTAAATTAGGCTAGAAAGCCCTCCTTTTACTGTATCACAGAACATTCCATGATATAGGCTCAAGCACTGAATTCCACGTCAGAAGTAAATTCAAGACTAAAATGCGCTGATCTGAAAATATGATATCAACATTCTAAATTGCTTGTTTTTATTTTCAGACAACCTACACGGATAAAGGTGTGAAGGTATGTTAATTGTGTTTTTCCACTATTTTATAATTGTGTAGTACAGTCAATAATGTACTAAAAATGCTGAAATGTGAATAAGAGACCCTAAGGAGGATTCTCTTATGAAGTAATTAGAAGTAGTTTAGGCAAGAAAAAAGTTGCTCATTAGTCACAAGACTAGATAGCAATCTATCGTTTCTATAAAAAAATATATTTTATAATGAATATAATAAAAGCAAGTAAGTGGGCACTTGGTCTCTAAATGAGAGGTGCTATAAAATTTATGGAACATAATGAAATTAATCGAGATTTCTCACAATTCTTCAACCAATGCTAATTTAAATAATCGAGTAACTTATTGTAGATTGAAATTATCATCATTATTCATTAAAATTATTGGGATTTATGAGGAAAATATTGACAAGTTTTGTCAACAATTAAATTCTATAGCTTAGGCACTCCTCATGCAGATTACCTACTGAAGGGGATTCTGTCTCATATCAAAATAATATATTGATTGGAAATGAATTGAATTAATGAATTTCTTTTTCAGCCTCTCAAAGGCCAGTTCCAGAGATTCGATCACATAACATTTTGGGTTGGAAATGCTAAGCAGGTGAGTACGATATAGCTTATATCAATTTTCTGAAAATTGTGAAGCTAAAGATGTAATATTTTACTGTCAGAATTCTTAATTATGATTTTTCTCAATTTGGCCTGTATTTTCTCATTATTACTACGGTACTGTATTTTTTCATAAAATGTGTTTCTCAGAGAAAAACATATTATTTACTGTAATTGTTACTGGTTGCTGGGTTAAGTCACAAACATTATGGAGTGCTTTCAGATGGGTGACCAGAATGTTACCAAGGCAAGATGGAGCCTACCCACGAAAGCCATATTCATACTGTATTTTTTATACTGTTATTGTATTAAATATCATTATACTGATAATAGGTTTGATTATCAAAACTGATAGAATACCTACCATTGTTGTTCATTAGTTATCCTAAACTAATATCAGAATTCAGAAACCATTTATTAATTATTAGAATACATTGAATATAATATAATATTGACATTGACGTATTAACATACATTGTATCACACAAATTGTAATTTTGCTTTGTCACATAGACAGTTTATACCGGCGAGAATAATTTTTTGTCAATTCTTATACAATCAGGATTACTTGATAGATAATGATCATATCAAGAAAATAAATAAAAAATCATCATTATTTTGAGAATAATAATACAACTGAGCGCAAAAAATATAAAATTCTCGTCGGTAGGCCTACTCTGGAGAGACTTAATCAAATTTTTATTTTTAATTTATTTTTAATTTTTAATCTAATATATTTTTGTTCTGTTACAGGCAGCAAGCTATTATGTTACTCGACTTGGCTTTCAACCAATCGCATTCAAAGGCCTGCAGACTGGAAGTCGACAGCATGCAGTTCATGTGGTCAAACAAAACCAGGTAAAATTAATTTACGCAACTTGAAATGTTGCAAAAATATTGAAAAATGAAACGCAATACTTTTTATGAATTCGATCAACTATGATAGATAATTGAATTTTTCAGTTTATCCATCATTCTGTTGGGTATAGTCTGTCATGAGTCATGGTCGTTTATGCACCTCATAAATCACCTTTGCACAATCCATTACCCACGCACAAGTAAAATTGAATAGGTACTTATGTGGACATCATCCGCAATATAAAATGTAAATTTAGCCTCAAATTGTAGGAAACATTCTGATCTAGCTATTAGATCAGAATATTAAGTAATATTGACCAAGCAAAGAAGACATTATGGCAAGATTGGGAAAATGCCTCCTGCTTGGTCAATATATTACTTAATATTCTGATCTAATAGCTAGAATGTTTCATACAATTTGAGGCTAAATTTACATTTTATATTGCGGATGATGCCCACATAAGTAGGTATTCAATTTTACTTGTGCGTAGGTAATGGAGTGTGCGAAGGTGATTTATGAGGTGCATAAACGACCATGCCTCTGGTGAAATGTGAACACACGACCGGGAAGCGCCAGATGACTGAAGGTTTTAAAGCCCCTGTCCACTCGGCCAGGAGTCATTTTCTCACCTTCCCAGAATGTATTCTTTGCTTGGACAGACCACACATCATCATGTATATCAAGTTGATATTAAGTTGGAAGTGACAATTTAAAGTACCGTAATCTCACTCCAATATCAAATCAGCTCATGTTAGTCTTGGCTAATATATTATTATTGGAAACAGCTAGAATTTGCTTAGTTACATACTTGGTTTCATAAAACGTTTTAGTAATGTTCGTATCAAAAAGTAATGAAATTACTAATAACACATTAGTAATATGAAATGGCTAAAAAAACATACATTAAAAAGTTTTCTGTTTTTTAATCATTTGTTTCTGATAGCTACTCCTATTTATATGAAATTATAAGAAATAAAAATGACTTGATTTCTTTATTAAACCAGTTTGAATTTAATAACTTTCTGTTCAGCACGCCAGTAGTATTTATGTAGAATTTATAGTGTTTAAAGTACCTAACTCATGATTTAAGTAAAATATATCACTTAAAAATCAAATTAAGTGATTCGGTTGATAGCTCACTGATGTGATAACCAGAAATTCCGAGTTCAATTCCGGATTTTGGCCACATCACAATTGCATGGATACGGCCACCCAGTCTTTCGGAGGACTCGTAATGATGTCGGTCCCGACTGCCTGAAAAGCACTAATATCATTTCTAATCATCACCTCTCTTATTACCCATGCACATTCTTGGAGCACACGTTGGCATCACTCTACTTAGAAACACATTCAGCTTAAATTTAATATCTTACTGATCATCAAAAGTTTATAGATTTCATTGTGTTGAAAGTGTAACTGACTATTATTTTTGACGTGATCGTGATACCTCACTATAATAATATCAAATCGACAACAATAATTATTGTTATAGTGTGAAATGTTGTAAAATTAGAGTCATTCAAATGTTTCTTGCAGAAACGTTATCGTTTATGTTTCCCATTGCAGATCTTATTTGCATTTGTCTCCTCCTATCAGCCAGACGATTCAGAGTTTGGAGAACATCTGATGAAGCATGGTGACGGCGTTAAAGACATCGCATTCGCCGTCAAAGATCTTGATGCTATTGTAGAGGTAGATATTACTCCTATAATCTTTGCTAGTTTGACATGCTATTAGTTGGTTTTTATTGCAGTATCAACAATACCAAGTACAGTAATAGAATTTGGAAATTTTTCGCATAGTTTTTGCTAGTTTTACATGATTATTAGTTCAAGTTTATTTTACCAACACTAAGTAATAAAATTTAGACATTGGTCGCATATGTAGTCTTTGATTGCTAGTTTGACATGATATTAGTTAATGTTTATCACCAACAATTCGAGGTAATAGAATTTGGTCATTGCTCGCATAGTTTTTCCTATTATGACATGATATTAGTTAATGTTCATTGATATGAGTTAATAATTCTCAGATGAAATTTAGCAGAGAGTTTTGAAAAATTTTAGCTCGCAAGCAAAATTTTTTCTCATTTTAAAGTTCTGAAAGACATTTATTAAAACTTGAAATAGCGGAATAGAGATAAAAAATCTTGTCAAATTGAGACTTAATTCCCTTCTCACACACAGATTTGTTTCTAGTTGAGGAGTATGATCCTTTTTTACATGTTATTTTCAATTTTTACTGTGTATTTCCTTGAATAGAACAATTCAATTTAATTAGAAAACTATTTTATCATGATATCCGTAAGATTCAACCATTAGAAACGAGATTATTCAAACCACATCAGGATTTACAATTAGAACACAATTTCATTGATTCACTCAAACCGGATAGTGTGGACCAAAACGTAAAGTATGCTCTTGAAAACTCCCCTGAAATTATTAAAAATTTAATTTTTGGTTACACTTTACAGGTTGCAAGAGAAAAGGGAGCAGTTGTGGTAAAGGATATTTGGGAAGAGTCGGATGCCGATGGAACTGTTAGAATGGCAGTACTGCGAACTGTAAGTCCATATTTCTGAAAGTTTATATTTTTTCTGTTCTAATATAACCTACATCTTAAACCCTCTTCATCACTCATTCATCCTTTGCTTAAAATACTTACCAAGTCGCAATTGTAAAGAAAGAATAAAAGAATATTATCCATATATATCATCAAAGATCATTCAAAACGTGATGCAAGAATAGAAAAAACAGATGTTTGGGGCAAAACAGTAAGTTGAACAAAAATTAGTAAAAATTCGACAGGTTCATTGTCGATGAAAACACCTTGTAAAACTGTTCAATAATGAAATAGAACACACATAACAGATAATACAGTTTAAACCGTAGAATTTCAAGTGTGTAGAATTGATCAGTGTGTTTCATTCCATAAAACGAGTAAGTTAGGTCTATGTATCAAAGGTACATAAAGTATTTACATATGCATAGAAAATTTTACTTACCTAGGGTACCTTGATCATTCTGTCTCTATTCATGTAAAACATGATAAAAGCTGGTATAAAGCGCTTCCTACAGCAGCCTGGAAACTCTCATATGTGATGGAGTATGATATAATAAGTTAAATATTTAGGTTGCAAATATAATTCAATGAATCCTCAGAAATTGTTAGTAGGCGCTTGTAATACAACTAAACTCTACTAAATTTTACTCGCGACATGGATCTCTCTCTAAGAAAGAGAGGCCAGATGCTCAGTCCTTTACTAATCTCTCCCACTGCCCGTGCGCATTAGGTAGAGCGCAATTCACTTCACTCGTCATTCCATTACTCTGTTGATGCTACGCAGTGTGGAAGAGGAAATCGGTTCCCCTTCGTCCATATCGCAAGTATTTTCTCGCGGACTTCAGCTTCCTTTTTGCATGCAATTTCGCAATCTCTTTTATACTTTTTATTATTAGTTATCACATATTTCATTGGTATTTCTCATTGGAGACTCCTCAAGGGGAAATTTCACTGAAAACTCAATTCACTGCTGATATTAACGCATATCGGAGGATTTATTATCTTTAAACAGTAATTGTATTAAGTTTTTTATTGCAGTTTGGTGATACAACTCACACACTCATTGACAGATCACAGTACAATGGTGTATTTCTACCAGGATTTAAGGCTACCGAGACTGATAATCTTGGAGAAAAATTGTAAGTAGAAACCAATTTTCTTCTCTATAAATTCAATGTGAAATGGTTGACGAAGTAAAATTCACTAAGTTAAATTCACTGAACTATTTTGAGAAAGAATAATTTTATTTTTTCAGACCGCCTGCGCTTTTAAATTTTATCGATCATTGTGTTGGAAATCAACCAGATAACACCATGGAAAATGTTGCTGAATGGTGAGTACGTTTTATCATTATTCAAAACCATGATCACTTATTCAATAATAAGATTCCAACAGGATACACCCATATAATAATAATAATAATAATTAATTAGAATTTCAATTTATTGCTATATAAATAGACAAAGGACTTCTGCAACTGCAAATATCGACCAATGTACTAAATAGCAGGCGAGATCCATTAAATAAAACTTATCAAAAAACTGATCCCAAACCTGATCCTATTCCATTTAAACAAAAAGTCTAAAAGAACAACATTCCAATTGTTGATTCTTTATAAAAATATACAAGATCTTAAATTTTCCATTTAATGTAAATTTTATAATTAATTTATTTCAAAATATTATTTTGAATAATATCATCAATCAAAATCGTGTTAGAAATACAGCCTGTTCTTTCTTCCATTATACAAGATGACACAGAAAAACGGGAACTTTTGAAAAAACACGTACGTAAAGAAAGGAAATGTAATCATTAGTTTTATTTCTGAAAATGTGAAATAGAATAGTTGCAATTTATAGTTCTAACAGAAAAATGCCAATATTCATGGATAATTTCTTTGAGATGACGACCATTCCAACGTATACATTCCTGGAAGCTAACAGTGAGTTTTGGGCAGTGAGATTTCCATGTAAGCATGGAATGTCGAAGCACTGTGTGTAACGTTTTCTTGTGAGCGCTTCACGCTCAAGAATAATTATTGAGTTGAAAACATGGATTCACGAAGAAATCGCTCTTCGCTGAGATTTGCATTGCAGTGCTTCAACTTGTCGTGCAAAATATCACTGTTCGCTTCGAGGAATCTATATATAGGCTACATATGTTTGAATGGTCGTCATCTCAAGGACATTATCTACAAAAATTGTCATTCTTCTTGTTACAACTATATACTACTTGTTGCAACTATTTCACTTCATATTCTTAGCAATAAAAGTACCTGATGATCACATTTCATTTATTTACGTACGTGTTACTTCAAAAATTCCTGTTTTTCTGTGTCACTCTGTATGTATGTTTGTCATTAGGTAAACAAATATAGCCTTTAACTTTTTCGGTTTGGGGTGTGTTCTTGTTGCATTGAGGAAATCTATTTATTCAAGAAGATCATCATACTGATCGTTTTAAAACAAAAACTTGGCATTCCAATACTTAAATGTAGCCTACTCTATTCCAAATTTTTATGAATATTGTTCACAATTCACATTGTCTTTTCAAAAACTCCCACTCTCGAAGATAAAAAAAACTATGTTTATGTGCACAAAAATTATTCTCAATTGGATTTCTTTTGTTTCGATCTGTTTAAATTCATCCTCAACCCTGCTTCACTTTATATTTAGGCGACACGGTACTTGATTTTCCTCCATTGTTCGTTCACTCATTTCTCCCGATTTATTTCAACTTACTTTCAGGTATGAGAAGATACTGGCCTTTCACAGATTCTGGTCGATTGATGAGAAGCAGGTCTACACTGAATATTCGGCTCTCAGATCTGTTGTCATGACGAATTGGGAAGAAACTATCAAGGTGAGACGCATGAATATGCGGTGACACACTGGATAGATTTGTAAAATATCCTACATCAATCAACTAGAAAAGCGTACCTATAGTAGGCCTACTATGAGCATTAGCATATAGCTTCCTCTAATAGAAGGCCATGGCCTAATAAAACGGCAACATTGCAACGTGGGACAATCTACCCATATGATAGCATTGAGTACGGTCACAAAATCATGCATGTTGACTTAGTTTTTCTCACTTTGAAGCATGTTTTTCATGAAATATTATGATCACTCTTATAGAACTTCTTTTGTGTTCTCTATAGCCTACTGGGTTAAGATAGGAATTAGCAGAAGAGATTGAAAATAGACAAGTGTTGTCTAATTATAGCTATGATTATAAGGAAGTTAAATGGGGGAACGCACACAAAAAAGCATCCGTTGAAATAGCTTATTTGAAAATGCTTCATCTCTACTCTATATAGTTGCCACTTCCAAGGCAATGGCCTTATATTAAATAAAAATTAATAAATGAAATTTTATTGTCATAAAGCACATTGGCATTAAACAAAGTCAGAACAAGAACTACAGTCAAAATGATTATCATAAAATAATTACTACCCTAGTCAAAATTATATAAGGTACGGTACAAAATCAGTTAAGTTTGTAAACACAAATGAACATATATGTTTAATGTTTTATGAACATATATACATACAGAAAAGTAAAGCTATCAATTTATCACATATTGAAATACTTGAAGAATTAGACATCAACAGTAATATTAGAATCCAAAAACTCTGTTATTGCATGAGTACATTGGTACTTTCACTAACCAGCAGTTGTAAAGTTTTATCTTAAATTTATCTGCAGTCTCTATTAAGCTGTCTGGCACCTTATTGTAAAGTTTTTGTCCAATAATATCATAACTATTCATCGTCTTTGATAGTCTTTAGAATGGTATATTTAGCTTATTTCTATTTCTTGTTCCATAGGAATGTATATTATGTCTTGTAATTTTAACCACCTTTGTCTTTATATGAATTAGAACAGTGTATATATAGAGGTTTATTATTGGCAATATTCTTAACTTGAGAAACAGAGGTCTACAATGGGTTAATATCCTAAATAGCTAATATCCTTATAGCTTTTTTCTGAAGTATAAGCACACTGTTAACACAGTTACCCCAAAACAACAATCCATATGAAAGAATGCTTTGAAAAAATGCAAAATAAGCAGATCTTACATAGCTATCAGGAACATGATTTAAAAAAATTTTCAACAAATATATAAGTTAACTCTAGACAATTTACTATTTACATACTCAATATGGGGCTTCCAAATTAATTTTTCATCAATATATAAACCTAGGAACTTGACACTGTTTACACCATTATCTATTGGTATACCTCTTGAGCTAAAAATCATTTGTTGTGTCTTATTTATCAAACAAAAATCTGTTTGCCCCGAACCATACACTGGCTTGTTCTAATGTTTGCTCCATTGTACTAGTAAGTTTCTTGAAATCAGAGTCACAGTTTACAAAAGTTGTGTCACCTGCGTAAAGCAATGATTGAGATGTCACTGATAATGGTAGGTCATTTATCATTGAAGTAAATAATATTGAGTACTAGTATTAAAGGAAGCTATATGGTATTAGCGTTCTATATGAGCAGTGATGAGCAGAGAAGTTTTTCCTCAGATTCTGATAGAATAACAAATTGCTGACTGACCAATGCAGAACTATTAATAATTCTCATGGAATTATAGCCCTTTATTATAGTAATTCTAATAGTATTCATAACAAATATATTTTTGTATCCCATTGTCTTAACTTAAACCCATATACTATCTTTCACATTTCGATGAACAGTATTGTTCATCAATATCATTTCAATCTTGACAAAATTCAATAACTGTAGCCTATGAATTTTTTGTGACGATTAAAATCTAATTTGGAATTTCTTCCAGATTCCCATCAACGAACCTGCTCCAGGAAAAAAGAAAAGCCAGATCGAAGAATACGTTGAATATTATGGCGGACCAGGAGTCCAGCATATTGCTCTGAACACATCTGACATTGTAACTGCTGTAAGTTTTTGTACTCTCTCAAGCTGTTCATTCACCTTCTTGACTATTTAGTAGATGACAAAATTATCACGTACAGTATCAGTGGAGGAAATAGTTATTTGTGTAACTAGTGCCTAAAGTGGTAGATTGCTGCATCGAGTGAAACAGTTTTTTTCACGAGCCGAAGGCGAGTGAAAAAAGTTTCTTGAGTGCAGCAAGTACACTTTAAGCTCGTGTTACACATTACATTTTTCCTACAGTTACCATCAAATGTGAAAAAAATTATAAGGATGTTGATTTAGAGACCTATACATATAAATTGGGGGTTGTAGGATCACCAAGAAGGGTAATTATACTATATGATCTCACTCAACTGATTATAATACACTATGTACAATTGGACTAATAAAATGGACTGATAAAATAAACTGATAGAATTGACTGATGAGATGAACTGGAAAAATGAACTAATAAGATGGACTGTAAAAATAAACTGATGGAATGGACTGATGAAATGAGCTGAGAGAAAGGATTGATGAAATAAACTGACACAATGAACTGACAGGATAGACTGATGATTATATAAAATGAAAAAAAAATCATGAAATGGACTGATGGATTGGTCTTACAGAAAGGACTGAAAAAATGAACTGATGAGATGGACTGGAAAAATGAACTGATGGAATGGACTGATGAGATGGACTGAAAGAAATGAACTGACAGAATGGAATGATGAAATTAACTGACAGGATAGACTGATGAAATGGACTGACAGAATGGACTGATGAGATGAAATGAAAAAATTAATTTATGAAATGGACTGATGGATTGGTCTCACAAAATGGACTGACAGAAATGTAATGATGAAATAGACTGACAAAATGGACTGGTAGAGTTAACTGACAGAATAGACTGAAGAAATGGACTGACGGAATGAACTGATGGAATGATCTGATAGAATGGACTGATGAAATGGACTGATGGAATAGACGGATGAAATGGAGTTACGAGATGAATGGACTTATAAAATAAACTGACAGTATGGACTGATGAAATAGACTGACAAAATGGACTGGTAGAGTTAACTGACAGAATGGACTGACAAAATGGACTAAAAAAATGGTCGAATAAAATGGTTTAAAAGAATGGACTGATGAAATGGACTGACAGAATGGAATGTAAAATTGAAGAGACAGAATGGTCTTATTACATGGACTGAGAAATTCACTGAAAAAATTGACTGATTGAATGGACTGATGGCAATGAACTGACAGAATGGACTGAAACAATGGAATGATGAACTGAACTGATGGATTGGAAGAGTGGACTGATAGGATGCACTGAATAAATGGACTGATAAAAAATACTGACAGAATTGACTGATACATTGAATGTACTCAATCCACCAGTTTTGGAAAACCCCATTTTCAAAAACTTCCTCTTCTGTGATTGGTTGAAAATATGGAAAGTCCGGATTACTTTACGCACTAGTGCGTAAAGTATTTTAGGCACTCGTGTGAGAATGGCCCATTTTAGAAACTCTATTCAGTGTGTAAAGATGCACTTTTTTTGCTATCTGTAGGAAAACATAATTATATACACTGGGATTTATCACCGACAATGCAGTCAAAAATTTCTTACAGAAAGGAAACTGTTTGAATATTACCTTGCTCTGGAGCAATCCACGAAAACATGTTGTTTTATTAACATTATAGGTCTATGTCATATCATCACTGATTAAAAATGAATGGTTCACTTAAATTACAATAATGTTTTTATAATTTCCATTATAATTTAATCCATATCCTCACTGATTGAAAATGAATCTTCTACTTTAATTGACAATGGATCATTTGTTTTTTTCTCCAGGTTAGAAATCTGCGGTCCCGTGGTGTTGAGTTTCTTAGAACCCCGAGTCAGTACTACGAATTATTGAGAAAGAACCTTGAAAGAGACAACTTCAAAATAAAGGAAGATTTGGACATTCTAGAGGTAGAGTATAAGATTGAGGAAGTACTTAGTAGCTTGGTAGAATAAAATATTGTTTTGTACTTTGAAGAGTATAAGAATTAAATTAATTGAATTTACTTTAAGACCATAAATTGAAGCTAGAGAGGCGCAAAAGTAACAGCTCTTGTACTTCAAATTCAAATCTCATTTCCACAAAACCGGAAAAAATTTGTACCGAAATTCTGAACGTATACAAATTGAAATACTATAAAAAATACAGTACATTGCAATATTCCAATAGAATTAAAAACAGTGACAAAGTAGCCCTATATAATGGAAATATCCAACGAAATACTTTAATCTCCTATTCTAATTTTATAAACTGAATTTAAATTGTTTTTTGTTAATATTCATAACTTTCAATTTTTCTAGGAACTTAGCATCCTTATAGATTATGATGAAAATGGATATCTTCTCCAAATATTCACAAAGAACATGCAAGATCGACCTACAATCTTTCTGGAGGTCATCCAAAGACATAATCACAATGTGAGTACCTAGCACATTATTTGAATTTATAGCATCAACCTCTCCTCTTAACAAAGCTTTTCATTTGTATGTATGTATGTCTGGCTCAACAGCCTATGAAGGGCCTAGGCCTACCAGCTGGTTGCCAGTTTCAAATTCACTCTAATATACATTTCATTTATATTAGATATAATATTAATATTTATAAGCTTTTCATTCATATGAGCTTAAACTTCTGTTGAGCAATTACAGGCTTTAAATACCAGGTACAGTATATAAGTTACAGGGTTCGCCAATGAAGTGGGACGATTTGAATAAGCAACAGGTTGTTTAAGAAATTGTATTTTTTTTTTATCATAAATAGAAAGTAAAAATGTAGCCATTTAGCCTACAATAAGTCAAAAATAATTTTTTTTAAATTTAACATCTTCCAAATGTCCCCCATTGGAATCTATGCACTTTTGCAGCCGGGCTTAATAGAAACGGGTAGATTTGCTGTGACTTTAAACTTTGTGCGTTGCATCGAAATGATTCATAACTTTCTTACGCCAGAACTCGCCCATTTTCCATTGAATGAACAAGCAATATGGGGCAACAAGCCACACTGCGAGAATTGTTATTGCTAATTTCTAAATTGAATGTTTTGTTTCCAAGACGCATCATTTCTCAAAACGGGGATATCCCTTGGCCCCCTCGCTCTCCAGATTTATCAACCTGTGACTTTTTTCTATGGGGCTACTACCCTTGAAAACGAGAGTTTTTAAAGCTATCCACCCAGAACTATTCCAGCTCTAAAACAACGGATTCGAGATGAGATTAGAGGACCACTCAATATGCTGCGAAATGTCATGGGAAACTTCCAGGTCCGGCTACAAAAGTGCATAGATTCCAATCGAGGACATTTAAATTGGAAGATGATATATTCGAAAAATGATTTTTCACTAATTGTACACTAAATGGCTACATTTCTACTTTCTATTTATGATGAAAAAATTACAAAAATACAATTTCTTAGACAATCTGTTACTTATTCAAATCGTCCCACTTCATTGGCGAACCCTGTATAATATAAATGTATATTTATAATGGTAATGTATAGCCTATAATGTGTAATCAGAATACAAGGTAGTGTTTATTTATTTATGCATGAGTTGATGTGCAATCTTATTCTATTGAAAGCATTGAGTCTGAGGCAACTGATCGTGTAGAACACTGTATAATTGACGCCAAACTTTAGGCGGCTTCGTGTGCTTCTTTTGCGCTCCAACAGCTGATGTTGGTCAGAGCTACAGCTACAGAGACTGTGTAATCAGTCTGAGTAAATTGTAATTTAAAAAATTGTACACTCATGTACCTACAATTCTTGTGTTTTAATCGGTATATTGTATAAAATCTCATACATAAATGTAAGACAGCAATGAATGAATAAATAGGCCTACTATTCATCTTGGAAGATACAGTGCTTTGTGGTAATGGCCCAACCTGTTTTATAATTATTAATTTTCAAATTCAAAGGAAGATATGTGAATAGAAGTGAAGACTTTTCTGCCAACGCAGATGTTTGAGTGGTAGAAAGGACTTCCTTGCCCTGACTCCGCCTAATGAAGAGTATTTTCATTTCATTTCTTTTCATATTGACTAAATAGCAGGAAGAGATTTGTCGAATGAAGCTGTAAAAAAGATTCTCATACAGTTGGTAAACGTATGCATAAACAAATCATACGTCTTTTGTAGGCTTATGCATAAGTAGACAAATGCTAGTAAATATAGATTTATACAGAAGAAATTAATTATTTCAGGCAGTTTGACCTACAAAAACTTGTAATACACGAGCAGGTGATAAAGCATTAGTGTCTATTACAGTCTTAACTTGTGAAAAGTTATTAATACCGTAGTAGGACCTTTATTGAAATCCCTCCTCAAATTTTCTTCATACCAATGACTCTAGTAATTATTATTTGTTTACAGGGCTTTGGAGCTGGAAATTTCAAAGCATTGTTTGAGGCAATCGAGTTGGAGCAACAAGAACGAGGGAATTTGTAAATTCATTCATCAATGAACAATACGTCATTTTAGTAATTACATGAAGTTCTATATTCAATCTCTAATTCTTATCTAGTTACTAGAGTAATAATCATATACATTTTTATAAATTTAATGCTTGTAGCTATAACTAGACAGTGATTTCTTCTTTTTTTCTAGACAATGCATTTTTCATTGATTAAGGTTTTTTGTCAGGGAGCATTTTTAAGAATTTGTATATTTCTCCGAATGATATACTTTGAAAAATATATTCAATGTTATTCACATAACAGTGTGATTTAATCGGAATGCCGGCTTGTTGAATATTTCCTTTTTTTAACGTTTTCTGATTAGTCTTGGCCTCCATATCTCAAAAGTCTTTTGGAATTTCCAAATGACCATGTTGAAGTGTGGGTAGGACCATTGATGGGAGAATTACTTCCCAAAGCTATTCCTCAACAATACATAAGCTTTTATTCTAAACATAATATCCACGTAAAACTTAGTTTTGAGTCTTTAAACGTGTCTTTTGGATGTCTTAGATAAGCAGTATCTTTGAAGTGTTGAAATAAGTTGAATAATTGATTTTGGATATCTTACAGATGAGCGGTATCTTTGAAATGTCAACTTTAAATGAGTTGAACAATTTCTTTTGACGGCTGATTCTCGTATAAAACACGGGAATGATCCAAGAAAGATATTCTCGTCAAAAATTCGATCCTAGGTATTTTGCGATATGATTCCAGTTGGGATCAACCCAGATCATTTTTGGCCTACCATTGACTAGCGATAAATCAACTTTGCGTCAGCCAAGACCCACAAACATTATTCTTACTGGACGAATTCCCATTATATTTTATTCTCTATTCAATGCATAATTTATAAAGTAATATTCATTCAGCCAGTAAATTTATTCAATTGATTATTCGGCCATTTCATTTAAAATACAAGTATACCTAATGGGTCAAAAAAGTATTAACATTGAAAAATCATCGTATTTTGATTGACACAACAATCTACTCTCTTGATCAGTTCCTTAAACACTTTACCACAATTGATTTTACTAAATGTGTTTTCATCTATCCATTGTTCTCTATTCAATCGATATGACCACCAACCGCAGTAGTAGCCTATTACTCAAGTGTATATACAGAAAACAAGAACTATCAGATAGGATAACAAATGTTGGATATTCCTGTCATCGAAAGGATTGATAGAATTTTAATGATGAATTAATGCGAATAGTTCACCACTTCGATGAATTTCTTCTGGATTTTTTATTGAAGTCATGCCTTATAAAGAATATTGTGTGACTTGCTCACATTCACATCGATTGCTATTGTAGTTTCAATTTATAAAACTTTTTTGAGTAAAAAACCTCTATCTGTGAAGAATTCCTCTTGCAAGGTGATTTATCCATTAATTTACAGTGTTTTTGAAATCTAATAACAATCACTTTATATTTCCAATTCATGCACTAATTTGTGTTAAATTTAGTGATAATGAATAATGTATAAATGAGAGAGGAATAATATTGAATTAGTAAAGGATACTAGGCCTAACAGTTGAAAGAATGATATAAATCACAAGATTTTTTCAAGATGTTCCAGTATAGTAGAATAAAAGAACGTAAATGGAAGTAGTTAATTATAACTGTATAGCTAACATCAAATAGCTTAGGCAGTTTTTCGTCTGTCTCTTGTACGTGATGTAACCCTGGATGTAACGTACCAACAGCGGATAAAAAGCATTTATTGTCTTTTGATTTTAAGAACATCAGCTAGTCATAGGTAGGTACCTCCAAATGACATCAGCTGTTGAAGCGCATAAGAGCAGACGAAACCGCCTAATTTTTTGGCATCAGCTATAGGTGATGCTATAAGTATATACACCTATATATGCTATAGGTGATGCAATGCTATAGGCCTACCAGCATTATAACTTAATACAGTATTGTACCAGCTTTGTACCCGTTTCAGATGAACCAATGGCTCTCATTCTATATACACACTATATTGGGAGTAGTGCCCTACACTTTTCGGGGGACACAGCGATCTAAATGCATTGAAAATGGACCATTGACAAGCTATTACGTTCAGAGTCTACTTCTCTCTTCGGCCATGTGCTGGCTTATGTATCAAAGCATGGTCGAAATATACTATGTGTACACTCAGAGCTATCTGAACAACCAGAGCTCTCTGCGTAACATGGTTTTCAATCTATACATGATAACACATATGATATTCATGGCTGTTTCTTCATTTGGATCCTTACATCGATTGAAGAGCTCCATCTCACTAATAAATAAAATTGAAGAATTGGATCGTAGATTGAAACACACTTTTCATTACAAAAGCCCAGTTCTCACTCATGCAACCATTTTCATCTATGTTCTGTCAGTACTTTGGTATCAGCTGGATTGTTACCTTAAAAGAGGAATTGTGTATTGGACTCACACGGGTGGAGCTGTGGCGGTATCAAGTCTTTTCCTGTTCCATGTCAACTTCACCAAGCTAGTCAATCATGTGACCAGTTTATTCAGTAGCTTGAACGAAAGGATACGGCGAATCGACTCTATGGAGATGGCGTATGACACAAAAAACGTGTTCACTGTTCAAGAATTCAAAGGTACGGTGAGCAAGTTCGTTGGAATATTTTTAAAAATATTTAGCAAATAAGGTAACAATTTTAATATAACCCTATATTGGGTATGTTAAGTAGCATATATAACGTCTATGAAAAGGTACTAAATACAGCTCTTGAATGTGTCAAGAAACTGTGACTAATAAGGTGAGGTGGAACCATCCTTGAGGGTCTTCCCACCAATGAAGGGCCAAACATTTTCACATTAATTATTATTTAAGTTACTGGTGAAATACATGTCGTTACCTATCATGATAGAAAATTTTTTTTATTCTCTAGCTTTATCATTCCTCCATTCATAAACCTATTTACCTTTAAACGGTTTTCAAGTAGGTAACATGTATTCACTCTTTGAGTACCTAGTTGTGAAATTGATATTGTGGTAGTTATCCATAATAAATGAAAAGACAAGATGTTGTCAAACCACTGATTTATTAGAAAATCGAGATTATCTCGATTTTCTAATAAATCAGTGGTTTCACAACATCTTGTCTTTTCATTTATAACATGTATTCAATGAATATGAAAGATTGCAACTTGGACTATAAGTTTATTAATGGATCGAGAAATGATAGCTTGAGAATAACAAAACTAATTTCTATTGTAATAGGTAGATAATTTTATAAGACAGTGAATAATTGATGTAAATTCATTCAATTCATTTTGGAAGGAGTGAATTTTTCATTCTTGACAAGTCAGTCGATACTATTTCACTCATATATTATTATCGATTATTTGAACAAGAAAACTTCATGAAAAACAGCATATTATAACAAAAAAACCTTAATCTTATAATAAAGAGCTTGGATTTCTATTAGGGACTATTAAATATGGGTCCAAACAAGAAAGGAGGCACAAATGATCAAGGATTGTTATTGGCTCTTCCCCGGGATAATTGCTGGGAAAATACATCTCAACTACAGAAACTGTTTGCTGATTATATGCACAAATAGGTACAGTCTCTATGTCTCAACAAACGGTACTTTTATCTTATTCCTTTTCGATGAGAAAAATTTAATGTCATCAATAACGTTATCAATGTTTCTGTTTATTATTGAAAAAGTATCAATTTTCCCAAGGATTTGTGGGAGATAAGGGCTTTCTATTCAAAAATAAATGAATTGAATCTGTTATATTACTTCTTCATTGCCATTTCCCATTTCATATGGGGTCGGATTATTGGGTCGGCATTCCTGTCTTGTGTAGTTTTCTCCTCCATGGCACCACGTACAACATCTCCACATAAAGGACGAGGGAGAACCCCTTATTATATATTGCGACTCCTTCTCCACCTTTCAACCAATCTGTAGCAACTTAGCTTCTATAATCAAACTTAATATTTGAATTATTATTCGAACTAATCAATAGTAGGTGTACCAAAACCAAGGTCAACTGACAGCTTTCGCTTTTCTAAAATGTGTCCAGGTGAATCTGCTAGCGAAGATGAGTTTTCACTCCTGAGCCTCAGTAAACTGCACACTGAGCTTTGTGACGTCATCGAGCAAACCAGCAGAATTTTCAGCGGACAGACGTTTGCTGCAATGCTTCTGTTTTTCGTGCACATGATTGTGCATCCTTTCATAG
Organism: Sogatella furcifera; assembly: GCA_017141385.1. NCBI lineage: Eukaryota > Metazoa > Arthropoda > Insecta > Hemiptera > Delphacidae > Sogatella > Sogatella furcifera. Next base: position 20,811,992 of record CM029555.1, read on the forward strand.
CATCTATTGTCATAATCAAACCGTCGAGTAGACGATGGCTGACAATCAGCTACATTGCAAATCATTTCACGTTTCTTTTCGGCGATGTGATCAGTTTGATACAACTTGTTGAACCCTGCTCAAAACTAACCGATCAAGTAAGTGTGATACTCTCATTATTTTGTTCCCACACTTCTTTCATACTAGATTTATATTTGGATCTACTGTATCTACTTCCCTATATTATTTATTTTACTAGAGTAGAGTCAAACACAATTATAATAAAGATAACGTAGGGAAAGAGAAAACAGGCACAGGCCCTCCACTAACTCGATCCCAATTTCATTTTTAATATTATACTATTAATAATTTTGTGACTGACTACATCATAATAATAAAGGTATCGTGTATAAAAATATAGGTATGGGTCGAGTTTTCAATAAAAACTATGAAGAGCCTATATTTTTTAATGCATATGTGCATTTACAAGGTCGTATCATATTTATCTAGATATTTAATAGTAGTTTAAAGTACTTTTCAAAACCAATTTAGATCCTAAATATGGTGCTCAGATTGTTTCTCAGCTCCCAGTTGTATAACTCAGCTTATAGTACCTACTCATTATACGTTTTTAAATAGACTTATCTTCAAAAACAAAGTTATCTGTTCTGATGAGTTATTTTCATGTATTTCTCTATAGAAACAGCCTACAAAAGAGTTTTGTTGAACGTTGAGTATTTTGAACCATCATCTTATTACCGGTATCATCTTTGAGAAAAAAGATTCAACTTATAATAAAACTCTTCAACATTTTTTTCAGGCGAATGAGACTTCTACAATCGTATGTGGACTTTTAAATAGACGAATTCCATTGGGCACAAGAACTCAGGTTGTAAATAAGTTACATTTTATAATATAGGCTTATTTTATATTGTATAAGATAAGAGTAGCTCTTATTTTAATCTCTTTTAATTATATTCAATAGATTCATTAAAAAACTAATTCATTCAAAGTATATGGATTACCATGTTCATATTATAATGGTAAGAGTGACGATAAGGTTTCTCTGGAAACATAGCACTATAGCTCATAGTTCAAATTCATTCAACAAATCATCATAGTGTCATTATAGTGTTTGTAAATTGAACAAATTTTTCTATTTAGCCTATTCCGATACCGTAGCCTACACACGGTAAAAAGTATTATAGTCCAATTAAGTGAACCGAAGAAAATTGCCAAGTTTGAAAAGAATGATACCTAACTGAAAATAAATATATTTTAAATTCACGCAAAAATTATTATTCACAACTTACTATTATTTATAGTTCCTTCTTTTGTCTTCATCCTACTTGAACTCTGTTGATAATATATAATAAGTTTAACAAACAGTACCTTCTCATGATCATAGAGTAGTTCCTTCTCCATAGATCACAGAAGAGAATAAAATCTTCCTGCATAAACAAAAAATATTATTTCTATTGATGTTGATGAAAACTATTTTTCATACTAGTGTGGTGATTCTTCCTTAGAAATTAATAATAAAACTTTTCTCATTTGCCGGTGAAAGAAGAGTACGGTAATGCAAAAAATTATTTTATTTCAGCTTGAAAGATTCGAGAGGCTACTGTACCATGGGAGAACTGGACTAACTGTATTTGGAATGTTTTCGATGAATCGACCCGTGATTATGGGGGTGAGTAATTTTCATAAAATTAATAATTCTAATAAATCAAATGTCAAGTAATTCTACAGAAAATCAATTGCGGTAGGCTACAAATTGAGAGAGGCAATATATAATTGATATTGATAGTTTGGCAATTTCCAGACTAGCGTTTTACCAGCAATGAATAATATAAATATAAGATTGAGACAATGAGAAAAATAAATGTAAAAAAGATCAACTTAATCATATATTGTGCTTCTTCTGGCGATTCTTAACAATATTGCAAGACATGTTTATGTTACAATGTGGAGTATAGTCTGAAGCTACAGAGATCAATATTAATGGGTTTGCTATAAAAAAGTACGGTACTTAATAGGCCTACATAGCCCTATATGCGCATAAACCCTTCCAATTATTGATATTCTAATTCTAATTATTCATAGCCTAGAATAAAATTGAATGGAGTGAATGAAGTATGAACAAGATTACACTTGAATGTGATCACAAAAATCATTATAGAAAATATCAGAATGTTTATTTACATGTGAGTTGAAAATGATTTCTCCTTTCAAAGGTTTCATAGAATTTTTATGAGTTATTTTTTCCAGGCTATTGGTGCGGTGACAACGTATGTAGTTATCTTGGTTCAATTTTTGGAACCAGGATAAATTGTGAAAAATGATAATTGATCAATCACCTTACGTATTGGAACAACAACTATGTACTCTCATCTATAATGAAGTCTCACAAATACAATCTACAACATTCAAACGCCTTCCTTAACAAACATTATTACATCAATACTACCTATCTATGATATACAGTGTGACATTAAAGAGTTAAAATGATTGACAAAAATAATAATTTTCATACAATAATATTCTAATTGATATTTTCAAATCAAGTTTACTCTTCTCCTCTATTATTGTTTACTCGTATTTGTCATCTTAATTCTTGCTTCAACATGTGTAGTGTAGTTTTAAAAGTGGTCAGAACAAAGCTATCTGAAACGTTATCTTATACAGACAAAAACGCTAAAAGCTTTTTTATCACGCCAAGATCAATCAATAATATAGAATATTGCCTAGTGGAAAATCACAGAATATATTTCAATACGGCACAGTTTACGTGATGAGTAAGTTATATGCTGCACTATCAAATTTATATTTTTGGAAATAATTTTGAATTTTCTTATCATATATAAAGTTTGCTCTTTGTTAAAAGCTTGTAGGGAATACTATTCTTTCCATTTGTTCTCTAATGTTATAATTAGGCGGCCTATATTTATTTCATTGAAAAAATACAATAAAAGGAAAGAAAAATATTATTCATAATTACTTTATAAGTATTTATAAAAATTATTGGTGGATTTATACAGGCCCTCAAGTTATGCGGTTATTTGATTATTAGACTAGGTACTATCTTTTTTGTAGAAAAATGTGCAACTTCGTGACTTTCAAATATTATTAATTCTATGAATTATAACTAGAGAAATCTCATCGCTATAATGCCTCTCATAATCACGCCCATCGAAGAAATCTCAGATCATCAAGAAGCAAGCTATAAAACTAATCAGAAATTGAACGTTGTTGATGGAATCCCTTTGAAATTTCACAAGAAAGTTTTTATTTTCTTCAATTCCTGTTTTGGAGTAGTGACTCATGATGAGGAACTAATTAAAAGTCATCTCAAAAATTTGCCATTCAAGTTTTATTGTAAATGTTCGCTCATAGTCTGCTCTATTCTGATAACTACTTATGGAGTAAAACTCTACCAGTCAACGGGAGAAATCTACACAATGGAGGATAATCCAAGTATTGTGGGAATTGCTGTTTCCTATTTCAGAATCATATCCATCATTAATTTCCTAATAACTTCTTCTGTAAAATCATTGGAGCGTTGGAAAGAGTATGTTGCGGTCATTGAAAAAATAAAGCAACTCAATAGCCGTCTAGACGTTAAATTTGTAAAGTTGGGACAACGAGGCTCAGTAATTATGATCGGAATCTATTTATTAACAAATGTTATACATAAATCTTTTTCAATTCTGAAACAGCATAACGAGTTTTTCTTGATTCCAATTGGTAATTTAATGGTTTTCATTCTGATCTTGTTCGAGATGAACTTGAGGAAAATTGTTTTACACTTATGCACCCTGTTTGATGCCATCAATACGTCGTTGGAACAATTTGGAAATCGACATATCGATCACAATTATTATAACAACACCATCTATTTACATCAAAGAGGTTCGATTAATAATTATCAATTGAAATCTATTGTTATTGTTGCATCTATAATAGAAGTAAATTCACCAATAATCATGGCTTAGTTATTATCTTGACTCTTGAGACTTTTATCATCTTTGAAGTTATCAGTTGTACTTGAATGGTGATTTTCTCATACCAAAACATGAGCATTGTATGAGATAAATTTCAGAGAAATGAACACCCATACAAAAATGATATGCTGATTGCTCATTCGAAATGTATAAGTTATTAACTTATTAAAGAATATGGAATCTTTGGGAGTTTTTGCTCAAGTGAGTGAATAGAAACCATTTTATTGGAAGAATAATATAAATACACCGTTATTCATACATATTTCATCTATTCTCAAATATAATATTGATAATGTCTCAAAAAATAAGTGACCTACGTTTCATGAGCATCGTAATTTTGTATGTAAGCCTATACAAGCCGATTAAAATAGCATAAAACAATTTCATTGTGAAATTGTCAATTTGAATCTTACGATTTATTGAATAAATAGCTGGAAATTCTTTTCCAGTGAAGTGAGATAACTTTTATGGAGTTTATCTTGAATTTTTCAGAAAAGCAGAAACATTTATTAACCATCATCCAATTAAGTGATTTACACAGAGAACTGTGTGGAGTTGTTCAAGATGTGAGCAACACATTCGGAGGTCAAAACGTATCATTGATGTTCTTTTTGGTGTTCTATATAACATTCTGCCCTTACAAGATTTTCATCTGCTTTCTAAAACCCACCGAAGGTTGGGAATACATTGAAAACATTGCAGTTCTTGTTTGCTGGTGTATAACATATTTGGCAATGCTGTTCTTTCTTATAGTACCTTGCTCTTCAGCTACAAGTAAGGTGAGAGATTTTGATGCATTGCTGTAAGTTACATCAATTCTGATGCATTTTGTGACTTTGTCCATTGCTTGTTAATGAATTCAATGACAATAAAATATTATTTATTTATAATAGAATTTCCATCAGTGGCGTAACGTTTCCAAACCGGGCCCCCCCGCAAACACAAAAATTCCGGGCCCCTTTAATTGAAATTATACCTCTTTCCTCCCCTATCCTCAACCCTTCTTCACCCTTAATTTCCATATGTTTACTTTTTGAAAATGAAAAACGTACATTTTTCATGTTCGAAAGTCATAGGTAAACTATGAAGAAAAATCTATTGAATTTTTTTGAACTATACATATAATATTTATAATTATGAAGAATGATGTTATTCTAAGGGAGGAAAATAGGATAAAGCCTTTAGCTTGGATCAAGGATTCAACTTCAGGATCAAGTTAGTCTCTAATCTTTGAATTAATAAGTAATCTAGAAATAATGAAGATAATAATTTACAAAAAACCTCATATTTAAGGTCCTCTACACTCCACAGGCATTGTTTTGTTGATGCATAATTTCTTTTCAGATTATTAATCACACTTCATTAGTGCTTATGGCTGTATTTGCCAAAATAGAAATCATGTTTTTTTATAAATCGTTACTTCAATTTTATCTCTTCAGAAATTATGTAATATATCATTTCAGGCCCAAGTAAGTTACTTCATTTTTCATGGAACCTATATTTTATATTCGGGCCCCAGCCCGGGCCCCCCCCCCCGCGCCGCGGAGGCTGCGGGGGTGTACGTTACGCCACTGATTTCCATGTAGGCTATAGTAATTATTTGTCTTCATTGGAATTTGGAACTATTAAATTATTGATTTGAATAGAATCTCCAAAATTAAATGATTTAATAGGTTGATGATTTCTAAAGTTATCAGTGTGTCAAGTCGTAGCTTCAATTTCCATTCCATCCCTGCATGATTATTGTAATTCCTTTATTCTCGTTCAGAAAAATAGAAAAAATACGGTATGTATTTTCTTTCAACAATTTTTTAACTTCATTAAAAATAAAACAATTCAAGATTTTTTGTTATGTTCTTAAAACTCATGCAATGAAAGAATTAAATTCTTATTTCAATATCTCGTAAAATTATTGCATCTCACTTATGAATGAATCATTCACATTTTCAAGTTAAAGCAATGTTCAAGTTTGAAAGTTTTAAGTTTAAGCACTTACTGTATGAATTAATCATCCACATTTTCAAGCCTAAGCAAACGTCGTATACTATATTTTAGTAAGTTATATTTAGTATATTTTTATTCTATATTTTATCATTTTTAATAACTTACTTTTGGTAAAAATGTTAATTATTGGCTACCGATTTTTCAGGCGAACAAGACTGCATCAATCGTGAGCAAAATTCTAACAGTGAAAAACATCTCAACGCAAAACTATTCAGAGGTGAGAAATTACTCAATCATTGCAGTTCTAATAAGAATTTTAAAAAATCAGTGTGATTAATAATCAATTATTGTTTTGCAATAGCATTGCATTAATTCTTGATAAAGACCATTGCATTATTGTATAAATTGTGGTATAGTCTGTTCGAGCAATGAAGACATTCTGCTAAGATGGGAAAATGACTCCAGCTCGGTAAATATTGGTTGAAAACTATAAATTTGGCCTCAAATTGTAGATCAGAATGTTTCCTACTATTTGAGACCAAATTGATAATTTTATAACCAATATTGACCGAGCTGGAGTCGTTTTCTTATCTTGCCAGAATGTATTTTTTGCTTGGACAGACTATAATGTAATCAACACAAATATTACTTATGACTTGCAATAATTGGTTTTCAGCATGAGAAATAGAACATTTCTTTTGTTTCTATCTAGCTTCCAACATTTTAATACTTTCAAAGCATTCCAATTTTTTTCAGCAATTCAATATTAATGTTGCCAATTTAAATTGGAAATATGAATGAAATATTTCTCCTTCTGTAGCAAGCAACCATCATCTCCTATTTTTGGTAGCAACATTCCACTCGTTCAATTTCAACTGTTTGTGATTTGTTTGTTCGAGATGGAGAAATTCTCGAGACAACTCCTGCACCACACCGCAGAGTTCACGGTCATGGATATGTTCACCTTGAATTTGTCTTTGATTACAACGGTGAGTGTGGAATATTTTCAACTTTTCTGAAGAAAAAAGGCTCCTTATCATTCTATCTTATCATTAAGTGATGATCAAATTCATCCAATGTGTCACTTCAAGACTATTGCAATATTTCATCACTTTGCAACGTTTGCTGGTTTAGGAATAAGGGTTTTTATATAGTGATGAGGTTTATAATGACAACTACGAATTCTTTCAAAATTGCAAATTTTATTTCTAAATGATAATATTATGAACCGAATCATGGTTTCTGACAAAAATGATTGTTATAAAATTATAGGGCTTAAACTTAACTATTAATTTTTGGCTATGTGGAAACATTAACAGCAAATTCAGGATAGATGAAATAGAATATAATACCGATAGTGCGTTAGAAATGAATAATGTCATTGAGAAAAGTTATTTTAAAAATTTCCTGATGGTACAAACCAAGTTTTATCAAACATATAAAATTATTAATGATAAATCTAAAATTATTAATGATAATCTAAAGATAAAAAATGTTGAATCATAAGGTTTGAGAATAACCGTGATAACTATGCATAAAGTAAACTAAAAAAGAACCATGAGAAAACATAATATTATTATGCGATAAATAAAAATGAAGGAAAAAATGAGACTAGCTGTCGTACGTATACATGTTATTATACCTACTGCTACTAATAATATCCCTACTGTTCTCTATAATATAGCGTTGAAAATCTTGTTACAGTACTATAAATATGTGTATGAGGTCAGATTAAGTCTTTGAGATCAATTATAAATAAGCACCAAAAAGGAATGTACCGTAATGACTTGAAACACTAGAAAATGAAATAAATATTTCTTTATAAATGTCTATTTTTATTGGACCCTTAATTTTTATCTTCGCTGTAGTTCACGGTTTGTAACTGAATATACAGTATTGAATAATCAAAAGAGATATAAGATGAGTCTTTCTATTTTCAGATCGCGGGAGCAGTTACAACTTATTTGGTGATTTTGATACAATTCGAAGATACATTCCTATGAATAGACTAAAACTATCTTAGATACGGTATAATTATGAGAACTTGATATTAAATGAGATTCATAAAATCAGTTATAATCTAGGTTCTAGGATCTTTTTAAAAATTATTATTGTAAATCATACTGTATAGTGTTATTTATTAGAGGTTTATATCAGCCTAAACTGTCTTATCACAAAGTTTACTTATCTTATATCATCAAATTAATCAGTCAGTACAAAACGGAAAAGATCTTGATGAATTACCTGGTTGTTCAGATATAATACTGAATCTAAATACTGAATTCTATAGTGATAGAAAATTTAACTGAATTCTATAAATGAACTGATGAAAAACGTGAATCAATAACTTGAGTTCCAAGTTATATGATAAAAATTGAGTGAGAGATAGATTGAAACATATATGACAAAGTTCCTTTTCATTTGTAACACTTATATTATTATATTCCTTGATTGTCAATTCAACAATGAATATTCTAGCAACAACCTTTTAATAGAGTTCATTTGATTCATTAAAGTGATATTCATGAGAGTTGAATCACCTATCTTATTACCTAATTTATCACCTATTTGTATTACCTATTGAATCTTATTGTATATAAAACAGTTCTGCTAACTTGAAAGAATATCTATGACATGATAATAAATGAAAATATGACGAAAATGATCATTCTCTCGCTGTCAGTATAAGTCGTACCGGTGTTTTTGGAACAGGCACTAGTCTCAAGATGATATCAGATTCGGAAGTTGAAATAAGTTGGAAGTTGGTTACAATCTGAAAAAAGAACAAATCAAGAATAATTTGAAGAAAAATTCAAAGAAACCTTCAGTATCAAGTCCAAAGTCAACAAGCCATTCCGATTGAAATTCATATTAGAAAGTAGTATAGTGAGTATAGTGCCAGAGGTAGAAACTATTAATGCTTCTTGCTTCTAGAAACTTCTCCCATAATAACTTCAATTCCCCTTAAGAGGCCTATTCAGTAGGTCTATTCTATTCCACTGATTTATTAAAAATTGATAATGGTGTAGCAACCGAAACCGGTATCTAGATTTCTTCAATAAATTAGTAGTTTAACATTATCTTGTCTTTTTATTCAATATATGCTATATCTTCCTATAGGGACGTGGAGAATAAAATGAACGTTTTACAATACCTTTTTCACAAACAAGGTCATGAGAGCTTCACTCATTCGTCTTCCAATGCAACTTCTCAATCCCATTCCGTATGGCGTTGAAGCCGAAGCATCCAGAACGCCAGTGTATCCGGACTGTTTGCTCTCATCTTTCAACCACCTTTCAGGCCAAAATTCATCTGGATTCGGAAAATATTCTTGGCTACGTCCACTGGTGTAGGAAGACATTACCAACCAAGTCTGCACATAAAGTTTCAACGGCATACATTAGAGAACTTTCAATATTGTAGTGAAATACTTGACAAAATTTAAGTAGAGTATGAGAAATCGGGAATAACAACTGGAAAATTATGTATAAAAGAATACATTTGGGAATTCTATGAAGTTCATTCAAGCAAAATAGTGAAATTTAGTAGAATTTTTCTATGTGAATGAATATCCTAGATCACATAAGAATATGGCATCGAAAATTTTATTCATAAATTTATAATTTATTTAAAACAAGTTTCATTAACAAATTCATATAGCCTCTTTCTCTGTGCTATTAATGAGATAAATAGTACAAAATAAATTCATTCTCAAATTAAACCCCCTATTTTTTTCAACGATAAAGATTGCCTTGTGTAAGTGTCTTGTGACTAATGAGAAACTTTATTCCGGCCTCTACTACTATTAATCACTTCATGCAAGAGAATCCTCCTTCAGGTCTCATATCCACTTGTCTGCTCTTCCACTGGAGAAAACACACTTGAATCAAACACTAAATCAGTTAAAATGGCTTCTTCCTTCAGTCTCCTCACCGATTCTTCATCATCCAGCATCTGGATTGCCTCGATGTTGACGTAAAATGCAATTTTTATTAAAAATTGACTCCAATTCAATACTCCACAAGCTGAAATGTGTTTGAGGAGCATTGGAATGTCATATTACATTGAAAAGCATTTCCAAAATCAAATCTTCACAAGTATCATGCTTTATATGGAATTCCAAATTTCTATCGAATAAACTGTGGACGCTATGTTATAGTATTCAATCAAAATCAAAATCATTTATTGTCATCACAAAAATACAATTTGTATAACAACGTCAAGCAAGTACAGTTATAATAATTATTGTTAATTCTATAGATATTGATATTGTTAATACTATAGTATGTTAATACTGTAACATTGTTAATATTAACTATCATTATGCCTGTTGGTTAAAATGAGGATGACTTCGAATAAGTACTCTTTACATTGACGTAGTCGATACAAGTATATTTGTTTCATGTCAATAAAATGCATTTAATTGATCACCTTGGCAGGCACACGATATCCTCCAATGATTGCGTCATCAGAAAGAGATCGAGCAATAAATATGGCGGCCGGATAAAGGCGAAGGGTCTCTCGCACAACGCTTTTTACCAGAGATGTATTGTTGAGGTCTTCAGCGAGTTTGTTCTGCACTTCGACATTCCTCCCCAATTCATATACTATCCAGTGTATTGTGTTGGAAGTCTGAAAAAGAAACGATATAACTCATCACCTATTTCGTATGCTTGATTAGGTAATTCACCTCACCCTCGCACTCATTAAACATTGCCCACGGACAAGCAATAGTGCTTACGTAGGTATCAAACTTCATAAATGAAGAAATAAATAAATTAAAAAAATAATTTGATATAGAACATTTCACGGAAACTAAAATACCGTAAGGTTTCTATGTTACTGGAATTTAAGTACCTATTTAATTAAAATTCAAGTAACGCATAGTACTATAAATTTTCTACTGCCAAGTACCATTTTTTTAAATCAAAATATAGTAGTATAATAATTTATTAAAATTCTATTAATTTGGAGTAAATTTAGATAAAACTGACCGTGTCACTTCCTCCAAGAATCAGGTCCACTACAACCCTGACAACATCATCTTTTGGAATATCATTCATAAGTTTTGCCAGAAAACTATTTTCATCACATTTCTCCATCATTTGCTCTGTTAAAGTTTTACCTGCAAAACAATGAGAATTTGAAACATGGTTACGAATTTCGTATTAGTTGGTTGAGGATTTTCGATACCGTGAAAAATTCTTATAAACATGAGAGTAATTGTAAATGTAGGAAATATAATACAGGAAATGTAGCCCTATGGGAGTAGAAACAGAAAACAGGCCCAAATACACAATCCTATTTGCAGATGATCAAGTAGTATTAGCAGAAGACCAGCAGGATATGATATATATGTTGAACAAACTCATAATGGATTTTTAGGAGTGGGGACTTGAAGTGAACGTGGATAAAACAAACTATTTGAATGTTGGAGGCATGGGGCAAGACTTACAGACAGATTTTGGAGTTATAAGAATGGTCACACAATACAATGACTTGGGTGTTACAATAAATGAGGATGGTAGAGACAATGAGGATATTTCAAGGAAAATAGGAAAAGGAAAGAACATAATCAAGGCACTGCACCCAATTCTGTGGAATAAAACACTAACAAAAAATACAAAAATAAACATATATCAGGCTATGATAGAGCCAATAATGACGTATGGATAGGAGGTGTGGGTCATGGATCAAAGACATGCTGCAAAATTACTTGCCGCAGAAATTATGTACTGGAGGAGATGCGCCGGCTTATCATTATTGGATAAAGTAAGAAATGAGGTTATTAGAGAGCAGATGAATGTGAAAGAAAATATACTAAGTAGCATTGGTAAGAAATAGGTAAAATGGTATGGCCACCTTCGCCGAATCAATATGGAAAGAATTCCATTGAGAGTCTTTGAATGGACTCCAAACCAGCATAAAAAGCGGGGGAGGCCAAGGAAAATATGGATGACAAATGTTCAACAGGAGATGGAGAGTAGAGGTTTGCGGGAGGAGGACTGGAGAGATAGGAATGGATGGCAAAAGGGATGCGAGAAGTGACTCTAAGTTGCAAAACTTGCAAAAAAAGTAATTGTAATTTCCAGCCCATTGACAGTTATAAGACAAATAATAAAAAATTGATTGATTTTTACAGTAAACTAATTAAACAAGGCAATTTGATCCTAATTTTGAGTGAGGTAGCTTATATTTTTTGTTGCAACAACTTCAAACAATAATATATTGAGGGTAAGCCGCCGGATGTTATAGGAGACCTAAGTTTAAGTTGAATACGAAAACGAAATGTGTTCTTTACAGAATTTTATTCAGAGGGAAAGAGTAGAGCTAATCAAGTGTACTGGATCATCGTCTGTATTGGATCATAGTTAACATAGGCCTGGCAACATTTGTCTAATTTTTAAAATAAATAGTTTATAGCTGTAAACACCAAGACAAGTCTCGTAAAGTCATAATATAGCTGGAATTGAATTTGCTTCAATGAGAGCTGGAGAAAAAGAATAATGAAAAACAAGAAATTCAAATAACAATTGAAATCCAATTCGTATTTTCTTATATTAAGGGTATAAGTTTTATTAGGTACTCTATTGTCCAACGATCTATTCGTAATGTTTGTAATTCTCCGATCATGCAAGAGAGGATAATTGAGTTGCACATTTGAATTTGGGAGTATAAAAAGCAAATCAACGAACCCAAATCAAGAGCTGACTTGACATAGCCAACAAATCTTTTCCAAGCAGGCAGATTCAAGAATGCTGACAATTTGGCAGGCAACAGTTGCAGGTTACAGCTTTCAACAAAAATGAGATGGATGAATGACGCTAGTTTATCGATATCTCCTTGGAACACCTCCTCATGGTCTAGATAAGTCGATCCCATCATTGACGCAACAAAAACTAAAAATGAAATACGGTACTCTATTAGAACAAGAATATTGACAATCAAGGTATGTGATACTCTAATAATGATTCTCGGATATAGAACGTTAATCATTTATTTATTCAAATATACATTCACAAAATCAAATTGATATACCTAAACCTAGGTAAATTAAAATCATTTAGGAGAGTGAAATCAGTAACTTACTATTCACCTCCGAATTTCGCAATCTTATTGTAGGCCTACAGTCATAGAGAATTTTGAGACTTAATGCGATAGATATTTTCTCATATTGACCAACCACATATATAATTAAGCACATCTTACTAAAATTTTGGCAGTCATGATTGTATAAAAAAAATTTTCATGTGAGTTTCTTAAGGCCCGTACCGACAGTGCGAGACATGTGCCGCGAATGCCTCAAGGTACAATCTTTTCAAACAAAGAAGAGTCTTACTCCAGTCTCCAGCTCGGTCAATATTGGTTCAAACATTATTGATTTGGTCTTAAATTGAAGATCGAAATGTTCCCTATAATTGAGACCAGATCAATAATGTTTAAACCAATAATATTGACCGAGCTGGAGACTGGAGTAAGACTCTTCTTTGCTTGAACAGACATTCGCGGCATATGCCTCGCACTGTCGATACGTGCCTTTAGAGTTTTGAAGCGAAACTTACAGGATATCGATAATTTGTAGAAGCAGTGCTCGTCAACTGTGAATTCATTTCCGATATGCTTTTGCCATTGCTTGATGAATTTTGATAGAACTGCGTCGTGGACATCTTCCAAGCCAGCATTTGGATCAGATCTCAGTAAAGACTCGTTCAAAATTCGCCTATGCAATTTCCATTCTTCACCATCCCTGGAAACAAGAATACAATGAGGTAACTTACTGTATTTGTTAAATGAAAAGACTCAATACTAAAAACATTTCAAAAACAACGAATTGGGCTAACTACATAAAAAGGTTCAGGAGTTAGCTACAGATAAAAATGGGATTTTGATGTTGGTTTGAATAAAAATTTGGAATGAAATACAGTAGACTCTTCCTCTCTTCAACGATTCTCCTTATAACGATAATTTCTCTACAATCAGAGATTTGCGAAAGTTTGTTTGGTCTTCTATATGTTATAAATAAAGACGATCTCTCTTTCCAGTAATGAAATTGTCTGGTCCCTTCAAAACCGTTATAAAGAGAGGCTACTGTAAATCTATTTCTAAGTATAAGTTACTAAATGTTACCTCTATTCACAGCAGGTATAAATACCTGTCATAGGCAGTTTTCAAACGAGTATCAGTAGTGTGGTAGGAGTCCATATCGGGCGGGGAGTTTAGACTCATCCATTTTATAGATTGTATTTTAGTCGCTAAGTTAACACTTTCAATATATTATATCGTTCAGGTCCTGATCGCATTGGTAGTATTATACTATATAACTTAGATATAAGTTGGTAACTGGGAAGCAGTTGGTATGCCCAAGCCCTTCATGGGCTGTTGGGGCATTGAAGTACATAGATAAGTAGGTAGTACAATCTACTCACATGAAATAAAGTCCTCTTTTGCTGCCATACTTCTCATTGTACAGCACCCACGGTTCAGGCAGGAAATGTACAGGATACTTTCCCTCATTAGAATAGATTGTCTTGATAAGTTTTGGATCGCAAACAAAGACAGCATCGACCGGTCCTATGGCTTCTTTGAATATTTTTCCCAACTGCTTATGGCGTTTGTCTATGTATAGATGCAGGTACTCTCCACCGCCTGCGGCAATAAGAGAAGGCAGTGTTCCAACCAGTGGCAGCCCTGTAGGAGAAGGTGGTTCGTCATTCTTTCCACCAAAATACTTTCCTAGCGTTGTACTGATAAAAGTGAAAATGTTTCTGAAAATAAAAAAATATATATCGAAATTGAAAACTGTAGCCCACAAGTTTTTCTACAGCCAAACTTATTGGAAAGTTTCTGTAGGTTGAAAAAATAAAACGCATATCATGGAACAAGCATTACAGTATCCACGATGAAATTTTAATGAAATACATGATACAATGTGTTATGTTATGTTACTGAAGGGTCGGATTCAAGGATTCAAATATTCTCACACTTCAACCGAAGCTTATTATTGTGTGTCCCAAGCATGCTAGTTGGGCAAACCAATACCTGTATTCTTTACAATATCCAGTAGTTTTTTCCCTTAACTATTCATACACTGCTGGTTGCTTGCTAGCCCCTCCTCGGAATCCAGTATTATATGCTTATTGCTTAGCAGTCTCTTCAGACTGATTGCAAAGCATACACATCTGACTTCCAGTCTAATTGTGTGGGGATGTTTCCTTAGTGATCCTTAGAAGCCTACTAAATGTTGATAGCTTCTACATGGAAAAGCAACGGCACCTCCTGTGTTCGTGAAGCACCCATTTCAGATTTAAGAACCAGCCCTGATGGGGCAGATCCTGATGGGTTTCAGGACAAGGCAACTACCCAACCCACAGGGGGTGAATCCTGGGGCCGCTGCTCTTCTTAGTATATATAAATGATCTACCAGAAGAACTTGGAAATGAAAAAAGATGCATCCTATTTGCTGATGACACAACAATACTTATACCAACTAAAAGAGGCACATCTAATGAAAAATCCATATATATCACATTGGAAGAAGTCACTAACATTTGCAATAGACTAAAGCTTACAATAAACAAAAACAAAACAGTTCACTTTAATTTCACCCCATCAAATAATTCAAACGAGCAGATAAACAACAGCTTAGTTTCACTGGATCACACAAAATTCTTAGGTGTACTGAAAGACAGGAGTTTGAACTGGCAGGCTCACACAGATGTAGAAAACTGTCATCAGCAATCTATGTAATCAGGAGAATACGAAATATATCCAATGAAGGTACAGCTCTGGTGGCCTATCACTCACTCTTTGCCTCACATCTGAGATATGGCATAACTGCCTGGGGATCCTCAGCTCAAGCAAACCTAATGAGGATACTACGAGTACAAAAGAGGGCTATTCGAACCATGCTGGGGGTTGACAGGATTGAACATTGTAGAGCTCTCTTCATAGAATACAGAATTCTCACATTTATACCATTGTTCATACTAGAATCCATAATTCAGATGAAGAAATCAACTCAAGTGCTCAGATCCTACCGACACAATTACAACACCAGGAAAAAACAGAACATAGACCTTCCACATCATAGACTCCAAAAATACAGCAGATGACCCATGTACATTGGACCACACCTCTATAACCAGTTGCCACCAAACCTACAGAAAATACAAAACACAAATGTCTTTATGAAGAAACTGAAAAGTTACCTGAGTGTGAGACCATACTACAGTGTGGATGAATTTATGGAGGAACACATACAGAAGACCATAAGAAATCAACGCCTCCTACAGAGGGGAAGAAGAAAATGACAATTCCCGCAGCCCTGGCTGCTGGCGAAGACTACTAAAGTAAAATAAGTAAGTAAAGTAAGTAAGAATACAATATAGCCTATAATGGTTAGTACCCACGTTATGGCAGACAAGAATGTATTGAAATGCACGAAGTAAGTTGGGACTATTATGAAGATTGGTTGACACTGTAGGTAGGCACTCGAAGGCACGCTTTCTCCAAAGCTGCTTAAGCTATATGTAGGCCCTATAGCTTAAGTAACAAAGCTGAATGATTTCTCCACTCTCATGATGAGGCGTAGGCCTAAGCTCTTTGTACTTCAAGCAAAAGCTGACACCAAAAAGTTAGGCGGTTTCGTAGTCTGTCTCTTATACGTGAACGTGATTTAACCTACTAAATGTGAAGAATGACTGATGTGAAGCAACTTTAATTTTAAAACAATCTAGTACCAGCAAGCATACTCACTAAAATTATTCTTAATGAAAGAGAGCTTCTAGTCAAAATAGTCTGAAGGACTATTTTGATTTTAGTAATGCACTCTCTAGTATTAATGCAAGACTAGATTTTTAGTATTCTAATTATTATATGTTATCTATAGACTAGATTTATAGATTATATCTATAGACTAGATTTTTAGTATTCTAATAATTATATATATTTTTTTAACTACCTAGTGTCTTGCATTTTGCAAGCACTTTTACTTGTCTGATGACGCATCTATTTATTTGGTCAGGTTCAAACGAAACATCTCAACTTTTTGCGTTAGCTATAGGCTACCTATAGGCTATTTCTTTAGCTCGTTCCTAAAAAGAAATTGGAGAATTTGGGACCCTCTGAGAGTATAAATTTTTCTCGACATTTGTATCAATCTGATTAGTTGATCTTATGCCACGTTTACACCGGAATGATAACATTTTTTAATAACTTATTTTGTATAATAATAAGTTATATAATATATAAATCTATATAATAATACGTCATTCACAAATGTTATTAACATTCCGGTGTAAACGTGGCATAGTACCATCTTACATGATCCTATATAAATCGATCATTATGATCTATATTGTTTATATATACTGTAATTGAATTTGCAAATTTTGCTGTACACTTGGAAGCAATGCATGAAGTAGTCTATTTTATGAAAATAATCCAGTTTAAAGGTGAATAGAAGTAGTAGACCATCTACGACGTCTAGCACAGTTCTAAAAAACTTGTAAACAATAGGTAACCTTAACTTGTCACAAAATCGTCAACATTGTAACAACTCAAAGCTTTTAGAACAAAGATAAATAATAAGATTAGTTAATATGTGAATTCTGAGTACTGAAATCGCAGGAACATGATAGATAGATACCGTTATAGTATTTTATACACTTGAATTAATAAATGAACAGTTATAAAGATCAAAACTAGATTATATAACTTGTTCAAACGTACCTGAGGAGAGACAAAAGAAAATAGAATAGTTTCTTCAATGATTTCATAGTTCACAGTCGATGAGAAGCCCCCAGAAATAAAACTTTAAAAACAAAACTTTTGCACGTGCGTATTCGACTTCAAACAGGTAGCGCCTTCAAGTTAATTGGCAGATGACGCAAGCGTACTAAATCAGCAAATTAATCAAGGAACAGAGAACGGGGGGAACACAGGTGAAGTGCGTGTTTGATTGCTCGTACCGTAGCTTTCCAGGAAAAGAGTGTTGGATTGTCTATTCTAATATATATTTTTGAAAGAACATCGTTGATAATGAATAATTATCATGTAATTGAATATACGGGCTCAATTTTTGTTGTTCTTCATGTAAACGTAATTTTACAAATTCAATGCTTCCTTGATCAAAAGATCAAAATAATCGGTTTGATGAACAGATGAACTACAACAGCTGATCAGCGTTCATTGCGTTTCATGTTTCACGAGAGTGTCCCGCATCTAACCTGCTTTTGCTAATTTATTTGTAAATTCTTGTCATTTTTTAAAATCCTAACTTCGTGTGTTCTTCAATTACTACAATGTAACTCAACTTCAGAGAAAATGTTGAAGGATATTCCACCAACCTATTTTGCTGCCACTGCTATTGCAGTAATAATCGGAGCCTACGTGTTTTGGGGGCCTGCTTCAAATCCTCGTAGAAGAAAACAAGGTATTTTACTATATGAATTTTCTTCCCTCATGCAATCATCAAAATAATAATTCAATTTTTGGATATGAACAACTTGTTGAGCTGCAATCGCAGTTACCGTTCTTCCTACGTTCAGAGCTCAGTCAAATTTCATCTCAGTCTGCCTTTAACTTTATTTATATCAGATTAATGAGTGAATTGACTGTGTTGGGTAATAAAAATGAAATAATAATTTACTTAATTCTAAATATAATCCCGCTCACAAAAGCACAAGAGATATACCTTTAAAATTCTAATAGAATGTAATTTTTAGTTCCAGTTGTTGGGCTTCAAAATTTGGGATTCACCTGCTTCCTGAACGCGCTATTGCAGGCTTTGGCATCATGTCCCATATTCAAAAAATGGCTTGAATCAAGCCAAAAAGGACCTGTTTCACTGTCTCTATTGAATTTATTGAATGGTAAGTTATCCTTACGTAAGTTATGTATTTTAGGAATAATAGTGAATGCGATCTTGTACTCTTATTATTTTCTACATCTAATTCAACTTGGGTTGAGTTCTATGATATAGGCCTAAGCTTTAAAGATGACTGACTGAAGTACCATCCTGTCGTAAAAAAATTGGGATAACTTAATATTATCCCACACATCATACCGGTACACTCCTTTTCAATAATTTGAAGGAGTGATCCTTTACACATGTATCGAGTATCCGTTGCGTAGTTAGCAACAACAGGAAAACCAGTCTGCTCAGCCTACAGTAAACATCCTCAATATAACTGCTCCATGACAACTTCCTTTCCAGGACCAACCCAAGCAGCTTCACCGGAGCGTACTCGTATTCCTCCCCGTTTCTGAGGCTAAACTAACACTATTGCCTGCATATTGTCCTCATTGAGGAGGAAGAGGTTTGCAGAGTACCAGTTTGCCACCCTGGTCTCATGCATAGCCGCCCTCAACTTGTCTGAAGCACTCCACAGTCATGGCAATCCCTGATCTGTGATCATGAGCAGACGAACGCCAGTCTGATTATCCAATGCTTAGTTGAAATCGTATGAACAAGATTTGTTCTGAGCCCCAAAAGTAAAAGTTTTGAGGTTAACTCCAGTTGAAGAAACTGATTTTGACAGCAACTCCTATCCTGTCTTTTGGAAGAGTCCATGAGCCGTTGGCCCCGACTGGCTCAAAATTTATTTATTTCAATCTTTATATTACAAATAGAATATTTCAATAGAGTACAAATATACAAGATAAGGAATGAAAAAACGGACAATCTCCCAAAAATTCTTCTATTCCTAATTTAGTTCTCATAATAAACTGTCCAAATTAGTTGTCATCATCATCTCATTACCCATGCACAAGCTTTAAGCATATAAGGGCGTTACCTCTAAAATAATGTGCTATTTCAAATTTACTTACTTTTGAATTAACTCCGTTCTTCTTATTCCAGTTCTCAGTAATGAAGCGGATTCAACTGTTGAAGATCCTTATTCGCCGATGGAAATGATTCAGATCTTGAGGGAGAATGGATGGGCTATTTCTCCTGGCGAACAAGATGCTCATGAACTTTTTCATCATATGATTCTAACTCTTGAGGAAGAATCTCAAAAAAGTCATCCTTATGTACGTTATTCCTCATTTTTAGTCATTCTTAAGTAATTACAATCATTCATTCATTCAAGCTCAGATTATCTCTTTCTTCTCACTCAAAAGTTAATGTAAAAGCTAGAGAAAAATCTATGCGAGTGTCTCAAATAATAGATTCTATGATATAACTTAACTCAATTATTTCTTTCTTTTCAAATTGATATTTTCATGTTTTTTAAAGTAATCGAGATCTATTTTCTTCATTCAGTTTTCACACGTTAATCCTATAGCCTATAGGTAGGCGATCTATGAATCTACAGTAGGCCTACAGACATGAATGTATCATTTGTTTTGTTTATGCACACTTGAGAATGCCTCTTAGAAGAAAGCAACATGACTGTGTTGGAATGAAAAATACTAAAAAGATACTGTGATTTTGATATTTATAATTATATTTTTATACCTACATGATTTCAAATCTCTCCTTAATCTATCCATCAAGTTGAATACATAGCTATAAATTTATAGGCCTATAACTTGGGCCTATTTCAATGGGTTGCTTTCAAATATTAAATTTAGCCATAAAGTTCACTCTAGTTATAAGGATATCATACATATTGAAGTATATCTGTAACATTTATAACTCAATCGTAAATGCAAACGTTTAAAAACCAATAACTTATATGAATATCATGTTATCATAATATATTATTTTTAAGTGTGATGCATTCAAGCAATGATGTAATGTTGAAACGACATTCTACGTAATGTTGAAAGCAACAATTGTCTATAAGGATTTAAAAAAATTTTGAGCTGATGAGTGGTCTTCCATATAATATATCTCTAATTAGACCTACCCTAATTTTCTGTGTTTTTTATTTATTGAATTTGTACTAATTTTTGAAGATACGAATATCTTGATTGAATGTTTGAATTTGTTTTTTTTAAATATTGAAATCATTGAATTGTATGTCTGCAATGAAATCAACGTGCTTATTTTTAATTATTGTTGTTTTCTGTGCAGGTTTCTGGATGTCTTACGGATGCTCTTTTACCACCCGTGGCTCCGTCAATCAAGTCAAATGCGGCCGTTTCTAAATCCAACACAAATATCAACCAATCTCCCAATAATCATGTACTACCTGCTTCAAGCTCAACTCCGACAACAATGAATGGGAAAGTGGAATCACTTGATATGTGAGTTCATTCAGTAATTCATTTCTCGAATAAATTCAAGTTGAAAAGGTTAGCCCATAAGTCAGTTCACAAATATGCGTATGTGCCTTAAGTTGAAAATTGCGTCAACTGACTTATGGGCAACTCTGTAGAAAATTTTATCTGTCTCTTAATAGGTACTACAATGATTAAAAATAAAGTAATTCATTCATAGATTATATTTATAGATCTATGTACTATTTGCTAATGGATATGTAAACTATTAAATAACGAATCTACAAACTATTTACTAAAGAATCTTCAACCTTAGTACGGTAAAGGACCTGGATTGACTTGTCAATGATACATGTGTTGTAGCGCTCGTTAACGAAATTGGAATCGAATGACTGTTATCAATCTATCAGCTCTATCAGAACAGTCTGTAAGCGGTCTGCAAGAGTGAAACTGTTTAACTGAGGTCGTTTTTTACTCTTTATACTTTTACAGAACGCTCGTCGACTGTATTGACTTGATTATGTCCATCAAAATAAACAATTAGTGACAAATAATGAAGTACATAACACTGATGGCTCGTGCCCACGAAACAGGTAATGTGCTGTACAGTAAAAGATACGAGCACTTCACCTATTTTATGTGCACGAGCCGCCAGTGGTACATAACTATAACACTAGGCAAAGGAATGACCTTACTAAGGTCACCTTAGAATTATTGAGTACTGTATCAATTTGCCGAATCTCAGAAAAATTGGCTTCAAACTGATACAAAATTGTATAATTCTCTGCTAGTAGCTTTTTAAAATCTTTTTGTATTGTTTTTAAAAACAGTGTAAAAATGTGTTACTCAAAGAATGAATGAAAAATACAGTACAAGTTGCCGATTTTTATGAAATTAGCTACCAAAATGATATAATTAGTTGAAGTTCAATCACTGAACTGTTACACCTGTTCGTATCACATATTGTATTATAGATTTAAATTTTGTGACTTGAATAATGTCTAGACGTTGATCATACGTTGTAAAATGTTTTGTCGAATTAATTTCTATTCCATAGTTTAATATTAATAACAGACATTCACCAACTGCCAATTTTGTTGGAGTCTGCCTTATCTCATTAATGTGTTTCTTGACAACATTTTCAATAATGAAGCTAATTCTTCCTATTAAATTTCTGTAAGTTTTTCATTTTTATGTTTGCCTGTATCTTCTGTGTTGATATGATTGTCTTTTTTATGTTATTTGCATGCTGTAATTGCATGAAGCTATTTCCGTGTAACAAATTTTCTCAAACGTGTTCGTCTCTTCAATGAATCAGTTGTGCAGTACAATTTTCACATTTTATTTTTTTCAGGTCAGCTCAAGGTGACATCAAAAGTCCGTCACCGGTTTTAGATATCAATCGTAATCCGATTCCGTCTCCCTTCACTGGTTTCTTGACCAGTCAAACAAAATGCACTGAATGCGGCTTCAAGGCAAGTCTAGCTTTCTCATCATTCAACTTTCTTATTCAATTCAAAAAGACTGATGAAATTATACAATTAGCCTAAGTTATACAAATGAAAGAATTCAGTATCAGTTGTTGTATAGCCTACATAATATATATTACAACATAATAAACAACAAACTGATAAACAATACAAAAAACAATCAAACAATCAATCCTGACAGTACCCCAACTTTTTTAAGGGGTGCTTTCCGAAAGTACGCCGGCGTGAAGCGTAAAAAGAAACGTAGTAGTATCATGAAATGTAGAATGTAGTGGTGCTTCTATCTAGTGGCACGGCTCTAAAAGAACCCCGGCTCTCACTTAGAAATTTAGTAACTCAATAAGTTTTACACTGCGCTAGTTTTGGAGGGCACACCTTTGGAAAAAAATTTCAATCAACTCATTTGATACTTGCATCATTTTGTGTATACTGTATATTCAAAGTGAACAAAGCTGTGATTACACCAATTATATGAATAGCTTAAAAAAAATTCTATTGTACAATGATAATATTCTGTACGTATTTCTATGTATTGTGTCTTTGATCAACGTAAATGTAAATAGGATTCATTAACTATCACTACTACTAAGCGTATGGCTTTATTTGGTGGAGAGACCAAAAGGTGTTCCACCTCGCCGACATAACCTTGTTTAGTAGGAATCATGATAGAAGTTCTTGAATATGTTTACAGTTATTTTGATTCGGAAGAGTTATTTTCACTTTAGAAGGTTCTAAAACACCAAAGCACAAGTCAAATCACTAATCGAAAACCGAAATTTTTAAATTTAAGAAAAACTTGGAGCAAAGAAGATTAACGTGTTATAATTTTGCTATGGCAACCAAACTATCAATTGGTATACTTTGTCCAAGCAGAGAAGACATTCTGGCAAGATGGGAAAAGACTCCAGCTCGGTCAATATTGGTTCAAAAATTATGAATTCGGACTCGAATTGTAGATTAGAATGTCTCCTACAAATTTATGAACCAATATCGAACGAGCTGTAGTCATTTTCCCAGCTTGCCAGAATGTCTTCTTTGCTCGAAACGACGTACAAAACAGTCTTGAATACTTGAGATTTCAAAACCGTCCGTTTCCGTAAGTCACTAAGGAATTCAATAAAAAGGTTAAATATGATTTCATATAATACTAGGAAAATAATTTGAACTACTTGATTGTGATTGATCATTTTTCGAGATGGCTTGAAGCTTACCCAATCAACAGCAAAAGCAGCCTCACCGTAATTAAAAAATTGAAGGAGACATTCAGTAGATTTGGAATACCTCAAACTTATCTTAAACTTATCAACTACACTTTGAAAGTCAAATATTTACCTGGTAAACACATGTTTATTGCTGATTACTTGTCCCGAACTGGGATCAAAACTACAACTAAAGAGGACCAATCAATGAGAGATTTTATTCACACTTTGGGATCTACAGATGTAAAAATATGTGAACCTAAGCTGAAAGAATTTGCAGAGAAAACCAAAGAAGATAAGAATCTAAGAGATGTTGTATCATACCTGCATGAAGGATGGCCTGACATGAACGTGATAAACGGTGATGTAAAACACTATTACAGATTAAGAAATGATTTGCAAGTGAGTAACGGTTTATTGTATTTTGGAACAAGGTTAGTTGTACCTCTTAAACTCGGGAATTTTATAATGAGTCGCTTACGTGAAACTCACCTTGGCAGTTCAAAGATTAATTATCTTGTTGATCAGTTCTACTATTGGCCAGGTATATATTCAGATATTCGCAATTTGATATTATCATGTAACATTTGTCAAAGGTTCAAAAAATCGAAAACTAAAGAACCATTGATAAATCACGACATCCCAGATAAACCATTTTGTAAAAATGCAGCGGACATTGCAGAAGTCAATGGATTGAACTACTTGATTGTGATTGATTATTTTTTAAGATGGTTTGAAGCTTACCCATCAACAGCAAAAGCAGCCTCACCGTGACTAGAAAATTGAAGGAAACATTCAGCAGATTTGGAATACCTCAAACACTTATAGCGGATAATGTGCCATTTAATAGCAGAGAAATGCATCAGTTTGCAGAAAATTGGGGATTTAAAATCACCACATCAATTCCATACCATTCAAAATCAAATGGATTAGCAGAAAAGGCAGTTGGAATATTCAAAACTATGTTCAAGAAGGCAGCTGCTAACAAGCAAGATTTGGAATTATAATTACTCAATTATCGTAATGCTCCTGTAGCTGGATTGGGATATTCACCTTCACAGCTTCTCAACAGTAGACATATAAGAACTAAGATTCCTATACCACATTACGCATTGAATACAAAAATTGTACCTAATGAGGTGATTGACAAGATGGCAAAGAATCAATCGATACAGAAACTTTACTATGACCGTAATGTTTCTCAAAAAACCGAAGATTTTGAAGTTGGTGAAGAAATATATGTGCAGAATATTCGTAACAAGGAATGGGAAAAAGAAAGAGTAATTGAGAAACTACCTCAACCTCGGACTTTCTAAATTGTGAAGGACTTCCCGAAATCTAAATTACAGTGAAAATAATTTATACTTTTATCATGTTTCCTATTGGCGAAGCATGGTTATGTTGGCGAGGTGGAATTACCTTTTGGTCTCCCCACCAAATAAAGCCATACGCTAATAATAATAATACCTCAACCACGTTCATTCCTGGTTAAAGACAATAATGGCAGTGTTCAGCGAAGAAACACAATAATGGCAGTGTTCAGCGAAGAAACACAATACATATACGAAAAATAAAAAGGGGAAGATAGGATAATATATGACTAATAAAAGACTTGAAGAGGGAGATGTTACATATGATTTCAATAAACAATTAAATAAACAATTCATTCTAGAATTAATTTAATAAAAGACAGTTCATTCAAATGATGTTTTTCATTCAATATATTATATTTTATCTTCCTGGTCATTGAGGTCACAAGGTTTTATTAATCTTCTCATATCTGCATAAAAACTCTCAAATGTTTCATAAGGACTCTGTTTTCTGGTTAGCAATTTGAAGATGTCCATTGTCATGTTCTGTTTCGGCTTACAATGTTTCTCCAAAACATCAAGGATTGAAGTAACCGTTTCTATCTCCTCTGATAATGTGTTGTACAATCTAAGTCCATCAGGTCCCAGTAAATTTTTTAACCTTGCTACTTGTATTTCGCGAGATTTCTTTAGAGTCTCGGTAGCAGTCAAATAAATTGTTACTTCTTCTTTGAAGTTGGCAAAATTATTTGCGATATCCCCATCAATAACCAACATACCTGGTTTGTTGAATTCCATTTCCAGTATTGAGCTATCACTTTTCACTTCAATATATATATTTTTTAATAATCACTTACAAATTAATACTTGCTCTTATTTCATTCAATCTTCCTATTCCATATTATTTACGACTGCGCCATCTTAAGAATTGAATAATATACGCTATTTTAAATGAACCATCTTTTAATTATATTCATACTAGACTCAAATCAAATCAAATTTTATTGGTCACATCATCAATATACATTTTCGATCAATTTCATCACACACATAAAAAAAACTAGAATTCACATTGTATAAAATACACAATGGAACAGTGGAACTTAACATAGCAAATCATAAATGTATCAGTTACTGCTGAGGAAGATTAAATACTAATTCAATTATTTTAAACAACTTAAAATTCAACTGTTTTCTCAATTTAATCTACAAAAGATAAATGGTGCATGATCATCATTTTATACAAAGCGATGTAGCCAATGAATACTGTTCACAAAAAGACTCACGTAGAGTCCTTGTCCGTGAACAGGAGTTGAGAAAAATGAGAAGTCTAAGTACACTCACACACACTAACACACAATCACCATCAGTACTAATAAGTATAAAAATAAATCAAAGCAATAACCTTCTTTCAAAAGATTCAATCATATAAATTAGAGATTCAGAAACTCTTTGTCTTTTTAATAAAATGTTTTATATAAATCAGTTTTTTGATATCATCAGGAAGAAAGTTATAAAATTTTGGTCCTAGGAACAGAAAACATCTCTGGAAAGCAGTACAGTTGGGTTTGGGTAGTCTCAACAGCATCCTTGTGGTTTGCCGGGTACTAACCTGTTGATCTTGTTCAAAATTTATTGTTGGATTTCTGTTGCCACTCATTTTATAGAAAAGAGATAGGACCTTTAATACGTACATGTACCTAAAAGGAAGAATACCCAATGCTTTAAATATTGGAAAGGTATGAGCCCGTCTGTCAGCGCCATAGATTATTCTAATAACTGATTTTTGTAAAATTATTAGTCTTTTAAAGTGAGACATGAAAGTAGAAGCATAGCATGAAATACCATACTCCAACCTACAATTGAAGAAAGCAAAGTACATGACACGTAAAATACTAATAGGAAAAAATTGTTTGAGGCGATAGAATGTTCTAATCAAGAATAATCAATAATTTTTTATTTTATTAATATGTAGATCCCAATTCAGACACTGATCCAATATCAATCCCAAATATTTGACCGAGACTGATTGCTCAATAACATCACAGATCTGCAGCCAACCTGATGATACTTGAGAGGATCAGAAAACCTAAAAAGAGCTGACAGTGAGAAGTTGATATAAGACGTTTTATTTGCATTTAGTGCCAGTTTATTACAGGTGAACCAACATCGCAAGTCAGTTAGATCTTGCTGGATCATCCCTTGCAGTTCTCTTTCATTATTAGCAGAATATGCCAGAGCTGTGTCATCAGCAAAAGATGTGATTGACCCATTAAAAGTGTGATAAAACAAATCATTAATATACACTTAAAACAGTATTGGACCTAAAACAGGACCCTGAGGCACACCATATTTAACATTTGCCAACTCACTACTACAATTTGCAATACACACATACTGTTTGCGTTTGAATAGGTAGGATTTCAGCCACATGTTGGACACACCACGTATTCCGGCAGCATAAAGCTTCTTCAAGAGAATACTATGCTCTACAGTGTCAAATGCTTTTCTTATGTCCAAGAATAGACCAGAGGTTCTAGACTTATTAGGTTTATTGATACTTTGATAAATATCTGACATGAAATTATTTAAAGCCTGTTCTGTGCTCAATCCCTCCTGAAAGCCAAACTGATCTTTATGGAAAAAGTTAATTTTTTTGAAGAAGCTCATTAATCTTTTCTTAAATAGTTTTTCAAGGATTTTTGAGAAAATTGATAGTAATGAGATCGGTCGATAATTGGAAATTTCTCTATTGGATCCATTCTTAAAAACAGGAATGACTTTGACAGTTTTGAGTTTATCTGGGAATTGACCTGTTGAAAAACTAGTATTAAAGATGTGACACAATACAGGTACTATAGCATAAGATATTGATTTTATCATAATTGAGGAAATATCATCAGGACCTGGTGACTTGTTCTTCAAAATTTTTATTTCCATTAAAAGTTCATTATAATTTATGGGATTGAGAAAAAAAGAATTGAATACATGGTTTAATTGGAATTTCCTATCGTAATTTTGTCTCATAGATTCATCTGGAGACTAAACTTTTTTTTTAATTAATCAACCTAGTAACTATATTGAAATCATATGATAACATCATATGTAACACAAAGATCGAGTTGAACGATTTAGTCAGTGTTTGTGAATGACACTCCATGTAATATTGACCTGCATCCAATATCGACCGAACTAGAGTGTTATTTTCCCATATTTCCAGAATGTCTTCTTTGCTTGGACAGGACTAAAGTGATAAATTATTCATGTTTTGCATTACTTTTGCAGTCAGTGCTACGCTACGACAAGTTTGACAGTTTGTCCCTGCACTTGCCACCAGTGGATGATGGAGCCAGAATCAGTGCGCCTAGTCACACACTGACGCAGCTGTTGGATCGCTTTGTTAGCACCGAGCTGATCAACGGATTCAACTGTGACGGGTGCAACAGAGATGCTCCCGAAGGACAGCCGCCTGTTCTGTCTTCAGCGCTCAAGAATCTCAGTATCGGAAAGGTAATTGTGGTTTTACAAGACGTTTTAACCTCCGATCACATAACCAATGTCAAACAGACGGAATATCAGAGGCAGCCGAAAAGTTAGACGGTTTTGTATGTCTTTCTTGTACGTGATATATCCTTCTAGCAGCTGATGTAGAGCATCTATTATCTTTTTATATTTCTAAACTCTCATATAGATATTTTGGATATTCTTATTCAGTGATTATGTTTCGTGAACTTTTTTGTAAACAGATTTTAAAATCCAAAATTTGTCAAATTCTTCTTTTGGTGTAAAATCTAGTGTTTTAGGAATGGTTTATGACAAACCTTTTTTGTTTGGTTTGTTCGTATTGTATAAATTTAAGAGGAACAGTTTTGGGCTATGAAGCCTGTTGTACTCTGATGTGAAATGACTAAATAAATAAATCTAGAAACAGCTAAATGACAACTCTAATTGACATCAGCTGTTGGGGCGCACAAGGAGTAGACGAGATCGTCCAACTTTTTGGCGTCAGCTATAGTAACGGAAATGTTGAAGCTTGAAGATATTGTATTTTTTGTTTAAAAAGTGATGAAGATTGACTTTGTACTCAGAGTTATTCAAGGATGGTGTTTCAACCTCAAGGAGATTGAGTATCGTACTTGAGTATTTGCTGGCCTCTTTTGTCTAGTTTTGGGGTTAGCGTTAGACTCACTCAACAGTTTTTGCTCCATCAGTTTCAAGACTGTTTCATTAACGGCGAGGTGCAAACCCCGTAATATATGCCGGCAATGGCTGAAGTCTCTGAATAATCATTCTAAAATATAGATTTAATTTATTAACTATTGTATTGTATTTCATTGAAAGGCTATTTTTTGAACTTAATCCAATAATATTATGTAGCAAATACTTGGCATTTTGAAAGGGAAATGTTGTGTGCCTGTTTTTCAAATCTAAAAAGGATGATATTTTCTGTTCCAGCTTCCGAAATGTCTCTGTATTCATATTCCTAGGACATTAATACATGGCAATGGCCATCCATACAAACGAAATGACTACGTTGATTTCCCAGAGTTCCTTGCCATGGATCCCTATACCCAGAATGCCATAGTCAAACATCAAAAGGTAAATATCTACTAATTAATTTATTCATTTGATTACAATAATTCAGGATCACGTCAAGTTATATAAAATGTGGGAATTCAAAAAACAGCTAGGATACAAATGTAAGGATTCAAAAAATAGCTGCCGAATTTTTTACTGTCGTAGATTATTGATTGGGGGGGGGGTCTTCCTTTTCCCTTTATTTCCGTTATTCAATTGAGGCCTGCTGTGCACGGGGTAAGTAGTGAAGGCCAGTCGAACAGCTGTAGCCAATCACAGCTCTTGTTGTTTAAACTAAGGACAAGACAAAGTCTGTGATTGGCTGCAGGTGTTACACTGGCCGTCACTACTTACCCCGTGTACAGCAGGCCTAATTTAATGATGAATAATAGAATTATTTTTTATTGAGTTTGATAGATATTATTAATATTTATCTTACTTCCGTCATTTATAACATTTTTGCCAGTTGAATTAATTATTTCTATTAGAAAGAAGATATTACGAGTAGCTGCCACTCGCCTTTGTCGAAAGCGGTTGTTCGTATTGTTACTTTCCTTGCCCTACCTACTATCATAGGTAAGGAAAGTATTGCTTTCCAAAAAAATTAAGGTACCCCAATTTTAGGTTTTCTATCCGTTTCAAGGTCCCCTGAGTCCAAAAAAGTGGTTTTTGGGTATTGGTCTGTGTGTGTGTGTGTGTGTGTATGTGTGTGTGTATGTCTGTATACACTATATCTCGATCCCTAATTGACCGATTGACTTAAAATTTGGAGCTTAAGGTTCTTATACCATGGGGACCCGACTCTAAGAAATTCAAAAAAATTCATCAAAAAATGGCGGATAATATGCCAAAAATGGTGTTTTTCAAGATTTTCTCGAAAACGGCTCTAACGATTTTTTGAAACTCATATCAAAAATAGCCCTATATAAGCCCTATCGACTGCCATAAGTCTCGTTCCTAGCAAAATCGCGTAAGATCCGCAACATTGTTGAGAAAAATGGATTTTGCAATATTTAGATTCCTAATTAACCGATTGACTTGAAATTTGGAACTCAAGGTTCTTATACCATGAGGACCCGACACTAAGAAATTCAAGAAAATTCATCGAAAAATGGCGGAAAAAATGGCGAATAATATGCTAAAAATGGTGTTTTTCACGGGTTTCTTGAAAACGGCTCTAACGATTTTTTTTGAAACTCATACCCGAAATAGCCCTTTATAAGCCCTATCGACTGCCATGAGTCTCGTTCCTGGCATTGTTGAGCATTGTTGAAAAAAATGGATTTTGCAATATTTCTATCTCGATTTTCTCAAAAAAATTTCAAACTATTTTCTTCAAACAGGCACCCTATATAGTCATTAATAAGCTCAATCAACTGGCATATGTCCCCTTTGTGTAAGATTAGCAGGGGCGCCACCCCAGACTTCAAAAGTTTAGTAGTTTGTAGATAGGCAACCCGCACTACATGAGTCTGTATGTAGGCAACCCGCACTACATGGCTCGGTAAGGTGAGTTTGAGCAACGCGGGCAGCGTGCTTGCCGCTCGTGTGCAAAAATTGTATCAATGCCATTCCGTCAAACTCGCAATCAAAGCAATCCATATCAGGATTTAAAGGAGACAAAAATCACATTTGGAAAAAGTATTGGTGTTTCATAATAAATTTTTGGTAAAATAACAGAGTATGATCCTTTATCGATTCCACCTCTTTGATCCGATATATTGAAATAGGTACCAAAAAATCTAATTTCATTCAAAATCCAAGTCAATTTGGCTAAAATCTAACCGAAGCGCCGACAGGCGCGAGTCATCATATGGGCTTGTGAAAATTTCAAATCGCACACACGATTAGCCGAAGCGCCGGTAGGCGCGAGGCGTCATTGGCGAATGCAAATTTCACTGTTATAGTCGTCCACAGATCATTGGAATGGTCAAGGACGATCAATTCTTCCGATACCACTCTCTGTTTCTCCCTCCGGTGATGCCGCTTTGTACTTAGGGGTAGGTAATAAGAGAGTGAGTGTGAGAGAGAAGGAGTGATGTTTTGTTTGGGTGAAGGTGGACTACAGTGGTAACAGGGCTTAGCAATCCTGTGACCTCGGTAATTCCAATGATCTGTGGTCGACTATAGTATGAGAAGATGAGCAAGTAATAGCGTAATGAAATTTGCACTCGCTGATGTATGCTGAAGTATGGATAATGGATAGCCTACTCGTATTAGGCTAAGCAAATGTTAATGGCAAGGAAAGTTGTGTGAGTGTACCACACCAGATTTTTTGTGACTTCACATCACAATCGCCTACAAACTACCCTCACCAAGCAACCAAACACAACTAATTAAAAGTACATTTAAGCTCAGTTTAGTGTAGTTTTAAATTCCTAGGTAGCAAAGAAATTCTATTGGTGCATCATAAATTGAATACAATTCACTTTAAAGAAGAAATCATTTCATTATTTTAATTTCAGGCTGACCAGGAGGATACAAACGGTGTTGTAAATGGTGTATTATCTGGAAATGGTGTCCTGAAACGTCTTCACAATCATTTCAAGTTCAAGTAAGTCTTCTTCTACATTATCTATTCCAAGACTAGCAAGTTAACTATCATAGCTTCAACCTTATCAATTAGTTATGTACAATATTATATGAAAGGTTATTAAAAATAGGTTTATCTCGATTTGAGGGAACCAGAAAAGTGGTGGGAAGCCAGAAAATTATGTAGTTCAGATGAACAACATATGATATTGTTGCAGAAAATATTAGCGCTTGCGCACGGTACTTCAATTTCTCATCTGAAGTACGTCATATTTCAGTCTTTCCCACCCGTTTTTCATTTTTCCCAATATCATGCAGTTATGGAGGAGTAACCTTCTCTGTAATAACCTTGCATTGTATCCATTGTATGTAGGCCTACATAAATATATAATTCATAATTATATGTCATGTGTATGTGTATGTTTCTTTATTTTTTTTTAATTTGAGAAATTTGTTTGTTTTTGCAGACCATGCAACAACTGGTACCGACTGAAAGCTGTGGTGGTGCACAAGGGACCTATTGAAGGCGGCCATTTTGTGACCTACAGACGAGGACCCCTGGACTCCAACATCAGACACAGGTCCAGTGATAGCAATTCGCATGTTGAACAAAGGTAAAATGGTAGTGCATGCTTACTGCTGGCTCTCATTATCATTGCTGCTTATCATTCTCATTGCTTTCACAATTTTAGTGGATGGTATTTTCATCAAAACAATTGGTTTTAAATACTATCCAATTTAGGTGTCGTATTTGTACCAAAACAGTTGGTTTTCTAGTAGTCTATCTAATTTTGGCTCGAACCTCCTTGAATCTAGATATAAAACCAACCTTTAATAAAAATGGAAGTTAAAAATATAAATTCATTTATAGCGTATGGGTTTTCTGTTGGGGAGATCCGAAGGTAGTCCTACCTCGCCTTATAACAAATTTTTTTAAGATAAAAATACAATTTGGTGGATCGTATTTCTACCAAACAGGTTGGTTTTAATAGGTTATTCCCATTTATGCTCAAACCTTGAATTAAAGGTGAAAAATCATCTGTTATTGAAGTGGAAGTTTAAGTGACTCATTCATTAATACTTATGGTTGCCTTTTTATCTTGAAGATACCTGAAGCCTGAAAGTACTAGCAACTCGCCATATAACATATTTTTTTCTAGGTGGGAACATGGGGAGCCATGTAGGTTACTTGTCTTTAAAACACTTGGAACAGTCTTATAAAAACGGATAATTTGTATTTCAGAACAATTATAATTATTAAAACCGAAACACAACACAAAATTACTTAACCAAGTTAGTTTGAAAATATTAAATTTCAACTTCTGATTCTGGGCCGTGTCTCTTGAACATTTACAGCTTGTTAAGTGATCGGGATTGTAGATTCACCAATAAAACGTTCGATTTACAATGTTTCAAATTTTGAAAGAATCAGCTTTCAGAATTGCAGACGATGATGCTGATGCAGACGCTGAAAATACATGAATGGCCGACCTCAAGGTTTCATATCACAATTTGCTTTCTAGGTTGTGGTTTTATTTTTGCGACAAAAATTATCTATATTCAAATTTCTCAATAAAATTGATAATCGATATCTATATTCATAATAATGTATCAATTTATTAATCAAATCATTGCATTAGAAGCAAAGTTTAGGGTTTTCCATGTTATAGCAACTAGCCAGCTGAGATTGTAAAATTTCCGAATTATGGGAACCGTCTATGAGACAGAAAGACCAATAGAATTCACGAATTATGAGTAACTGTGGATTATAAATGTTTATGAGACACGGCCCTGATTTGAAAAAAATATGTTAAATGGCTTAATTATTCATTTGAACATTATTTTGAATTTGATTGTATTCTCAGTCATACTTTCTTCTATAAAGCATGTACAGTATTATTAATTCAAATCCATTCAAAAAGGAATAATTGAAAGACAAGCTACAATAATCAAACAATATTGCCTTCCTTTAAAATATGCATATCCATATGGTTTTTATAATGTATTCGTCCTTTCAAAAACCAGTGATAGTGAAGAAACCTTCAATAGTAACTTTATCTTCGATACCCGTGAAATAACATTTCTTATTCAATGTATATTCAGGTATCTTTGCAATAACAATAATTTTGTGTTGTTTGAGTTTCCAGTCTACTTCCATGTAAGACTCACTCACAAAAAACAGATCATCATATTTATTTTCAGCTACTAATCTAAGTTTTGATTTCAATTTTATTTGCCATATTGGGCTTTGTTCTCATAATCTACATAATAGATTATGTAGATTATCTTTGTTCATAATAATCTACATCATTTTTAAAGGGTAAGATATAAATAGAAATGTAGTCCTTATTGAAATCATCGTAGGTAATCTTGAATGTGAGTTTTGAATGTATCTCAGATGGCAGAGTATACAAAGCATTAGTTGAGCTGGTGCAATTGTTGATTGGTAAAGTGATTGTACATGTGTGTTCTTGCATCGACGGTACACGGAAAGGCGAATAAAATGACGCTTCAATAAAATTAGTAAACTTACGATATTTATGTTCAGTAGAAAGGGTTTCTGGCATTGGGTGAGAGCCAGGTTCCAACAAATTGTAAACTATAGCCAATTTTTCCCTTTCAATGAAAATACAAGAATTTGAGCAAAATTTGACAAAATCTTTTGAGCTTAAAGTTAGAAACCTTATGAGTCTTTTTAGACTGTTGAAGTATGTTGTCATTTCCTCAAGGCTTATTCCCTCCCGATCAACTTCAGCTTTCGCCCATTCTTCCAAATAGTAAATTAGATCGACCTCTGTTGTCAAGTTTAAAGAAGGAAGTTTGAGAAAATGTTCGATTGTTTCCATTTTGGCAAGATAAAAATAATCACTTATCACTACTTTGTCAGTTTTTTCTTGAAAAATTTTACAGCATAACTCCTCGAATTTGGATATTTGATGAACTTTGCAATATTCATAGAATTGAAGTACTTTCGAAGGCAAAAGTTAATTTTTTATAATTATATTGAATGCATTTATCGCTTAGATTAGAAATCAAGTATTTTCGGGCAGCAGTAAATGTTCTTAGCGCGTTGAGAGCTGATGTAAGATTCACTTTACCCGTGTAAACAAAAAACTTCATACCTTGAAATCCTTCCGGGTCCAGATCTGGAATAATAACAGTATTTTCCTCTTTAAGCTCCCCAAAAAACATGGCTTGGAAAACTTCACTGACTGTTGAGAAAAAATGTTTGTGTCCTATGACAAATAATTTTTTCATAACCAACAATAAATTCACAATCACAATTGATGTCTGATAATCTGAGGAGCCGTCTCAAAATTGGATAAATTCAGATTTCCAGTTTTGTTTTTCGCGTCTGAAGACATCTTATAGTCTGTCCAAGCAAAGAAGACCCTCTGGCAAGATGGGAAAATGACTCAAGCTTGTTCAATTTTGGCTCAAAATTGTGAATTTGAGCTCAAATTGTAGGAAACAATTTGATCTACTACTAAGACCAAATTCATAACTCTTAAACAAATATTGACCACGCTGGAGTCATTTTCCCATCTTGCCAGAGGCTCTTCTTTGTTTGGACAGACTATACCAATTCCAGTTATTATCAAATTTTAGTTTTAATTCTATTTTTTAGGTTCACAGTCCACTGAAAGTTCTAGTTCCGTATTGTTGTAAATTATTCCACAAGTAATAACTTACCTACCGGTATTTTACATAACGGGAATATGGCACTGAAATATTGAAAGATGATTACCGTAACTGAAATACTACTTCATCAACCAATAAATTATTATTATTATTATCTTGTTCGTATTCTTAGCAGGAAATTCAAGTTTGGATAACAGAGCCTGAAGTGGAATAAGATAAGATAATCAAGCAAATATTGTTAGACCAGAAACAGGATAGTATTATAGATATCGCATTGTCAAAATAACAGATATGGCCCAACAAAATAGCCTGTAGGCCTGCTTATCATCATAAACTGAACTGAGATTGCTAGTATCATCTGTCTTAATAACGTTACTTTATAACGTTTAGACTAGTAAATTAGAATTATTATTTTTCTTCTTTAATAATAACTACTTTTTAATCATCATTATAATCTAGCACTAATTCAGCTTCCTAATCACATTTAGTAATTCACCAAAATATCATTGTTTTTGACAAGAAAATTTCTATTTTTTTCTTGTTTCTCTTCGTGTCGGTTTTGGGAATTGAATGTTACTTGGTTGTCTGAATGGTTATGAGTAGAAAGCTTAGTATGGAGAAGATTGAAAAGTTTCTAACTCAACAAAAAAAACGGGATTAATAGTAAAAGGCTATAAATATAGGCGGGATAACCGACGAGCTGATGATAGTGTTGTTTGGAGGTGCTTGGTTAGAACATGTTCAGCTACCATTAGAACTAATTTAAGCGAATCTAAAATTTTGAAAGATGATGGTATACATAGTCATTCTCCTCAAAAACAAACTGTAGGTAACATTAGCATGGAAAATTCTCCAATCAACATGGAAAAAGTAAATAACAATGAGTCAATTTTGTCGAGTAGTCCCAACTCTCCTGTTGCCGGTGGTGAATCAGATAAGATAGTAACAAAAAATGCAGCGGTAAACACACCCTCGTACAGAGGAGACTCTCCATCTCTTCTTTCGGTGGCACTGGACGAATCTCTGAGAGAAGTTGAGCTTCAACAACAAAGAGATGACATTATTGCACATGCTATGAGTCTACAAATCGAGCTGTAGGCTTGTAGAAGAGAACAAAAATCTTTAATGCACACACACCAAGCGAAGATAGATGAATTGGAGTCGGTCCTTCTTGATCAGAACGTCTTGAAACAGGAGAATGAAAACCTTGAATCAAATAATACTGGAATGATGACAACAATAGAAGTGTTAGAGGCTGATAATGCACTATTGAGAGCCAAAAATGAATCTTTAAAAATGGAAACGGAAGATCTTAGAAATTTCTATTCGCCGGGTGAAACCATAATTGACTCTTCTTTCGACTGTGGCGAATTAAGAGCAGAAAACTCTTTCCATGTTTTATCGCAAACTAGTCAATCTGCTTTGTCTGCAAAGAATAAAGTTGTAGAACTTAATCATTGCGGGGGAAAAGCTCCTTTTGGTATTGAAAAAACAAATAAAAAGAGTCATGATGGTGAGAGTAGTGCTAGAAATGAGCGGAATAAAACAGATGGAGAAGCTTTGAAGAATGCTAAGAGAAGTGAACTCAGATCAAAGAAAAGTAGGAAAGGTAGAGTCTTACTATTGACATCTAGTCATGGACGAGATTGTAGTGACCTTCTCAACAAAAGATTAAAAAGCAAGTTTGAGGTTCAGTGTTTCTTCAAGCCTGGCGCACCTATAGAAGCAGTAGTAGTCAGCCAAAGAGCAAACAAAGGATTTCAATGAAAATGATTATCTGATTATACTGGGTGGCTCTAATAATGTAATTGCTCCTAACTTGAATCATCTTCCGCAAATCACAAATAAAATGAAAGAAATGGTACCACTCTCTAAAAAACAAATTTGATAATTAGTACAATTCCAAACAGGTTTGATAGGCCAGAACTTAACAGAACGATCGATCTGACAAATAAAGCAATATTCATAGTGCAATCAACAACGTCAAAGATAAAAACTCTAAGCAACTAGGGTTATGTTTCCTCAATGAAAGACTAAAAAGGCAAAACCTTACAAAACATGAATTGCATATGAATCGATCTGGCAAGAGAATTTTCTGTAACAGACTGGCAGAGTTGATTGAAAGCAGTCTGCAATCACCGACTGGTTTGTTATCATATAGTAACTCCCCTACAGGTGAACAGAGTTTTTTGGAGATGGATTCACCGGGTCAGTTAATAGAGTAATAAAGTCAGGTAATTCCATTCACACACCATTTCTCTTCAGCATGAATATACAGGGCATTGGAAACAAAATAGAAGAGTTGAATGTTTACCTCGCTGAACTCAAGTATCCATTGGCTGTGTCATTCAATGAGCATTCTAAACAGACTCAACAACTATATTCTTGCTTCTTCTTACAGTAGAAATAATAAAAGGAGAGGTATAGTATTAAGGAGAGGTGTATAGTATTGAAAAAATCCATCAAGTTTAAAGTTAGAGAGGATATTGAGACCTTACCCATTGAGAGTATATTTGAGTGTGCGGCTGTTGAGTTCAGTCTGAGGAGAAATGGAATATCTAGATTATTTATAGTGATTTCTGTATGTAGGGCGCCGGATAGTTCAATGGAGGATTTTTTCAATATCTACGACAGGCTCTACTTAAGAGGAGTTTCAAGCAGAAAACGATATTTATATGTGGCGATTTCAATATTGATCTTCTAAAAGAAAATAGTAGAGATAAAAATAACTTTTTGAACATCACGACATCGAATTTATATAAATTTATTTTTGACAAGCCAACCACAATATCTTCGTATTCAGCCACTTGTATAGATAACATAATCACGAACTATAATCTAAGAGTTATTCATGGGGATATAATTGACCCTGGTCTCTCAGACCATCTGGCCTTAAGTGTGACTCTGGAGAGGGCTCTGGAACGCCCTGTATATAAGTCGGGAAGATGTATAAATGATATATCACTGAATTTATTTTACAACCTGTTAAATACGGTAGACTGGTCCCCCTGTTTGAACAATTATAGAGGTGAAAGTGCATTTAATGCATTCCATTCCCTATTTTATCGTTCCTTGACAGAATGCTTCCCACTAAAGAAGTTCAAAGCTAGAGTGACAAACTCTAACACAAACTGGTTGACAAATGGAATTAAGATTTCGTGTGTTAGAAAGAGAGAGCTTTGTATAGAGGCGAGAACCAATAGAGACCCCACTTTTCTACTCTTTTTTGCTACATATAAGAAGATCCTGAAAAAGTTATATTGTTGACCAAACAAAAAGCTAATGAAAAGCTCATCTCACAGTCTAGTAATGTTAATAAGGGAGCACGGACTGTCGTAAAGAAGGAATTGGGCCTGTCAAATCGTAATGAGCAAAAGATTGAATTGTCCAATGGCGATGATATTATCTCGGATCCGGTAAAAGTATCATCTTTTCTCAATGATTACTTTTTGGAGTGTGGTACTGAAGGGTCGAGCACTAATACATCAAGTAATGGAGAGCAATATCTTGATAAAATTGGTAGGCAACTCCCAATTCATAGGCTGTCACTATTTGAAAGGGGGCCATATTATTCTGGATTAAAGTTCTACAATTGTATCCCAGAAGATATTCGGTTGTGCGCTAATTTTAGAGTGTTTTTAGCTAGAATAACTAGGACATTGGTAGAGGCATGTCCCTATACCATAGAGGAGTGCTGCAGCGCATTCACAGGATTCCGATCCTGAACTTGACATGTTGCATGCCACTTGAGCCTTGCTCAAAAATTGAGGCTAAACGCAACTAAAATATAATAATAATAAATAATCAACGCAGTATGTAACACAGGCTGAGTGTATGTTGATTTCTCTATAATTCTGGTTGAGGAAAGAAGTAATTCTGGCAAGATGGTAAAATGACTCCAGCCCGGTCAATATTAATCAACAAATCATAAATTTGGCCTCGAATTGTAGAGAAGATTTCTACAATCTGAGATTAAATTTATAATGTTTGTACCAATATTGACAGGGATTTTATTTTATTTCGTATGGCTCATTTTGTGGGGAGTTCCGAAGAAAATCCACAGCCGACATAACCACAATTTCCCATGTTGGGAAATTATTGTGGTAGTTGATATTGAACAAAGTTATTGGAATTTTGGTGAATTTCTTCAAATTTCATAGAACCAAACACAAAAATAACACTCGAAGCACTAGTCCACGATCGGAAATTATTGAAAGGAAGAATTGGTATCAAATTGTAGAGTAGAATGTTTTTTACAAATTGAGACCGAATTTATCATTATTAAACCAATATTGATCGATCTGGAGTCATTTTCCCATCTTGCCAGAATGTTTTTTTGCTCGACCAGATGCACTCGAGAGACTCGAATTGTCTGTCGAATGCTTTTTTCTTCCTAAATATAAATTATTAAACTTCAATTAACTGTGTAATTGGAAGGTCCTTACTATAATGAGGCATCACGTCTATGAAACAAAGAATGTGGTCGCAGTAACCTGCAGTTAACTGTCTGGATTATACTCGTAAGTGGAGGCTCGGTTAAAGGGATCCACATAAAGTTCAGGTATTACCTACAGTTTGATTAGAGATCATCTACAGTTCTATATGGGATTACTTACGGTTTGATAAGGATGAAGACTTGAGATGTTTTATTAAAATTATCGAGAATAAGATTATGGTTATTGGGTTGTGGTAATATTTACCTACTTTTTTTGTACCGCCGATATGTCACATAATTTTCATTGGTGTTTGATGTTTCACAGCACCTGCTATTATCAAGGGTTGTTGATGTATCATAATGTTGCAAATTGAATCATACCGTATCACTTCATTGAATCATATCTTATCACTTCATTAAAAAATTCAAGAATGACTTTTTCAACACTTGCAAGTTTACTTGGATTTGTAGTTGGATGATTTAACATAATTTTAACGATGTGATGTCATTATTTTGAGATAGGTATCACTTATCTATAATACTGTACTACTCGTTGAAAATCACAATAATTACCATAATTGTACATTTTTCAGCGCTTCTGAATAGATTTTGAATTTTGAAATTGTAATTGTATCTCAAGCATTGCTATTTCCTAATGCTCACAGTATTATAATGTCATCATCAAAGTGCCATGGTATATTTTCATTCATAAAACCGCTCCTTAGATATTTGTAGAACAATGTATTTTAAGCTTATAGTACACTCTTAAATTATCATTATAACAAAAGTAGTATAATTTTTAATGAGTTTTAAAACATGAAACTTTTTACTTTATATCGCAGTACCAGTAGAGTGTCTATTTCATTAGGATCAAGCTTTTTCAACCAACTAGTGAGTTGGCAACGCTTAATTTTCATTGTCATTCATCAGATTTTGAGTAGTCAATGACTTGGTGTACCGTACATAACTAACCATGTATTTTTTATTCACATCCAATTTTGCAGCGTGAATTGAGTTTTTTTCTCAATGCAGGGGTTTGCTCCATGAAGATTTTGAGATATCGTGATGTAGTAAGAAGTCGGATGTGAATATAGTCTGTCGAAGGAAAGAAGACATTCTGGCAAGTTGGGAAATGACTCCAGCTCGTTCAATATTGGTTCAAAAATTATAAATTTGGTCTTGAATTGTAGGAAATATTCTGATCTACGATTTGGGTTCAAATTCATAATTTTTGAACCGAGCTGGAGTCATTTTCCCATTTTGCCAGAATGTCTTCTTTGCTTGAACAGACTATACCTTTTCCTGAATTTTATTTATCATCTTATGTAGCCTATTTATTATCAAAGGAAATCATTGCACATAGGGTTAACAGGGTTAAATCATAACAGAGTTTTTGGGATTTCGTTTGTTTCATGAGTTTGCTTTATTTTTTAATTTCAAACTGTATGTACACTTAATAATCTGAATTTGGTCTCAATTCATTCCTTATTCTCTTCAATTCTATCATCACACATTCTACAACGGTATTATTGATTTTTAGGATTCTTTCAGATTTGAAGCAATAGCATTGCAAGATTTCTTGCAGTACAAGTTTCACTTTTTAAATTTATACGTTTTTGTGAAATATGGTGGAACTCTATGATAATGTGTAATCGACAGAAATTGTGTTTTCATTTTAAGATTGATATTCAATAACGATATTTTTCTTATAATTGATTGATTTCAGAAAAAATAATTTGTAATAGGTCATGAACAGTTTATTATCCAATCAACTGAATTCAAGAAGTTAACCGATGATGAAAATTGAGAAATTTTTCTAGCAACTTTGAAAGTATTACAAAAAATAACATTGATTTTTCTTAGTAATACAGAATATGTATTTTATTAAACGTTGTCAAA
This sequence comes from Sogatella furcifera, assembly GCA_017141385.1. Lineage (NCBI taxonomy): Eukaryota > Metazoa > Arthropoda > Insecta > Hemiptera > Delphacidae > Sogatella > Sogatella furcifera. The sequence goes on from CM029555.1 coordinate 20,854,172, forward strand.
CAAACGGTCCTACTTATAATCCTTTCTGGGCAATTGATTCATGCTGTTATTCATGCTATAATATTCGAATACTTCTATGAATTTATTCTATTCCATTCTGAAATTCTGCGTTTTAACACAACGGTGACACTATTTTGGAAGAAGATTTCTGTACAACCATTGGGAAATATAGAATGAATTATGCCTTAGCATCAGTTTACAAAGGCATAATTCATTCTATATTTCCCAATGGTTGTACAGAAATCTTCCTCCAGAAATAGTTGAGGCTGGGCAGGCCGTGTTAAAACGCAGAATTTCAGAATGGTTAATGCATGTTGGACGGCAGGGTGCAGAAAATTTAATTAAATCTACAATGTTTAAAGTATATGTATTTATACACTTCAATAATAATAATTATTATTTTTATTTGTTTATTTATTTATTTTTATTTTTTTTTAAATAAATGAAAAGCCATCAATGCCAGCTATGGAAATCGCTAAAAATTTACAAATAAATTACTGAAAGTACCTATGAAAAGTATTAATAGGCTAATCACCTACTTTTTTGACAGATATCTATTTTTTCTTCCTCCTAATTTTTAGAATTATTATAATTATAAGTTTTTTATATAAAATAATTAACTTAACATTTCCTATTGAACATGTAATATGCTTGATTTATCATTACAATATGTATCCTATATTATAGCCCATATATTATTTAACACAAATAACCTTAAGAACTGCTCCCACACACAGACGTTTTAGTCTATGTGGGTTCTATATTCATTCAAAATAATTGTATTGTGTTGTAATGTGAGTGATAAATTGAATAAAAAATTGAAATTGAAATTATTATTCTATAATATTATAATTTTGTCAATTATTTTGATAAAATATGAAGTTTGTTCTTTTTTAGGTGGTTCCTCACTTCAGATTCTGACGTAAGAGCGGCAACTTTATGTGAAGCAATGCAGTCGTCGGCATACTTACTATTTTATGAAAAATATGTCAACAGCTCATCGTAAACTAGGTGAGGATTCATGGATTTTCCATCTAAACTTCTCGAATTTAATCTAACAGAATCTCAACGATAGTTTTGAACTTAGAATCAATATGCATTCCAAGTTTTAAAATTTATATGTTTGGGTTGCAACTGTTATGTTGAATATTATAGGCTAAATGTAGAGAAATGTTGTTCTCAATTTATTACTTATAATCTGTTGTCAATATAACTTAGCAATGTAAACAGAGAGGGTAGAGAAAAAATACATGAAGGTCACTAATGAAATAGTGAATACATGAAGGTCACTAATGAAATAGGTAGTGAATACATGAATACACTAATCGTCCTTGACTAGAGAAAACGTCGCGAAAAATTACTTTTATAGTCTGTGCAAGCAACGAAGACGTTTTGAAAATGGGAAATAGACTCCAGCTCGATGAATATTGGTTCAAAAATTATAAATTCAGACTCAAATGGTAGAAAACATTCTGCTCTACACTGTGAAATCGAATTTATTATTTTGAACCAATAATGATCGAGCTGGAGTAATTTTCTCATCTTGACAGAATGTGTTCTTTGCTTGGACAACTATAAAATAAAGTGGAGAACCCGATTTCACGTTCCACAGTTTGTGGCATCAACACAGTAGTGTAATGATGGGTAGAGAGGAGTATACAAGTTGTGCGCAGAAACCAGTGCGCATGGGTAGTGGGAGAGATTAGTAAAGGATTGAAGTAAGAGAATTTTCTCTTGGAGAGAACCGTGTAAAAAGTAATATGCTAATATCTCGCGGACTTTAGTATAAAATACTTTGAAAGGGGTTTTCTGTATGTTTGCTAAAATCTCTCATAAATTGAATTTATCAATTTGAGTTCAACCATTTTTCTTGAATCTTGTTACTATGTTTCATAAATTTTGAAAGAAACTAATATTTGAATTTGAGCGATTGAAACAATTTTTTCTATTTTTTCAGCCGAAGCTGTAACTAAGAGAATTGGAGACTGTTGATAGAAGGTAGTAAGGGTTGTCCAAAGTTTAATTATAGTTTGATTTTCGGTGTAGTGGGATATTTTTCTGACTTCTTGCTTGATACAATCATTTGATGCGAAATATTCCTGTGTAAATATTGGGAAACGAGTTTTGAACATCTGAATTTGATCTTGGAAATTATTTTTTATGATTGAATGTAATTTGACATCACCTACACTAACGAATAAATGGTTTCTTGTACTATGGTTTTTATAGACTAGTCTATTCGTGTATAATAGATGTCAGTTTTTGATGGTATTGAGTAGAATTTAGGAATCAAATTCAACCAATCGTTATCCATTGTTAAAGAGTTTAGCTAGTAGCTGATGGGTGTTCTTTGGTACGTTTATGTTTGGATACATTTTTCAAAATGAAATACATGCTGAAGAACAATTTCAGGAAAATTTGTTCTCTCAATATGAGTTTCACAGCAATTATTCATAAATTTAGATTGAAAATTTTATTTTGTCATCCAACTTGTGTGATTTAGTTTATCAAATAATTATTCCACAAAAGTTCTTCAGGTGTATCCAAGTGTAAACGCTCTTGAAGATACTTCTAGACATTGTTTATTATCATTTTAAGTAGACCTAAATGCTTGGTTGATTCTGTTGAGTCAATTTTTTCGCAATTTGTTGAAAATTTCTGAGTAACTAGCATATAATTTAGTAATGATTTGCAAAGTAGTTGGCAGTTCTGTTGAGATTTGGAGTAAGTTAAGCTTATTTAGAAAATCTCTCAGTATTAAACATTTCTCATTTTCTTGTTCTATCATCAATTCACTCAAATCATTAACTCAAAATACTTTATTTGGTTTACTCAAATTGGGTTGAATTTGTTGTTGTTTAAGCAACTTTAGGAACCCTGCCGCTTCACTCACAGGGTTCCTTCGGTTGAAGATTTTAGTTGGTATCAATATTTATCCTTTGAAATTATATTTCGCTGTGTATTTAAAATATTATTCTATGCTCAATGCTCAGCTCTGACTTAGTATATTAAGAAACTATTAGTGCCAAATTACTTCTTAGGCTGTGCAGTTTGCAGTTCTAATTTTTACTTATAAAAAACATCAATGAGCTTGTTGAGTCATCCACTAAATGGCTATTTTATCATTTCAATTTTTTAAGGTAGTGCGCTACTTTTCAAATAATCACTGATGTGGAGATGTGATCGAAGTATTATATTCTTGAATTGAGAAATATTTCATATAATTGACTTCCTTTATTTTGTATTTATCAACTCAGGTTTAGTTTTTTCTGATTTTAAGGATTAAGAAAATTTCTTTATCAATATTATTTATGTATATCGGTCATTTTTTTAGTTCTGAGACAATTGTCTAGTTTTGTCATGTACCATTTTCTCTAGAAGCCCATTAAGCAAGTAGTTTTAGACAATAGACTGAAGCTATGAGTAGATAATTTGTTCCAGACTGTAGGCTACTATTATAGTTCATATTTTGTTCCCACTATAAGATATAAGATAATTCCCACTATTCTGTCCCAAATCAGTAGCAGAAACATACAATTTTCTCTGTGTTTTGATTTGATAAAGCATAATGTTCCTAATTGACATAACAACTTTAACTAATTGGTTTTATTGCGAGAGGTGTACTTCACAACATCTCAATTATAGTATAATTCTCTCTTATAAATTTATGAAACAAAAATATGTTCAACAAATAATTTATTTATCAACTTGAAAATTCATTTGAAAATGAGAATGAAGGTGCAGTCTATTTGTACTACATGAATGAATTTGTAATATAAACGAGTATTTGGTAAAAATCCGTATATTTTTGGAATTTCACATGATGCTTGCCAAAATCTATTTATTATAAGTGTATATCTCTGTAAATAGCCAGAAATTACATTCTCAGTGAAGATGTGTAATAGATTTGATGTCATTTCAATCCATTCCATTGTCCTCTCATGAAAAAACTTTCATTGATTCAATTTCAATTCAACTTCTGTTATTGCTTGTTCAATTGCTATGACATCTGGATTGGAAATTCTTTATTGTCATTGCAGCTTCTTTGAGTTTTAAAATTTAAATGAAAGTAATGTTATTTCAAATTTAACTTTGTAAAAATTATAATGTCATCAATTATTCAACAAAGGGCTACATCACAGTCTATAGGTTTCTATATAAAGCCTTAGTTGGATAATTTACTAGCTGTTCAGGCTGATTATGGCTGTTTAATAGCTCTTTATGGCTGTTTGATATGGCTCTTTATGACTGTTTGATAAGACTCTTTATGGCTGTCAAATAAGGCTGTTTAATAATATTAAGGCTCTTTATGGCTGTTCAGGTGCCTTAGAAATGTGGACTGTACGTTAACCTCTTGCATATCAAGGAAGTTGGGCTGCATAAATACTTGGGCTGTATTAATTTATTGGAATAATGATAAACCTCATTAAAAAACTTATTAATTCAAGGTTGCCTACCAAGATAACAATCTTTCCTTTAGAATCTACTTCTCCATGTCAACTTATATCTATTTTTCCATATCAGCTACCTTTTATTTAGACCACTTGCACTATTATAAGAAAAGAATTTCAGCAAATATGTGGTTCGGGATTAGTTGAGCCCACTAAAATAACAAATTTCCACTTAATTGGATTTATTTATAATGAACCCTATCTATCAACCTTCATGGTTTCACGGGCGCTAAATTACAAACATTTTATAAGATATGGTATAGGCTGTCCAAGCAAAGAAGACATTCTATCAAGATGGGAAAATGACTCCAGCTCGGTTAATATTAATTAAAAAATCATAAATTGGGTCTCAAGGAAAAAAGTAATCTATAAATTTGATACCAAATTTATAATTTCAATCAATATTGATCGAGCTGGTGTCATTTTCTCATTTTGAAAGAATGTCTTCGCTTGGACATTCTATATTAGCTACTTATCGTAAATGATAATACTTTTTCAAATCATACTTGTCAAACGTCGGGTCTTTCTGCACAATACACATCCAGTATATAAGCTCCATTAATAGAAATAGAATACTTATTGCATATCCTATGAAGAGTGCCACAAAGCCAGCATATAGTTTTGGTAAATCGACCAGAGCCTTGATGTTTTCTTGGTCATTGCCCAGGGGACTTTTGGCTTCCATTATCATGGTATCTAGCATGACGTCTGCCAGCCATTTCTGAACCAGGCCGGCCTCAATGAGAGATCTGATGAATTTGTCCATTTGCGGTTTGAGAGGCGAGTTCTTCTGCAGTCCCAGTGAGATTGGCATGTTTATTACGCAGTCACTCATTATGTGCAGATTGTGTTGTAGTTTGGTTGTCACCAGATCATCGGTTTCGGTGTTGTTTTGGTCGTCTGAAAATTTGAATTAGATTTCTACTGAATTACATTGAATAATTTTTTTTTATTTACATTGCTGTCTTACATTCATTTATACAATACATCAATAAAATCCACAAGAGTGAAGGGTACATTATTAACACATACAAAGTTACAGAAAGTTACAGAATAAAAATCATTACATGAGTTACTGGTAACAAAATAATGTATAATATAGAAAAATAGGTGGGAGTGTCAATAGAAGGAGAAATGAATGTAAGCCCCACGAAAGCAAAGCTTGTGTGTGGGAATTTTCTGTTGAAAAAATCAATTAAGAAGATAGCTAAGTTGGTTGAATAAATTTGTCTAAAAAGTACTTAGTTGAGTTTATAGTTAACTTTGATATAAATGTCTATTGATGAAATAAGGTCAGGTAGTTTATGAAGAAAATAGTATGAAATCATCTATGTGAAAAATTGAAAAATAAAATGAAAATAACATGAAATTTCCAAAAATGAAGAGTACGTTTCTGCTGGTGTCTATTGAAATTAGAATACAGATAGTAAGCTTGACTTATTTTCCAGGAGAAAAACTTTTAGTTTATGTTTAGAAATAGGTGTATGAGGTGTGGAAGGTAGAATCCGTTCTATCTTATTAAAGAAATATTCCGCCTGTCTTTGTCCAATAGTTTTATTTTTGAGGATGGAAATGTTTTTCCTTCTGAGATCATATTGAGTGTGAGTATTCATGTTAAAGTCTTTTTTTATTCGAAAGAGTTTATATAAAAATAATAGCCTTACATTGAGAATATTGAGGTTTGTAAAAGCATCTTGTGAGGAACTACTGAGAGGTAATTTTAAAATGATTTTGATTATTTGTTTTTGTATTATTTCTATTGGTATTAAATGTGTATTGAGGGCACCCCCATCCTATGATGCCATATTGAAGTAGAGATTGGAATAAGGCATGGTAAACTTTTTTTAGAAGAGTAATGGTAAGTATACTTCTCAATTTATAGAAAACATGATACATTTCTCTTAGTTTGTTGGCAAGATTTTTCAAGTGTTTAGTCCATCTAAAGTTTTCATCAATTGTGAGACCAAGGTATGATACATGGTCCTTGTTTTTCAGAGTCACATTATTTACACTAATAGATAAATTCTTATTAGGTTTGTATCTGTTTTTTAATATGAAAGATAGGTAGCATGTTATTTCAGTATTCAGGATGAGTTTATTTGAATTTAGCCAATTATATACTTTGGCTAGCCAGAAATTAGCACAATTGAAAGATTCTACCCATGTGGGTTTGGCAAAAATCAGGAGGGTGTCATCAGCAAATGAGATGATGTGACCATCAATATTAAGTTTACATAGGTCATTTATATAGATTAGGAATAAGGTAGGGCCAAGGATAGACCCTTGAGGTACTCCACATGTTATTTCCAACTCTTCACTATGGACGTTTCCTATCTTTGTTATTTGAATTCTGTTGTGTAAGTAATTCTCAAAAAGTGAAAGTAATTTACCTCCAATACCTATTTCCTGAAGCTTTTTCAATAAGAGTTTATGGTTGACTACATCAAAAGCTTTTTGTAAGTCCAAGAAAATTCCTAGAGGTTTTTGAGAGGTATCAAGGTAGTTGTATTAGAATTATACAATTATACAATTCGAATTAAATTTGAATTACTCCCCATTATCACTGAATTATTGTAACTTACCTGTAACATTATCCGTAACTTTCACACCGTAGGGACACTTGAAATAGGTGTACTTTACATTTCCCATTGTTATTACTGACTTAGTGTAACTTACCTGTCACTTTCATACCCTTGAAAGTTGAAATACTTTACATTTCCTATTATTACTGACTTACTGTAAGTAACTTTCAAACCCTTGAAATACTTTTCATTTCTCATCATTAATGAATTACTGTAACTAACCTGTAACATTATCTGTAACTTTTATACCCTTCAAATACTTCACATTTCCCATTATTACTGAATTACTGTAATTTTCATACCCGTGAAATACTCTCATTATTACTGACTTAATATACCTCTAACTTTTATATCATTGAAATACTTGAAATTATCATTTATTTCTGAATTACTTTAATTTACATACCCTTGAAATACTCTATTGCGGACTTACTATAACTTACCTCTAACTTTTATACCCTTGAAATACTTTACATTTCCCATTATTTCTGAATTACTGTAACTTAACTGAAACATTACCTGTAACTTTTACCCTTGAATTACTATTCATTTCCCTCATTACTGAATTACTGTAACTTACCTATAACAGTACCTGTAACTTTTATACCCTTGAAATGCTTTTCATTTCCCAATATTACTGAATTACAGTAACTTACCTGTAACATTTTGGATATCACCAGCTACCCCACGTGATAGACTAATCCAGTACTTGACGCGTGCATCCTGCAACCAGTAAATATTGTCATAGTATGCGAACTCCCCGTCGGCGATTCGCCCTAAAGCGTTAGCGGCCAACGGGTCGTCGATGACGTCAAACTTGCGTCCGATCTCTCTCCCCGCTGGATCTATTGAACTGATGAACGACTTTTTATTCTCTTCGCCCCAGCCGCCGCATCGCACCGTACTGGTAGACAACTGCTCCACTGTGTCAATCATCACCCTGGAATAAATCGGTTGTAATAGTAGTATAGTCTGCTTAAGCAAAGTAGACGTTCTGACCAGATGTGAGAATGACTCCAGCTCATTTAATATTAGTTCAGAAATCGTTAATTTGGTATCGAATTGTAGGAAACATTCTAGTCTATAATTTGAGACAAAATTTTCAATTTTTGAACTATTGACCTTGGGTCATTTTCCCACCTTACCAAAATGTCTTCTTATATTTGCTTGGACAGACTGAGTAATTTTTGAACTAATATTTACCTTGGGTCATTTTCCCACCTTACCAGAATGTCTTCTAATATTTGCTTGGACAGACCATTGTAAAAATGTTCATCCTAGCACAAAACCTATATGTTCGTTCTGGCACAGTTTGTTTCATGCCGGGTTTATAAGATGCCAATTGGCAAGACAATTGTCTTCTACCAATTGGCAAGTCAATTGTCTTCTGAAACCTACAGCTGAGTTTAAGTATCCATTGAAATAATTTTCAACATGAGTATCCAACTTAGTCTAATTTTTTTCATTCATGATTATTCATAATAGACACATTTTTACTTCAATGTTTCATCATCGTATTCATAATGGTTTTCCCCAGTAATTATTTTGACAAAAAATTGGACAAACGTTTGCAGTATTCATAAATCGGTTGATGTTGTACATAATCATGTTAGTTGCTGTTCTATAATGTGTTGAATGTCTTTTTCTTTTGATATCGATTGCTATAGTGATCCTATTAGTACTATTCTCCTACTATAATAACACTAAAGCCAAGGACACCAAAATGCATGTAGCCTATATTTTATAGTATTAGAATAGTACTTTTAGTCAAGTACTCTTGTATACGTTACTGAATCTAAAGGTTAAATCATTTTCAAATGAAATGAAAATACTCGGATAATACTTAGGCGGAGTTAGGACTAGGAAGTCCTTTCTACCACTCAACCTTATTTTCATGGGACTTCATACCATATCTATTTTCAATCTGCCACTGAAATAATTACATAAGTTACATCAATTGATTTTAACTTTTTGTCCAAAATTTAAAAAACTTCAATTGCGTGATTATTCATCACAATAATATAAACTCAATAATATCGTAGAACTCACCTCGGCATTGGGTTTGCCAATATAGCAGTCATGCTTGCCCTGTAGGCCACCACAATCAGCAAACAATAAATCCACCACCACCCTGTCATAACACGTAGAGCCCAACCACTGGGAAGTTTCGGTAATGACACCAGAGTCAACATGCTAAAAGTATACAAAAGTCCATTATCAATGGAATCAAACAAATACAGTCCATCATTTTCCTCAATTTCCTCTTCAATATTGTAGTACATCCCATTTCTCCCTGATAATCCACCAACTTTATTCGGTTCAGTCTTCCTAGATTTATCTCGTCCAACTTTATTAACCAGCCTTGAAATAAAATTAACTTGACTGAATCTTGTTACCGAATTGCTTAAATATTTTGTAAGTTTTTTGAGATGTTTTTTAATTTTATTAATTTGTAGTCGTTTGTCGTTGTTATTCTGTAGGTGGTGATAGATGTTCGCCATTGCAAAGAAACAGAATCCTCCCACCACGAGAGTAGTTAGTATTCCAATCCACATGGTGAATCTGCAACAATAGTTATAATTTAATAGATTGATATAAATAATTGAATGGTTTACAGCGATGTAAAAATATATTCTCATATGATTTTCAATTTGTAAGTGGAATGAAGTAGAATTTAAGTGAAGAACAATTCTATTACAAATTTCAAGATTGTAATCACTGTAAGAACATCCGGGAATGATATGGTTATAACACATGAGGAATCTTTAGAGCTGTTGTATCCAGGGTTTAAATTGTTATGATGATCGCCAATCTTCGTTAGAAAAATGCGATTGCAAGAAGAATCTCTGTTGGGTAAAACATTGAAAATGATGATATTTACCTAGAAATTGTTGAGGAAACTTGTAAAATATAAGAATATAAGTTCTTATTACCACCTTGCGAATAATATCTTGTGAAAATTTTGAAATTTTCTACAACATAAATTTATAAATTTAGTCTTCGAAGGGTGTGTAGTATAGTCGAGCAAAGAAGACATTCTGACAATATGGGAAAATGACTCCAGCTCGGTCAATTTTGGTTCAAAACGTTTAAATTTAGGTTCAAATTGTAGAGCAACATGCTTTCTACAATTTTTGAATCAATATTGACTGATCTGGAGTTATTTCCCATCTTGACAGAATGTCTCTTCTGCTCGACCAGACTATACTCATGCCCGGTTTTTCCAAGCACACTCAAATTTGAGGGACCCTCAAGTTCACATTTAACAGCTTACATTTCCTGTACTTATTATAGAAAATGTCAGCCGTTCATCAAAATTTGAGGGTCCCTCAACTTTGAGTGTGCTTGGAAAAACTCGGCATGAGACTTGCTTTTCTTGTACGATACTTGAATGTAATACAAATTATATTTTTTTAAATATTCTGCATTTTTCTAAAAACATGAAAAATCATAAACAACAAAACTATCATTTCCTGAAAACTAAAAATCTGACACTCCTAATACTATTTTTGAAAACTGCAAAAATATATAAAACCATCATTCTTGAGAACTACAAAAACATAATTCTTACTTGAACGGCAGTATAAGCGTTTGCCAAGAGTTGTCAGTTAATGACTCAGGAGTTAGGAATGTGAGGCATTGAGTGGCGTAAGGCACTGTGAGGTCCATGAGATCCAGATGATATGAAGTGTAGTAAAGGTTTCCCAGCGCTATGTCAGCTCGTCCGCCATATATCTCACCGAGCATTCCTGAGTAGCTTCCATTCAGCTGTTTCTCACCCCAGGCCTCTTTGTCACTATTAGGCGTCATGTAAATGTACGACTTGAAGTTGAGAGCTGACTGTAGGGTTTTGAGCATCTGTAAGAACAGTAAATGTATATTCAAACACTGATTCAACTTTAATTTCAATACAGTATTTATTGCTAAATTTCTATGATAGATATTCTTCAATTTAGTTTTTTTGAAGGCTCCAGTTGAATGAAGAGACAAGATATTGTCAAGCCACATATCTATTAAGAATCTAGTTACCGGTTTTGGTTGTTACACCATTATCAATCTCTGGTGATATAAGATTGGATTTTTAATAAATCCGTGAATTGACAATATCTTGTCTATTCATTTAATATGGATAACTAAAACAATACTGTGGGTTCTGTCACGGATTGTGGTAAGCACCCTGATCTACAATTATTTGAGAATTTATGGCTTTTGGGCCGGTATTGACAGGGCTGGAGTCGTTTCCCGCCTTGCCGGGTTGTCTTCTTGGACGGACTGTACAGTGGAGTGAATATGAAACTGGCAACCAGCTGGTAGGCCTGGGCCCTTCATGGGCTGTTGAGCGATTGACAAAAAAACTATACACAATAGTTTTTCACAATAAAACTAACAATATCGCCTCCACAACTACCTAACAAGGCTCCTGTTGGACTATAGTAATAATGATAAGTATAATTTTTGTTTTTCACTGACCGAGTTTCTCTATCATAGCAGTGCATTGCATTCATTTGTAATGAATTACAAAAATTTATAAATAGCAGACTCCAATGAATGTGGCGGTTGTCGAATGTCTGCTGTTGATTGTCAGCTCTGTCAAGACAGTCTGAAAGCTGTCTACGAGAGCGAAACGGGTCACTCTCGACTCGATATACTCTTGCAGACCGCTCTCCGACTGTCCTAACAGAACTGAGCATTGATATCAGTCATTCGCTTTCGCCAGTTTCGACAGTGTTTGGTATACCAATAACATACATACCTGTATTTCTAATCCCCTGACTTTCTGTTTTTGCGGACTATCCAACTCCACAATATCATTTCTATTTTCAGATTTGGTTTTTACAACGGATGGAATGTGATCAATCACGACCACATTTAAAGTTTGCTGGTTCAAATTAGTTGTTTTATCTCTGTACAGACCCATAATGTTCTGAAATAAATAGGAAAATTCATGGTATACTTTATAACAGTTTGAAAGCTATGATAATAGTATTAGTTTGATATTTTCCGTATATGCTCCAGTATTATCAGTCTGATAATTGCTGTTGATTCTTTGATGTAGGCCTACTGTATTCTTGAGCCGTCATCCTTTCATTTTTGTGAAAGACAAGCAGCATTTGGCCTGATTCAATCTACAAAATCCAAGTTTGACTCAAATTTTGAACTGATGGATGAATTTTAAATCTTTGGAAAACAAAGATAGATCCTCTGCTTTCACAGTTTAAAACAAAATTTTTCGATCATCACCAATATATTTTTAATTTTTATAGACCTGATCATTGAAAATAAAGTGTTCTGTTTCAATTGAATATTGAAATTATGAGTCTTACACTCACCTGAAATTTTCCATTAAACCAAGAGTTTATCCTTTTGGGAACCAGAGTTCTCTTTATTGGAGCTGGAAATGGGACTGTTGTGAGTTCAAATCTTCTTGCTGTTCCATACCGTCTGAAGAATACTATGTTGACTATCTTTTTCCAGAGATAATGGAGATCCTTACTGAATAATCTGGTATCATAAATCATGAGAAAATTCGCTCGTGTGTCCAGAATTCTATGTCTGTGAAACAACCAATTGACAATCATCGCATAGTAATATTATAACTAGCAATTCAATTAAATAATTTGAATTCCTATCAAATGTCAAAGCTGTCGTTTATGAAGCATTTGAAGGAAACCTAAGATCCCTATTATTAATTGAACGATTACATGATCTTGAAGTAGTATTCTATATCATTATTATAAATGTCTCATGAATAAGCAATGGCAGAATAAGTATGAGAAAAATAGTTACATTAGTACAGTAGCCTAATTTCAATTTTTCATTTTTGCCTGTCACCTACATAATGCAACTTTCATAGCCCTCCTTGAAGTCTTATCAATGGACGCTCGATCATCAATAATGTGGAGCAATGAATAAATATTCTAAAACGCTTGAACAATAAACTTTATAATTGTATTGTTGAGTAGTTGTGGAGGTAATATTGAGGTAGTAATCCATATTAAATGAAAAGACTATATATTGTCAAACCACAGATTTATTAGAAAATCGAGTCTATCTCATGATTACCAGGGATTGATAATGGTGTAGCAACTGAAAACGGTATCTCGATTTTCTAATAAATTTTTGGTTTTACAATAACTTTTCTTTTCATTTAAAACATTATCACATCGCGTTCTAGTAACTCTGAAATTTATATTGAAATCCTATGCTTTATCTTGTTCATTTCTGGAACTTAAAAGTGGACTTTTATGGAAATTCAAAATTGTTTGTGATAAAATATTTTTGGAAGTGAGAAGTTATAATATTTCGATAAAAGTCCACTTTTCAGTTCCAGAAATGAACAAGATAAAGCATAGGATTTCAATATAATATCAAGTGAAAGTGGACATTGTAGATAGACATATAACCTACATCTTAAACCATCATCATCACTCATTCATCCTTTGCTTAAAATACTTGGAAACCAAGTCGCCAAAGAAAAGGAAACCAAGTTGTAAAGAAAGAAAAGGAAAGAATAAAGAATATATATTTTCATGAATTAATTCCACGCCTTTACTATTCCATCACATTTGCAAAATAAGCATTGTAGGCTATTGCAAGCATACTTTAATCTTGGATATGCATATTTTATATCAATTCCATTTGAATTAGAATTAAATTTCTGATTGTGATTCTAATTGTATCAGAATACTGATTTATATTATTATTTTAGTTCAGAAATGTTTTAAAACAGTAATGTCGTACTGACCGGTCTCCAAATCGTAGGAACCTGGCTGCTTGATCCCCGTTCGTCAATAAAATGAAATACACGTTGCAGCCGGCTCTACGTATTTCTTGTATCATCAATAATGTCTTGTAGTTGGGAGATAAGAGGTCCTCTGCTTCATCAATGAGAACCTGAAATATGAATAAGAATAATACTACCCAACTATGAATTTACTCTTCGGGAATTTTCAGGATTGAAATGTAATGATCCATCATCACTCGAGTGTTTGAAAAAACTATTGAAGTACGTAACTTACGGTAAATCGTGATGCTTTTATTGATTTGTAATTACCGTTTGAAAAGGTTTCAAATGCTACCGAACTTGATAAGGTTTGCTAGGTATACCTACTATATACTAATAATTCCAGAAACAAAATTCACAAGATCAGTTAAAACACTGGTGAAGAGTTGAATGGCAAAAGAGACTGTCAATATAATGAATTAAACTCAATAAGTTAAACTACTACAATACTACAATATATTGTATTTTATTTTCACAATATGTTGTATTTTCAATTTTTTCTTGTATACTTTTCCAGATTATTGTAGTAATAGATTAACTTTTACGGTCTATTTATCAGCAATTTCAGTTCAACATACGAGTAAAGGTTAAATTATAAATTTACTTACATTGAACACTGTCTTGTAGCCCAACTTTAGAAAAAAATACTGCTCAAAATATTGTTCATATGTCTCATCGCATATTCGAGCCAAGCAATTGATATCAGGTACATGCTTCAGGATATCTTCGATCAGATAGGTAATCTCCATGCCATGATTCAGTTCATCAAGTCTTTGGTGCAACTCATTTTTTGAAGATCTGTTGAAGGTGTGAAATCATTGTTCATCGTTAAATATGGGGGCTTTAGTTGGATTAGTGGAGAATACATACATCTTATATCACTATAATATGATAACTTGATCATGTACGTAAATCGCCTCCTTTCAATCAATCAATTTATATGATAAATCATAAGTGTCAATTTGTCTACAATAAATTCATGGCAAAATGTAAGCCCTAGTTTTGCAACTGGAAAACGTTTCTATTATTTTTTATCAAATTTTTATGTTACAAGTACACCTACTTAATAAATAATACAGAATTATTTTACATTTATTCAGAAATCAATAAATTCAAAAAATATAAATATATACGTAATTGAAATTTTATATTTGCATAAATTCTCAAAGTAAAATACTGTACTTCAACAAGAAGGTCTTAACATTTCAATTACGGTAACATTGAAATTTCCACCAATCTATTAATTCATATATTAGCGTATTATAGATTTACCTTATTCCTGTTTTTTCATCGGCAGTGCTGAACACTAATGCAAATAATTTTATATTGATGATGATGGACTGCCACTTTGTAAATATCATAATCTATCTTTGTTGATCATGAAACTTTCAATATTTATTAAGCCACGTTAACCCCTGAGTTAATTGTTAATAACTTTTATATAATATATAACTTTATATAATAATAATTTAATCACAAACGTTATTAACTCCGGTGTAAACGTGACTTTTTACTTCTTACAGTATAAAGTGGTATTCATTCATCATGTAATACGAATAAATGGTCTACTACTGTCACAAATTAATTACAGTATAATACATAGTTACAGTAATGTTTCTGCTTCTCTGTAATTATTTTTTAATAATTTGTAATTGTGGGATATTTATTCGAGTTTAACTGATACTAGAAATTGATTTTTGAACTGTAACAATGAACTGGAATCCTACACTTATTGTAGTAGTATGCACACAGTAGTTTATGGTAGCTCATCTCATCCTAAACCTGAATACAGTTTGGTTTGAACAGCAATTTATATTTATAAGGTAAATAGATTACCAGTAGATTCCGTCTACAACACTACCTATAGCCTGTCCAAGCAAAGAAGACATACTTGCAAGATGAGAAAGTGATTCAAGCTCGGACGAAATTGGTTCAAAAATGATAAATTTATTCTCATATTTGTAGAGCAACAATTTGTAAAGCAGAATGTTTCCTACAGTTTGAGACCAAATTTAAAGATTTTGAACCTATAATGACCGAGCTGGAGCCGTTCTCCCATCTTGCCACAATGACTTCTTTGCTTGGACAGACTAAACTTGTATTGTTATTTTATTCATTAGGACATTTGCATGTTCGATCAGCAGGCGTCACTCAAGTTGTTCACTTTAAAAGTAAAATTCTCTGATTATTAATGAGCTAATGGACTTGATCGAATCATTGTACTGTTAATTTGCTCATCCAATTGATATGTGAATTGATTTTGTGTGGTGAGGAAACTAAACATTAAAAGTATCTCATTATTATTTATAAGATTTATTTTTAATACAAACTCATATGATACAAAAACCTTATTGCTAACATATTTCTTTACGAAACTGCATTTAGATCCATTGAAAAATAATTTGACTCGATACATTATTGCACAAAGGGTGGCATAAAACTCAAAACACAAATAAAATACTTAAGCAAGTAGGCCTAGTCGTAGATTATAAATTTGACAAGAATAGAATAAACCATTTGTAATGTTCCTGAATTTTCTTTCGAAATCTAGATAGCCTACTCAAATTATTCTATACTTGAAAAAATCGAAATGTTTTAATTTTAGCTTCATCACAAGTGTTATTGTCCATTGAGTACGGCCTATTCAAGTGAGTATGTTTAGTTAGGTCAACTAAAAATATTCTATTCTAACAAAATCGAATTGTTTTAATTTTAGTCCCGTCACAATGTCATGTATTTTGTTCAATGAGTATGTTTCTACAGAAAATCTTTCAATGAGTATAAGTTGATTTCGGTATACCTTTGCAAACCTTTTCAGAAATTCGTGAGAAATTAAATTTATGAGCTCACAACAGGTTTCATGAGCAATACTGAAGAGAGTAAATTGATAGATATACATTACTCACCACTACTCAAGGCACTTTTAAATCAGTCTGATAAAGCCACTCATGGCACTAATTTTATATTAAAAAAAACTTACTTAACTCTGACTTAGCTTATTCGATAAATTTCATTTCTTCCTTCAAAAATCTAATTTTAAAATCACTCTAATTAATTTGAATATATAAACGCATTTAAATGACAAAATGAAAACTAAATTCTCCTAAGACTTCTAAGACTTGTGCATATATTTTCTTTCTAGATGTGATTAATTTACGTTAACAACACAATCAACTTAAAATGTTCATTATTGAACTTGAATGATCTTAATGATCTATAATGTTCATTATTGAACTATGAATAATCTAATAAATGTATGTAACTTAATATATTCTATGTAAACTATCATGAACAATAATATATTATTGAATAAATGATAAATTATTATTATTATTGTATGTTTCACTAGTAACTCGAGATCATTATTGTGTTTTTGCCTTATTTCGCCAGTCAAGTTTTATCGACTCAATATAAATTTATTTAATTCGACAAAACAAGTTCTCAATTGGAAGCAATTTTTTTTCAATATTAATGTTAACAAATTAGATTAATGGAATTCCATCAGTCTATGTTTTAAATAATTTTAATGATAATTTAATCCATGATAATAACTAGTAGCAGATCGAATTGTTCGGCTATAAGTTTACATTTTAATTCACCCGGCGGGTGAATCATTGCTGAACAACTTGGTACAGATTTCAGTCCTATATTCATTTCTATCTATTAATTGTATCTTAATCAAATTTTATCCATCTAAGTTAAATTTAATGAGAAAAACTCGAAAAGAATAAGACAATTTTTGGACGGTTTCGTTGTGCATTATCGGTTTGTTTGATTGTTTTTTAACAATCGTTTGATCGTTTCCATTGTCTATATTCACAACTTACATTGAAGTACAATATATTCATTCTTTGGTATGCATTCTTTGGAACTGAGTAGTAATTTTATTAAAAAACATACATTCTAGAAAGGAAAGCATCCTTTTGAGCCAGAACACTTCTTTTTCATGTTGGACGTATCTGTTAGTTTTATACTCTTGGTCATATGTTTACCTAAAAAACAAAAACGATACAAAATTATAATTAGTATTCATACAATATAATAATTAAATATTCCTCAACTCCCATTACCCACGCTCTAGCATAACAGGTCATGTGGTCATTATTATAAGACAATATCGATACATCAGACTAATGAAAGTGAAAACGATCAAGGCTCTAACTAGCCTAAATTAACTTGAAGATTTAGCCAAAAAGATTTACTTGAAGATGATGAATGGATTGAAGAGAGTTAATTGCTTAAGTACATCCCATATCTATATTTAATTTATTTTATAACTTGTATTATTCTTCAAAATATGTACAACATTGGTTTTTATGTAGCCTACTCATAAGTTTTTATTACTTTCCTTGCCCTACCTACTACCATAGGTAAGGAAAGTATTGCTTTCCAAAAAAATTAAGGTACCCCAATTTTAGGTTTTCTATCCGTTTCAAGGTCCCCTGAGTCCAAAAAAGTTGTTTTTGGCTATTGGTCTGTGTGTGTGTGTGTGTGTGTGTGTGTGTGTGTGTGTGTATGTGTATGTGTGTGTGTATGTCTGTATACACTATATCTCGATCCCTAACTGACCGATTGACTTGAAATTTGAAACTTAAGGTTCTTATACCATGAGGACCCCACTCTAAGAAATTCAAAAAAAAATCATCAAAAAATGGCGGATAATATGCCAAAAATTGTGTTTTTCAGGATTTTCTCGAAAACGGCTCCAACGATTTTTTCAAACTCATACCAAAAATAGCCCCATATAAGCCCTATCGACTGCCATGAGTCTCGTTCCTGGCAAAATCGCATAAGATCCGCAGCATTGTTGAGAAAAATGGATTTTGCAATATTTCGATTCCTAATTAACCGATTGACTTGAAATTTGGAACTTAAGTTTCTTATACCATGAGGACCCGACTATAAGAAATTTAAAAAAAAATCATTAAAAAATGGCGGATAATAAGCCAAAAATGGTGTTTTTCACGATTTTCTCAAAAACGGCTCTAACGATTTTTTGCAAACTCATACCCGAAATAGCCCTATATAAGCCCTATCCACTGTTATGAGTCTCGTTCCTAGCAAAATAGCAGAAGATCTGCAGCATTGTTGAGTAAAATGGATTTCTATCTCGATTTTCTCAAAAACTTTTTTTCAAATTGGCACCCTATATAGTCATTAAAGCTCTATAAACTGGCATATGTCCCCTTTGAGTAAGATTATCAGGGGCGCCACCCCATACTTATATTTTTGTGATAACACAAATTCATAAAATACAAATTCACATTAAAAACCAATACTTCTCTCTTCATTTTGCATTTATTGAGAACTGAATGTTTATTTTACAATCATTTCAATTTATACTATTCATATTTTCTTCTTCTTTATTTCATAAATATTTTCGTATGATTAGTCTCACATGTGAATATTCAATATGCTACAACCACTTCAATTTATACTATTATTTTTTTCTTCTTTATTTCATAAATATTTTCGTATGATTGATCTCGCATGTGAATATTCAATATGCTACGTTACAGTAGGCAACCCGCACTACATGATTCGGTAAGTGGAGTTCGAGCAACGCGGGCAGCGCGCTTGACGCTCGTGTACAAAATGATCATTCCGTCATTCTCGCAATCAAGGCAATCCGCATCAGGGTTAAAGAAGACAAAAATCACATTTGAAAGAAGTATTAGTGTTTGGTAATAATTATTGGTAAAATACCAGAGTTATGGAATCGAATGATCCATTATAGATTCCACCTTTTTGATCCGATATATTGGAATGCTACAGACCAAAAAATCTACTTTCATTCAAAATCCAAGTCAATTCAGCTAACAGGTAGCCGAAACGCCGAGGCAACATGGGCTTGTGAAAATTTCAAATCAAACACAAGATGTGCCGAAGCGCCGGCAGGCGCGAGGAGTTGACGGCAAGTGAAAATTTCACTATAGTAATTTCTATAATAGTCTTATTCCAATTTATAGTCTACTATTGCAATTTTGCAATAGACTATAATGAAATTTGCACTCGCTGGTGACTAGGTATAGGTACAAGATACTTTTGTATTAGGCCTACGCAAATAATATATGAATGGCATGGAAAGTTGTGTGAGTGTACCACACCAGATTTTTAATTTAGCCTTTGAAAGTTTGTAGTCTATGTTTATCAAATTGATAATCATACTTTATTCAAATTCATTGACATTTAAATCAAAATCATTCGGTTTTGGTCGGTGTCGGTGGGTTCATGTTTTTTGGGCCGACATTGGCCGGGCTGTTTTCGTTTTCGCGACTTGCCGGGGTGTCTTCTTTGCTTGAACGGACTATATAGTGGAGTGAATATGGAACTGGCAACCAGCTGGCTAGGTTCTTCGTGGGCTGATGAGCCGTGGACAAACAAACAATTCCCATTTTTTATGTAGTTGGTGGAAGTTTGAAACCTATTGCGTCGAAAATGCGTTCAATATAATAATTTCGAAATGAAAAATGCATTGAAATTACTCACTTCTCTGAATGTTGCCAATAGACACGCTACTAGCAATCGCATTTCTCTCCATGCAAACGTTGGCTTGGAAGGCGAGCGCCGCCATACGATTGAAGAGCTCGTTGACGTTGTCTCCTGTCTGTGAAGATACCGCCCATAGTTCAGCCTGCAAGCGGTTCGCTTCCTTCGATGCTATCTCGATTACTCGATCGTATGCTGATGGAGACTGTAAACAGAGCACAGAGTTAAAAGATCATTAAAATCGAAAATGATAAACTGGTATAACTGAAATTTCAAAAATGTGATATTTTCAAATTATTCCACTTGAATTATTGCAATCTGAGAAGACCTGCCGTAACAATATACTTTACATTGTAACGGCGAGTCTTCCCCCCGATTGCGCGAACTATTAAAGTTATTAGAATTGAAAAATTCAACTGAATCCTTCTATGAGTTCTTATATCTTATCATAGTAAGATTGATGGAAACTATAAATAGAGCACAGTCTTCATAAACATCAACAGTTTATGATTACTGGGATTCCTCAGAGTGACTACTGACTAGGATTATACTGTTCATAGATATCAAAACTGAAAAATGTATTTATTCAAGAATGAAGACAACGGCTCACCCCAAATCTGTCTTCTTTGCATATTCAGTTTGTAGAATTATCAATAGTAGAAATTGAAAATAAGAACTAAGATTATAATAATATATAAGCAGTAAGACTATGGAAAGTATAAAAATATGAACTGATTACCTGTAAAAAGAGGATACCGAATTGTTGACTTGAAATCTGTTAAATTGTTCACCATGGAACTTAGTACTTAGGCTATATCTATATTATGTGAAATTTATCGGAAATTGTTTTTTATCGGCCCAACTCAACTGGTTTTCTACCCACAGACTCAAAAAGGTTCCTATGTAATAATTTGGGAGGATAGTATCATAAAAAAATTATTATATCATTCTTCTATGATAATATTTAGAACCATATTTTACTCAAAGAGGTGATTATCAATATTCTGACTTGAAGAGTTTTGTTCAGTGCACATAAATAATGTTGATGACTATAATTGATTGAATATGTAATGACTGGGCCGAGATATACTCTGTTTTAAATTTTTAACTAAATTTTCCTGTAACTGAATGTAACGAAATCCTGATTGGTTGGGAGCTTATTAGTTGTGCATCCGTTCATCCAAATGCCTAGATTTTTATATATTATTTTGAAAACTATTTTAGCAACTAGTCCAACGAGCAAGGAACTTAAATGAAAATCGTAGCTTGTAATAATTTATGATTGATTTATTGAATTATTCTCAATTTCTGTTAGTGTAAAAATGAAATTATTCAACTCATGTTACACATTAAAATTTTGAAAAAAAAAACAATTTAATTTGATCAAATATTGAAAAATCAATTAATCTTCCATTTACTATTCCAGTTCTTGAAATACTGCTAACTTGCTACTTAGAGGGTTAAGGCCTCGGTCAAGGTACTTCTAATAATATTTGAGCTAGATTAATATACTTGGTTATATAAAATATTCATGGTTGGCACTCACCATGAATCATTTTTTAAAACACAATACACAAACACTTCCATACTCTACTCAAACTGAAACTTCACATTCCGTACTAAATATTAACTTGACATAAACTTTGAGACTTTATTTACTATTTTAAAAAAAAAAAAAAAACAACTGGTCGCGAAACTTTACTGTTGTCCCCTCTAGATCGACAACAACCCATCTAGAGGGCCGAGGCCAAATCACACAATTACATTTTTGATGTTTTTCCGGCTGTGTCTCGAATCGAACTCTGTCTTTTCCCGTTTTCCACTAAAATTTGCCCCCTCCAACGACACCCGGCCGCCTGCACGAGCTCTGAGCCTATTCTAAGTGGAACAGCCAAAAGTTCAATGTTCGTGCAAATCCTAAAGACAGTAGCTTTTCCAACATGGAATGGAAACTGATATTTGAAAAATGCACGAAAATTGCACTAATTTCTATAACTAAGCAGCAAGTTAGCAATTCATTCTAACTAATCGATATAACAATGAAAACCAAAGTTCATGTCAAAATTTCCACTTAAATTTGAAAATTCATCAACCTGAAAAAACATCTATTGCACGCACAAAAATAACAATTCCAATAATATTACAACTCAATACCCACTATATTACAAATAATATGTTGATAACTATATATTGATTGATGAGACTATTCAGTCACAAATTATTTAGCCTATTATTGATGTTTTCAGTTCACACAGAATGCAGTTATACAAATTAAATCTGCGTGACAGTGTATTAATGATTGACAAAACCAGCAGAATACTCACCAGTAGATCCATTTTGGTTCCCACCAGAAAGCAGAAAGGTCTACCAAAAACACCAATAGTTTGCAAAGCATCTCGCATCCATTGTTCACAGTGAAAGAGTGTTTTTATTTTGCTCATGTCAAACACTATTCACTACACCTGAAAACCAGAAAAAGTGTCTATAAGATATTTTTGTCTTCATGACAAGAGAAACCCCAAGATTTCAATGAAACCTAGGATCGATTAATTTATAGTCGGTCCAAGCAAAGAAGACAATCTAGCAGGATGGGAAAATGACTCCAGCCCGGTCAATATTGACTCAAAATTACAAATTTAGTTTTAAATTTTAGATAAGAATTTTCCCTACAATTTCAGACCAAATTGATAATTTTTGAATCAATATTAACTGAGCTGGAGTCATTTTCCCATCTTGCCAGAATGTCTTCTTTGCTTGGACAGACTATATCTAAGATGAATGGAATATGATAAATAAAAATTCTTTATGTTATGGTCTGAAGGGACGGATTTAAGAATCCAAAGATCCTCACACGTGAACCAAAGCTTAGTGTGTGTCCCAATTACACTAATTGGGCAAACCAATACCTGTGTCCTTTACAAAACCCTGGTGTTTTTCCCCTTATACTAGCGTCCTATTCACCACCTGGTTGCTTGCAGCCAAACAGAGCCCTTCTTCTTACCACTAGTCTCTTCTCTCTCGCATACCAGTAGGCTTTAATATGTTTGGCAGTCTCTTCAGGTTGATTGCAAAGCCTATACATCTGACTTTCATTTCCAAGTTCAATTGTGTGGATGTTTCCTGAAGTGGTCATGTCTACGGCCGCTATTACACGATAATAGTTCTATGTCATACATCTATTATCATAGATATTATAATATGTTCTCTATAGGAGAACATATGACATAGATAGAATATGATAATTTATAATATTTGGTTCATTACACGGTAATATTTCATAATCACAGATGTTTGATAATAGAAATATGTCATAAAACTATTATCGTGTAATACCCGCTTAAGTGGCACAATCAGAGCAATCAGCTGTTTGACCCGACCTCACCAGCCCGCTGAAGTAAGAGCTTGCGTCTGCAATAGTCTGTTCAAGCAAAGAAGGCCCTCTGGCAAGATGGGAAAATGGCTCAAGCTCGGACAATATTGGTTCAAAAACTATCAATTTGACCTCAAATTGTAGGAAGCAATTCG
Source organism: Sogatella furcifera (assembly GCA_017141385.1). Taxonomy (NCBI): domain Eukaryota; kingdom Metazoa; phylum Arthropoda; class Insecta; order Hemiptera; family Delphacidae; genus Sogatella; species Sogatella furcifera. The sequence continues at coordinate 20,878,003 of CM029555.1, forward strand.
ATCTACTATTGAGACCTCATTTATAATTCTTGAACAAATATTGACCGAGCTGGAATCATTTTCCCTATCTTGCCAGAGGGCCTTCTTTGCTTGGACAGACATTGCATTCTCTTGTCGAGTGCTTGACCAGAGTGATCTTGCCATTGCTGGTGATTCAAGTCCCTGGACAATTTGTTTATTGTGTGGAAGGCAGTTGTTTTACTTATGCCACAACTTGGCTCTTATCTGGACCAAAGAATGGCATACTGAACCTCGCTTAGCAAGCCCATCTGCATACTCGTTGCCACGTATGCCGACATTTCATGCCTACAAAACATTATATAATTTAATTAACTAAAAAAAATAAAAAAACTGTTTTTGAATACTTACTATGTGCTCCTCGGTAGTATGACGATGCAATCGACTTGAACCTCTCCTGCCCAGCTGTGTCCCATCTATTGAAACCAAAATTTCTAGAGTGAATATTGATGTTGTGGAACCTTTTCATACACAATGAAACTTTTAAACATTTAAATTTCCGTGGATCATTTCAAGAAATACCTCAATTTCCCATCGCGGATAATTATTTTGGTTATTTTATTTAGGTTATTTTGCCGATGGAACATCCTTTTAGGACTCCCCACCAAACATGGCATACGATAATAATTATAATACATAATGAAAGAGAATTGATGGATATTGTCAATTCGACTTCATTTTTCAATCATTAATTTACAGGAGAATACTTTTGTGTTCACTACCACATCATCAGATTTAAGTTGCTGTTCAGAAGCAGTAAGCTTCTGATACAAATCAGGTGATACTTGAACTTATACAGATAAAGCTTCTGTTTATGACAAACGTTTGTGTCAGGAACTGGCCAAACAGCAACTTACAGTTCAATACGGAAGCATTCTCTTGTAAATTAATTTTTGTTGAAAATTCAAGTGGAATTGACAATGTGTCAAGTCTTTTTCCTTACAGTATCATTGTTAATTTTACATAATTTCTATATTTTGATAACTTATTATAAATGTTCAATTGCAAAAAAGCAAGTCAAATTTTTTCATTCACATTGACAATATTTTAACAAAGCAGGTAGAATAAAATGGTTCTATAATAAAAAGAAATATCGAATCCAAATTTGATTAATGACAATGTATAATAAATAGAAAATATAATATTGTAGAACTTATATGTACATAATGAATAAAAAAATCACTGTAGCCTACCCTGTTTATTTTTCAACTATTATTATAAAAACAAAATTTTTCGCCATTAGAGGCATCTAACTTTTTACTTGATAAGTTAATGCTTATAATGGCGGAGATACATTTTGTGTTGTAATAGAATTAGTAAAAGGATAACTTACAGATAATTTTTTTATGGTATGCTCACATTGGATGCACACCGTAATAGATGATCTGATAGTACAGCGTGCTGGTAGATACAAAATCTGGAAAATATGTTGTGAAGTGCCTGTTGTCGTCTCGTCAGTCAGATTCATTGCTACCAGCAATGATTGAAAATGCAATTTACACAATGCAATCGTGTAACTTATTAACAGAGTACCACGAGTGCATCCAATGTGATCATAAACTTATTCATTATACGCATAATCAGTGGTAACTTACTGTAGACCTAAACATCAAATTGAGTAGAACTTACATTTGCATGTTGAAAGGTATTTGAAAAATATCAAATCGTTCAACTTCAAAATCTACTCCTATGGTTGCTTTGTAGTTTCTGTCATAAACTTCATGGCAAAAGCTGTGAAAAACCCAAGAACAATATGAAAAATTAAATCATAGAACAATGAAATATATTCATCAATAAATACATTGAAGCTATAAATACATAAACTGGCCAAATTTTTGGCCCCAGTTGTAGTATATCAGAGGAAAAATATACCGTAACTTGACTAACTAGGTATAGGTACCCTCCAAAAAATAATAACGAGTAAAAGTAAAAGCTAGCTTCTTTATAAAAAATGACAAGACTCACCGATTTACGAGGCAGGTTTTTCCCACACTAACATCACCAAGAACGATGGTTTTTGATATCTTGAGACCATTCACCAAATATTTGGATGTTATGTATTCCTTGAAAAGTTTGGTAAAATCATTGTCTGTATATGGCGTAGCATCTCTCTTGAATGGTCTTGGAAAGAAGTCAATTTGCCTTTCCAATGGGGCTTCAGTTCTGAGCATTTTAAAAGTTGCTGATCTTCTCTGACTCATTTGAACTCAGAATAATAAGTTATGGGAATTCAAAACAGTTGTAAACAAACTTTTATAAAACTAACTTGTAACTATTCTCAAAGAGAAAACGAAGATCAAAAGAGAAAATAATAATATATAAGGATATTTGAACTCAGAATAGACGAAAACTATAAAATTATTCCGCATAGAAAATATAATTAACCCGCATAATTATTGCACATGCACAGAATAACAAGAAAAACACCGCGTTTGAATTCACGGTTCAGTGACGTTTGGCACTTTGGCAGTGATGTAGTCGCGATAAACAATAACAAAAAATTCCCTCCCTGACAAAATTTATTTATTAAATAGTTGAATTATTCGACGGAGAGCTTTTTATAATTTGATGGAGATTATATTTCTTCAATATTAAATATTACTAAAATATGCATGAATATTCACACAATTCAATTTGAAGTTGTTGAAATTGGTTTCCGTTTGTTGAAGATACTTTCTTTGAATTCAAACCTATTCTTTTCTACCCATTAAAAATATAACAATATTAGTTGAAAAATAATAAGTATTGAATTAATTCAATTTCAAGCAAATTCATTGATCAAATATATTTTTACCTAAACGATTCTCTGATCAAGTTTTGTTTTTTGGAAGCCATTGCTGTGACGTCTGTATTCTTCCTTGTATCCGGTTTTGTAATGCGATGGGTCCTAAACCGAAACCTACGGGCGATAAATCCGGTAAGAATAAATAATATATTTCAAATTCTGGGGTTTTATTTATGTTATTATCTAATTCAAGTCTTCTCCAATCAATTTTGCCATTTATCTACTATCAAGTAATTTATTTTCACTCCAGGTCGTTCCACATGGCAAACTCAACTCCATTGAACAATGGCGTGCTTATTGATATAAGTAGATATTCGGTCCTGCTTTTTTCTTATTAATGACTATTCTTGTTTTGATTAATACTTTATGATTGGAGCTAATATGTCGAATAATTTTTATTTATGACTGTGTACATGCTAATTGGCCTTGGATTGACAACGTGTTTAAAGTTGAGGTTAGGTTCCATAATTTGTACCATAACTACTGTATTTTTAAATTTATGAAATTTGGACTATAGTTATTTTCAAGATTAGTTTTAAATTTCTAGTGTTGATTTCGTACTCCACTTGAGTACATTTCATGGTTTTAATAGACTATTATTTATAGTTTATCCAAGCTTCTCATGATTTGAAAGAATCACACATGACTTTTTTGAAGCACGATTCTTTCTGGTTTTTTTTGTTGATTATTTCATCTTACTATATTACAAATGTATTCAACTGTTTCAGTAATGTATTTGCAATTGAGTTTTAAAGTGAATGAAAATAATAATACTTTTCCTGTCCAGTTACCTGGAGTCATATTTCCGGTTGCAATCGAATGAGTACCTTATATTATTTTGTGGTCAGATTATCCTATGACCCATGTTCTTTATTTTTGTATCATCCCAATACTAATTTATTTATTAGTCACATGAATTTAGTTGAAAGTGTTACAGCCTAAGTTAATTAACTTGATTCTAAATAGAATGTCAATTTCATTTTCCCGAACGTATAAGAGAGCTATAATTACTTGATAAGAAATACTATAATTACTTACTTATAAGAGAGCAATAATTATTGTGTCAACAAAAAATTACAACCTCTTAGAAGAAATTGAAGTAACTTACAATATTGTTAAATATCCAACAGTTTACGAAAAAATATGTCTGATTTTTACTATTTTAATTATTTGATTTACAGGCAGTAAAGCCGAGAAAAAACCTGAAAAGAAAAATGAAAAGAAGCCGGCCACTGCGCCAGCAGCAGCCGCTTCTGCTTCAGGGTCAGCAGCAGCAGCTGCTCCGAAAGCTGCAGCTGCCAAGACTGCAAAAGCTCCTGCTGCAGCTGCCGCGAAACCAGCGGCTGCAAAGGGCGCTGCAAAACCCGCAGCATCCAGGCCGGCAACAGCTGGAGCTAAGGTGTCTGCAAAGCCTGCAGCAGCTAAGGTACACTTCACAATTTTATCTTTCAATAATCTCTGAAGAATTTTACTCGTGCGCTGTGAATAGAATTTTATAAAAACCTCTTACAGCATAGAGTAGGCTAACTAAATGCATGGGTTTATTTCGGTGTATGTAGCCTATAGTCTGTCCAAGTGAAGAAGACATTCTGGTAAGATGGGGAAAACTTTTACATCCAAGATTTCAAATTCAAGAAAAATTAAGTATTTGAGTGTGGGAAACAATTATGTGTATCGAATCAAATTGGAAGTTATTGTAACTTATCGTTATGGCTATATTGTAGCTAACTCGACTGTGCTTTCAGTTTGATGATCAAATGTATAACTTGATAGCTTTCAGTGTCCTTGTTTTTTACGGTATTGAAAATATGTTCCTTATCCAAGTATAATTATTATGATCTCTCCATTAACCGATTCAATTTCTATTTCCGATTCCATTTTAAATTTCAATAGATTGATTTTCACAATATAAGTATTCCTTCTAAGAGTCTGTTATTCTGAATCTATTATATTCTTAAATTGTGTGGTGTGTCTGGTTGCTCATTGGAAACGGTTGCTATGTGATGTGAGGTGACCAGAATGTGAACAAGAGGAGTGGAACTTCTACCCTATAGGTAGCTCCCCACGTCATCGAAAGCCGTATGCACTTTTTGATTTTTGAAATTGTGATATATTGATTCCATTCGAGTTGGAATGAATTGGAATAATTTTTACATCAACTTATTAATATGGCATCCGTTGAGTTATGTCTCCTTGATTAATATTGATTTATAGAATGTTTAAAATGATGATGTCTACCATACTCTTCCTCTTTATTATAATATAACACAGTAGAATAATCTTGATGTAATCTGTCCAACCAAAGAAGACATGACAAAATGGAAAAATAACTTTAGCTCGGTCAATATTGGTACGAAAATTATAAATTTGGTCTTAAATTGTAGGAAGCGATCTGATCTACAATTTGAGACCAAATCGATCATTTTTGAACCAATAATGACCGAGCTGGAGTCATTTTCCCATCTTGCCAGAATGTCTTCTTTGCTTGGACAAACTTTGTTATCAGTGAAACTCGAATAAATGTCTCAGAATCACAAATTTATTAAGAAATAATTACAGAGAAGCCGAAACATTACTGTAACTATGTCTTGTACTGTAATTAATTTCTATTTGTGATAGCTCTACAGTTCATTCTTATTTTCATGATGATTGAATAACACGGCATACTGTGTGGGAAGTAATATTGAAACTTTTTTAATCAACAATGATGAACTATGGCGATTACAAAGTGGAGGTCCATCATCATCATTATAAAATTATTTGCAATAGTGTTGAGCAAGCCGATGAACTAATATTTGGTGTGTTTTGTGTTTAGGCTGCACCTGGTGCAAAGGGAGCTGCGAAGGGAGCAGCGGCGAAGAAGGGCGGCGCAGCGGCCGCAGGTAAGGGCAAGTCAGCCCTCAAGGCCGCCGTCAAGGGCACTGGCAAGCCGCAGGCCGGCAAGAAGCCTTTGGCAAAAACCATCAAGAAGGTCGATAAGCCAAAGCGCGATGTGGCACCCAAATCACAGAAGGGCGGCAAGGTCGTAAAGGTCCAGACCCCAGTCAAGAAGGCGCTCAAGATTAAGATGAAGGTAAATATTCGAATAATATTTATTATGTAAATCCTTCCGTTAAGGCCCGAATTCATTCTTAACCCTTTAGTCATATGGTTCGAATAACCTCTCGTTTTTATGAAATGATACTAAAATCTATTTGTAACATTTGCTTCCCTCATTATGTTTACAATTGATTCATTCGCGAAATTAAGGGAATTCTACCATAGCTTTTAATAGAAAATCCTTCGGTCCTAGCTACAATTGCTCCTCAGTACCTAGCTGTGTGCAATATCCACCATTTTTCCTAATTACCGTAGTATCTTTCGCCAGCAGCTACTAAAGGAGCTTATTGACATAGCATTCAACACTTTCAGTCTTGTACTCTTTATAGGATTATAATTATCATACCTCATTTGAGTGAGAACAGAATGAATCTAACAATTAATACTCAACAAGTGACAAATTGGAAAATATCATGATTATTCAAACTTGATAAATGAATAGCTTATGGTGCTCATTACTTTTTAGGTTATGGTTAAGGTTTTCTGTTCGCTAGGGTCCATAATATTATCTGGATCCATAGGGTCCATAATATTATCTGTAGCAGTACAAAGAAAGTATTAATTAGTCGAAGATTGAATCAAGCTATGCTCGCATTTATGTTTCAATCATTTGAGACGACGGATTGATCATTTGATTGAATGTTTTGAACGAAAATAATATATTAGCTGAACTACTATTCGTAATACAAACATGATTCTGTTTATTTAATTTCTATGTTGTAGTGGTTTATGAATCATACTAAAATCTGCTTAGTTATTAACTTACCCTAAACTTGGTTAGTTGGGACAACAGGTTGGAACTTACAAACTAAACATATTCGAACCTCTAGTCTAACGGGAAATAACTATGTAGATAATTATCGTAGTTATCTGTGGGGCAGTCTATGTTCTCATTCTGCAAAGAAGGAAACCCCTGTTTTCTTTGTCATTAGGCTGCGGGCGATCCTATCCGCAAGTGTGTTGAAGAATTGATAGCCAAAGATTTCGTGGTGATATTTTCGAAGACAAGATGCCCGGCGTGCAAATTAGCCAAGGACATATTCAAAGAACTGAAAGAGAAGTTCACTGCCATTGAGCTGGATAGAAGAGACGATGGGGATGACATGCTGAAAGTGCTGGGGAAAATGACGGGGGCGAAAACTGTACCGAGGGTGTTTGTGGATGGGGAGTGCATTGGAGGGGGCAGTGATGTGCAACGAATGTATCGCAGTGGCGAATTGGAGGATCTTCTCTACGATGATTGTGATGAGGAGTAGGAGCACAGAGGAGCTAAATAGAGCTCCTCTAAAGGAGCTAAATAGAGATTTAGCTCCTCTTTGGTAGGAGCAATCTAGATGAAACTGGGAAAATTGTAATATTGCTAGAAGTGGTTCACATTTGTAAAATTGGACTTGTCGAAAATTTTTTTCAATATCAATTGGAGATAATTATTAATAGTTGAGCTGAATTTGGATTATTAGACTAGTAGAAGGGAATACGTCTAAGAAACTTATAAATGCTGAAAATAAAAACTTAATTAAAAAAAACTTGAGTTATCTTGAAAATATGAAATTATCGAAAATTTGATTTTCTAGTAAAGTTAGAAATTGAGGGTAGTGAATTGGAATTGTTGCTGAATAGCTTTGATCAGCTGAAGGAAATTGAATTATTTTCTTTGAAATTGAGTAATGGAATGAGTTCTAGTAGCGTCTGTAAACTATCGTTACAAAAAATATTATAATTTTAGTGTTGGTTGTGAAGTTGTTGAATTGCTGGAAATCAAATGTTACTGCAAAAGTGTACATCTTAATAATGGAATAAGTCAAGTTACTTTTGCAAAATTGAAATTGCTATAAAAATATAAACGTGTTAGAGTAAATTATGAATGGACTTTGTGTTGAAATCTTAATATGAATTATGAAAGGAACCCTCGCTTAGGTTAGATTAAAAATTGAAATTGAACCATCTGTTAGAGTAACGTGTTGAGAGTAATCATGAATCGACTTTATGTTGTTGAAATCTTTATAATATGAATCATGAAGTGAACCTTCGCTCAGGTTAGATTAAAAATTAAAAGTGAATAGAGTTGACCAGATATTTATGATAATTATTTTCAGATTATGATCAAAAGTTTTATGTATTGTTATGACTTATTAAAATTTATGTTTGTTCGTTTGATCTTTTGATTTTGAATGCCGTAAGTGTTGCTTTCAAATGCTGTGCGATCACTCACATTTTGGTTAATCTTCAATTTCCACACTCACCGGTTTTACAATATCTCGGCAATTATGAAAAATCGTCACGATGTTAACGAGCAGAGCAACTTACCGAGCATAAGCGGTATAAAAAAATGCATCCCATTCTCGAAGACACCGTGGCGATTGTTCTTTCTTGCTGAGACGTTGTAAAAGTAGTGTTTTTTTAGTAGTAAATCAATAATCTATGATGAGTTATTATTCCACAAGTCTAGCTGGTCGAGCAAAGAAGACATTCTGACAAGATAGGAAAATGATTCCAGCTTGGTCAATATTGGTTGAAAAATTTTAAATCTGATCTCAATTTGTAGGAAACATTCTGATCTACAATTTGAGACCAGATTTATAATTATTGAACCAATATTGACCGAGCTGGTGCCATTTTCCCATCTCGCCAGAATATCTTCTTTGCTTGGACAGGCTACAGTATATCAATAATTTTTGGTGATATATAATTCTAAAAATATAGCTGATCTACTGATGATATAGTCTGGTCGAGCAAAGAAGGTATTGTGGCAAGATGGAGAAATGACTTCAGCTTGGTCAGGTTCAATATTGGTTCAAAAATTGTATTTTTGTAAATTCACAACTTATAAATTCATTATTCATGAAGCAATATTAACTAAGCAGGAGTCATGTTGTCATGTCTCCCATCTTATCATAATGTCTTCTTTTCTCGACCAGATTCTTCTAACTTGATGTGATATTGCCCGCAAATACATATCGATACAATAAACTTCACATTGTAACGGCATGTATTCTCAGCTTGTGTGAGCTATAGCTTATCTACCAATTTGGCAATAGTTTATGTATAGAAATATCACATTTAGATTCTAACTATGTATTAAAGTACTTGAGGACTGTAAACATTTGTTTTGAGAGCTTGGAGATTGTTAGGAAACAGCCTTCATTTTTTGCGTACTTGATGAAAAAAATATCGCATGAAATTTCGAATGAAGTGTCAAGTGTGAACCCCAACACTGAATTTCAGGTATTGAAACGCGCTTCTGGCACAAGGAAAAGGAAGATCCGTACAACTGTCAAGTTCCGCAGACCCAAGACATTCATGCCACCCAGGAATCCCAAGTACCCAAGGAAGTCTGTACCCAGCAGGAACAGGTTAGTGTCGATTTATTCTGTATTTAAGTAAAAGTGTTTCTGAATATGATGAAAAAAATTAGAAAACAACTTTTGAGAAATGCTGTGGAACTCTGTAATCTATTAAAATAGATTATTAAGAAGGCGTGAAATAATTTTTGGTACTTAATTTGAATAACTACCCATCTTTTATGTTTCTGTAGTTGCTATCAAGGTTGTGTTATTGGATAAAAAATGTTTCCTGTTCCAAATGATGAGATATGATGGAATCTTGTCGATTAAAGAAGACATTCCTTCAAAATGACAGCTCTTCAATGCTGACAAGCTGTTGAATTGAAAATAGTCCTAGATCATCTGTCATCACATCTCACTAGCGGTATGTTGGCAGAAATGATTGTAAACTGAAATTTTTAGACCTCGCTTCAATCGGCAATTTGAAGGAATGTCTTCTTTGCTTGATTAGACTATATTTGATGAAAATCAATTGATTTTGTATTCACTATTATTTTGTCCTTTTTTATTATACTACTCATTTATTCTCATAACTTCATGATGTAGTATGTAATTTCCATCGCTAATCAATATCAGTTATCTAATTTGAAAGCTTTAGTTTACATTGAATTATCAGTCTTTGAATCATTTCCAATTTCTTTGACAATTTTCCTCAGTAAAAAAGAAATTTTCAGTATTGTTCATTTTACTATTCTTTTCATTAATTGAATGATAATTTGGAAAATATAATTGAAATACGTTTGTGGATTCTTGTGATATTGGCATGATAAATGAAAAGACAAGATGTTGTCAAACCACTGATTTATTAGAAAATCTAGATACCGGTTTCGGCTGTTACACCATTATCAATCTCTGGTATCTCGATTTTCTAATAAATCAGTGGTTTGATAACATATTGTCTTTTCATTTATTATGGATAACTACCACAATATCAACTTCACAACTACTCAAAGAGGATCTATTAGGGTGTTGAATATTGCACATATAAAGAGGGTTAATAAAGATATTTGATTGTTTTTCAGGATGGACGGTTACAACATAATCAAGTTCCCTTTGACGACTGAAGCAGCAATGAAGAAGATTGAAGATAACAACACCCTCGTATTCGTTGTTCACATCAAGGCCAACAAACACCACATCAAGACAGCGGTGAAGAAACTTTACGACATCGACGTAGCTAAAGTGAACACACTCATCAGGTATGCTTGGTTTATGATTAACTCTTTAGTATGAACTTTCAAATCTGATTTCAGATCTAATATGAAATCGTTTCAAGTAACGTAGTCAAGATCATTTATAGAGTGGGAAACTGAATGCATCAAAGTAAAGATTGCTCCTTGAAAATGGGGCCTAGAAAATGAGAAAATTGAATAAATTAAAATCTAATTATAATTTATTGAATAATAAGAAGTCAAGTTTGTATGAAAAAACTGTCTCAAAAATATCAACTGTTGAAAATATTTAATTCTCTTTATGTGGTGATTGATGTATTTCTGCTTCACTGAATGGTTCCATATCTATCTGAATTATCCTTATGATGATTTTTCGTGAGAATCTCTTTGAGCGTTTCTTCAACGATTTATGAAAACACTTAATTTTTCTGAAAGGATATATTCAGTATAGGAACCATTGTTCTTTAGTGGGCTGATTATACAGGGTGTTTCAGGAGGAATGTGCAATACTTCTCAGGCTGATTCCTTACACCAAGTAGACAAAAAAGTTCCATGGGACCAATCCCCAAAAACGCTTTGTTACTGAGATAACAATGGCGGAAAATTGAGATTTTTCAAAATATATCAATTTTTCTAATTTTTTAGGGGCTTTAGTGAGGTTTTGAAATGATCAATTCCTATGTAAAATTAGCTGAGGAATTCAATGAAACCAGTTCCAAGTTTTTAGCTTTAACGGTTATTGAGATAATTTGAAAAATATGCTAGAAAATGCCATTTTTCAACAATAAGGGTTATAACTGGATAAGGAATCATAAGATTGTATTTTTTATTAATGGAAATTGAAGAGAGTCTGATTCTAAAGAAAAAGTTAGATGCCGGCGATTGTGTAAATCTTACCCAAATCTCAGTAATGGCGATCAGAAATCGCAAAATCGCTACTAAACACAAATTCATCACTTGTGCTAAGTTTTGTCAATACTTTCATTAGGGCCCTGGCTTCTAAATATTTACAGCTTGTTTTTCTGATGAAAAACAAGTGATTGGGATTCTCAATAACCGTTAATAACGTTCGATTTACAATGTTACAAATTTTGGAAAGAATCAGCTGTTGAATCAACGATCAGCCAAAACTCACTAGAAGACCCTAACATTCGAATCCAAATGGCCGCGATGGTTCGAGTGAAATGGGAAATCTCATGTAAATTGGTGCAGACGACAAATTCACGATATCAGCTGTTCAAACTCGAACCATCGCGGCCATTCTAGATTACAAGGCTAGGGTCTGCTGACTTGGTTTCTTATTACGATTTTCTTTGTTGGTTATGCTATTATTTTAGCGACAAAAATGATTTCTATTCAAATCTCACTATAAAAATAATGATCGATATTTATTGTTGAATATATACATAATAATAAATCAATTTATATATCAAAATCATTAAATTAGGAGCAAAGTTTTGGTTTTAAAGGAATAACATTGAACTATTCCAAGATTCTATTTATTTGAGGTAAATTGGTTTCATGTCATTTTTTTAATCAGCTGATACTGTTGAATTCTCTTTTTATTGGAAACGTTTATGAGACAGAAACGCCCATAAAATCCACGAATTTTGAGTAATGTGGATTGTAAAATGTTTATAAGCCAGGGCCCAGGTATGAAGTCTTGAAAGCTTTGTTCGACCAAGATATCCATAATGATGATTGCATTGTGAGGATCTCTTTGAATTGTTCTTTGAACAATCGATGAAAACATTTAACATCTAACTGAATGGATGTGTCAGACCTTTTTATGATAAGGTTTGATGATAAGCTTTCTGTTTGCAAGTAGGAATACACTTTTGTCAAAATTCACGTTGTATTATACTATTCTGAAAGTTTGAGAAACAATTTTCAAACGGCAAGCAAAATAATTGTGAGGCGTCTAATGCTCATCTACAGTTAACATAACTTCAGTCTTCAATAGAGTTATGTATTTTTCTTGTGAAAGTGTTTCAACCAGCCAGAAAGTGTTTCTTTCCTCAACCTTGATTGACTACAATGATTGGAGGTGGAATATCCTAATATTGTCTCCAAACCCCCTTGTTGGGAGAAATACAAAATATCAAGTTGTTTAATTGATGTTCGAATGCAGCTTTATATACAATCCTGATTTATTTTCTAATTGATAAATTGAATGACACAATTACTCATGCGTGCAGTACTGATTTTCCTAACATTCATAATGATGAATTCATTTGTGAGAATCTCTTTGATTTAATAAATGAAAACAATATAAATTCTGAATGAATGTTTGTAATTTCTCCAATATGATGATGTACTGTCTAATTTATCTCCGATAATTTCTAATATTATTATATACATTTATAAGATTTCATTATTTTTTTATAAATTATATTAAATAGATGGTGAGATTGATTGAGAATTGTTTCTGTTTTCAGGCCTGATGGAAAGAAGAAGGCTTACGTGAGGCTGGCGAGAGACTACGATGCATTAGATGTAGCAAACAAGATTGGTATCATATAAGTTGTTTTTGTTTGATACATCTATTGTTGTAATAAAAAATCCATAAATCTCGAACTTTTCATTTTTCAAGAATTGTTGCAATTTCTTGAGGTATTCCTCCTCCAAAAATTTTATGATTAGTCCAGTCAAATTGAGCAAAAAAATACAAGTCGGAGGACCCAGCTGAAAATTTGCAGATATGATCAGAAAAGGGATTATTAGATTCTAATAATCTAATCTGATCCTCCTTCTTATCTAGAAGAAATTATGTAAAAATTATTCCTAGTCTTGAAATAATTTGCTTGAACCAAAAAGTAAGTTTAGAACATTTTTCAGTGAAAGTCCCCTGTGCCTTATTGAAAAATATGAAGAATGTTGATTCTGTTAAATCCTCCAACTAAACCTTCAATTGAAAATTGAAGTCTTGTTTTACAGTTTTGTAGCAAATAGTTACACTGGGCTATTGAAAATGATCATATATTTCTAAAGAAACTACAATTTTTTATAGAGTGATTTTGAAATTCAATAATTGTTTCAATTTCTGGATGAAACCTGGAAGCTACCATAATAGAAATACCTTTCTTACCATGACGTCATGATAGAATTTATTATCTCCAGAGCAGAGGGAGGATCTCAACTTGAGTTGAATTTCAAGTCGGCAAATGTCTGAAATAATGATAATAACCAAGAATAGTAGCAAAGGTCACTTGGATTGCTGAGCACTGTTGTCCTCTCTCATTCCAACTTATTCTCTTCACCCAAACAAAACATCACTCCTTCCTCACACACTCTCTTACTATAGTTGTGAAATAACCAAGGACGACCAATTCTTCCGACACCACTCCCTGTTTCTCCCTCCGTTGATGATGCTTCGTACTTAGAGGTACCTGTAGCTAGTAAAAGCGGAGTAATAGCTAATGTGAGAGAGGAGTGATGTTTTGTTTGGGTGAGGGTGGACAACAGGGCTCAGGAATCACGTGACCTTGGTTATTCCAATGATCTGTGAACGACTATAGTTACCCTTGAGTAGGAAGCGGCATCAGGGGGTGGTGTCAAAAGAATTGGTCGTCCTTGGTTATTTCAATGATCTGTGGACGACTATAGTGGGGAGTTCCACCCGCCAACAACTACAATTATTTTCCTATAATGAAAAACATTGATAGTGCTGATTTTATTCATAGTAATCAAAATTGTAAATGCTAAATTTCTTGAGAATTATTTCTGGAACTTGAGGTTTGTGACGACCTGTGTTCAGGAGGAGTTTGTGATCACATGGAGGAGTTTCGTGCTTTTCTCAGCCAGTTCAGAACTTCTCCCCTGTTCTGTTGGATCTGGCTATTGACATTTGACAAGTGGTTCAGAAAGTTATCAATAAAGTGGATGGTGCTTCGTAATATTATGGAGTGTTGTGGAGGCGGATTGAAAGCGTTTTTTTCTCAGGAACCAGCAAATCACGTGATGAAAGCAAAGACTATTCTAACTCTATGTAAAGAATCAAAAATATTATTTGGGAATTAATTATTCCTAGTTTATCGTTCTGTATTCAATAACTATTATCGCTAATGCTTGTCATTCTAGTCAAGCCAAAAATTCTCACTCATTAGATCCACACTATGACTACTATGCTGAAACATTTTCTATTTAATGCAAATTTTTAATGATTGTGCAATTCATGTACAGTATTTGTATATTATTAATGACAAATTAATTTGATAGAAAAAGTATCCAGAAACTGCGCTAAAGATGTGGCTCAGTATCGGACAAGCAACGAAATTCTGAGCAACAAATTTCCTAATAGTAAAATGATGGGATGATACAAATTTGTACCACCGACAATCTGTACCATTCCTAAAACGACAATCTGTGATAATTTTTATTTTCTTCGCTCCCGACATTCTGTTCCACATTCCTGAGCTATCACAATCTGTCGTTTGCGTGCTACGACATTCTGTACCATATTTGATTCCTTCACTACCCGACGGAATGTACCAACGACATTCTGTACCACATTCCTGAGATGTCACAATCCATTCTGTCGTTTGTGTGTAGCGACATTCTGTACCATTTTAAATTCCTACACTACCCGACAGAATATACCAAAATAACGTCATTCTGTACCAAATTCTTGAGCTATCCCAGACTGTCGTTTGCGTGCAGCAACATTCTGTTCCATTTTAAACTTTCTTTGCTTCCCGACAATGTGTACCAACGACAGTCTGTACCATATTCCATTCAAAATAGTGTAGTGATTTGGAAAAGTATCGACTGTTCAATTTAATCAATTGGTGACTTTGATTCTTATAACTTTAAAAACATTATACAGTTTATATGTATAGCATTTGCTACCAACAAATCAATGACCATTCATCAAACTCATTCAACCTCTCACTCTCTTCTTTGTTAGCATGTAGTCTGCTCTTCCTTTGTCCAAAATTTCCAATAATATCCTATGCACTGAGATCTGAAAGTGCATTTGGCTTTTATTTGTGTTTTCCCCCATGTTATTTTCCCTCTCTGTTCCAGAGATTGATTCCACTGAGGGAGTTTTGTTTTACAAGTGACCTGCTTTGAATCCAGTTCTCTAGATTCTGTTCCAACCTGCTCCCTGCCAGACAATTTTCTAAGAAATAGACAAGATGTCCTTTTTTAACAACATTTTGTGAATTATAAATGGTGTCATTTTATAAATGAATGGGTACCAGCACCATATAATGAGACAAAAGACTGTTTGGTCTCTGGTGTCTGACATTTCAATGGGGGGCAGAATAAATATAGGTAGTGTTTTCAGTTACACTTCCATTGTGGTAGCATATTGATAGAATCAAGAAATCAATAGAAAAAGTTGATAAAAATCGATATATTCCAAACTTGGTACAGATTGTCATTTGCATGCAGCGACATTCTGTACTAATTTATTTCACTGTGGCTAGAAGCACGGCAGCTGGGCGTCCATTCCATACACAGCAGATTGATGATGTCACAGTGATTCCGTTGATTGTGCTTCTGACTGATTAGTGAGGTTATAGACACACGTTCATGGTCATGAAAATGAAATTTTCTTTGTTTGAAGAGTTGATTGTTATATATTTCCCATAAAGAAGAATAGTAATTTATAAAGTGCTCAATAACTGACTCAAGATCAGTTGAATCAGCAAGGAAAATGGTGAAAATGCATCAAAAATAGAACAGGCTCTACAGGTGTTTTTTTTTTTAATATACTATAATGTTAGATTTAACATATAAAGTTTCAAATAGAGCCTATCTGGTATAGTACATCCAAGCAAAGAAGACTCTCTGGCAAAATGAGAAAATGACTCCAGCTTGGTCAATATTGGTTTAAAAATTATTGATGAGTCATTTAGCTAGCATTAGCTAGAGTCATTTTCTTATCTTCCCAAAGGGTCTATTTTGATTGGACAGACTATAATCATTTTGTAATTGAACAATTTTTTTTTGGAAAATTTTAAAAAATTGTGTTTTTGAATGTATATTAAAAGTTATCTTTTTGACAGATTTTTGTTTTCTCTCTTTCAATCCATCTACAATTGTCCTCTACAATTTACTATGAGAATGAACCTATGAAAATGTAGACAATTTTTTAGTTATATGCAAAAAACTAGAAAAAAATGCATGGTTCTCTAGCTGTCAAAAGTTTGCTGCCAATAGAAATTTTGTGTGTATTTTTCAAATACTCATTATTGGGACCCTAATGAAGCTATTAAAACAATAAAATCACATAACTTACCACCCTTTGCAGAAAAAATTGCCTGTGTACTGGACTCTATGGAAAATAAACTAGTAGTCATGTGAACAGTAGGCTAAACCTCATGCAGTAACAGAATAAATGAGGCTCAACACACACAGGAGGCACGCCAAACATATTGAAAGAATTCTGCTTGAATACTTAGCATAATTTGTAAGGAAAGTTGTTGGGTTAAAGTGTTCAAAATAGAGAGACTGAATTATTATCCCACTCCTATTCATGCTGTATTTAAGAGAGTTATCAATCTGCCGTGTGTGGAATGGACGCCCGGCTGCCATGCTTCTAGCCACAGCAAATTTATTTTCCCACCTTTCACAACAATTTGTACCTTTCACGTCAAAGTGTACCACATTCCTGAGGTATCACAACATGTCAGGTGCATGCAACAATATTCTGTGCCAGTTTAAATTCCTACCCTATCTGACAAAATGTACCAATGACAGATTGTACCACATTCCTAAGTTATCACAATCTGTCGTTTGCGTGCAGTGACATTCTCAGTGGCAGTTCCAGGGGTGGGCTGGTTGGTCAGCTGCCCCCCCAGTTTTCATGGGAATTTTTCCAATTTTTTTTTTTTTTAGTTAGACGCACATAATATAATTATTTTTAAAATAATTAATTTAGTGTGGACTAAAATCATGAAAAATAATTTAATGGTTTATAGAATAGATAATATCTGTTATTGGAAGTTCATATGGACTTTCTAAGCCTAATTGAGAATCCTCACTCATGTTATAGTTTGGTACTTCAGTCAAAGAAGCTTGCCAATATCTTCCATGAATTAAGGTTATTGAGTCCTCCAATCTACAATGAAGTGGATTATGATGATTGTATCATATCTAAAATATCATTACAAAGTAAATACTGGTAATCAGTCTAACTTAATTTGATAATTTTTTTGAAGTTGAAAATCTTAATGCCTTGAAAACCTGGCTTTATTTTATTAAAAAATGTAGTCTTGAGGTTCAAAAGTAGATAGTTTGGCAATAGTTTTACCAACTATTGAGTTAATTCCAAATTTTTCATACTACACAGAGTGTTCCAGAAGGAATGTGCAATACTTCTTAAGCTGTTTCTTTACAACAAGTAGAGGAAAAAGTTTTGTGGGACATATCACCAAAAACGCTTTGTTACCGCTTAGATAACAATTTAAATGTCTCAAGAAATATTCATTTATTTATTTTTTCACTGGCTTTATTCAGATTATGAAATTATCAATTCCCATGTGAAATGGAGTTGTGAATCTGAGGAATTCAATGACTGTTTTATAAGGAGTTTTTAACTTGAATGGTGATTGAGATAATAGAGCAAATATGCTACCATAATTTTTTATTTTCAATATTGATAGAAGTTGAAGAGAATCAGAAGATATTCTGAAAAGATAACACTTGAATAGTGTTGATTGTGAAAATTTCACCTAAATCTCAAAAATCGCAATCAAAAGGAGACAAAACATTGAACAGGTGAAAAATTACTGTAAAGTCGCAATTTTGAGATTTGATTGAGTTTATTTGACATGGTAATAAATAATTTTATAACTTGAATAAAACCTCTAAAAATCAATACTTTCTGAAAAATTTCAATTTCTCTCCATTGTTATCTCAATAACAAAGCATTTTTGAGGGCACCTATGTTCCATGGTACTTTTTACTCTTCTTGGTATAAGGAAACAGCCTGAGAAGTATTGCACATCCTTCTGAAACACTGTGTGCCGTAGTATGAAACTATTGGATTCAATTCAAAAGTTGTTAGTAGAAATTATTGTCAAATTATCTACTCTTGAACCTCAAGACTATTATTTTTTTTTGAATAAAATAAGGACAAGTTTTCAAGGCATCAACATTTTCAACCTAGCTCAAATAATAATCAAATTGAGTTGGATTAATTATTTATTTTGTCATGATATTTTTAATTTTTCTCAAGGAAAAAAGACGCCTGGGAACCCTACTATCTAGTGTAGGGGTAAGGGCACCCACATATCCTTTTATAAACTCCAGCCCCCCTTGCCCTAGAAAATCACTCATGAATTTGACCCCTTGCCCCCCCCAGTTTTACGGGTCTGGAAACGCCACTGGACATTCTGTTCCATTTTCTATATTTCTGAACATTTTGACAAAGTGTGCTAACGACATTCTGTACCAAAATGGTACAATCTGTTGGCTGCGTTAAGCCTTGCGCAGACCAATGCGTCGCGAATTTGTTGCAGTGGTACCAAGAATTTGGACTCCAATTTCGAGACAAAGTTTTCAGTGCAAAATATTTGTAATGCTGGGGCACGTACACCAAAGAAAAATAATCGTAACTTGTGATAGAGCGCGGGAGTATTTGAGTATTTAACCTAACCAACCTAATGTTTCAATAGTAGGGTAGAAGAGATACTGAAATTAACTATAATAATGATGCTGTAATACAATAATAATATTCTGAGTTATGATATAACCTACTAGTAAGGTGCCTAATAACTGCTCAAAAGCTCAACTAGCCTATTAAAGTAAACTGAAACTTACCTGGAACATGGACAGCTTTTCCAATTTCAAACCAAATCTTGTACTTTTCTCTTATATTCTTGTAATCTTTGTGATTTAAATCATACACAATATGGTATAATAACAAATCATCATATTTGTATTTGAAAATAACCTCTAACAATTACACAATGTTGATTTCCAAAGTGCCGAGAGTTCACTTTCTTCCTTTTTGGTTATGTCTGTTCACTTGCAGACGAAAATTAGAGTTAGTTCCTGAACGAGCCACAATATTCGCATGCAAAAGGCGACACCAATGCTGCATGCAGCATTTGCTGCGAATATTCGCAAACCAAATATTTCGCAACGCATTGGTCTGCGCTAGCTCATACACCGCAATGGTTTTAAATTTTCGTCCGGCAAGTTGAATTGAATTCGCACCGCAACAAACCTTCGCAACAAAATCGTGTTGGTGTGCGCCTGGGGTTAAACGACAATTTGTACCGTTTTTCGACTAAAAGTATCACAGAGTGTCGTTGGTACAGAATGTCGGTGGTACAAATGTCGCCTTCCCGTTTACGTCATACTTCTGTATGATCAGGTTGGCATTGGTTTTTTTTACTATAAACAGACATAACCTCTACTTGTCGTGTGTTTTGTTCGTCCGTTTATTATAGAACGTTTCATAACAATTCTCTTATCTCCGAATGTGAAATTGAGATATTTTATTACAGTTTAGTTCTCTCACTTTACAAGGTGGGTGTGTCCGCAAAGAGAATTCTATCTTCCAAGTTTAGAGCTCAACCTATCAAGTTTTCTACTTCAAGCAAACTTCTTCGTAGACTATAATGGTGAAACGGTACAACGTCGATGGTTTTGAAGCTTTCAACTCTAAACTTAAGGAGCTTGAATCATTGAATGAAACCCTCTTTGTTATGTTCAGCGGCTCTCCGAATGAAGAGGGTGTGAGTTGGTGCCCGGCTTGTCAAATTGGTAAGTATTGTTTAGATATCTAGAAATCAGATACATGCATGCTTGTTTAATAAAAAATGTGTTACCTCAATAAATTGCCCTATACTCGATGAAAAGTTTGGATTTTAATACCTGAAGACTAGTTTTCAGGGATACTTCCAAGGGTGGTATCAGTTATCACACTACTCGAAATGGAATGAAACAAAGTTTGCCTTGGGAGGTTTAGAACTTTTAGTGTGATTGATTGATTTGCACATTTATTTTTGCACTTTGAACTTGTACATTGCATGGTGAAAATTTGTACATGCGCTGTAAGTTTTTAAGGTTTCAATCAAAAGATGAAGTTCTGTCTCGTTCTATTTGTTGTAAAAGCAGAAATGAATTTGAGCATAAAATAGCTACCTAATTTTTTAATAGGGTACAGATTGAACGAGCAATCATTTACATGTTCCTTGCATGTTTCAGTTACTGGCTAGTTACTAGCCAATATTTGGAGCAGCTAACAAAATTAGTTACCTTCGGTAGATTATTCCATGTCACAATCTACCATAAAGTAGTAACTCATTCCATGTTCCCTAAACTTGCCCATACCGTAGACCAGTGTTGGGTAAACTACTTTTTAAAAGTAGTTAGCTACAAATACAACTACTTTATTAAAAAAGTAGCTAAACTACACTACAACTACTTTTTTAAAAAAGTAGCTAGCTACAACTACAAAAAATAAGTAGCTATAGCTACAACTACAAAAAATAAGTGGGCTAGCTTCTTTTCTTAAAAAAGTAACTACTTTTTCGCTACTTTCCGCTACTTTACAAAAAGTCATGGTAGAATGTTTTTTCGTGTATGTATGTATGTCTGGCTCAACAGCTCATGAAGGGCCCAGGCCTACCAGCTGGTTGCCAGTTTCAAATTCATTCTACTATACAGCCCGTCCAAGCCAAGAAGACACCCTGGCACGACGGGAAAACGGACCCAGCCCGGCCAATACCGGTCCAAAAGCTATAAATTCTCAATCAGAACTCACAGTCTCCGAACCAACACTGGCCAAGCCGAAGCCGCCCGCCAGAATCCCCCCCGGCCGGACAGACCATACAGCAAGCAAATAATCATCAACCAGAGGTAACGTGTGGTTAGCACAATGATCCTCTCAACCCTAAGCCAGTCTCCATAACCAATTGGAGCGCAGAACACCTCCCAATAACATGAAGTTAATCAGCTAGAGTGTAATGCAACAATTATTATTCCTCCATAGACGGGAAACGATTGACCATCTTTGCTAACATTTTTTCGTGTAGTTTAGGCAAATAATGTCCATCAGAACGAAAAAACGTTTTGTTAGGCTACACATTTACTATATTGATTGACATTCATTTATTATACAGAGTGTTGCAGAAGTAGTGTCGAGCATTTTAGGGTATTGTTCCTTGGTAGAAAACATACCTAAATATCATTTTCATAATGTCTGAAAGTCCTCAATTACTTACACAGCCGCCATTTTTGTTTTCTCATTTTCATCTAATCTTTGAGAGGGTACTATAGTGGTCAATTACTATGTAAAATCAACCGAGAAATCGAATAAAACCAGTTAGAAGTTCGTAACTTTGATGGTTATTGAGATGATTTGAAAAATAAGTTGAAAAACTACATTTTACAACTTTAAAGGGATAGAAATAGGATATTTAATTGTTGACTAGCATTTTCGATTATTTTATATTGTGGGGAATTCAATTCTTAAGGAAAAATGTTCAGTAACATTTTCGTCTAAAATTCACCCAAACCTCACAAATCAGGATTTAAAGAGGTCAAAACAGCAATCTTTTCATACCTGCTCTTTTTGTTTTTTGGTTCCTGATTTGAGAGGTTCGGGTGCGTTTTAGACTGATAATTTTTCATTCAGAATTGAATTTCCTACAATATAAAATAACCGAAAATTCTAGTCAACAATTAAGTATCCTATTTCTATCCCTTTAAAGTTGTAAAATGTAGTTTTTCAGCTTATTTTTCTAATTATCTCAATAACCATCAAAGTTACGAACTTCTAACTGGTTTTATTCGATTTCTCGGTTGATTTTACATAGTAATTGACCACTATAGTACCCTCTCTCTCAAGGCCGCTACAGAATTATAAAATTGAAAGATTAGATGAAAATGAGAAAACAAAAATGGCGGCTGTGTGAGTAATTGAGGACTTTCAGACATTTTGAAAATGGTATTTAGTTATGTTTTCTACCAAGGAACAATACCCTAAAATGCTCGACACTACTTCTGAAACATTCTGTATAATATCAATGTGAATATATTAGACCTAAATTATTTAAATAATTTATTAGGCCTATTTAAATAATTATTATCAAAGTACCCTTTTTGAATTATTTTTTTTCTGCATTGAAAAATAGTTCAAAAAGGGTACTTTGATAATTATTCAAAATAAACAGTGATAAAAGTAGCCCTGAGATTAAGGAAACACTATTGTAGAATGTATAATAATTATAATTATATGTAATAGAGAAATATGACAAACTACAAAATCATTCTATTCCAACGTTTCCATATCATACCAATTATAACGTTATCATACCAATTCACAATTCAGGAAAAAACAAAAAACTCACTTGAAAATTACGGACCTATTTCCCTCTTAGCTTCTGTTTCTTAAATTATTGAAAAGTGTGTCATTTTAGAGGTACAATTGATGGAATATTTTGCAAATAACTATATTCTAGATTATTATGAATTATGATTATTAAATAATTATGGGCCACCAGACCACTGGTGGCCGTGGTCGGCTTGTGGCATCGATTCATCATTGTACTATCGATTACAATGAGTTGATGTATACCAAAAGTAGCGTGATTTACGCTACATACTACTCTTGAAATGTAGCGCGCTACTATATCTATACTATTTTTAAAAAGTAGCGTCGTTACACTACAAACTAAAAAAAAGTAGCGCGCTAATCCCCAACACTGCCGTAGACTTAAGTTACTAGTTACTTGGTCTATGCCCTTACTTATAACTAACTCTAGTCCGCTCTATGATTGCAAAGGAAAAAAATCATCAGAAGGAATGATACTAGTTTATGACGTTATAAGCTTACTTCAATGGCTTTTAATCAAATTTTTATTATATCAACTTATAATAAATAATAAAGGCATATTTATAAATACAAAATCAACTTTTTATTAAGATGTCGTATTGAATATTTAACTTTTATTTATTTTGCTACATTTATCATTTTCTATTTAGAACTCTTACTTTTCTTGATCAATTTTAGAAATTTTTGTCATTCAATTTAGGCTATCTACTTAAATTGAATCTTCAACATGGCCTCCGCCGGCTAGGTTGATGCGGTTGTCTGTGGCATTACAACCTTCATTCCGCTAACAAGTAACAATGTCTGGTTGCAGGTTTGAGTCTGGTTGAGTGTTTTACACCTCATCAATAGGCCTAACCCTCGCACTCATTATCCAAAGTGCTCATGTGGGCATCATTCGCTATAAAAAACTCATAATTCGCTATATAGAACTCATTAATACTCATAATAGCCTAATTATAATCATAGATAAAACATTAATAAGTTAATAATCATTTTCTTTTTCAGCTGAACCAATCGTCGACGAGATTCTAGAAAAGTACAAGGACAACGAAAGTGTTCATTTTCTCCTAGTGAGAGTTGGAGACAGGCCCTTGTAAGTGTTAATGAACATTCATACCTGACTAAATTCATTCTAAAATTTGTTTAAAGCAAACGAGGGACTATTGTTGCTTTTAATATTCAAATAAACTGGGAAAATTTTGTGAAATATTTGACGGAAAACAAAATGGAGGGTGAAAAGATGTGCATGATTTGCTCCAACAATGTTGGCAAATATGCTTGTCCGCGCTGTAATATTTTCTACTGTTCGGTCGACTGTTATCGCTCTGAGATGCATTCAAATTGCTCGGAAGCATTCTACAAAGATTGTATCGCTGATGAAATCAAATCACAAGAGACGAACCCCGATGCACAGAAGAAAATGTTGGAGATTCTGCAGAGGATGCAAGAACAACAGGAGGAAGGTGATTTCGATGAAAATCTGTTATTTGGTGATGATGAGGAAGATGATGAGCTGGTAGATTTGGCGGATCGGTTGAAGGATGTTGATTTGGAGGACGCTGACACAGTTTGGAAGTGTTTAACTGAAGAAGAACGTAAAGAGTTTCAGGAACTATTGAAGTCTGGTGATATTGAGAAGATTGTACCGAAATTCGAACCATGGTGGACTGTCAAAGATGAGAAGAAAGTTATTGACCTTGATGAAGAAGATAAAGAGCTGGAGGTTCTGAAACAGAGGTGTCCAAAAATTGAAAATAAAGTTGTTGAATTTTCAACTTTATCTAAAGTATCTCCAGCTAATACAGTTTGTTATAATGTAGCAAACGTTTTAGCAGCGTATACAGTGATTGTGCGATATTATAATGGAGAGCATAAACAATATGTTAGTGAATCGGCTCCTCTACTTGTAGCGATCTCTACTAATTTATCAGCAAATCAAAACTTTCCCGATCTCGATATGGCTGTAAAAAGTGTGAATCTGGAAATTACAAATTGCCAATGCTTGTCTCAAGTTGAAGGCATTGGCGGAGAATTGGAGGCTGATGTTAAGCAGTTATTTAGAGGACCGAATTTCAATTATCCGAAATTCTATGTAGAGTGTGCATTGGGTGACCTGTACAGCTTGTTTCGTTTGTCATTGAATGCAAAAAAACGAGAGTCTAATGAAGCCGGTGAGTTCAGCAAACAATTTCCGGATTCGTTTGAGAATGGAGTGCCCGAACTGCCACGATCCAAAGTGAAGTTGTGTCTCAGAAAAATAGAGTACCTCCAGTCGTGGACTAAAGATCATTACCAATCGCCCTACTAAAATTTTGGATGGAAGTACGACCATATTTTGACCAGGTGATTGAATTAATTGTATAATCTTCGAGTTATTATTGGCATGGTGATATGCATCTTTTATCTCTTTCCGTTTGTTTCTAAACTCTTGTTAATGATAACTAACCTATTCTACCTAGAATGGGGGAAGTTCTTATTCTAATTTGACTTGTTGAGCAGTTGTTAAGGTGATATTGTGGTAGTTATCCATATTTAATAATGAAAAGGCTAGATATTGTCAAACCACTGATTTATTAGAAATCGAGATTTCCTGTTTTGGTTGATACACTATTATGAATCTCTGCAGGGGCGTAAATTCAAAATTTTCATTGGGGGGGGGGGCAAGCGGGGGGCAAGATTTGCTTCTGGGTAGTGATTTAATGATCACTGATAATTCTGTTATGTATGTAAGACATAATCTACTTCAATATCAAACTGAATCAAATACTGGGGGCTCTAATGGGCCTGGGGGTGTACCTCCTCAGCCAAGCGGGCGTGGGGGCCTCCCCCCAGGAAATTTTGTGAAAGTATACTTCAAAACTGTGTTTTAGAACGCCTTTTCTATAGCCAATCAAATGCCGAAATCCCTATTTTTTGAGCATAAAATATTGATGATATACATAGTGTCACAAAAGGTGTAACAGCCACATCTGGAAACCATAGATTTTTAGATATTTTTCAAGTAGATAGATTTTTAGATATTTTTCAAGTAGGCCTACTTACAGTCATCAAATTGTCAATATCTCAATAACCATTTGTCAAAATTAAATTTTAAAGGTATTGTTGGGAAGAGTAAATAATTTCACATTATAGTTGGCGCAACGTAAGTTGACTATTTCCCCCTCCACCCAAGAAATAGCCAAGTTGTCAGATTGTGTGAAATTGGAGCTTCTTCAAATGCAAACACATTCTACTGAATGTTAAAAGTGACAGCTTAGCTTCGGAAAAATCATGCGGTGTTGTAAAATTCACTATTTTTTATGATTAACCAGCTGTTCGCAGCTCGAAAATCTAAGTCGATTAGCTTCAACAACTCCAATTCTCTTAATCTTTAACATACAATGATTCATGCATGTACCGCTCTTAACTCTTCAGAGGGCAAATTACGATCTTCCGACTATTTTCGACACTTGGAAAAAAATTTCAATTGTTTTTGAACAACTTTCTCGCTTTCACCACCCACTTATCTTCTTAAACAAAAAAAAATATCTAGATCGTCGAAAATTTCATGTTTTCTGTTCGAGTAGACTCGACATTGACAAACATATTCGTAAATAGAAAATGAATTGTTGGTCGGATATAAAAAATTCAAAAACCATTAGAAAGCACGAATTCTCCTTGTCATTTTGATATAAAAACATGATTTTTACCTACTACAACCAATGATTGTGAGAGAAGTGATATAGGTACGATACGACAGAAAATGATATTTTCGCGCTTTTTCAATTTTATCAAGAAAATCGAATTTCCTTTGAATCCTCTTACCCAGGAACCGTTTTAATACTACTGGCATGTCGCGGATGAAATTCTACATACAGATATGGGGTCTAATCGAGGATTTGAAGAAGTTTCAATTTCTCACAATCTGACAACGTAGCTATCTCTCAGGTGGAGAGGGAAATGGTCCACTTAGATTGGCCGACTACAATTTAAGGTATTCTACATGCCATAGTCGATTATTGAGCAGTATTTTTAGGCGGTTTAAGTTGAAAAAGAGTGATTTTCAAGTTTTTCTGAAACTTTAAACAAATTTTTCGCGATTTTTTTCCAGGGTGAGAGAAATTTCCATAGATTTGAACCTTCCTTTTTCATTATCTCCAAATGAGACCAAGTACAGGGGTCCATCTCAAATCACTGAGTCAGAATTTTTTATTAAAAACTAGACTAATTTTGTCGAGTGTGAATAATCGTCTACAATTTGATAGCTTTGTGTTGAGGGATTACGCACATACAAAACACTTTTTCTATAGGACTGAGAACTGGTCACTGGTCCTGGTTGACTGGAACTGGTTAGAAGTTCTTATCTGCAGTGGTTATTGATATATTTGCTAAAATATGATAATAATCAGTATTTTTCAAGTTCAAAGAGGTTTAACATGGTTACCTGATGCTTCAACTTACTTTTCTGTGGGTGAAATTTGTAGATGATTCAATTTTAAATAAAACGGGTTCAGTCAATAAACAGCCTAAATCTAAAATGTCCCACAAACTCAGAAATCAGGTTTGAATGAAACAAAACTGAATGGCCAATTACATTTGAAGAATCAATGTGTCTAACTTATTAAATCTTATCTTATATATAATTTATAGTTTTAATTGAAAAAGTGTTATAGTTTCAAAATGCTAAATAGTAAATTTTGGTTATAGTGGATATTCTATCCTGACCCATTGTATTTCGAGTATAGTTCTTTATTCTTCTCACGCATGAGAATCTTGAAATCATATTGTAGTCCAAATTAAGCAAAAAGAGTAAAAGTTGGAGGACCCAGCTGAACATTTGCAGATATGATCAGAAAATGGCGCTGGACAAGAAAATTTCATAGGTCTTTTTTTGTAGACAATAAAATTTTGAGAAGAATAAGACTAATTGCAACTTTTTATCATTAAATGTTTTCGAGATACAATTATTTAAAAATTGGTAATTTTTGTTAGATGTTAGAATTTTTCTCACTTATAAAGTTTGTAACTAAAAATTGAGCACCCGTACATTATCTTATTCTAAATCTCTCTTGGCGAAATTCATTTTTCTTTCATTTGAGACCAATTTCACACTTTTATGTTCAATATGTTTTGAACTACAGCGATTTAAAAGAACCCTCACACCCCCAAAAACCTCCAAAATTGCATATTATATCACAAAAACGTACTAATAATATTGGGATGAGTTATTGGCTTATATTTCTGAAATTATGTTCCTGAGACCCTAGGCTGTTATGAGACTAAATTCAATTACTAACCATCTGAAAGAGGAAGATTTCCTCTACATTTCATTATAATTTTCGCCCACAGGTTCCCGTTTGGGAGTCACTCTAATGTGAAAATGTTCTGTTTTCAACGAGGAGGTATTATTACACACAGTAGGCTACCATTACTATCTGAAAATTGGAATTTTTTTATCAAATTTGACGTATAATATATGAATTTATACCGGAACTCTTGTCTTGGGGACTTTTAGTATGTTATTCAGCGCCCTTTTCTGGTCATATCTGCAAATTTCCAGCTGGGTCCTCCAACTTTTAATTTTGTTGCTTAGTTTGACTGGACTATTGGGGGGGCAAAGGGAATGTTTGGGGGGGCAACTGCCTCCCGTGCCCCCCAAATTACGCCTATGAATCTCTGAAAAACGGTTTAAGCTTCCACTATTATCAATCTCTGGTAAACGTTTACCACTATTATCAGTCTCTGGTAAAAGGTTTACCAGAGATTGATACTAGTGTATCAACCGAAACGGTAAACAGCTTGCCAGATATTGATAATAATATACTGCCGGTAAATCTCAATTTTTTCAGTGATTGACAATATCTTGTCTCCTTATTTAATCATTCAATGATGAATGATTCTCAATTATGATTACACTTATTCTTATAAGTATTCTTATCAGCTCTTTTTGTGCTCCAATTAGTTAAAGCTGTGAGTGTTTTTCTTGAAAATATAAATTTCATATTTCTCCCCAAAAGATAGGAGGTAGAGGGGTTCAATTATGTAAATCCGGGGATCCAGGCAAATAGTTTGCGAGATTTCTTTTTTACGTTTTACCAAATTAATTATATAAATTATAATTACTAATTTTCCAAATGATTGTTATTTAATTGCATGTTTTTTAATGTCTGATATTTGTTTATTTTTTCTAGTGTCAATTTATTGATTTATTATAAAGTTAGAAAAAACTGAATACTACCACAGGCTTACACATAAATCAGTTCCTTTACCAATTTTTAAAGATTAGTCTAAATGTAGGTTCATTTGTCACTTCAGCTCATATTTAACGTCAATCAATTTTCACTCAAAAACACAGAATGAATTCTATGTTTGAATGGTATTTGATTTAGACCTAATCAATTGTTGGTAAAAATCTATTGATTGTACGTATTAACACGGTTAATATTCAGTTATTATGTTTTCAATTCTATCTACAGTATCCATGTAACCATATGGTGAACATTATAATTATTTCATCAACAATGATTTCAACTCTACTTGAGTTGACTTATTGAACGATTTCATTCAAAACTTGATTAAAGCATTGTTGGAGCATTAATATGGTACATTCATGCTGCATTGTTATTAAAACGTCATATAAATTGAATTTTTCCTATTTGTTTCTCTCCCAATCAAACCATCTAGATATTTCATCTTGAATCGCTTCACTCAATCCCGACTGTAGAAGCAAAACTCTATATTGTATTCTTATATTGCATAATGAATTCAATGAAAAATTTCCTATTTTTTCTCATTTACAGCTGGAAGGACCCACGATGTGTATTTCGTACTGATCCTAGACTGCTACTGACTTGCATTCCAACTCTGATTAAATGGGGAACAGAGAAGAGGCTGAAGGAGGAAGATTTCGACGATGAATCACGCGTGGAAAGTTTTTTTGCTTAAAGCTACTTCAAGAACAGTTTCAAACTGAAAAGCAATAGTATGGTGATTTCAGCAGAATGTAATTCAGAATTAGGTATTGTATAATGACTTTTATTACTAAAACTAACTTTTTTAAATGTAATCGTAACGATAAACGAGTTAACTGAGGATTAAACAATTCTTGCAAAGTATCAGTAGTTTTTTTATGCAATGAAACCTTGTACAAGTCTAGGTCTAGGCTATAATAGCGGTCACTCAATCAGGCGGCTGAGACATTTTGTTCCGGTATTGAAAATTGCTCTTTCTCAAAAAACTTTCAGTGCTGGTTAGTCGGAGTTGCATGATTCGATTAGTCATGAATTTATTACTCGTATGGCAGAACTTGCAAGAACTTGAAATGTCTTAGCCGGTTTTTTCGTGACCGTAACTTATAAGTAGTAGGTGCTTTTAGTAGTTGATTCTTTCAGTAGTTTGTTCTTTATGGCTCGTCCACACCAGGTCGATCTTGTGTCAAGTCGATTTGGTCAAGGTATTAACGTGAGTAGATAGATTAAGAGGCTGCAAATTGGAACTAGGTTATTCAGTCTAATTGGGAAACACAAATCATATCTGTACTCGTGAAAGAATAATAAATATTGATAAATGTACTTATTATAAAATTCAAGAACAGTTTTCCTATTTGAACGGCTTTTTAAATTTCATAATTTCTAATTGTTGTTATTTCGACTCCCCCAACTGTCTAGTATCTACTTGATCGGAAGTAACTTCTTGATCAAGCCAACTTGACTCAAAAAAGATCTGGTAGGACGAGCCATTATGGTTGATTGGGTGAAACGAATTCATATCTAGCTGACGCCAAAAAGTTAGGCGGTTTAGTCTGTCTCCTGTACGTCATATAACCTACTAACAGCTAATGTAGAGCATCAATTGTCTCTTTTGATCTCAAAAACATCGTCTATGCACAGCTAACTGAGAACTCTTAATTGACAACATTACCTGTTGGTGAGCACAAGGAACAGACGAAACCGCCTTACTTTTTGCGTCAGCTATTATAGTATAATACTGTAGTTTGTAGTACAGTTACTGTATTATCAGTGTACATACAGTCTCTGTAGTTTGAAGGATTTTACAGTTGTGAGTTTCTATTGCGGGAGTAGATTTTAGGGAATTACTACATTTTTTTTCATTTCTGATACTCAGCCAAATTGAAGATTTAGATGTTTTTTATTAAAAAATTACTGTCAATATCAATAATTTCAAATGCTGGTGTTTTCATTCTTATTTAGTCCCATCGAACGTAGAACTGAATTGTAGATTTCAAGTTGCTGTTCAAAATATATTATTGATGTTGAAATAAGTGAAGTCCTATATTATTTGTTGAAATACTCTGATGGGTAACTAGTAAATTCAAAATTTATGAATATTTAAATAGTAAGAATGGAGGATATGGAAGTCAATTTGAAAAACATGTTAAAAATAGTATATTTGAGCAGTTTATAATATATGACACTTAAAAATCAAATCTAATACTTGAATAGACACTCAAATAGTTCTTCACAATGGAATATTAATGCTAAAAAGAACTAACTCAATTTCTCCAAAACTATTATCTATTTAAAGTACCGTACTTATCAACTATTTATTTACTATTAATACCATAAACTTAATTACTATTGACTATGAACTATAGGAAACTTTCAAAAATAATCATTTCATAAATTATATTAAATGATGATGATACGATCTGTCATCCTCGATATATTTGATTGTGTAATAGATTAGTGTTGATTGTATTTATTTAGCTTATGTACGCTCGTATTTAATTTAAGACGAACAATCAAAGTCCAATTTCACCCAATTCATGAAACGATGTAGTAAATAAAAGTATCTGATTTTCAAATGCACTTTCAATGGGCTCATTTCATATGAATTTACTCTCAGGAAATGTAATGTTCCTGGAAATAACTCATACGCTACACTTACAAAAAATGACGAAAAAGATGATGATTGGGTTTTAGCATTTTGGAGATACACATCAAATCTCACTCATGGGTTTATGAAAATATTAGACTGCAGTTTGCACCTAACCTTAATAAATCAAAGATAAGAATGTATTTACAAAAAATTATAAGTTTGATACAACAGATCGACTTGGAATATGATAAAAACAATCCTACTTGAATACTAGTCAAGTATAGTTTGCTATACTTATAATTCGCTCAAGCCGAGAAGACAATCCGTCTTGATATAAATTGTGTTGTAATGGCGTTCCTTCTCAGCATGAGTGAATAATACTCAATAGTTGTTTCATTCTTCTAACGATATCTCATCAGATGCAGTAATGGTACTATCGGTTGTGCTGGCTAGAGGTGGGGATACATTGATGGAATAATGTAGCCGCTTACTCCTCAAATAGCTGTAGGTGTTGTCGAATATCAGGGTGTCTGCAACATTGAAAATAATTTATATCAATCGGATATTTGTGTATAGTCTTGTCGAGCAAAGAAGACATTCCTTTAAAATGGGAGCTGTTCAATGCTGCCAGCAGTCGAAATTAAAATATTCCTAGTCTTACCATCTGTCTGTCATTACATCTCACCAGGAGTATGTTGGCGGAAGTGATTTTACCCTAAAATTTCCAGATCTGTGCATGCGTAGATACACTCTCGCATCAATTGGCCATTTGAAAAATCGTATTTTTTGCTTGACAAGACTTTACACTCAAACACTCTAGAGTCTAGATAAACTGAAAATGTCATGAATTCATTTAATGCAGAAAGCTTACAATAATTTACACGCTTGTATTTGATTTTTATTAATTTATTTATCATAGTGATTGATAACCACGATTTCGTCAGTCAAAACGGAATCATAAAAAAAAATTGTTCAAGTAGAAACTTGATTAGTAGATGCTTCAGTAGACTAATGCCCAGTTTTTCCAAGCACACTCAAATTTGAGGGACCCTCAAGTTTACTACACTTTACTACATTTCCTATACTTATCATAGAAAGTGTCAGCTGTTCATCAAAATTTGAGGGTC
This sequence comes from Sogatella furcifera, assembly GCA_017141385.1. Taxonomy (NCBI): domain Eukaryota; kingdom Metazoa; phylum Arthropoda; class Insecta; order Hemiptera; family Delphacidae; genus Sogatella; species Sogatella furcifera. The sequence goes on from CM029555.1 coordinate 20,910,663, forward strand.
CCTCAACTTTGAGTGTGCTTGGAAAAACCGGGCATAGGAGTTGCTGTCAGTATAATAAGCTAGGTATAGTTTGTCCAAAAAAAGAAGAAATTATGACAAGATGAGAAAATGACTCCAGATCGGTCAATATTAAAAAACTATAAATTAATCAAAAAACTATAATCTAAATCATAATTTTTGAATCAATATTGACCGTGCTGGAGTAATTTTCCCATTTTGCCTGTATGTCTTCTTTGCTTGAACATACTTTGTTCGGATTGTTGTTGGATAGTTGTTCGGATACAAACTGTGGTAGAGAGCGTCTAATCGGTGAGATTAGATAAGCGACGTGCCTCTATCACCACTGTTGTAACGGTGACCGGCTCCTCTGAATTCAATTCATGAGCCTCAAAAATCGCTTCCCGGTGGTTCGGAACCCACCTAAAGCAGTAGGTCCATTCATCTCTCATCATCATCCTTCCCATTACCCACGCACAGGCCCAAGAGCCCATGTGGGCATCACCCTCAAAAAAAAAAAAAAAAAGTTATAGCTGACACCAAAAAGTTAGGCGGTTTCGCCTGCCTCTTGTGCGTGATGTAACCTATTAACAGCTGATGTAAAGCATCTTTTGTCCCTTTTGTTTTAAAAAACATCATCTATGCAAAATGATATCAGCTGTTGAAGCACACAAGGAGCTGACAAAACCGCCTAACTCTTTGTTGTCTGCTTTGTAGTTTTAAGATATATATATATATAGTTTTATATAACTTAGTGCTGAGAGGATGATAATTACATGTGGCGGGTGCAGGACAGTTGATAATTCCGACTTCTTCGGCCTGGTGGCTTGCTACCCTGTGTACAGGCACTACAACTGTTTCATTTCCGTCTTCATTCTTGCACACAACGCCAAACTTGATATCATGACTGTCCGAGTAGAATCCCCATCTGGAATAAAACAACACTATTATTAAGTAAATGAATTGGAGAAAGGAGATAGCAAGGAAAAATTACATTCAGCCCCGTTCCACACACCAATATTTTGGACGTTCGTTTTTTTGTTTTCTTTATTAATTTCACTAGATTGAACAGAACTTGGTCTCTGCGCATATCACAGGTTGGCAAAGCTTCATTTAATCTAACCGGACATTCAAAAATCGTGGTGTCTGAAACAGGTCGTAGTCATATTATTTCTTTCAGTGGAAATTTGCATATTGTATGAACTGAAATGTTGTTCACTCTTTCAATTCATTGCACTTCGGTATGCATGTAATTTTAAAATTTATGTGAAGGTAGCAAATTCTTGAATTGAACATTATTTCTACATTTATTATTATATCATTTTTATCAACGTCCTCTGATTAGTTTCAAATTGTTATTATTATATAATTTTCAACTTCATTATTAGTTTAATTTCAATATTAATCGTGCCTTATTTTTCTAATGAAAAAATCTAATCGACTTTTTCCGGATAGATGAATGAATTTGCCACATATTCGCTTGTAAAGTGCTTCTTTCTCCACATTCGTGTACGTCTACGCTCTACAGCATAATAATATCATACTTACTACTGACTCATTGAATCTACGGCCCTTAGGCTGAGGCCGCACTGCCGGAGGGTAGAGCCTGGAGGGTAGTTGGTAAATCTATAGAACATACACACCATCCACAGTAATACATCGTAAGAATGGTATGACGTCATTCTGTTTTTTGAGGTTATGTTGTCCATATTTAAGAATTTCAAGATGGCGGCTGAACACATACCATTCATACGATGTATTACTGTGGATGGTGTGTATGTTCTATAGATTTACCAACTACCCTCCACCCACCGGCAGTGCGGCCTCAGCCTTATAGAGCCTTGGCCTCCTCCACAAGCCTTCTCCAACTATCTCTATTCTGCGCTCGCTGTCTCCATCTTCTTACTCCCAAGGATCGAAGGTCTTCTTCTACATCATCTAGCCATCGTTTGCGTGGTCGGCCTCGCTTTCTCTGCCCGCCTGGTTGCTGATATAGAGCCATACGTGCTGCTCGGTTTCCTGGCATCCGCTCTACATGACCCAGCCAATGGATCCTGGCTCTTTTGATTTCTGTCACGATGCTTGGTTGCCAATAAAGTTCATACAGCTCGTCATTTTTTCTCAGGCGCCAAATGTCGGCATCTTGCACTGGTCCATAAATTCTTCTCAATATCTTCCTCTCCCACCTGTTCAGCAGCATCTTGTCACTGCTTGTCAAAACCCATGTTTCAGAAGCATACATTACTACTGGGTGCAGCACTGTTCTGTAGATTGTTACTTTACTGTTCCAGCTTAATAGCCTTGCTCTCAGAACCTTTTGTAGGCTGAAATATGCTCTGTTGTCAGCTTTCAATCTTTCTTTCACTTCCATGCTGTTTTCATTCTTGCTTGTAATCAAGGATCCAAGATACTTGAAGCTTTCCACAGTCTTCAATTTATGTCTTCCTAGTGCAATCTCTTCAGGCATTCTTCTATGGTCTCTAGACATTTTCATATACACTGTCTTCCCTTCATTGACCAAAAGACCTGCTTTTGTAGACTCATCCTCCAATTTTCTAAAACTTTCTATTAGATCCATAATAATATCATAAATTATAGTTATTATTGAGCCAATATATTTTATCCAAAGTAATCCCTACTGTATTATAAAACTGAAACATATTAAGGTACTTTTTGAGGTATCTAAATTTGAAAGCCTCAAAGATTCTTTTAAAATTATTGTCAGTTTTGAAATAATTCACTAATACCTGTTATAAGATATTAGGTATATTATATCTCATTTATCCTACATTTCCATCACATTTATATATGGTACGTGATATAAAAATTTAGATAGACTATACCTACTAGTAATATTGGACCTAAACATATATGCAAATTGGAAAACTATAGTAGAACGTGATTATAATATATGGTTCAAAAATGACATTTTTCATTAATCTTTCATCTACACATATATAACAATTAACAAGACCTAATTCTTATTTCTTAGAGTTACTGTATTCGTTAAAACTTAAAATAATTGAAATCAAAGTACCCTTTTTCAAAATATTTTTTTAAAAAAAGGGTACTTTGATTTTAAAGTTACTACTGTATTTAAAGTTTTATAACAAGACCTGTTTTCTTAAATCTACTAGAAAATCATCCACCAAATCAATCAAATCAATTTTTTTGTTTACATCACCAATCTCTATTTCATAACTACTCATCTAATTTTTAATAAGTAATTTATGAGTGAACTGCTTACTTCAAAAAACTGCCCTCTTCAGCGGCTAAATAATCCAAACATAACTTGTCGCCCTTTTTAACCGTGATCGTTGTGTACGTCTCCTTTGTTTCAGCCGCCAGCTTTTCCATTTTCTTCCTCATGTAATACGATTTGGGTATTTTTCCTCCTTGCGGTATCTGAAAATTACAGTCAATATGATAACTCAACTACACATTTACTTTGGGCTTGAAAATTGTGTATCACCTCTTATGTGCAAATGATTTTGTTGGAAGCAAGTGAATCGAAATTGTATCAAATGAAGAAAATTGAGGAATGCAGAAGACATTACTGGTGAGTAATACAAATATGAAATTAGAAACAGTCCAATATAACATCTAGAATTAAGTTTTTAATAGATCTTCAACTCTTCTCAAATATAAAATTAGTATTTTCTAAAAAGAATGAGTGTAATTCCCAATCCTCCATTTAATCAGAGGCATGTGAAAATATAATAGTAAGAACTACTGTAAGTGAGGATATTTATTGGCTGAAGGTATGCCTAGAATTGAAGTGTGTTTGCTTGTCTAGTAGCCTCTACTTGGGGAAGGGAAAGGGATCGATTTGGATACATTTACATATTTTAAATTATTATTAATAAGTTTGGGCTACTTTACGTTGGTGTAAGAGTTTAATGTCTGATGACTTCTATTTCATGTTACTTATAATCAATAATATTATACTATTTCTACATAATATAGTAGGTGAATTCCATTCAAAGTCAAACTGGAAACCTGTTTCCGCAACCCACTGATCAACCCTAAAATTGATCTAGAATCCAAATAGGTATTAAACCTAGCTCCTGATTGATTTTAATTTCCAGATTAATTTTCACAGAAGAGCTTATTATTGCTTTGAATGCATTCACTTTTCACTTGAAACCTTTTTCGAAATCAACCTGTTAATGATCTACTCATTACCGGTATTTATTCAACCGAATGAAGATCTCTTAAGTTTGAACTTGATTCCAATATCGAGTTATAATTCCGTGTTTCCTGGTTAAAAACTTGAATTCTTGGTGCATAAATACGTATAGTCTGTCCAAGCAATGAAGACCCTCTGGCAAGATGGAAAATGACTCCATCTTGGTCAATATTTGTTCAAGAATCATGAATGAGGTCTTAAATTGTAGAGCAGAATTTTTTTTTACAATTTTAGACCAAATTTATGATTTTTTGAACCAATATTAACCGAGCTGGAGTCATTTTCCCATCTTGCCAGAATGTCTTCTTTGCTTGGACAGTCTATAATAATAAATTTATAGATCCCATTGTTGTTGAACAAAACAAGCATTCAACAAGGTTACTGGTTTTCAGAAATTATGCGAAATTTTATTACTAAAAATTCTACATGTCAGTAGCCTACAATTTGGTAAAATACGTTTTGGAAATTAGTCTGTGTTCTTCAATCAAAAGTGTATTAATTCCTGTGAAATAGATGAATAAATGAATGAATTGTTCTCACTTTTGAGGGACATCTAGGATTGCCGTCAGGGTCGGTTAGCGTGCCGCCAAATATAGCCGGTAACTGGTCTTTGGGTATCTGCTTGAAGAGCACCGGTTGCCACTTGGTCGGGTCCGCCTTGTAGATGTGGATTTTGTTTATTGTGTACTCGTTCAGGAAGGTCTTTACCACTGAAAATGCTAGGGCGAATACCTTTGGTGCTGAAATTAAAGGAAGTTATTGTCGGTAATAAAACACATATCTCATCATTTTCATAAATCTTATAAAGAACGATGATTAAGAAGACTATTACAAAACAAAACATATCAGGTATATGACATATTTCAATAGATAAAAATCAAAATTGCAGTACCCTTTCAGTAGCTTAAATAGAAAAAATTCATGTTTTGCACACTTTGAACTTAAGAGAGCAAAGAATGAATTTGAGAATTCATTCATTTCATTTTCATTTATTCATTAATAAACCATTACAATGATCTATATAATGATAGATATTATAATCTGAAAGAAAAAACTAGGCTCAGCCTGTACTATTTCTCTTTCAATTTCAATTGGTAATGATGTCCAAAAGGTTATGTATATGTCACGCACTTCAAATTTCTGATCCGGGAATACACACAAGAATAATTCAGAAGTAGAAACAATTTTGAATTTAGTAATGTAATGTTGTTAGAAAGCCGAAAAATCACTTGATAACTTTATAATTCCAATAAGATGGAATAAAATTGAAATTGGAATGAACCTAAAGAGCGAAACAGGTTGTGTTTAAATGAAAAATATTAAAAGGGTGCTGCGATCATGCACCGGATCATGATGAATCATGGTATAATATATTATGCAATTTACAGACGAAGATTAGGCTACATATAACTGACACCAAAAAGCTAAAGAGTTATGTCTACTCCTTATAAGCTCCAACAGATGAAGTCAATAATTAAAGTTTTCATTTAGCAATATTTTGAAATCAACAGAGGCAATTATTGATGCTTGACATCAGCTGTTAGTAGGTTACATCACGTACAAGAGACAGATGAAACCGCCCAACCTTTTTGCCGTCAGCTAATAAGATCGAACAGTTTTGACAGGACTCCTGAAATTTCAAGGAAAAGTTTCTTCAATATTTAGAGTCAAGTAAACCTTACCATTTATTATGTAGCAGGCCTTGAGTATCTCAGGGTAGTTGGCTTCATACATTTGCACCAGGCTGAGAACCACCTCACCCGCTGTGGAAGAAACATACTTTTCATTTTCACCTCATTAAAATATTTAAAATATTGGTATCGATGTAAATAATAGCCTACATCATCCCAATCCAAGTCTCAGCATTGTAATCTTCTTTTCATTCATATATTTTTGTTTAAATTTTTGTGAGGAACAATTAATAGGTATTTAGAAAGTCAAAAACGTCTCTTTACTTATTTTTTTCTTTACTTTACTTATTTGTTTTGGCTTTTTTTTATTGGTGGAATAAAGACCATTACGGGTAGGTTCTACCCTCGACCTCGCCTTATACACTTTACACTTATATACTTTATAATCTTATACACTTTATGTAGGTACTTTTTTCGGTAATCCATCCAAAAGCGTGAACGTGACTAATCGTAAAATTTGCTTCAGTAATATCATGAACATTATAAAATCTGATTCTATCTTTCATTTTATGGACTGGCTACTTTCTGCATAACTTTGTCCAATTACAATTTGAACGAATAAACTATTAAAAAATTGGTCACTATATTAAATTTGACTAGCTTACCGGGTCTCCAAGCATACTGCCTCAGGTTGAAATCGGTCATATCGATGACGGCCACTAGTTGACCCGCGGCCGGCCCGTTGCTCTCCACCTGTTTCCTGGCCAGCGCCAGGTACTCCTCCAACTTCCTGATGGTCACTTTCATGAAGTCGTGCTTGCTGACCGAATGCATGAAGCCCCACATGTCCAGGCCGGAGAAGGGCAGGACTATGACAGGGGCGCCGTCTTTGTCGAATCCGGCCACGCCGCTCGGGTAGAACTGCGAGAACACCTCGGGTGGCTCGTAGGGCAGCTCGCAATCGGCGTCCCATTCTTTCCTCCATTTCATCGACTGAAAACCGATTATCAAAAAATGTTTATTTTATTTTGTAGTGTCCTATTAGATATTGAAGTACAGTATGTAGTAGAAAATGACGAATATTGAAATCGGAATTTAACTATCAACATGTAAGTTACGATTCCCGGATCCCAGAACCGTGGGAAGACATCGGACGTGAATAAATGAGATCATTATCCAGAAATTAAGGAAACGTAGGAAAATATTATGAGTAATCTTATCTTGAATGTAGGTGGAGGATACAATCGTGGATCTTTAAATGGTCCTTAGCCAAATAATATTAAATTAATGAAAAAAGTGGTCAAGCCTCAAATAATTTTCGTTCACACTTTATCTTCCACTTCTCTTCTTACTGGAAACAGGGGATCAAGTTCTAGGCTTTACCAAAAATATATTTATGGTAATGAAGAATACATTATTAGTATTCAAACTCTGAAAGAATTGATAATGAAGCAAAAGTATATGAGCTAATATGAATCGTTGAAGTTAACTAATTTCAACTATATTAATCCCACCATAAAGTTAAATCAAAACCTTCATAGCAAAACCAAATTCAAAGTTTCTATGAATATTCACTCTATTTCAAGAAAAAACATATCAACTTTGTCGCGTCAAAAACGTGAGTAATTTCACTGCAAAGTTTTTATTTTATTTGTAATTGATATCAACTTTGATTCAAAAACAAAAATAAAAAAATTACATTATTTCATCTTGAAAATTAAAAAATAAGGAAAGTATAGAAATTGGTAACATGAAAATAATTATTGAGTTGTACTTTATAATAATCAACAATCCTATTCTTTTCAATCATGGTATATTCCAACTTCAAATAATTCTACAAATTTTCAAAAGTTCAGTCTTTCTCACCTCTCGAAGCATTTTCTCGGCTGCATCAACGTCAAAGTTCCTTGCTGGAAAATATAAAACATCTCTTGAGAATAATTATTAGTCTATTATGTTCAACTTGATGTATCTGATTGATTCTTACTGCATTTGTTCCTATGTCAATTCAACCGTCAAATTTACATTTGTTTTGTTCTACAGAATTGTTATAAATCTTTTCACTAAAATTGACAATTTTTGAGAACTTGTTAAACAAGAAATTAATTTAGACCTATATTCTCACGATAAAAATTTGTCTTGGAAAACTCACTATTATTTTCATTAGTCAGTCTTCCTCAAGTCAATCTTGAAAATGGAATTTTTCATTCCATGATGTAATGATTCGATAATCAATAATATTATAAAAACTGTAAGATTCAGTTACAGTATTTTATTGGATCTTGGGGTTTCAAAGTGTTATAAAAGCAACATGTTACATACAATAAGATATCAAATACGTTATCCAACATTATTGTTTTCCAGCACAACGCTGATAATGTAACTAAGAATGACCCTGGCCAAGGCAGACAACAATATCAACTATATAGTCTGTCCAAGCAAAGAAGACATTCTGGCAAGATGAGAAAAAGACTCCAGCTCGTTCAATATTGGTTCAATATTTTAAATTTGGTCTCGAATTGTAGGAAATATTCTGATCTATAATTTGAGACCAAATTTATAATTTTTGAACCCATATATTGACCGATTTGGAGTTTTTTTCCCACCTTGGCAGAATGCCTTCTTTGCTTGGACAGACTCTATACTGACCACTCTTGAAATAATTGAATAACATATTTTGGTCTTCATTGTTTTGCTTCATTTATATGCGGTGAACCTACTCGGATGACCATAATATTTCGTGGGATTTGTGATTCTTTTATTTTGCATACATCATTAGAATTGTTTCCGCCAATTTGAAGGTCATATGAGAAGATTTCTGTTATTCTATTCTTTCCTCGTTGACATTTTAATCATGTAATCATACTGGACCTTGATGGTTGAATTTTGGAAGATTTGGGTCCTTAGTCGAATTGATGATGGGAACCGTGATCTTCTTTGTCTCAATTATTGAACTAACAAGATTGATTCAATTTTTCCTGATTTATCGAAAGATTGATTGTATAACTCATCATTTCCATGATTTTCTTGTCTGAATCTGCCTTTTTGTCAATCCTTACTAACACTTTTCAGCTTTTTAATTTTGGATTTTGTATTAACACAAAAAATTCTGGAAAGTAGGTCCAATGCTATATTTGTTCTATGTTTTTATTATAAAGTTTAGTAGTGCAATTAAAAAATACTAATCAACTAATACTCTATTAAGTAATAAACTAGGCTACTATAATGCTGTCTTGTATTAAAATTACTTAATTAAGCTCAATTTGATGTTTATTTTCAAATATTTAAATAAGCAGATTTTTAAATAAATTGTTTATTTACAAAAATAAAAACTTTTAAATAATTTTTATCATCAATTTCTAGAGTCAATAATAATGACAATAATTGAGCATACCTCTCAGCCACCGTAATAAGAACTGCTCATTATGGTAGGGCAGTGTCAAAATATCAGACACATTTCTCCGCAACTGAAAAAAATGAAAAATATTTATAATTTTGTTGAAGAATAGAGGTTTCTCGAAACAGTAATGTATCCTCAACATATTTTCATGAATTCAAAATTGTTTAATTCCAAAAAATTGAATCAAAATATCTGTTAACCAGAATAGCATCACGCATCTCATAATTTTATTTATCCCTCAAACTTTTTCAAATTCAAATTAAAGCCCACAAACAATATAACAAATTGAATGCAGATACATATTTATTCGATAGAAGCGTAATAATCCAATAAAAATGAGAATAACCCATCTGTATATGGAACAGTACCGGATTTAAGGGTAGGCCAACTAGGCTGGCGCCTAGGGGCCCGCACCACATGGGGGCTCGCACCACAAAAATATTGAAAAGAAGAATATTTTTAGAAAAAAAATTAGAACTTGGCAACTTGCATTCGAGCAAACTAATATCAATAAATTAAATGGCCAAACTGTGTTTTATAATCTGTATTTGTTGAATGTAATTTTTCTGAACATACGTAAGCCCCTCTTGAACAAAATCACTGTCATTGGTGATAGAACTGCGATTCGCTGGCTACTACATCCAGGCTACTATATCCAGTAAATGTGGCCAGTGTTCAACATTCTATTTTCTTAGTTTCTAGTTTTTTTATTCATTACAAAAATATAAGGATACGAATTGTGATTCTAGTCTATACAATTTACAAAGTTAGAAAACTGCCTGCAGCGCATCGTAATAAAATTATACAAAAATAAAAGACAAATTTTCAATCACTCATGATAATAGTCGTGACTCTAGCTCCTGCACGTTAAATTATAAGTGGTGGTTGATACCAACAACATATTACAAGGATGTATTAGAAGAAAAAAAAAACAATTAGCCATAAACTATAAGACTTTGAATCAAGGAAATATTGCAACGATTTATTTAGAAAAATAACAAATATATGCTAAGAAACATCGAATTCTTACACTATATACTCTACCTTATTACACTTCTAAGAGGCTAAATATCGCTTACAGTAAATAACCATCTTTTGGCTCTTTTACAAAACATTGTAGGCTATGAGAAGGACATATCCTCAATTCGATTGGTATTTTTTTAACTAAAAGTGGCCCCAGATAATGTTTTTGAATCTTAAACCGGTATTGAATTGATCTTTTATAAACTATCATTATCAATATTTTATGCTTAAAAAATAGAAATTTTCTCATTTAATAGACCATAGAAAGGCCTTATTAAACGCAATTTAAAAGTAAATTTTCACAAAATTCCCCGGGGGAGGGCCTCCGGATCCCCCGCTTAGCTAAGAGGGCACACCCCCCCCCCCGATTCCCCCATCGGGGCCCGCATCACAAGCTGAGCCTAGGGGCCCACAGATCCTAAATCCGGCCCTGATATGGAATCAGATATACCGGTGATTATAATTCCAGTATTAATAGGTAACTTACTTGATAATTCAAGGAAAATAAAAATAACCCATCTGTATATGAAGTCATATAGGCTATGCATATGTAATTATAAATGATAGATATCATGAAAGCATGAATATCTTCCACTAAAGGAGAATGAAGTATGATTTCCTATGTGGGAGAATTATGTCTGTAATTGTGTACCTACTTAGGCTATTTTTGAAAGGAATTTTGTGTGCCTAGGCTACTCAATTACTATTCCTGTTTGTGAATTGACACAAAATATCACCAATCTTTGAAATAATCCACAATCAAATCTTATGATTTTATCAATTTTGTTCAATATGTGTTATCTGATTGAACAAAACTGTTCCATTCAAATTCAATGTTAATGATCCGACTATTTTCCATCGACCTTCTCATCAGCTCTCACAATTCGATATGAATTATCCAAAAATGTGATTACAGTAACTTATAGCTGACATTGCGTTCCCAATGTCATTCACAAGTAGCAGTCACTCACGTGTAAAGCACACTACATAGGTACTGTTATTATCATCAGTTCATCTAACGCAACAATAGCATGGCTGTTTGTCGGTATTGCATAGTAGAAGTTTACAGTTTATATACCTTTATATAGTGTTGTTCATATTATGACCACCGCAGTTGTAGAATAGGACTTGACATAATGAAACCGGTCTCTAAAAAAACTATCTTCATCCGCGAAGAATATTATTGTGACATAGGCTATGACATTATAGTATCTAACTTATATGGTTTATAGAACACTATGTTAGGAGTACAAAAATATTAAAAAATAATGTACGTATTATAGAGTTTAGCTCAGGAAGGCCTTATTTTTATCATGATCTAATATGTCGGAGATGTTATGAACTTATTTTTGAAGTGTTGATTTAAATTATGTATTAGATCAGTAGATGACTAGTGATACTTTTATCAGATTCATTACGTAGTGTGGCGCAGTCTCACAATACTACGGTACCTATATAGTATGTCCAAGCAAAGAAGACAGCTTCTTCAATATTGGTTAAAAATGATAAATCTGTAGTCTCAAATTGTAGAGCAGAATGCTTTCTATCATTTGAGACCTAATTTATTATTATTGAACCAATATTGACCGAGCTGAAGTTATTTTTCCATTTTGTATATCTCTGGTCAATTTCCCATCTTGCCAGAATGTCTTCTTCGCTTGGGCAGACTATACCCACAATCATATTCACATACCAGGAAAAGTCTCCTGGTCTGTGGTACAATCGATTCTAGCCTTTGATTATTTACTTATTTAAATTACAATGAGAGATTGTGTGATCAACCTCAGGTTTTTGGTACCGGTACCAGTATTTATCTTTCTATAAGTTTGTACTTATTCCTTGACAATAATCATCCAATAATAGACTGAAATTATTTGATACTGTCACAAATAAGGGTTGATACTAAAAGTATAATCATCAGTCTAAAAAAAAACCTTCAAATTTAAATAGGTATGGGGCAGTTTGAACAATTTTGAACTGTTTGAGAATGTGTCAGTGGTATTTTTTTTGATGATTTAGCTGATCTTACTTATTAAAAACTGATCTTAACTTATTAAAAACTCGTTTCAATAAGTACAATAAATAATATTAATCAGAGTCTAGACAGTTTTCAAGACGAAGATGAGAACGAGGATGGAAATAAAAAGACATATAAGAGCATTGCACCTCAACAAGAACCGGTTAAGGCTACTGCATTCTTTTTTATCATAAAACCAGACCACTTTTTCAGCGCGTTTTTCTACTCTTCTGTTTTTCATTGAATTTTGTTACTCATAATATCATTTTCTGTAGTTACTCAGCAGTTGTCATAATCAGTTGTTTAAAGTCCGACGCGTCAATCAGTTTCAATTCGTTGACAATAATAATTATAGCATTTTTCTCGAGAGGAGGGCCAAGACGTAGTATAGAAACCGCGATAATAAACTTTGAAGGTCCACTCTTATAACGCGGTTATGTCTATCCGAAAAGATCATATAATTGACTTAGGTTAGGATCAGTTAGAAGATTTCCTTCTGTATGATGTGTGTCAAGGTTGAAGACTTGACTAGAGAGGCTGCTGATTATTATTGGAAGTTCATTTCAAATGCTTTTGTTCATAGAAAAGTGCAACATCTATTGCTGATTCCTATAAGATGATTGTTGGAAGATTCATAATAACATAATATTCTATTAAAAAAATTGCAATCACAGTAGACCTACCTTTTTAAATAATTTTTTTATAAAGTATTTGTATAAAAAAATATCAAAAAGGATACTGTGATTGCAATTTTTATTTCTAACATACAATGATAGTAGCCCCAGTCAAAAACGATATAATATTGTATATTCATTTATTATTTAGCTTATAAAACTACTACATTTTTTTGAATTGACATTTGTACAATATAATAATTGGCATGCATGTATTGTGATTGACAATGTTTTATATTATGATTAAAATTTTGTATAGGCTACAGTAAAATCAATGCTACTTATGATAATAGCTATAAATTGACATACGAATCGCTATTTTGAAGCTCAATCATTGATTGTATGTATATATTGTATATATGTGTAGATTTTGCACATAGATAGGTCTACCAGTACTCCTATAAAATAATTTATAATTTATTAATAAATTGATAGTAGCCTACCAATATATTTTCTTTGTAGTAGGTAGGTAGGTAGTTATTAGTTTTAATGTTGCACTGTGAAAAATTTATTCCAGTAGGCCTACTATGCTATTTTTCTATAGTAGCTTACCGTATAGTATAGTCTGTCCAAGCAAAGAAGAACCTCTGGCAAGATGGGAAAATGACTCTAGCTTGGTCAATATTTGTTCAAGAATTATAAATGTGGTCTTAACTTAATAATAGATTGAATCGTTTCCTTCAATTTGAGATCAAATTGATAATTTTTGAACCAATATTGATCGATCTTGAGTCATTCTCCGATCTTGCCAGAGAGTCTTCTTTGCTTGGACAGACTATACTATAACTATACGGTATACCTGACTATACCTGGTAGGTCTTATCAAGGCTTATTCGTCTAGTATCAATCAAATGATAATGGTTGCTTATTCTTATTAAAATAATAATAACCTATTATCCAAATTTTAAAAAGAAACATCCTTGTGACGTTATCTATCATTTTTATGATTCAATCGAATTGTGTAACAAAATTTTTAAACCTGGAAATTTAAAGAATTGAGGAAGAAATATCACCCAACCACTCACCCTCTAGCTAGGTCCTAGATTAAGTTGCTATATCAATATCATTTCTATCATTCTCATCTATGAAGCTTTCATTTTGATAAAATACCGTATCATAAACTTCATTATCCATGACGAATGGCGAGTTTCACTTTCATTTTCTGTGGTATCTTAACTCATAGGCCTACACCTTTCTTCTAATTTAACCGCTGCCTCCTTCTTTTATGTCCACTATTGCTGGATCTAAATTTTGTAAAAGTAATAACCTATGCAAGTCATCCACAGAGTGTTGAAAGAAGCTTCAAAGAAGCCTCGTTACTTAGCACCTATCATAATAAAATAATGGTAGTTTTTTTCAAAAAAAATTTTTGAGATTGGTTGATAATAGTAGCCTAGACTACATAATTGAAACAATGGTAGGATTGGACATGTTGGGATGCTCATTGTCTGAACAGAAGAGTTTTCACAAATGTTGGTCATCATCTTTCGAACAATAGGAGATGCGAAAATTTATAATCTTTGATGGAAGAATAATTTTAAGGATAATGTGACCAACAATAATCTTGATAGTCCACCAGATGTTGATAGTGTAGATTATAATCTTCTATAAAGTAAAGCATAACAATCAGTAATTATTCATTTTTATGCATCACTCATGTTAATAATTGGAGTATAATATATTCGATCAAAGCATACTCATTATTATGTTTCTTTCTGTTGTCGAAATCAGAAATATTATAATTTGAAATGAACTTCAACTTCCTGATTATTATGCCAATTTTGCTTGCTCATGCAACTAATATTTTCTAACAAATTTAATGCACTATTATCTTTTTTATTTTTCATTTCAATAGTTTAGCAATGAATGAACCTGAGAGCTTGTATTTTCCTTGATGAATACCGTATGTGGACTATTTATTATTTGAAACCCCGGAAATAACTCCCAGTTTCTGCTAGCCTTATTTGACGCTAATTCCCTTCAAAGCTTCACTAATTAACGCTACTAGTGAGTTGAATCACTAGTAGTGATTCACTCTACTCAAGCTTCACGCTACTAGTGAGTTGAATCATAATCTACGGAACCTTATTGACGCATTTTTATGCATAGTCATGATTATTTCAATGTCTAGGAAATTGAATCACGCGTGTTGATGAACCGCTATGATTTTCGAAATCTAATTTTCTCCAGTGTTTATTATATTCTCTAATTGAGTTCATTACTCGTACTGGTCATCAATCAAGTCCAGGTCAACAAAACTAATGATTGTTAAGACCGTCAGTGAATTGACAAAATAAACACATCAATAATGAATTACGGTGACTATGATATAATTCGCAAAAAGTGTTACGGTACTGAATGATTTTGATTTTTGAATCACCAGAGGTTTGATTATTTGAGTGTAATGGAGAAATAATTGATTATAACTTGAAGAAATGATTATGATAATAATAACAATTATTGTAGGTGAGAATGCAGATGTAGGTAAATATATTCTGCTCACATGTGGACTTCCAGACCTCTTTCTGATTTGTTTTCCACTGAATAAGACGTCTGAATTAGCTGTGTTGTTTGAATTTGGAAAAAATTATGGAATTATTTCGATATCAAGATGAACAAAATTACTCCAATTCAACGTATGTAATTATTGTGAGATCCTGTTTAATATAGGTAGGTAGGCATCCTGAATTTAACATTCTCAGGCTAGGAATTTGATTCTCTGTGTCTGTGGCATGAAAACGGAGTACCTACCTATTTGATACGTATATCAAGAGTTCCTGCTTTCTATTTTTCAGCTAGGTACTTCCATATATTTCTTTGCCATCATGTCAATGTTCTCATCAAATGGCAAATGAAGGCCTAGGACTACTGTTTAAAAACTCTCCTGTTTCTGAAATTTACATGTTTATTCAACAGAATTTTAATAGCCTCATATTTTCTCTCAAAAATTAGAATGAGTTATGATGACATTTTTCCGACATAAATTTGGAAATGAAAGACACGGTGCCATATTGTTTCTGACATGATGAGGAATACAATTCATATAGACTTTACTGCCCAGACGAATACTTTTTATGCATTGCTAACATTCATAGAATTTCCTCCCGCTTGTTTGTCAATATTCTTGAGCCTACGAGTCTTCAGAGATTTCATAGTATCATTCATGTTTGGTTTTCCGTGAAGAAAATTATCAGACTATTATAATTATGCAGTAGCTTACCGGTATTAAAGATTGGAGACTAAATGTGTAACAATAATACAAAGTATAACTTGCCCAATGCCCAATTCAGTTCGTTCAACTAGTAAATTTTATAGCTCCTAACAATGAGCTCAAGCTAATAAACTAAATTGTTTCATACATTGTGGATTTCCATGTTCTACTTCGGTAACTGGCAGCAGTAACAATGTGTTTGGCGGTGTAAAAATGATTGCCACAATTGACTTTTACCAGGATAGGCCTACTAGCCGTCTACAGTAGGCCGTACACAGATACAGATGTACGATATAAATAATTATACTGGTAGTTGAGTTTGTCGATATATATAGTTATAGTATACCTAGTAGAAGTAACATCCAGCACCTCTGGGCTGTATATAGTTGCAGCGTCACCCAACAATAAGCTATAAAAGCATCAGCAAACAATGGAAAAGAAAGTGACGTTGAAAATATTCTGTCATTCAGAGATGGTGACGGATGAGGAGATGAGAGGAGAGAGAAAAGGAGACAGAATGAGGAAAGACGAAATTCAGATCAGGGAAAGGACAAGGTGTAATTATTGAAAGAAGATGCGTGTAAGTGTGGGAATTGATGAATAGAGAGTTAGATGGAGTGGAAATGTGTTGAGATGAGATGGATATGAAGCGTATTAGAATGTTTCAAAAATATAAAATAGGAGGAATGTGAAGATAGAGCGATAGAGATGATGGAGAGAGAAAAAAACAGAAAAAGAGTATGAATTAGAGAAAGAGAGAGAAAATGAGGAATGTAAACTGGTATTATGTGGAGACGGAAATTTGATTGATGAGCATTGCGTTCTGATTTCTGTGTATGGTGAAAAATGCATAGAACTAGTAAACCAGGTGAAACATGTATGGGAGGGACGTGCGAATCTGGCACAGGAGAATTCATACAAAAATGCTAAATACTTTTACTTGGGGAAAATTAGAATGAAGTGATATAAGGAGAGATGATAGGGTGAAAAAACTGTTCGAATCAAATTACTCTATCTAATTGTCTTTATAAATAACAAAATTTATTAAATTATTGTTGGAAAAGTAAGAAGGGTCATTCACGAAAGAGAGGAGAATGAAGCAAAGAGAGAATAATTATTGATGAAGTGATTAAGAGAATTGAGAGTAGCCAATACGGTTTGAAATTGATGTGGTATAAAAGGTATAGACAATTTAGAGAATGTAAATATCAAAGAGGAACATAAGTGTATATTAAAGTGGAGAAAAAGAGGAATGGATGTTCATAAAGGCAAGGGAAATGAGTTGTCAGAATGCATCAATCACGGTTTTAAAATACACTCTAATTGATGTAACTTTCGACTCAGCGCATAAGAAAAAGGATAAAGTTTGATGTATTCCAAATCGGAATCACATCATATAGAGTTTAGTCGTACATACATTAATTCATCACCAGTCATGGATCAATAGAATATACATTATATAAATATATATTTCTCAACAATCTTATTACTAGTAGGCTAATCATAAAATCCTTCTTATTAATTACCGTACCGATCTATTTTTGTGATTTTTGCTAGCTCATACTTCCTTCGACACGATTCTAATAAGTAGAAAAATGATTAGGAAGATAATCACAAGTTTACGTCGTTCCTATTCTGAATCCCACAAGTCATTTCAAATTAAGATCCACCGTAAATGGAGAGCTCTTCTATCATTCTCGTATATAATCAATCTCCAAACGCGGAAGATGGAATTATCCTTCGAGTTGAGAATTAACTATGTTTTGGAATAAGCTTATTAAGAAAGAACAATCGAAGTTTTAGTTCTAGATTCTTCATCCTCCATAGTGGTCTCTTAAGTTCAAAATTTTTATTCTGCATTGGGATTAGGCTGATGATAATTATTATTCTAGATACGGTACCGGTTCATCTTGAAAAGACGATTCAGAAAAGGCGACGCTATCATCTTTCTCTTTAAAATAATTGAATAACAACGTCCTGGATTAGTACACGTACCGATTATGCTACATAATAACTCGATGATGATATTATTAGTTTTTGAAAAGTCCAATATTAACAGCGTCATCAATTGAATAAAAATTACGAAGATAATAAAATGGGTAGTGGAGACTGACAGATCAATTCAACCGTAAATAAAATAATAATGAATAATAGTTCAATAATTCTCCACTAGGTACTTTTAATCCTATAAACGACAATAATAAAATTTGAAGCAAATTGAATTTCTTGCAACAACCAAAACTTTCTCTTAGTGGGGGGTTTTTAGAGCTATGAAAAGATTTAAATGATAGATGCGGAGAGTCTAGAATAAGCATCACAAAATTTTGATAAAAAAAATCCATAATGGTTGAACAATGTGTAAGAAAACAATAAATCAAGAAGTGAATCATTTCACCTCTTCCACTAGAAGAGAGAGTTTCCTTGATAATGATCAATCAAATTAATCACCTTATTCAGTCAACACAGCAATATTAATGATCTGGAAATCTTTGTGAAACGAAAAATTAAAAGAACGCCAGTTTTGAAGCTAAGAAAAAGAATACATATAGGAAATTACCATAATAATCTTTATAGCTTTAGTGAGTTTGTTGATGATGTTTTGTCTTGTACAATCATCACTTTCTCTTGTATGTTTAATGTTTGTTCGCCATTCTCATAAAATAATATACTTCAAATATTGTTGATGCTTGCAAAGAAATTTCCATCATCAAAGAGGAAAAGATAGACTACTTTTATTACTTTTCAGATTCAGAAATTTTATTTTAAAACTGTTGACACGTTCATTCCCAATATTTCTTCATAAAGCTTGATAGCAAAGCAACTCTGGAATGTTTCATGTATTTCAAATTTCAATCTATACTCTCATAATTTCTTACTCTGTGAATAAGAGTAAGTTCATTCCAAGTAGAATCACAAGTAGAAGGGGTCTTCTAAAATTTTCTGTTTTACACTCTGAATCGTGGATAATATAGGTAGTTATTAAATTTGACGCTATACCAGTACACATTATTAAATTTATGCCGGCTAGTATGATATACAATTGTGACTGTCCAGTCAATCGTTTAAAAGCGTTCTACTTTCTAATAAAACTCCAATTAAAATTACAATATTTATTTATTTCAATATGGGGTTTATTCTGGATAATTAATTTAGCCAAGTTAGTCTAGCTGGATTTTATCCGACGAATTATTAATTTAGCTTTTGTTACTACATAAGATTTTTTCCAAATTCCAATACAGTATTCTAAGTACTGCTGGCTTTGAAAAAATGTTGTCACCGAAATAATACCGGAAATGGAGAGTATTAATCTCTTAATAATGAAAGTAATACCCTTCGAAAAGCATCGTGCTTCGTCTAAATTCTAATTATTGGAGACGGTGTTTGAGAGTGATATATGGAGTAATAACGGGAATTATAGTGGAAATAGGAGATTTGAAGCCTGAATTCTACGCTGGAACATTGATTATACCAGAACACTACAGATTACGTACAATTTTATGATGGAAAGCGGAGAGAAGCAGATGTAAGTGCATTTGATTTATCTGGCAGAGAAAGCATCATTCACTTGTGACACAAATTCTTTCACTTTTCGTTTCTTTGAATATTGAAATTTAATCCTCCCAGAATTAAAGGGATTTGAGTCTATATACACATTGATTTTTCTAAAAAATTATCATACGATTCATCATTCCTTCCTATAATTATTGAGGCTTCATTTGTGAAGTATTGGGAGTTGAGTCTACCATAGTTCTGTTTACATACTCCTTGATTGAATCCTGTGATTCATTATCCCTACAATTAATTAAACCTTGTACATTATTGAGAGTTGATTCTATATACGGTAGTTCTGTTTTACATATCCTCTTATCAATTTCAACGATTTTCTTATCCCTACAATTGAGAATCTGCAGGGTACTATACAGTACTAATAATAGTACCCTACAGTCCTATAGTAGGGTACCCTACTATACAACTGTAGAGTTATATGCACTGGCGGCTCGTGCCCACGAAACAGGTGAACAGGGTTCCCACACAGGTGAGTGGGTTCCCACACAATCCGAACCCAGAGGGGCGGGATAGAGGGGATACATCCCCCCGAAATTGGGGCTCATCGTCTTACACTAGATAGAATGCACTTTGTAGGATACTTAAAATTACCAAATTTTTTACCAATTATAATGCTCAAAACTTCTAAAAATATAGTTTCAGGGTACTTTTTTGAAAAATTTCTCCCCTCACGGGGTAAATTCCTGTAAAGAAAGAAAAGATTTGAATTTAAGACCAAGCATCCCAAGCCTAAATACAGTATTATTTCATCTCTTGCTTGAATGAGTGCAATAAGAATATTTTGTCTTATAAAATGTTCCATAGAATGTTGAAGATGGGTGCAACGATTCCTTTTAGAACAGCATCTTGTTAGCGCTCCTTCTCAACACTTTACTTCGGAGAGTAAGATCTTACATGAGAAGTGCTTCAGGACAGAATCGTTTGAATGTCCAGCGCTACTATTATTTATTCACAGTGACATTTCCGTTAACTTTTGGCATGTATTAAATAAACTGTCACAAAATAAATCTTGGTGTCAAGTAGGTTTAATTTTTTATGTTATTCGATATAATTTTAACAATTTCATTTATTCAAGGACCCCTAATATAGGCCTACTTTATGGAATGAAAACACAGATCTATCGAATCTAAAACTTCTTCTCCTAAACAAAATTATCTATCAACATTTTTGGAATTGAGGTATAATCATCAAATATACTGCTTATTAGCAATTCACTTCAGTATCCAGAGCACAGCAATATTCCAATTTAAATTCAATGACAGGAGAAACTTTCAAATCAAGAAACTTTCAGCACAGCCTGCATTTGAAGAATGCTCAATTCAAAAATTGTCCACTACAATAAACAACAACTACAAAAGACCAATAGCTCTTGTTCAAATAAATTAATCTACAATAATTGGTGAATGGATTTTACATTGATACTTTACTCTAATAAAAAAAGCCATTTCTTATTATACGAGACGGTAGAAAAATACGATAATGTTTGTTGAGTGAAGGTGAAGGCGAATTGAATGCAAATATAACGAATTGAATACAAATATAAATACTACATACCAGCAAAAACCATCACCACCCCCCCCCCCCGGGAAAGATTTTCCTGGGTTCGATCCTGATTCCATATCACCCCCCGAAATTAATTCCTGGGTTCGCCCCTAGTTCTTTGACTCCATCAATCGTTCGAAAATCCCATTCCCAATGAATGGGATCATGATTTTGATTTATTATTAGAATGATCAAATATTTTTATGAACATAATTTCAAATGGAAACTAGATTTGAATAGTTGATAACTATTGGTATTAGAATTTCGTTGTATTTTATGTTTTATATTGTCTGCTGACTGAATCTTTTTTGAAACTGAATAATTATCGTACATGTTTTGTCAGTGATTCTCAATATTATATTTTTATTAGGTATAATATTATAATTTAATTATTAGTTTGATGAAAAGTTTCCAAAAATGTCTATGCTTACACTCATACTCTTCCAAGAAATTTTGATACGCTTGTCAAGACTAAAAAAATGTAAACAAAATGGTGGAACGTAATGATGAAGCTCTGTGATTGGACGAGACCTCCTCCTCCCACTTTCAACAACTGAAGAAGCCAGTCGTAGAAAATGGTCGCTTTGAAAGGAAATGGCAGACAAACTTCAACTATTAAGGCCTGTGATTGGACGAGAGACTCACTCCCACTCCCTCCCACTACAACGACAACATTCAACGCTGGAAGAAGCTAGCCAATAGGAATCAAGCATTGAAGACAACCAGCTTGCGTGTTTACTTTTCCTCTGATGGATAGCGGTTGTGATACCATTTTTGTTGGAGAATCGTCTCCAAATTCTAATATGTGCACTGTGAGTGATATATTTTCACATGATTTTTCTACGGATATCGACGATTCAGGGTTTATTATTTTGAATTATTTGTTCGTATTATTTTGATCACTATTGCCTTTGAGGGATTAAAAAATACACAAGACCATAATATGTTATATTATTATATAATTATATTAATGATTGGAAAGTATATAAAAATACTAGCCTTAAAGAGAAACGCTAAGTTAGTAATGTAGAAACGCTCAACAAATTCAAATTTAATCTACTGAAAAAGTTTGTACCATAATATTAGAATTATTATTGAGAAACTCAACTAATCCTTTTAACCAAACTAGCCTTCTAACCATCTTTGGTACTTCAAACAGTTGAATAATCCTTCAAAGCTTTATAATAAAACATCTTTTTACATTCCTCCTATTATCGCGTTCTGTTGATCCGTTCCATACCGTCATGATCGCGTTCCCCAAGCTAATATCAGGCTCTAGGGCCCGCCTCAAAGGAAATTTAAGAACATTTGTTTGAACCATAAGAAAATTATTGTAATAAGAATGTTATTATCTGTTGTAAATAAATCATTTATTAATTTCGGAGTCACCTTTCTCTCCAAATCAGATCGATTAAATTGACCGTTAAGTGAGTTGTCAATGAAAATAGCTTATAAATAAGTAGAAGTTGAACAGGATTCTTTAGGACAAGGTCGGTGACTTGATACACTTGCTAGGAAAGTTCAAAGCCTCCTGATTTGTAGCATAGAATATTACTCGATTACTTGATAATATTCAGTGCAACAGGTGATACTTTAAAGTGATTTCGAAGAAGAAAAACGCGTTAACGAGAATCTATAATACCGTAATTAGATTCTCTGAATTATTCATACAATTAATAACAGATTCATGCTTCTTTACAATAATCATTCTCTATTGTTATTGGTTGAATTTGTTATTGGAAATTTATCACTTAACCATATTATTTGTACTGGGTGGGGCAGAGCCGACTGACGAGTTTGGAAGGGTTATAAAAAATGAACCGAACGACTTAGAAAAAAATGGTTTGGTCTCATTCAATTCAGTGTAAAATTTAGTTTTTATTATTCATATTTTTGAAAATTTCATCATTCAAATGGCGGTCATCAGCAGCGATACACTGATATAGCCATTTTTTGAAGTTTTCAAACTCATTTTGGCACAGTGCGATTGCTAGGCTAAATCTGGATTTCTCTTCAATTCTTCCAAGGTGTGAAGGCAAGGTTTGTGAACTTTATCTTTAAGGTAGTCCCATGGAAAAACTCGCATACACTATACACTTCGCATCGGGTGAGCGTACCGGCCACCTCACGTCCCCCCTTATGTTGTCATCACCGTCGATATCACCTCCGAGCGTTGTTGCAATGTTACAAACGTTTCTGCGCCCCAGGAAGAACTTGCTGAGGAACAAGACTTGTGGGAAACATGGTTTCAGCAGGACGAGGCTGCAGCCCACACCGCACGCATTTCATTGGTAGTGTTGAGAGAATTGTTGCCAGGGCAATTCTCAGTGAGGGGGGGATGTGAGGTGGCCGGTACGCTTACCCGATGCGAAGTGTATGCGATATTTTCTATGGGACTATCATAAAGTTTTCAAATCTTGCCTACACACCTTAGAAGAACTGAGAGAGAAATTTAGAGAAGAGATCCAGGCCCCACCAATCGCACTGTGCGTAAATGGGGTTGAAAACTTCAAAAATCGGCTACATTAGTTTATCGCTGCTGATGGCCGCCATTCAACTGATATAATATAAAAAATATTATCAATAAAAACTATATTTCACGCTGAATTGAATGAGCTGAACCGTTTTTTTCCAAGTCGTTCGGTTCATTATTTATAACCCTTCAAAACTCGTCAGTCGGCTCTGCCCCACTCTATATTTGATACAGTACAAGTATAGCCTAATGTGTTTGTAAAATATTTATTAGAGGAAGAAATTTTTCAACACTCTTCAAAAATTATTTGGAAATTTTAAGATATACGTTCCAAAGTCTTGTTATGATTACTTCTATGATATTATATTACATGATAAATAAGTTTCAAAAATTTAATAATAATAAGCGGAAGTTCTTTAATATGAATCATGAATGAGACAACCCAATAAATATAGCAAATAGTTTTGAACTAAATAGAGGAACTGGAAAATGGAAATATGTTCTAAAGGTGCTAATTTTGTTATTTTTAAATTTCATTGCCACTTTTGAATTTTGAGGCATATTTGCCATAATATTTGAATTATGAGGCATAAATTTTCCATAGTCACTCATAATTTTCCACTATCCATTCCAAGAATAACCATCATGGCATCACCACTTGGAATGCAAAACTTTCCACATAAAATACGTATTTATTTATGTACCTGAGTATAAATATAATGTATTTCATTGAATAGAAAGATAATATTACTTATTATTTAATGAATTGTTTTTCATTCGAAAAATACATTACATATCTACTGGATTGAATTTATTGATAATGACAGTAGCCTAATAAAGCAATTAATCAATCAATCAATCAAAACTTGTAATCTATTCTTAAGAGAAGAAATCTCTCTTCCTGATTGTCAATAACAAACTGATAATGTGATCAAACCCATCCTTAATGAATGGCTATAGCTTTGATTGATGAGTTAGAACTATACTTAAATTGTCTTTTGTTTTCTCATTGTTCCTCCTGTTAGCATATAATTATAGCTCCGACATTTAAGTTTCTAATCTATTTAAGTCATACTGTTCTATTTAACGTTGTTCCATCTAAAATTGAAAGAGAGTTTGAGTTTGAAATCTTCACAATTTTCTCGCAGTCAGTAGCATAATAAAACTCGTTAGCTAAAGACTTCATCACGTGCTATCTCAATATATAAATACAATTTTATTGTACAAAATTATTCATAGAATGAAATGAAAATCTGATGAAAATTCACTTGAAAATACTTAGAAATAACACAATATATTGATATTACTCTTGATTATATCAATATACAATAAATATTCTTCCAGTTATGTAATTCTGAGTCTCATGTATGGGATTTCATATTTTATAACTCCTAATTTCCTGAGATCCTGAGATGGAGGATTTAAAAATTATAAATTAATACTACAAATGGTGATAAGAACCTACTATTAATGAAGCAGCTTCAGTATTTACTCGTTGAATTAATATTCAAATGGATTGGATAGTTGATAAACAATATCTCAGCATTAATAATGAAAGAAAAGACGCTGAAAAAAGTTAAGCATGCACGAACATATGTGCAACAGCTTCAACTGTTCATGATTTTTCTTGAGGTGAGTATTATTGTTTGAATTATACACCGTAATCAAAACAGTGCTCCGAATTGATATTTATTTATTCATTGCAATATTGCAAATGATTTGAATTCTTATTTCATTGAATTTCCTTTTCATTAGAGACATGAGATAATAAGATAAGTGGAGTATCGGTTGGTAGTTTTGATAATTGTAATTTATTAATTAATTGGATAATAGGATTGGTTATTGGTAAATTCATATGAAAGGAACAAGTTTCTCAAGATTAAGATTAGAAACAACAAAATACTTAATGGATTATAGGGCGATTTATTGATACGTTTAATTCAGTGATTTATCAATAAAATTAAATTATCAATAAATCGCCCTATAATCCATTAAGTATTTTGTTGTTTCTAATCTTAATCTTGAGAAACTTGTTCCTTTCATATGAATTTACCAATAACCAATCCTATTATCCAATTAATTAATAAATTACAATTATCAAAACTACCAACCGATACTCCACTTATCTTATTATCTCATGTCTCTAATGAAAAGGAAATTCAATGAAATAAGAATTCAAATCATTTGCAATATTGCATTGAATAAATAAATATCAATTCGGAGCACTGTTTTGATTACGGTGTATAATTCAAACAATAATACTCACCTCAAGAAAAATCATGAACAGTTGAAGCTGTTGCACATATGTTCGTGCATGCTTAACTTTTTTCAGCGTCTTTTCTTTCATTATTAATGCTGAGATATTGTTTATCAACTAACCACTTCACAACCACGATTCGATCCGTACACGACAATTAAAGATCAACTGAATGAATGATAATTTTTCATGGCGAAGAGTTAGCCATGAACCAAAAAATAAGACCGAACTCACTGATCGATTTTTCCAAAATAAAATAAATCTTGTTTACACTATAATATTGTGTTGATTCCAGCACAACTCAGACGAAAACAATGGAAATATTGGTAAAATTAAGACCAAAATTTAATCACTGTTTGTTATTGACTGATGGGCGCTATTTGAAATGAAAACTATTAGGTACTAAAACTATAAAACTCCAACTGTGACGCTAATTGGAAAGGAAATTCCTGTTCCGAAAATATTAATTTCAATTTATCACCAATTTGTACAATAAAATTGATAACTCGCTAATTAATTACAGGAAAACGTGAGCAAAGTTCCATGTGGAAATTTAAAGAAAACTTGTTGGAATTCAGAGTCTAGTGAGGAACGTTTAGCGCACTGTTCCATTGCAAACTGCACTTTGAAACACTTGGCGAACTGTAATGTATATTTTTTGTCAAATGCGGGAAATGTAATTAGATATTTCGATGACAGAAACTGTTTGAGGCTGGCCATTATGTTTGGAAAATAATTGTCATACAGTCACAATAAGTATCACAGTATCAACGAAATTACGTCTGTAGTATGCAATTTGAAACGCTGATTTAATTTGAATGTAGTCTGAATTCTAGTTTTTACTGTTCGCATTCAGTCATTTTATGATACCTATCGAATAAGTAATCAGAACTATAAGAATCAGAAGAATAAGAATCAGAAGAATAAGTGTTACTGAACTGTTTTTTCATCTCTCATTTAAATGTAGTTCTTCATTTTCCAGTTTGATTTGAATGAAGACTGTACTCTCTTAATTCTTAATATTGACACTTCAATTTGTAGAAATGTTACATTGATTGTAAACTGTGTTTACTATACCCTATTCACGATCACTTGAGACAAAATGAACAAATGTTTTGCGCGTGAGTGCGGATAAAGGAAGGTATTTCTTCATACGACGGTTGGCCGCAGTCGAACAGCTGTAGTCAATCACAGTTCTTGGCTTTTCCTCAAGCTCAAACAGAAATAGCTACCTGTACAAGCAAAAAGTTTCTTTATTTCGTCTCAAGTGATCGTGAATAGGGTATAGTCTTATTGATACAGGTATTATCATTTATCTGTTATATTTATCATTGATACTGTATTATCATTTTGGATTATAGTCTGTCCAAGCAAAGAAGACATTGTGGCAAGATGGAAAAATAACTGTTTTCAACCAAAACCTACCTACTGAAAAACTAAACAGGCTATATTTGTTATCTTCCAAGTATTTGTGCCAAAATCTATTTCAATTTTTCATGCGTATGTAAACTTGCTAAAAATTGACCCATCTGGATTTTCCCAGGCATTGAACAAATTAAAATTACAACCTGTGTTTGCCATAGTAATTACTCGATCACCTTAGATTCAAATAAATAACCAAGGTGTTTATTCTTTGAAACTGGTTCAGATCAGACTTCATCAATAAATTCTTGTTTTATAACATTGTTTCAAGTCAATATAACAATGGAAAACCCCGAATCGATGTACGTCACAAATTCATTGCAATGTGGTGGGCAATATTTACGTAAGTGTTTTTATAAAAGCTCATCTATAGAAAACCGGTTGAAAGTCATTAAAAATCAACAATTTTTAGAGGTCAGAACCGTACAATCCGCACTAATCCAATTTCGCTCTCGATCGGAAGATCGAGATTTTATCGCCTTATGCAATCACAATCAGTGATGGGAAAATTCCCTCAGAAATCAATGTTTCCATTAATGGATATATCGATGCATCGATGATTTTACGAATCGATTTATCGAACAATAAACATTAATATGCAACCCTCACACATCGATGTAGGCCTATATGTGTAATACGTATCGCAATATTCCCAAATCTTGAAAAGAGTTCACGGTTTAATGAGCAGATATCGATTGAATTTTCTACTGAATAAATCGATCTTAAAGATCGCTCTCAACGTCCGTGTTTTGTCATCACTTTGTGCAACGCTTTTCTGGGAACACTCTCAGAACTTGCTTTGAGATTTTGTTGTTCACCCCTTGAAGGTCAATCTTTCGTTCTTTATCTTTGGAACTGGTATAGGATACCTGCAACCTGCTCTTACATTTAATTGATTACCTGAAAAATGAGCTGAAAACAATGTGGGAAATGTCTATTTCTACGTGTTTTTCAGCTCTCTTTTTCCAACTTGTGAGCCTTCCTCTAGACCAGTGGATACCAATTGGAGGACCCGCGGTCTCCTATAAATCCTATAACTAAATCCATAAGAAATCCTTAAGAAAGTATAAATGAATTTGAATGATTAAAAACAACCCTAACAATAAATAAACACCAGCCGTGTAACCAAATTAGAAAGGAGATAGTTCTTTCAATGTAATTTATCTTGATACTAGCAGGCAGGCTCGCTTCGCTCGCCTTCTCCGCCCCCTGGACCCCCGACAGTATCAGCAGTGTCAGTGAGTCAAACAGACTCGCTTCGCTCGCCTGCATGACCTCTGTCACTGTAAGCTGAAACAAACAGGCTCGCTTCGCTCGCCTGCAAATTCCGTTCAGAAGGGATTCAAAACTTATTGAACACAGCATTTCTAGACCTAATCTGGACCTGTTCACCAAATTTCGACATTTTCTACCAATTTATTCTCGAAAAATCCAAGAACAACTCTGAAAATTCCAAAAAATAGTAAAACGCTGATATTGAGCGTAACCTTGGGAACTATATCGGACATAGTTTGAAACTTGATTCAATATCTTCCAAATTAGTTTATCTATAATCTCGCTGAACCATTGAATTCACAGTAAGGATTGGTCGTATCAAGGCGGAAGATATGCAACCCACAAAACATCTACACTTTTGAAAAACCTGATTACTGGCGTAATCTCGAACGGAATTCAAAATAGTAGTTTATGCAACGGTTGTATAATGGGAGCCTTTATAGCATGAGGTGAGATGTAAGTTAGAGCCACGAGCGAAGCGAGTGCTCTAAATATCTCACGAATGCTATAAAGGCCTAATACAACCGTTGCATACACTATTTTATCTACGACCACCAGTGTAGTTATCAGTATCAGACCAGTATCAAGCTATCTGTAAGTGTACGCTATTATAAAAATCAACATACCGTCGTTTATTTAACTTCTTTTGTCTTCATCCTACTTGAACTGTTATGATAATCAACTTATTACTTGTTAAATATGTTAAAAATAACATATCAGTCAGAACCACAAAACGCATTTGACAAGCAACAAAATTGTGAGTGTTGTTGTGAAAGTGAAAGTTATTAACATGGGCGGAGTTAGAAGATATTGCTTGGGGGGCACCCGGGGCGGGGGGGTATGGAATACCCCCCAGGAGGAGGGGGTCCGGGGGCCCCCCCGGAAAATTTTGAAATTTTTAGTTGGAAAAACGCAGTTTTGAACAAATCCCTGACGTCCAAAATAAATACTACGGCTGTTAATAAATCAACTTTTTCTCTTTTTTTTCAATTTATTGTAAAAATAAAATATTTCACAAACTTTTCCCATATATCATTGGAAAGCTAATACATCATCGGATTTTTTATAACTTCAATAATTACCTTATATGCCGCCTTAAACGCATCATTGTAATTCAAAATAGAAAATAATTACCTACTTTTTTGGAATTTTCTGCACAATATACACAGTTTCAAGCACATCCTTCATGTCCAACATGAATAAAAACAATGTTGACAGGTTGAATAAACTTTGAAATTCATTGATATCTTGAAAGCTAATTTAAGAATTGTACAAAAAATGGAAATAGCATTACATTTGAACGACTTAATTCAATTGTTGCAAGAAATTTCTTATTTGCATTGTGATAGAACATATTATTTCATATTTTAGCATAATATTGTTAAAATTATACAAATGAAAATCAAACATATACATTGGAATATCTTACACAATTTTTATTGAAATATAGTGCACATTTCTTATATATTAGTGATGGTTTTAATTTTTTTCTCTAAAATTGTCGTAATTCACAAATATGGTAATATTTAGTATATTAAGAAGCTTGAATAAAGTTAGTTGAATTGAGAGAAATCGAACAAGTCATTGCATTGAATTGCAATTTAATGGCATTGAAACGTTGAGCTTGAATTGCAATATAAGTTCCGCCAATAAGATTGAGAAATATTTATACTCAAGAATATGGAAAACAAATCAGCAAATTGACCCAAATGAATTGAATAGGCTAGATCACTTTCTTGAAGGATTTTATCTTAGCAACTGTGAAAGCATGAGCCAAGAAATGGCAGCGCGCCTTTGGACAAATAAGGTGTACTAACTTGATGGTTACAAGCGCAAAAATTCAAATATCTATAAGTTATCTATAAAAGCGAAATGGCGCTGACTGACTGATTCATTCATCACCAGAACTAAAAATCCACTGAATCGAATGCGTTCAAATTTGGCAGGCATGTTCAGTTGAACGTTTAGACGTGCGCTAAGAACGGAGTTTTGAAACTTTTCAAGGATACGCCCAATATTTGCATCTTTCTATAGTTTCTCTGCGTTTTCTCAAAATTTTCGAGAACCAATCGGCAGAAAATGTTGAAATTTTGTGGAGAGGTTCGCCTAAGGTCTAGAAATGTTGTGTTGAAATATTTTTGAAATCCGTTCAAGATTACGCCAGTAATCAGGTTTTTCGAAATTGTAGATGTATTGCGGGTTGCATATCTTCCGCGTTCATACAACCAATCCTTACTGTAAATTCAATGGTTCAGCAAGATTATAGATGAACTAATTCAGGAGATATTGAATCAATTTTCAAACTATGACCGATATACTTCCCAAGGTTATGCTCAATATTAGCTTTTAACTATTTTTTGGAGTTTTCCTTGGATTTTTCGAGAACCGATAGAACAACTGATTCAGAACAATTTCTTCAAGTATCCCTATCAAGTGATATGATGGTCGAAGAAAATCCTTTTGAATGAAATTTACAGGCAAGCGAAGCGAGACTGTTTGACTCACACTGCTCATACTGTTGGGGGTCCAGGGGGCCGAGCCCCCTGGTAAGGCAGAGAAGGCGATCGAAGCGAGCGTGCCGGCTAGTATAAAATAAAAAACTTTTAGATAGAAATTTGAAAAAAATTGGTCCACTAGACACTGAAATGGTCGAATCTTAGCGAAATACTGCTACCCTGAGTTAATTGGGGTTTTTGATGTTAGCAGCAGTTTTGAGACGTAGTTTTTCTAATATATTTTTTCCTTTATTTCATTTCATTTCTTCATTTTTTCTGGGACGATCTAGGGGGGCACTGCGCCACTGCCCCCGGTCTAGTGGACCAGACACTGAAACGGTCGAATCTTAGCGAAATATTGCTACCCCAAGTTTAATTGGGGTTTTTTATGTTAGCAGTTTTGAGACTTATTTTTTATATAAATGTATTTTTTCTTTTTTCTTTTCTTCCCTTTCTTTTTTCTCTCTTTTTTCTTATTTTCCCTTTCTTTTTTCTCTCTCTTTTTTTCTTTTTCTTTCTGGGACGATCTGGGGCACTGCCCCCATGCCCCCTAAATCCGCCCATGGTTATTAACATATTCACTAACAAAGTTATAAGTATATTAAATTATTTAAACTTTGGACAATTCAAATTAGTTAAATATTCAAATACGTAAATTGAAATATTGACAAAAAAATACTGGTAGGCTACTCAATCCCAATCGCAGTTTTGATTTTGAGGTTAGTTGAACGCTGTTTACTTTTTATCATCTGATTTCGAAACAAAACAAGGAATGTATCATAAAGTGGAATTTGGACTGTATCGAAAAACGTTCATTAAGACACGGTTCTAAGATTCCATTTTGAAATGGTAGTCATTTCGATTTCAATTGTAAAACTGAAATAGGAATTTTTCAATACGCCTGTAGATAAATATCTTAACACAACATTTCTAGACCTTATCTGAACCTACCTACCAAATATCAAAATTTTCTACCGATTGGTTCTCGAAAAAATTGAGAAAACGCCGAAAAACTATAGAAAAACTTAAATATGTGGCGTATCTTTGAAAAGTTCCTAAAATCCGTTCTTAGCGCGCGTCTAAACGTCCAACTGAACATGCCTGCCAAATTTGAACGCATTCGGCTCAGTGGATTTTTAGTTCTGGTGATGAATCAGTCAGTGCCATTTCGCTTTTATAGATATAGATAGAAGAAGACTAGCCGGCAGGCTCGCTTTGCTTGCCTCTAGAGTCTAGACTCTAGACCTTTAAAGGTAGGTTTTGGTTTGTGCGGCATGTAACGACCGTCGGTCGCAGTCAATCAGCTGCAGCCAATCACAGCTCTTGTCTTCTTTTGTCTTGACCTTTAGCTTCAATAAGAAGAGCTGTGATTGGCTACAGCTGATTGACTGCGACTGACGGTCGTTACGTTCCGCACAAACCAAAACCTATACCTTTAAGCTTCCTTATATAGGCTAGATTTTGATTGAATGACAGCTTTTTGGTAGTTCATTATTTGTTCCGAAATTAGCTTCATTACTTGAACTTTTTTAAAGTGGGAGTGAGAGTTTCAGGTCTCGTTCTATAAAACAATATAAATGTAGTATTTCTCTCGAACCTTTCCTACATGCTTCATTGTAGGAAAACCTCAAATAAACTTACATAATTGGTGGGAGATATTTTCGTGGGCGCCCTAGGGTGGTGCCCCCTTCCTCAGTCCGAATCAGAGTGTTGAATTTTGGTCGTTATCCACAGTTATCACAGAGTCATTTGCTTAGAGATCAAAGTATAAGGGGAATACGGATTAATTGATGTGGTGCTCCTGCTCCCTCCAGTTTATTTGTATTCTCCTACAAAAAATTTTTTCAAACGATGTTTCTCTATTTTTCAGTGGAATGTTAATGAAAAATGACTTTTATTGTTGGGTTATATATGTAGGCTACATCTATATGTACATGTAGTCTTTTCTATGTTGTTTGTTGACTTGAATAATCATTAGCCAGTCCCACGTACTAACTCTGCTTTCCATCTAAGATTCTTTGTAATTATCAACAGTGTGTCCTTTCCTTCTAGGAGCATCAAATTACTCTTCATTAAAGTCTAGCGTGAATAATGGCGAAGATCAAACTAATTTCTTACTGAAGAAATCTGAAACTTGACTCAAATGCTCAAGGAGTCATATCAAATTATATTTCTCCTGGTGTTACAGATTTTAAACCATCTATAATACATATATGTGCCTTTAATAGGACTATTGATATGCCTTCTACTTTTGTTGATAAAAGCTAATCAATAATGATATTACTATAAGTGTTCCCAGCAATAAAATTCATTTTTTCATGTAAAGCAATCCCACAAATTATGCACAACAATAATGTATAGAATAGGCTAGGCCTAAATGCTCGTTTAGCCTAACGACCAAGGTGGTAGCGTGGTTTTCTTGTTCTCTACTCATAGGCTACAATTCCTAGGCCTGTCCAAGCAGAGAAGACATCTGGATAGATGTGAAAATTACTCCAGCTCGGTAAATA
The DNA here is from genome assembly GCA_017141385.1 of Sogatella furcifera. Lineage (NCBI taxonomy): Eukaryota > Metazoa > Arthropoda > Insecta > Hemiptera > Delphacidae > Sogatella > Sogatella furcifera. The sequence goes on from CM029555.1 coordinate 20,944,346, forward strand.
TTGATTAAAAAATTATGAATTTGACCTCAAATTGTAGAAAACATTCTGATCTACAATTTGAGACCAAATTTATTATTTTTGAACCAATATTGACTGAGCTGGAGTTATTTCCCATCTTGCCAGAATGTCTTCTTCGCTTGGACGGACTATAACTCCTGGGCTATCTCACAGGCTATACTATGTTGGTTGTCATACTGCCAATCATTACAGTTGAAAATAGGTAATCATGTCAAAGCCTAGTCATGAACATTACTGGATGCACATCATTAAGCGGCATAATGCTATCAAGGAGACTGCACTCTTGCATAGAACATTAGCAGAATAGAAGTAGCCAACTGTTCATCAATCTTCTCTTTAGTGCGGTTATTGGTATTAGGAGTGTGATAAGTTTGATAAAGATTATATTTATTTCAAAATAGTTTTGCATCCCAAATAATCAAGCAGGATTAGGCTTAAAACTGCCCTATTTCAAATTTTTCTCAAATGAGCTTGAAATTTAGTGAGGTATATAAGCAAAGTATCAAAGGAATCAATCACAATAATTTGGCTGATAAAAATGAAAGAACGGAAGTTCTTATTAATTCGAGATTATGAAATGCATCAATGTGAGCACTAGTTTTATGAGAAGGCAATCGAAGATGTAATTCAATAATGTTGAAATTTATAAAATTTTAGTTGTTATGCTTATGAAAAACGATTTAGAGGTTTTATCCTTGAGAGCTAATTAAATCTTTATTTCGATTCTTCTCTTTTAAGTGGCAACGTTTGATCGAATGATTCGCTTCACTTCAATCATTTATGTGTAAATTTGATTACCATATATTAAAAATAATACATAATTGTATTTTGTATTTTCATGTCTCCACTCTCTTCAGTCCCATGATTTCAGAATTTTATTTGATAGGACATATTATTAGATAGGAGTAAAGTAGATAATTATCTTCTCGTTCAAATTTGGAATAACATGCATTGCTCAACTGAAATTTTCAATTTTTGTAATCAAGAGTCAACAGTGCAGTAGTTGAGAGATCGACAGTAGCTTGCCATATGGTAGAATTGAGACAAAGAGGATCATATAGTGGAACATCAATCACCTTCATAAAATCGGCTCTGACAGAAAGTTTCCTAATTATGTAACTGGGGAGGCGAGGGTTACCTCTAACAATAAAGAACCGATACTTTACAAATTAAGATTCGAACCATAAAAAGTTTCATAGCCCGCAGTTATGATGTTGAGCAATAATTTGCTATTTAGATTGACAGCGCAGTGAGATGAGTTTCACTTTTCTAAGCGTACCGTATTTTGTCATTAGGGTTTTTATACAGTTCGGTATACAATGGCGACGGTTAGTACACAATCAGTGGTTGAGGAGTTTATTGTCAATTTTAAGTGATTGTTCTTTTTCCAAGGAAGGCGAAGAAAGTGTGGAGTTTTGAGTTATATAATCGACGATCGGCAAACAGCAAGCATGTCAACTCAATCGATAAACCACTGATGGAGGCTTGGGCAATATCTAACTCAATTCTATTCCTATATTACACATATTTATAAGTTATACATCTCAAGTATAATATATAATCATACAAAGTGGGCTTGTTTGTTTGTTTTCTGAGTGATGCCCTCATGAGCTTAGGATTGTACTTGGGTAATGAGTGATGTCGACTACTTTTCAGGTAGATGGGCTTTGTTTGTTTTGTTTTCTGAGGGTGATGCCCTCATCAGCTCTCAGGCTTGTGTGTGAGTAATAAGAGGGATGATGATAGATGATGACTACTTTTCAGGTAGTTGGGCTTTGTTTCTCTTTTTGTTTTGTTTTAGATGTAAGTAGATTCACTTCATGAACTGATAGTAGTGATAGGTTTTTCATTTTATTTTCACTACAATAGGTGATGGTTATTGATTATGGACAATAAATATAGTTTTTGGATCTAGTTATTATCAAGTTTTTTCAATTATATTGTTTTAATACCGATGATTACCACAACACATATATAATATTATAGTGGGGAATCATTTTTTTTTATATTTATATAGGCTGACTTTAATATTGCATGTATCTGTATCTAAAATTTTCAAGTATTATACTCTACAATTTTAGACTTCCTTTGTTTTCTAAGGGTAAGTCCCACAAGAGCTCTCAGGCTTGTGTGTGGGTAAAGAGAGTGATGATGATGAGAGATGACGAATAGCCTCCTTTTTTGGTAGTTGTCTCCTCCAGTGATTGTGCTGTGGTCAAAGTCTTAAATGGATGTAAAGAAGTACACAATAATGCTCTTCATATCAGAGAGTATAAAATAATACAGTATATTATCATGAGAGTATTCTTTCAGTTTTGGGTGGATACAATCATACAATCCTTCTGTCATGAAAGGTGGTAGAAATGGAAAATGGGAAAATACTCTGAAAAGCGGCGAGTAGATGGTTCTTCCTTCTACGCTCGTTGTATTCAGACACCATTCTAAAAAACTGTACTTTACTCTCTTCTCTACTAATAAAGAAGGTATTATAGAAGGTGTGTCGTTGAAGGAATTGGTGTGTCGTTTGTTCGCAAAATGCAAGTTTATTGTATCTCGTTGGCAGAGTTCTCAAACAATAATATGAAAAAGGAAATTAATTCAATTTCCAAATAATTGAAAAAAATTGAACATTTTAAAATATTTTATCTTTTGTACCTTGAAGCCCGAATTTTAATTTTTTTCTAGATTTTCGGACATTGTCGATCAAATTGAAATCAATCATTTTCAAGAATTTATCCAGTTACCGTACTTAATCTGAAATGGAAAACAGCTTCACTTATTGGAGATAGATTACTGTTGAGAAAAGGGTATGTTTGCTCTTCAAAAGGGTACCGGAACAGGTCCGTGAAGTGAAGATGTTGATGAAGTTAAAAAATGAATCATCTCTATGAATATTAAGTACCGAATTTATACAATTGATGATGATAAAAACAATAGGATTAGAAACAATTATCATTATCATATTACAAAGGTTTTCTTTCTTCGAGAATCTCGAAATCCATTCGTCTATTTGAAAGAGTGAAAGTTCAAATAATGCTGTAATTTTCTCAATCTATTTGAAAAGAGCTTTCTGTTACTTCATGGATAGAAGCCTATTCTACACATAACTGTGTAAATATTCTGAAGCTCCTAATAAATTTGAAAAAAGTCAAAAAACTTTTAAAAGCTCCTCGACATAAAGTGAATATATTTAAACGTCGAATAATAAATATAAAATCTTCTTTTCCTTGTGACAACCAATACAAATACAAGAGCGCATTTTTGTTTTCGAAGTCTTTAATAAGAATGCACTGCATGTCTTGATATTAACATATGCAAACAATCTGATTCGAAGGAGTCGGTTATGCAATAGGCAACATTACTGAGACAATACTCACAACACTATTTTCAAGACCAACAAACATTAATAACTTTCTAATCTTTGTAAGATCAACTGACAACTCTAAATAAGAACTGAGATCCTTTCTCAGATTACATGCTACGTCTTTTGCCAAATTTATATGCTACGCTTGATCTTTGAAATCCATTAAATTACAGGTGATGCCTATTATAAATGCGGTAATAAAAGGAGAACTTAAGATACCCTCTATTGAATTGATTGCATGTCTTGTTTGCAATTGCAGGTGTATATCGAATTTCACTCGAGATGCTTATTGCAACATGGAGTAATAATCGATCAACCTTACAATTACAAAATATAAATGAATAAAAATTACTCTCTGGAGTCGATCAACACCAGACTCTCTGGAATCGATCTTAAACATCAAGATGTGTTGATTTTTTTAAACTGAGAAAAAACTTTTTAAAAGAACTATAACCCACATGCGGTTCACATCCATGTTTTCATTTGTGAAAAATTAGATTATAATATTGAGAAGTGGAACAACCCTTTGGGTCGCCCCACTGTTAAAAGCATACTATAATAAATCAACTGAAAAATCGCATGTATTTTTCACAATAAACAAAAATTAAAAATTCACAATATGAATTCCTTGGGGAGCTATAAATAATTTAAGAAAATGGTCGACGTCTTGAATCTTGGATCTAGCTTAGTCTGTCCAAACAATGAATACATTCTGACAAGCTCGATCAATATTGGTTTTAAAATGATCAACTTGGTCTCAGAGTTTAGAAAAAAAAACTGAACTACAATTTGAAACCAAATTTAGCATTTTTCAATCAATATTGACCGTGCTGGAGTCATTTTCACATCTTGCCAGAATGTCATCTTCACTTGGACAGACTACCTCTATAATATAAAAGTTTGGTGTATTTGTTGCTCGTGAGTGGTTGTTTGGAGATATCGTGAGGTTGAGTCAATTGGAGGATCGCTATTGGCTGGTTGACTAGTATTATACAAAATACTGATTGGCAAGGTGGAACCTTCCCTGGGTCTGCCTGTGCCTACCAATAAAAACCATACGCATATACAGGTATTTCTTGGCGCCAAGAAAGAAATATCGTCATGAGAACAAAATATTAATAATTATTTTAAAATAATCATATTTTTAGTATTCATATACATTAATTATTACTAAGACAGGTCTCGGACTTTCTACGGAAAGAAGGTACAGGGTCCTCGTGTGGGGTGTGCGGAGTGTGCGACCGCACAGGGCGCCACGGCCAAGGGAACACCGCGGCTGCTGATGCAAAACGGGAACTTCAAAAATTTCTTCAATTGGACTACTAGAATATTTTTTTCACTATGTGGTTAAAATCATATTTTACCAAAAGTTGAATCCACAAGAAATTATTTTCTCTGCATAAACTCATTCATCATAATGAATTGATCAATTGAAAACCCACGATCAATGTATGAAGCAAGCCAAGAAGCGCTCCTCTTAAATCTCATTCTATTGTTGGCTGACAACCACCTCACACTCTGTCGACCAATCATAAGCCAGTTACCGATAAAAACTACTCCCTAATATCTTTACCGGATTGTTGTAGTTTTTCAAACTTTTTCTGGCAAGAGGTCGGTATTGAATCATGAATAGTTTGTGAACATACGAGGCATCTAGAATCATGTTTGGCTTTGAACATATAATAATATGTTGGATTGCATTTGTCTGGTAATGATGGGGGGTGCGCCTACCAAAATCTCGCACAGGGCACCTAAAAACCACGCGAGGGCCCTGAGAAGGTGAGTCTCTACTATAATCAAGAATGATTACCTTTTCAACATGCCGATAACCTCTTCCTGAATAAATGATGAATTTTAAATGTTAGCAATTTCTCTTAGGCTATATTTTTTCAAGTGATTGATGATTCTCATAATATTGAAATTGATGATACTGTAGATGAATGAATCATCACCACATTAGATGTCTCGATACAATTGATTCTCTTTTTGAGGATGCACACCCTCCGGGGTTATATAAACCCCTGATGCATGTAAAAGATGACTTCATCATGATGATCTAAGTAATAGAGAAATTTTCTGATCCAAGTGTCATTCACCATAATCGAACAAAGATGACTCAATATCAAGCGTCAATCAACTTCATGTAAAAAGTAGACCAAGGACGCCTCTTGCATCTAGTATGTTGTTTGTGGGATTGATCGTTCAAGTGCAGTCAGTTATTAAACCTGAAGGATAAAGGCGAGTTTCACTTAACCAGAGTGCATTGCTAATGCTAAGGCCTTTCACTTGATGATAACATGAAAAACCCATATCTATCCTCTAGCCTTATAAAATCGAGTTTAATGAATGGAATAGAGCCATGAAAAAAACTCCATGATAATATTGATGAGAAATAGAATCTAGTTTAATCGGTTAAATGGAGGAAATAGAGCCATGAATAAAAACTCGATGATAATATTGATGAGGAATCAATAGCCGAGGATGATAAAATTCAGTTATTATTATTATAAGACTAATAAAAGTCGAATAATATTGATAAGGAATTTGAAACCTATATACAATTTCAAATTTTATTTTGCCATACAAAACCATATTCATTATAGGCTACATATTTGGAGAAAATAATACATTGAAGTAATAAAATGAAATAATAGTGAAGTAGAAGTAAATGAAGTAATAATATACTAAGTTGTAAATTTAATGTAAAATAGAAGCAAAAATTATGTATACTGTATCTTCTATGTAAATTGGCATCACCAAATATTTACAATGTTTTGTAAATATAGATATAGATATGATTTCCCAAATCCAATTCTTGAATGCTCTATCTGTCTGTGATATTAAAATGGTTCATTGGTTTTCTTCAATCAAATTCCATCATTCCTTCACAATCTTTTTCCTGCAGATTGCTTTTAACGCCCTAAATTAACATTGTTTCGAATAGAAAAAGACGTAGAATTATCATGAAAGCAACTTTCAAGCGATTAACTTATCGATACTACGATCTAGTATTCGTGTTACCGTACTTGATTACTTGACTGATTGATCTAGTAAAAATTAACAAGGTTGATCGCTCAGCAAACATTGTAAATTTGTTTAGCTTTCGTAAGCTAAATTTGATCAAAATATGAATATTCTAATATCTAAAATCTCAATATTGCTTCAAATATTCGTTTAGAAATGGATAGCAATATGAATATTTACACTGTAATCTGACTGAGTTCATGAATGGTTATTATCAAAAAGTTATGCTTGCTTAAAAAATCGTGTTTTTCAATCGATGGTTTAAAATTATGGCGGGGATAGAATCACACATTCACACATATCGCAGAACCGATAAATGATGTAGTAGAATAACATTTTTTGCTTTTAGAAAATACATAGGATTCAAGTAACAATCATTGACCATTATTAAATTGAATTTCCTCCTTCCACATAATATAAATTCCTCTCCATGCTTCTTCTTCTGACGTTTACAATGCTTATTGCATTCCTGATTCCTCTTTCTCCTTCTTCTGCTCCTCCTCCTCCTTCTCCTCCTACTACGGCTCATTCCCCTTCTTTGAATTAGAATAAATTAGAAATGACTAGCTGCTTGCAATTAATTTCACGAAAAGTGATGTTACACTCACTCATTACGCTATGACGAAAATTTCCATCAAGATAAGAGCTGAATCGCATTATGAGATTTCACGTACAGGTGTTGAGATATGAAGATAACATCAAGCATTTGCAAGATCCACGGTAATTGGAGTATGACGTTGATTAGCCATGCATTAAGCGAATGTTCATTAAGCTTATCACTTTGAATTATGTCGAGGAAAGTTCATAAACTAATATGAAGATTATATTTATGGGCTAAATTAGTGGGATAAAAATTCAATGGTAATGGTGCTTGTACATGGGGATCAACTGTTTCAGCAATTTAAAATTTGGTCTTCCACATTGCCTGTAATTTCAATTTGGATTTCTAATAAGGAAATGGAATAAATTGGATTGTTTGATACATTAGCATCAGAAATATTGTTCTCACCACAGATGCCACAGAATTTAATGTAGACCTATTACTTAGGTTGAAACGATTTTATTTTAGAATGTCCTGAAATTGGGATGTAGGCCTACCTTAATCAATAACTAACACTTCTATTTTGAGAAATCTCAATCAACTCTTAAGAATCTCAATCAATGCGTTTTTCAATGTTTTTAATGGTTATTCAATATGTTTCCCCCTCAAAATATCAAAGTTTTAATTGGATTGAACAGAATCATCAATTGATTGCTCCTTCTAAGATATTGTACTACTTTCCACCTTGAAAATAATACTACTTGTATTGTCTTACATAGAGGATAGATTGGGAAAAAACAGAATCATTATATAATCAATCTAATATAGAATTTCCCAGACTTCTTCTGTAGCCACCACGAAACTAGACTCAAGCACGTGAAGAACACACGATTATGTGTGAACGAATCTCCAATTATGAAAAAAATCACAGTGATATGGAATACAAAAATCACAGAGATGCGGAATATAAACAGAAAGTTTCGAGATATTAAAATATTCAGGTGTATAGTTGATGTTATTAACATACGGTACGGAGTGTTTCAGGAAGAATAGGCTACTTTTTGAGTAGTTGTGAAATCAGTGGTTTGACAACGTCTTGTCTTTTCATTTAAGAATAGGCTACAGCCAAACCCTCAAGCACTGATACTGCTGATTCCTTACTATACACCAAATTATTAAAACCTTCAACAGTTATATTCAATGATATAACTGATATAATGATCTAAACTTAATTCAGCAATTTAACTCATCAGACCTCGTCTGAAAACCACCTTGGAAATTACATTGGTAAACGAACGAAAACCATATACAAATTCATTACATCGATGTAAAATTTTTAAATACTCTATCGCTTCTTCGGCACTCTTGTGATACAACAATGTTGTGATTTCTGTGTGGAATCGCCGAAAAGGAGAGACTCTTTTTTTTTCTTCGTAAAGAAATGAGACAACAGACGGAAAAGAAGCGGCTCGCGTAAACGGCTCAAGGTGGGGTCTGTGAATCAGATAGTATTGGCATTGACCCAATGACCATAGGACGACTGTGCTGGTATATACGCATTTATCCGACCATTCAGTACACCGGCAGTTATTGGTGGACGACACACAACTCACCACCTCCAGGTATTGCTGAGGAGAACCTGTTCTACCGCATTCATGTTCCAAGTTCCACAGTTTGGAGATTGCTTTGAAATCTGTATAACTATATTTATAGTCTTGGAATAATTGTAGATTTTTCGTTGGTTGATCTAAAATATAAATATACTTGGTACATTTCAAAGCTGATAGATAGATGATAGATTCGAAATATATAAAAAAATTGTTGATAACTTCGAAATATCAACAGATAGCTTTCAGCTGATAGATTCGAAATACACCCAACTATTTACATTGTTGAAAATTTCAAACTATAAACAGATAGCTTTGGTATATGAATATTCAGGTGTATTGTTGATGTTTTCAGAATATAAACTCCTCAAGCTGATCCTGATTCCTTATTACACCAATTTTTCAGAAGCGATTTTGCTGATCTTTTTGTGTTTTGTTTGTTTTGAACTCTCTCAAATTGGAAAAACTTTTAAACATTTGAATTTCCGTGGTTCATTTCAAGAAATACCACGGATAATAAATACAAGGATAATATTATTGAGGTTATTTTGCCGGTGGAACATCCTTTTAGGACTCCCCACCAAATATACGATAATAATAATTATACCAAAAGGTAGAAAAAGGTCCACTGGACTTTTGCCCGGGAATTCTTTATAAGCGAGATAATAATGGCGGAAGATTGTGAATTTTCAATAAAATCTATTATATTTAGGGGCTTTATGGAGGTTCTAAAAGAAAATGATAATTTCTTATGATTGTAATTAAGCTTATCAAATGCATCATCGATAGCTACATAATATGACTACAATAATTATGTATACATATAGCTAATAGCTTCAAAATATAAATAGATATATCTGGTTACCTCGATTCATTGAGTTTACCTCAAAGCAGGTAAGCAGGTTCTTCATTCCACCTGTATTACTGGTATCTATTAGATAATAGTGTCTGGACTATACTAGTACGGTATAGAAACTATAGCAAACAACGCACTCATTGTCGTTTTCTTTGTTCCACTTGAGTGTCCTACTATAGTCCGTCCAAGCAAAGAAGGCATTCTGGCAAGATGGGGAAATGACTACAGCTCGATCAGTATTGGTTCAAAAATTATAAATTTGTTAAAAAATTGTAGATCAAAATGTTTCATACAGTTTGAAGCAAAAATTATAATTTTCAAACCAATATTGATTGAGCTGGAGTCATTTTCCCATCTTTCCAGAATGTCTTCTTTGCTTGGACAGACTGCCAAGTGACAGTAGTTTCAAATTGGTTATTGGAGTCTTCGTGGACTCGGATTTGAGTCTGATAGTGGGACAAGATAGATAAAAATTTGAAAACAATAAAATATATCAATCTTATTCATAACTCATCATCCACTATCATCTGTAATTTTTGATCATTCATTCATTATTAGAAACCCGATAGCCGACAAGTCCCAATGCAGTAGCGTGTAAATAGTCTGCCCAAGCAAAGAAGACATTCCGGCAAGATGGAAAAATGACTTCAGCTCGGTCAGTATCAGTTCAAAAATTTGGTTTGGTCTCAGTTCGAAACATTCTGTCTCAAATTGTTGAGCAGAATGTTCGTTTCTGCGGGTTGAGACCAAATTTATAATTTTTGAAACAATATTGACCGAACTGGAGTCATTTTCCCATCTTGCCAGGATGTCTTCTTCGCTTGGACAGACTATATCTAACGAACGAAGAACAGCGTACTCTTTTAATTTAGAATATAGTAATATATTCATAGACTCTTCATCCTTCCCGATTTTATGAAGTTTGAGAATTCTAAGCTTTCTCCTAAAGTCTTTTTTCATCACTGAAATCTCTCAAGTTCGTTTAACCAGAGAAGCAAACATAAAATTGTGAAAGACTTAAGTAGCCCGAAAAATCATTAGGATTAGAGATTACCAGGAGAGTAACATTACTGGGAACTATTGTGGAGAATCATTAATGGAAATTACCAGGAGAGTAGATTTATACCAGGATGCTCATACCTAAAATTCATGCCTCTCAAATACTTAATTAGTATTGATAGCCCCAATCTTCCGGAGCATCATTCTTCTCTTTCGTTCTTTCTCTCAGGCGGTTTCTGTCAATTTTTCTCTCTCCCTCTCTCTCACACACGCGCGTTTTCTCGCTCACTCCAGCACGCTCACACACGAACTATCTTGAATTTTGAGACGAGTAGATAGTCTTCTCGGTTTGTTTGGATGTTATATAATAATTTCAATCTTCTTATTTCGTCTTTTCTTTCTGCTCAACAGGTGTACTTATGGAGACTATACTCTTTATAAATATACTAAGTCGGTATTCATGAGTCTTGGATTTTTTCTTTTCGCTTTGTATGTTGATAGGAACCATTGAAGAGTGAGCCATATTTTAGGCTTGAACCTGTTTGCTCTGAACAGATACTTTATTCAAATAAGTTTTTTTTCTTTTTTCAACCAAAGAACCTAGCCATATTCTTTTCGTGAAAAAATAGAATTTATCCTTTTATGTCCATACCAGTCATTGTTTTTGGTAATGATATTTAAAACCACAAGGCAGATTAAAAAAAGTTGCGATTATACAAGAAAAATTTCATACAAAATCTGAATGATAAACTCTTTGGTCTCAAGTATGCCTTATATGCTACAGTATAGTTCATATATTAATCAATCTTTCATGTCAAGTTGGATATGAAGTTCAAGTCTATGATTAGTCAATTTTTTGGTAACAAAAAGGACCTTGCAATTTTTCATTTAAAACCCCATCTACTTTACTTGAATGACCCTATTCTATTCTTGAAGAATAACCCTGGCATTTCGTGGTCAAATCATTAAAAAATATTTTATTTTGCCTTCAACTCGCATTATCATTTGTTGTAATTCCTATACTGTTATTATATGCAATACTGCTACTGCAGCAAATTGATAATGAGGAGTTCAATCACAGTCCAATAAACAAAGAGTTTCCATACACTCTGCAACTGTTCTTTCTGTGTGAGGTCTGAACTTATAACTGTAGTTCCATACAGTCTTATTAGTTTATTGAAGTGAGTAAGCGTACATTTTTCACTATTTTTTGGAAAGTTGAATGTTTCCTATCCAGAATTTTACATAATATTGAGATAATAAAGCACGGAATCAATTAAAGTATTATAGAAATATTTGAGAGCTGAGATCTGATAGAATGTGAGCTAGTGTGAGAGAAACTAGTAATTTTTTTCCAAAATATACTAGTGTGGTTTTTCTTACACCAACTTATATTCTATGAACTCTCAGCTTGTCAAAATCAGTCTCTTGTCAACTCTCAGCTTTTTCGTGAAAATCAATCTATTCACCACTCATAAAAAGAGAGAAATGTTAGTTGGGTGTCGAGTTGAAAAAATATTCAAATTCACAATACCATGATAAACAAATACATGACAAATCGTGATGAAAAATTTGTCTAAATCGCTCAAACTTGGTTTATGTTAGTGAGAGTTGAAAATGCTATTCAAAAACAATCAGTTCCCATAACCAATTAAACTAATAGTCAAACTAATCGTTTAAGAAATTTTGAATATGGTTCAACAAAATTCATTACAATTTCTCATCCAGTTTTCTCTTGATAACAATTATCTTTTAACCGCCATTTACTGACAACATGATTAAAAAAATTCGTGCTCTTGTGTGAATAACGAATTGCTCTGTTTATTTCTACTGTTCTCAATTTATGCATGACAATGACAATGTTTGATTTTTTGTGGAAAGAGTAATAAACTTATAAAGGACTAAAGCTATTAAAACGTATTTATCTGTTGTTAATATTCATTCACGTGGTAGAGAGACACATTGAATCGTTCATTTTCCCATCATTTAGGAGCAGAACCACTGCAAAAAAACTTTTTTGAATATGTTATAGTTTTATGAAGCTGTTCAAGAACATGTTCATTATTTTTAACAATTTGAATTGAATATAGAATGAGATTTATTATAATGAAGGTGTTCAAGAGCTCACAGAGAGATTTAGACTTCTGACAAAATCATTGACCAGGGGCTGATTGAAATAGAATTCAGCCTATTAATTTATTTCCAATAAGAATAATTGTATTCAATAAAGCAATACCAGTTTATAACGTTTGAATTCAGATTAGTTCATCCCAGGAAGGTGAAGCCAATATTTGATTGACACACTACTACAGAGAGATTATTGTAATGTATGCTCCTATATATCATTTCTCTATGACACTACCTTGTTCTCACTATTTGAGACATGGAATCATAATATATATATAATATGTCTGGTTAAAGCAGCAACCTTTGTCGAAGAGCAACAAAGATGGTCCAGCTATGAAATCAGGAAAATGGATGGAAGGCATACCGAATAATATAAAGTAAGATAAAGGATTGATATAAATTTGTAGCTCTAATTATATCGAGCTAATAAATCTATTTTCGATTGAATTATCAAGTTGAGTACAGCACCGTATTTATAATTCAAGTGAATTTCTATTTAATCGTGGCGTAAATTATTGAATCGATTAACATCAATTTCGTCTTCAGATCACCGGTTCAATAGATAACATGTTTACATAACGAGAAATAATTGGATAATCACCTTAAGAACCTATTCCCTCATAAATCAAGTCAAAATAAATTTTTCGATCTAATTTAATGTTTGAAAAACTCTAATAATTATTGACTTCACAGATTCCAAAACACTTTATTATTCAGAATTGTTTCTATTCAGATGCTTTCATGGATTCCTGGTGAAACAATGAATTTTGGATAGGGTAGCCTACTATTTTCTCAACTCGGCTTTATAAGCAATGATTCAAATACAAAAATTGATTTGAATTGAGTAACAAACACCCCAATAGTCAAGATAAAGAAGATATTGGACTTCTTTATCTTGAATTTCGTCAATCTCAGAAATCCTCACCATCCATCAGATCTTAAAAATAATTTTCAACAATAAAAAAATCATTATTTATGTGCTTACCTTCATCAGCGAAAACACTTCATGGTCATTAAGATCCGCTATTATTTGTTTCGGGGCCATGATTTATCCAACTATCAAGAATGTTCTTTGGGGGTTTTTGACAAAATTCAATCGGTAAACAAAACACAGACAAAAATACCAACTGGATTCTAAACTGATGACAAACTAATAGTCCTTCAAACAACCCAACAGTCTTTGAATTTAAACACAAATAATTTATTACCCCTATAAAATAGGGGTGGATAATCAACAAGTTTATCTTGTAAACTAATCGCTGTAAATGAATATTCACACGTTAATTATGTTAACAAATCACGAGAAAATATAAAAATATGAGAACCGCAAAAGTGAAGAAACTGATTGAAAGCTTTGAAAGAGGTTAATGTTTTGAAGCGAATCTGTTGATACTCAATTTATAACAAACGTTTGTTGCCATCAGCGTCGTAGGAGATAAGAAAGATGTGATAACCGACTACCGATCTGTAGAAGAGCCGGTCCGCTACTGAAAGACTTCTAGTGGCTGAGAAGTGAGCCGTCCTCCAACTGGAATCCCACCAGGTGCCAATAGATCCGCGAAGCTCTTCCACCTGACGTCACAAACTGATTTCTCTAGGTCTCTATTGGCGGTGCATGTTGGATTAGAACACAATAGGAATGTGATTTTTTTTACGCTAGTGCTACTTAGCGACGTGATTTGATGCATGAGTATAGTCTGTCCAAGCCAAGAAGACCCTCTGTCAAGATAAGAAAATGACTCTAGCTTGGTCGATATTTGTTCAATAATTATGAATGTGGTCTTTAATAGTAGATCAAGTTGTTTCCTACAATTTGAGATCGAATTGATAATTTTTGAACCAATATTGGTCGAGCTGAAGTCATTTTCCCATCTTGCCAGAGGGTCTTCTTTGCTTGGATAGACTATAACAGATAGGCAACTGATGACCACTTTTTGATTCTGGAAAAAATTCTGAACTTTTGATTTCTGATTTTTCATAAAAATTTCATAATATGATATGCCTTTATCATAGCCTCCAGATTAGATTAGATTTTACTTAATAAAAATGTAATGTTGAACATAAGATTCAATTTTAGTGATGAATTAGATGTAGTGTATAATCATAATGTAATGGAAATAATCATTACTTCAACTTATTGTAGTGATAGAGTAAAAGTCAACATAACTGCTGGTAGTTGATGAATCTCTTTCATTCATAATAGCTCTCTCAGAACAGTTTGAAAGCGGTCTAGAAAGCGAAACTCTACAGGGGAAATGTGGCAGGAAATTGAGCTACTGGCGGTGAAAATGTTTCAGTGCATTTCATTCGAAAAAATGCACTATTTATTGGTCTTGCCCTGACAATCGAAAATTTATGATGTGATAATTTTTTTACACGTTTCCGAGCCCCTAGAACACGAATCTGATGTCTGTTCAAATTCATATCTCTCTCTCTCTCTCTCTCTCTCTCTCTCTCTCTATATATATATATATATATATATATATATATATATATATATATTTACTAGCCGGCAGGCTCGCTTCGCTCGCCTTCTCCGCCTAGCCGGGGGCTCCGCCCCCTGGACCCCCGACAGTATCAGCAATGTCAGTGAGTCAAACAGGCTCGCTTCGCTCGCCTGCAAATTTCGTTCAGAAGGGATTCAAAACTTATTGAACACAGCATTTATAGGCCTTATCTGGACCTGTTCACCAAATTTCGACATTTTCTACCTATTTATTCTCGAAAAATCCAAGAAAAACTCTGAAAATTCCGAAAAATAGTAAAACGCTGATATTGACTGTAACCTTGGGAACTATATCAGACATAGTTTGAAACTTGATTCAATATCTTCCAAATTAGTTTATCTATAATCTCGCTGAACAATTGAATTTACAGTAAGGATTGGTCTTATGAAGGCGGATGATATGCAACCCGCAAAACATCTACAATTTTGAATAACCTGATTACTGGCGTAATCTTGAACGGAATTCAAAAATATCTCAACACAACATTTCTAGAACTACCTACCATATATCAACATTTTCTACCGATTGGTTCTCGAAAAAATTGAGAAAATGCCGAAAAACTATAGAAAAACTTCAATATTTGGCGTATCCTTGAAAAGTTCCTAAAATCCGTTCTTAGCGTAAATTTGAACGCATTCGGTTCGGTGGATTTTTAGTTCTGGTGATGAATCAGTCAGTCAGTCAGTCAGTCAGTCAGTCAGTCAGTCAGTCAGTCAGTCAGTCAGTCAGTCAGTCAGTCGGTCAGTCAGTGCCATTTCGCTTTTATAGATATAGATATATGTACAGATTCTTGTGAACACGATAACTCCCCAAGGACTTGTCGGAGAGCGACCAAATTTTGCACAAAAATCATTAGTGTTAATATCTCGGTCAAGTTCGTTAACCAGCCAAATTGGTCCAATCGTAGGGGGTGAAATTAGGGGATGAAAATTTTGAAAAATCACTACAAATCGACCAATAACTTGATCGTTTTGAAAATTGGTGTGTATAATACCCTTATTATACCCTACAATTTGAGCCATCAACGAAAAAAATCCAATCAAAAATGGCGGAGAAAATGGCGAATAATATGCCAAAAATGGTGTTTTTCGTGGGCACCTTTTTTCGAAAACGGCACCTCTGAATTCACACCCTGAATAGCTCATCATAAGTCATATGATTTGAGTCATCATAGAATTGCATTTGAAATGCACTTTTTCCGACTGCCAGCTGCCGGAGCGAATTTTTTTTATTTTTATTTGTATATCAGTATATGTGACGTCTCCAGTTTGTGATAAAGCCCCAATCAATTCCGTAATGAATGTTTTCAATCCATGTCCGTGAGCTTTAAGAACCTGAAAGAGAAGCTCATAAGGATATGAATTCGAATTGAAGCTAATAAGAGTAAGTTGATGACTTCATATCACATACAGAAGGCTACCAAACTCTCTATAATATATTTATATAATTCTAGGTAAGTTATATAAATTCTCTCATAGCGTAGACATATAACAGCACTTCATCAATATCAAATTAAGATAATTTTTACGTTCACACTCTTGCCCAATTGAATCAGGCTCGTAAATTTCGGTACCGTAATAATGTATTGATATTGTTTTAAAGCATTGATTCATCAATTATTTTCCTCAAGATCCAATCCTATGAAAAAGACTTTTTCAAAAAAACAATTATGCACTTCCTGCTTCCTGGTCGATTAAATTTGAAATTGGATACTAGAATACATTGCAGTATTCCATTTATACTAGAATATATATATAACTTACTGCTTGTATCCGTGTTATTTACTGTATAACCTATTGTTATTATCATCATCAACGTATGACAGTTTATGTGTGGATTTTTGGTACCGTAGCTGAATACTTTGAATATGAATTTCGTTTGAGTAGGTATAATTTTATTGAATTAGTGGAGTCATTAAATCTCCATTAGACTCATCACAACTCTCTTGTCAGAATCCTTTAATATTGACATAACAGTGTCCGAGCACTTTCTGTTTTATTCTGTTGGCTTCGATGTAGTGTAGAGGAAATTCCCATAGCTGAAAATTGATTTCATGAGCTGTAAAAGGATGGAAAATTTTCTTTGAAAAATATAAAGTTAATGATAATATTATTGTAAAGAAGGTAGAGCTGCCTATCATAGTCAGAAATAAACTGGAATTCCAAAGTATTAATATTATTATCAACATTTAAACAATATTAAAATATTGGAAGTACAAAATCTAATAAAAACTGATGACGTGAGAGAATAAATACATTTTTAAGATGCATTGGTTGAAAAGATTCAATTATGAATGTAGTGTATTAATTCATTTGAGATAGAAGCCTACTATACAAATACGGTTTTTAGATCATGATTCAAACACAACATTGAAAAAACACCATAAAAACAAAATGTATTCCAGGAAAATGAGAGAAATGTTATCGAATACTGGCTACTTTTCATAACACAATTGACCGAATTATTCTATGGAAATTTTCTACGATATTAAAAAATTTGATTGATTTGTGCCTTCATCCATCTAGCTTATTAATTTATCCACAATGATTTCTTCAGAACTTATTCCAAAATTATCTTTGATAGATATACGGTAGTTTGAATTGGAAAGCTCATTGAAAAAATTAATAAGTAGTTTCATTAATTATTATAATGATTGAGACTTACATTTTTGTAAGTTTTGTGGTCCAAAACAAAAATATTGTAAGGCTTTATCTCAGTGTCTATGTTGGCTCGTCCCATCATTATAGCTATGGTTTTCTTGAACCATTGGTCTTTGTCCGACCAAGGAAGATTTGCAATAGCTTGACGGAAAATATCATTCTGAAAATAAACCATACTCATTATTCAGATGAATACAACTTTAATCAACTATACTCCTAGCCAAATTTATTCAACTGAATAAAAAAGAGAGAATGGGCAATCTTTCTAAATAATAGCCTATCTCTATTAATAGTAGGCCTATAGTAGGTAGCCTACCTGTTTGACTTTTTTTCGTATTCTGCCATTTAAAACTATAAGCTTCTTTGAAATAAGAAAACATTCAACCGGAAACATGATCATATGAACAATTTAGGATCACGTGACTAAGGAAAAAAGCATGTTGAACAAAATGAGAATGCCATTATTCGTCAATAAACATTATTCTATGTCAATAGGTCAAAACGCTCCTGAAATAGATACTTATTGCTAAAAGAGATTGCATTTTATAGGAAATATCCCAAAAACTACTTAAAAATTTTACCTGATTAACAATTTTATTTCCAGTGTGGAATCGAAAGAATCCAAGCAAGTTAACCAGAAAAGATGCCACTCCATAGTTTATTGAAGTTCTTAAGTCTTCTGCCTATGAGACATGGAATTTAAACTCTTAAATAATATGAAGTCATGTCAAGTATCAAATGTAATAAAAAAAGACACAGATATTGTCAATATATCACTTGTATTTTATACTTTCTACTCTAAATTCCTTTCTGATCAGTCTAGCTGAGGATGGGGCAGATTTTCTTTAAACTATGATAGGTAGTATAGTAAACAAAGTATCCAAATTATACAACTGTTATTGATAATATCTGAAAGTTATTTTTCTTCTTTTTTATTATGGAGTAATACCACTATACAGAGTGTTTCAGGAGGAATGTGCAATACTTCTCAGGCTGATTCCTCACACCAAGTAGACAAAAAAGTTCCTTGGGACCATCCCCCAAAAACGCATTGTTACCGAGATAACAATGGCGGAAAATTGAGATTTTTCAAAATATATTAATTTTTCTAATTTTTTAGAGGCTTTAGTGAGGTTGTAAAATAATTAATTCCGATGTAAAATTAACTGAGGAATTCAATGAAACCAGTTCCAAGTTTGTAACCTTAACGGTTATTGAGATAATTGGGAAAAATATGCTGGAAAACGCCATTTTTCAACAATAAGGGTTATAACTGGATAAGGAATCATAAAATTGTATGTTTTATTGATGGAAGTTGAAGAGAGTCTAATTCTAAAGAAAAAGTTAAATGGCGGCGATTGTGTAAATCTTACCCAAATCTCAGAAATGGCGATCAAAAATCGCAAAATTGACAAAACATAGCACAAGTGATAAATTTGTGTTTAGTAGCGATTTTGCGATTTTTGATCGCTATTTCTGAGATTTGGGTAAGATTTACACAATCGCCGCCATTTAACTTTTTCTTTAGAATTAGACTCTCTTCAACTTCCATCAATAAAACATACAATTTTATGATTCCTTATCCAGTTATAACCCTTATTGTTGAAAAATGGCGTTTTCCAGCATATTTTTCCCAATTATCTCAATAACCGTTAAGGTTACAAACTTGGAACTGGTTTCATTGAATTCCTCAGTTAATTTTACATCGGAATTAATTATTTTACAACCTCACTAAAGCCTCTAAAAAATTAGAAAAATTAATATATTTTGAAAAATCTCAATTTTCCGCCATTGTTATCTCGGTAACAATGCGTTTTTGGGGGATGGTCCCATGGAACTTTTTTGTCTACTTGGTGTGAGGAATCAGCCTGAGAAGTATTGCACATTCCTCCTGAAACACCCTGTATATCTTATTAAATACAATCGATTTCTATCATTGCAAGGTAAAATTAGGGGGCTTTCACATTGATTTTGATAGTTTTCTGTTTGAAAATGTCAACTTTTACCTTCAACAAGCTTACTTTCTCATTCTTATCTTAAACTTTAGTAATAATCTTTATCTTAAATCTTAATCTTGATCTACGGTACTCGTGTATTGTATGTTTTAGATTCCATTGTGCCTTATGAATACTCATTATGCTGCCCTCTGAAGGACGTAAAAACATTGATTAGTTGTATTTGTATAAATTCGTAAGATTTATTTTTATAAACTTGCTCCTTAAAAAATCGTTATTGCTCAACAATCTTGAAAGGGGAAAATTGTAAAGATATAATGCCATAATGGTGTATGATAATGTGATAATTCACTTCTTTCTAGTCAGCCTTTCATAAAAATCAATAAATCGATTAATTTCATAAATCAATATTTTTCTTACCTTCATCATTAGGTAAATGTTGAAAACTGTGTCAATGCTTATGTTTAAAGTATTCACAAGAATTCCGTATGCTGAAAAATCTGCACAATCTTTGAAATTCCTTAAAAAACAACATGTTTTTGTGAAACCATCATAATTATAATAATAAATTGAAAGTTAGATAAATATTCTATCACGATTCATTATTCTGCATGTATACAGTATCTTCATAAATGTACCTCTGATACCTATTTTGATCAATTATTGCAAAAAATACGATACGGTACTTTTCAGAAAACTACATACCAAGCCAATATTGGTTTTTTGCGTTAATTTGCTCAAACATACACAGTCATCCATACATAAAAAATACAGTACCATTCAGTATCTATTCATCCATTACTAGGCCTTTACTGTACTGTATACATGTCAAACTCAATTAAATAAGGATAGATCAATATGATTTGGATGATGAAAAGCAGGCCTAGCTCTTAATATTCATTTCTAGAATTTTTATGGAATACTATTCTTTAAGATTTGGCGTTTTTTCCAGGAATTCATTATTTTCCAATCGAAACTTTGATGAAATAGCAATAAAAATATATTGAATAATTGCAATATTATACAAAATAGTTCAACTTGAATCTCAATATTCAAATATAAAAAATAATCTAATGAGAAAACTTGTTAAAAAAAATAACACCAAGTTTTTTCATTATGAAAAGGTTCCACATCAATATTCACTCAAAAACTCTCATTTGAACTCAATCTCTTGAATATATAGGCGTGAAAATTTTTTCTTTTTCTTGTAATAATAATATATTCTTTAAAACTAAAGTGATTGGAAAATTAAATTTACTTGTTGATAATTTATTTAATTGAAAATAATGAATTATTTATTTTCTATCAGACATAAAAATCCAATATTCCTGTTATCAAAAACAAAATATCATTCTATATACCGGTACCTCATAATTTATTATTGAAATATACCAGAATACTAGAAATTGATACGAAGATAGGAGTTTATTATGAGTATTAGGCCACTATTACACGATAATAGTTCTATGTCATACATCTATTATCAAAGATATTATAATATGTTCTCTATAGGAGAACATATGACATAGAATATGATCATTTATAATATTTGGTTCATTAGGCCGGTATCACACGATAATAGTTCTATGATCATAGTTGATCATATGGAAAGAGATGAAAATACGAAATCATATTTTTGTCTCTTTCCATTTGATCAACTATGATCATAGAAATATTATCGTGTAATACCCGCTTAAGGGCTAAAAATATGAGTAAGATATTATGACGTTTATAAGACAATTTCCCTAAACTGAATTACCTGTTGAATCTCTGGTGACATTCCACAATAAGCGACATATCTCTTCTTAGTTTTGAATCCAAAAAATTAATCCTATGTTCATTGTCTGTTGAAGTTTCATCCATCAACTCAATTTCTGAAAAGTTGGCTGCTATATCATCAAGCAACAGAAAAATCGTTTCAAAATCAGCCAAGACTTTTTCAGTTGCCAAATAAACGGTTATTTCAATGAAAAATCCTTGAAAAGCCATGAACAATAATAGGATGCTGTGGAAAATGTAGATTACTATGAAATAAGAGAAAGAGTCAAAGCCTGAAGGACTCCAGTACACAAACGGGGTGAGCCAGGCTCTGGTCTTTTTTGAACCAGAAGTACTTCCCAGTAGTGAACTGAATAAATTTCTATTGACAGCTCCAACATACACCACAATTATCAGATAATAGATAAATTTGAACATCTTTTCCATATTTTTCCTCCTCATCATGTAACATTTCTTAATTCTTCTCCAATTCCTCTCTCTGCCTGTTATCTTACTGATATCTACAATACATCCATTCTCAATTACTTTCACCAATTTGACTGCTCCTTGTGGGTTGAAACTCAATTGAATGAGTACCGAAAATGATGCTGTTACATGCACGAGATCCTTGATACCCATAAGGCGCTTTTCTGTGTTGTTTTCTCCATCAATTATGACCAGAGACATGTTGGTGATGGCCAGGGTAGCTAATGCCATTATGAATAGGAATGGAAATGAGTTACGAGCTTTGTCATAGCGCACTAAGTTGATATATTTTCGCAAAATACCGAAGCCTCCCATTTAAACCTAAAAGACAACACGTACAATAAGTTGTATATATATTTAATTTTTCATTTGAATTAAAAATAAATATTCATAGTAATTATTTTACTATTTTACAAGCTTTCTACTAAGTAGTATTATAATTCCATCGCTTCCCTTGCTAGTTTTTTTCAATTTAAAAAATTTGGCTTTGAATGCTATTTTCTATTATATTGTATGCTATCAAAATGAATGATAATCTATTATAAATTTTCCAAATTGAGATTTTATATGAGTAAAATTAAGTATCACTGAAAAATAATTTTTTATGGAATAAACGATTTCTAATTTTCTTGAATATTCTAATAATATGGAGCCTAGTCAAACCATGTGAGTTTTTAAAAAATTAGGATTTTACAGTACTTTACTGTCTTCCTTCTTTCAGTCGAATAGATATAGAGATGGGCTACAACATTTACAAAAATCTCGTGTGTATTATGGGTTTGTCGTTTTTATTCATTTGACTACAGTTGTTAAAATGCTTTCAAATACATTTCCAATTTTTAAAATATATATAGCCTAGACCAAAGTCATTAATTGGAATTGAAATAGAATTTCTTGTTTCTCATATTGAAGGGATCAGCACCAATTAATGTCATGTTTCAATATTCCAGCGCTCAGCGCATTATTATACCATACCTGAATAAATTGATCCTGCTATAGCCCTGAGTTGAAACTGATTCTTCTCCAGAATTTTATCTACTTTTTAAACTTATTCTCATCACAAGAATTACAGAATCCTATGAGGTCTGGATGAGTATCAGTGCAACGAGAGGCTATAGGTATGTGGGCTACTATTCAAAATGAGAGCTTCATTTAAACAATCTTAGCACATCCAAGTCTGCTGATGGATTAGGAATAAACTACGAGTATAAACTGGTGAACATTACCAAAAAATGAACTTGTGCATAATGTCTCAAAATGCTTAGAAACAGTTTCTAATGCTTCATCATAAATACCTGAAAATGGGTGCTGAATGAGAGTTTAATACCATTAATGATATACTTTAGTCAGCAATCTTTTGCAGTTACTTGCAATAAAGTATCATTATATAAAGTTGAAAATAATTATTGCTCTGCTGGTTAGATGAATGATTATCGTACAAGTAGCTGCCGTACTTAATTTGATAAGGCTCATGATGACTGTCTCATTTTTTGAATAATCATGAGTTTTGTCTCGTCTGTGTTCATGAATAGAGTAATGACTCATCGCCCATAATTTCCTCTCCAATTAGGTCTTTTTAGAACTAGCGGTAATTATTGGCATGACAAGGAAATTGCAGAGAAAATCTGTTGGAAATGAGGGATTAAAAATCTTCCCTCTCATTCATTTCGTGAAACAAAAATAGATTACTCTTCAAAACTATACCTAGCAGATCTCCTTTCCACGTTGGGAAATGCTACAAACCATGAATATTTAATTCAGGTTTTTATTCATTTCCCTATCGACACTTCAATGGTCAACAAGGACTTCTACTTCAGTGGTAGTTTGATTTATTTTTTGATGCAGATGAGTTTAATAATAGGAAATAGGACTTTTACAAAGTTGATAAATGCATAAAAGATCAACAAAAATATACTGGTAGTCAAAGATAGTCAATGTTTCATTTGTAACAGGAAATAATAGTATTTATTCGATTAAAAATGAAGTTATCATCTCAGAGGTTAATTTTATTAAAATATTCATTTGATTGAAAATTTCACTTCCAAAAGTGACTACAGCATATCGTATTATTAAATAATCTAGATTGAATATATGTAGAACTTCTAATAATATTACAAGTAGTTTATTATAAGAGACGTTTTTGCAGTTATGCTAAACATTACTTTCCATCTGAGGGGTTTTCCTGTTATGCTCCTCCACTTTAGGTGATAAACTAACAGGTTGAAAAATAACAGAAAAATCTTATTAATGTAACTATTTTATTATCATCTCCTAGCCTATATTAATAAACTTCTATCAGGCACTCAAACTGCATGAAAGTATTTGAACGAATTATTTTTTGAGACATAATATTAGGGAAGGCCAAGTAAAATACCAGAATTTTTATAATAAATTGTATCTATTTTCCATTTAAATTCTACAAAATAATGAATCCCAACTAACAAAATTGGGCAAGTTTGAAATATTTTCAATAATCGGTCAAACATAATAATATTTAATTTTAGGCCTACTAATTCTTTATACTTCGTTATTTGATGAGATATTGTATTTCATTTATGTAATAATTAATAATATA
This sequence comes from Sogatella furcifera, assembly GCA_017141385.1. Taxonomy (NCBI): domain Eukaryota; kingdom Metazoa; phylum Arthropoda; class Insecta; order Hemiptera; family Delphacidae; genus Sogatella; species Sogatella furcifera. The sequence continues at coordinate 20,968,823 of CM029555.1, forward strand.
TTATTCTAATAATCCACAATATTGCTTTGTTGTGTACTTGTTTATTTTATTGTTCTTGATACTAGAAGCTGATTATTTTGATTTTATTAAAATGAGATTAATTGAATTATCTCATTCATTTTGCCTCCTGGCTCCTATTACCAGAAAAAAATAATAACATAGATTTCTTGAAGGATTTAAGTTACCGATTTCATGATAAATTTTTATTGTGAGCTCTATTTACAGACTTTTAGATAATCCCGCCATTTGTGGACACTTGGATGTATTACAAGCTACTGCTACCAAAGCGCTAGTATCGTTGTACTGCTCTCTTTTTCCCCAACTTTTGCTTTCTCTTTTCTTGGCTTCTTCTTGCACGTTGCGTTGTATTTTCAGGTTATGTCTTATTGTTTGTGATGTGAGTAATTATTTATGCAATTATTTTATGTTTATTTCATTTTCTGTGATATTCCGTGCGACGGTTCCAACTTTAATTTATTTATAAATTAAATTTAATTTATGAATAAAATAATATAATAAAATACCGGTAATATAAATTTAATTTATAAAATTAAATTTGAGTTTGTATGTTTGTAGTTAAATCTTGAAAAATATCAAGGTAACCCATGAATTTACTACAAGTAGCCTAACTTTGTTTGATTGTCAGACTAATTTAGCATAACATAAGGTAAAAGTTGAGTTTTGTTTCAACATTTTGAGCACCAGAGTTGCTTTAACGATTCGCATAAAGCTCTGGGCAATGTTTAAATGTTGTAGGTTATGATTGTTATGAATGGAAAAATGTATTTTGTAATTTATAGTTGAAAACATTTTAGTTGAATTGGTTTTGTTGGTTTAAAAAAATAATTGTCAAATAATATTATTTTGTTAATAATCATTAATTAAAATCTCCTATTTAATTTGTTGGATTTTTCAATACTACTATCTTTAACTTTTTTTTACAGAAGTTTATCATGGGGCAAATTTAACTGAATGATTCTCTTGAAACGTTCTTCTTCGAGTCTATCTGTGAGTTCAGTCGTCATTCTTCTAAAGCTACTTGATCAGGTTAGTTAATAGTTATATTATTTCATCTACGTAGTGGCGATTCGTACCCACAAAACAGGTGTAGTGCTGTACTATACAAGATACGGGCACTTCACCTATTTCGTGGGCACGAGCCGCCAGTGCTACAGTGTTCAATTTGTTGTTTATGGCTACTATCTGTGGATTGTATTCATAAAAAATAAAGATTCACAGCACCTTTTTAATATTTTTATTCAACCACAACATTTTCACCGTCACTATTAGAGACATTTTCAACACTGGCTGATCGTCAGGTGAAGTGCCCATATCTATACTGTACAACACTTCACCTGTTCCCAAGGCACGAGCCGCCAATGATTTTCAAATGTCAATCTTCAAAACAATTTCATAATTGTACGGAGTTATGCAGAAAGGAACCAACCCACAATCAGCTACTTTTGAGATATCGCGTACCAAAGATGAAACTGCAATAATACCTCCCATTTTATTGTCCATTAAGATATTCTGATTTTGGGAACGTATATGTGCTCTTAATATCATAAACTAGATATCTATATACAAAAAAAGCATTAATTTCCCATTTTATGGCATTTTTGTGGGTTGGTTCCTTTCTGCAAAAAACATATCCTACTTTATGTGTTATGCAGAAAGGAACCAACCCACATAATTGCCATATGAACCAGACTGAAATTTTTGTTTTTCCAGAAGAAAGAATCATAAGAGGCTAATTTTTTCACTCATGGATTAATATTATAAAGAAAAGTGTTCTGTCAAAATTTCCCACCCCATCCATCTTGCTACCCCCTCTGCACCCCTCAAAGTTTCCATTTTTAAGGGTTTCTTACATTGAATGTATCTCAGCACTCATTGGAAATAAGAAATTAATCTTTTTCTAATTTTTTAGTAGATTAAATTCTTTATTTTATGTCTCACCATTTCATTGTAGCTCCTGCGGTTCAAAAGTTATATAAATGATGGGATTCCCTAGATTTCTGCATAAAATTTTAATTATCTCCTAAATGAAAGTTTACAGGATGATTCTACTGGAAATATCTATTATGGAACTTTTAAGAATTTTTCAAAACCTACATTTTGAATGATAGAACATATATTTTCCTGAAATTTAACGTAAGTGTAAGTCAGTTAATAAATGAAAAGCGCTATCTCAGAAGCGCTTGGCGGATAGCCTGATATTATGGTCTATCAAGTGTGCACTAGAATACCCCTTTTAATTCATAAAATTTTGAAATAATTCATTTGGGGAAATTATATTGATTAATAACTAGCATGTTGGCAAGTGTCCTGTCTGAAGTCCACACACTACCCCCCCCCCCCCCTCTTATTCAAGAATTCTTATATCACATGTGCCTCGGTACTCTATAGAGATAAATAGTTGAACTTCGTAACATTATCCAGTGAATTCAATTGGCTTCAACTCAAAATATATGTTTCTATTATTCATGAATCAGATATATTAAAATTCTCTAATTGTTTCATATTAGAGATTTCCCAGTTTAATTTTATTAGGGAAAGAATGAAATTTTTAGGCAGAAGTTGGTACCTATGTGGGCTTCCATCATACTTCCATGCAAATAACTCCTGAACCACATGAGTTGTAGTAAAATGGTGATGACATAAAAAAAGTAAATTTGATTTTCTAAATAATGAGGAGAATCTCAGTATCTTATCTCTAATGGTTGCTGAGATACATTCATTGAAAGAAATCCTTGCAAATGGAAACTTTAAGGGTAGGTTGGGAGGGAAGCAAGACGGGTAGGAGTGTGAAATTTTGGCTGAACACTTCTCTCTATGATAGTAATGAATGGTTAGAAAATTAGCCTCATATGATATTTTTCTCTGAAAAAATCAACATCTATAGTCTGGTTCCTAATAATAAAATTTCCCATTCTATGGCAATTATGTGGGTTGGTTCCTTTCTGCATAACACATAAAGTAGGATATTTGTTTTGCAGAAAGGAACCAAACCACATAATTGCCATAAGGGTTGATTCCAGTGATTTTTTTCATCCTAAACAGTTACCTAGGGGTTTATCAACCCAGATATTGAAAAATCCGATTTTTTTTTGTGGATTGGTTCCTTTCTGCATAACTACGTCCAATTAATTTCCACTTGAAAATGCCTCTAATGACTGCGAAATATGCTGTATTAGAATAAAAATATTAAATGGGTGCTGTAATTTTTATTCAAGTACGTTATATAGGGCAGTTGAGTTGTTTTGCGTCATGTTCACAGTTGAATCAAGGATCATTGCAGTGAGATATAGCTGGTGCCAAAAATTAAGGCGGACTCGTCTGTTCCTTGTGCGTACTAACAGCTGATGTTGACCGCAAATAGACTGCGTAACTGTACCGTAACAGCTGATGAGAGAATAGAGTCCCGCTTACAAATACTCTAGTCAACTGGCAATTTAGCCTATGGGCTACTTTCCATTGGAATGTACAAGGAAATTACGAAATCGTCTTGATTTTTGGCATTAGATGTATCTGTTGAAACAAATTCTTTTCGAATTCGAAGCTGCAATAGTGAAGAAAATTGTAACGAGTGATGAAAGTATGAGTGGTATCCTGAATGTTATACTTGAGAAGCTTATCAAACAGGAGTCATTAATGACTGTTTTTGAGCAAATAGAAAAAAATCAAAATCAAATGTCAAATAGAAAAAAATCAAAATCAATCGTCTACTAAAAAGAAATGAATCGGCAGTTAAGAATTATGACATGGATTGCCAATGGCCTACAACAGAGAAAAGAAGAGCTGGTTGCAGCACTCCAAATTAAGAAAATAGATATATGCTTAATTTCTAAGACTCACTTTACAACACAGTCATACATGAGACTCAGAGGTTACAAATTATATCATACTACACATTCACACAATACAGCTAGAGGGGGTAAAGCAATCATAATCAGAGATGGTATAGATCATTATGAAAATACACCATTCAAACTGAAGAATTACAAGTGACAACAGTAACTGTGGAAACTAGAAGATTCAAATTCATTGTAGCATCCATTTACAGCCCACCGAGACACAGTATAACCAGTCAACTTTATAAGGAAATGTTTGATCACCTTGGAAATAGATTTATCATTGGAGGAGACTTCAATTCAAAACATACAAGTTGGGGTTCAAGATTAAACACTCAAAAAGGGAGAAATCTGTACCAAGCTGTCAATGAAAGGAAATGTGCAGTAATGTCATCAAATAGACCAACTTACTGGACAACTGATAGAAATAAATTACCTGATTTGATAGATTTCTTTGTAATTGAGAATATTTTATTGAATTACATTGATATAGAAGAATGTGAAGACTTGAGCTCTGATCATACTGCAATAACCCTTATAATAGGATAAACCCTCGTCATGAAAGAAAGTAGTTTGAAATTAGTCAATAGGCAAACTGACTGGGAAGCATTCCGAGAACTTTTACAACAAAAATAGATCTTGAAGTAGAGATAGCAAGTGCTTATCAACTAGATTCTGAGGTTGAAAAATTCACACGAGATATTCAGGAAGGAGCTTGAGATAGCACTCCACATACAACACAGAAAATAAGACCAAGTTGCTCATATTATCCAAGTCACATATTTGACCTCATTCATGAGAAAAGAGAGGCAAGGAAAAAGTGACAACAAACTAGAGCACCAATGGATAAAACCCACCTGAATTTTCTTGTTAAGAAGCTGAAGGAGAGCATCCAAAAGCACAAGGAGGAAATGACTAGTGAATATCTAAGAAACCCTCTATTCAAGAAACTCCCATAAAGCAGAGCAATGGTGAATGGGCTAGAAATGATGAGCAGAAAGCTAAACGATTTGCAGAATATTTAGAAAACGTCTTCCAGCCACATTCTTTATTCTTTATTCTTTCTTTACAATTGCGACTTGGTTTCCAAGTATTTTAAGCAAAGGATGAATGAGTGATGATGAATGATGATGATGAAAGTTTAAGATGTAGGTTATATGTTTCTTCACTTCTCAATTTTCAATGCAAACCCTTTCAAACATAGAATTGAGCACCAAATTAATTAACGGAATTACACTGGATAAGCACTTAAAACAGTGAAATATTGGCTTCTTTTGAAAAATTTTGACATGGGTGAAGAAGATAGAATTGAAATGGAAGAAGCACAGGCTGTGGGAGAAATTCCACCCCTGACAATAAATGAGCTGAGAAGGATCATCAAGACAGTCAGTTGTAAGAAAGCTCCAGGTTATGACCTCATAACAGGTGAAGTTGTGAAAAAAATCCCAGAAATAGCATTAAAGAAACTCTGTCTTCTCATCAATGTTTCCTTGAAACTGGAATATGTGCCTTTGTCGTGAAAGGTGGATGAGGTCATAATGATTCCCAAAACAGGTAAACCCCCACATGATGCAGCATCATACAGACCTATCTCCCTACCTCCCTATTACCAGTCATGGCAAAGATCTTTGAAAAAAGCCTGCTCTCCAGATTGAAACCCATAATAGAAAGTAGAAAACTCATCCCTGACCATCAGTTTGGCTTCAGAGGCAAGCATTCAACAATTCAGCAAGTGCATAGGATAACTCATGTCATTGAAAAATCTTTAGAAGAAAAGAAATATTGTTCAGCTATCTTTTCAGACGTTACTCAGGCATTTGATAAAGTGTGGCACGAGGGTTTGAATAAGAAATTGCAGCATATTCTACCACTGCAATATGCCTCAGTACTAAAATCCTACCTTTCAGATAGATTCTTCAGAGTGAAACAAGGAAATAGCTATTCAAGACTAACACCAATTAGAGCTGGACTATTGCAAGGAAGTATATTGGGCCCTACCCTGTATCTACTCTTCACCAGTGATCTTCCTGTGCCAGAAGATAATACCATTGCAACCTTTTCAGATGATACAGCTGTCCTAGCAGTTGAAGAAACAAATGAGGAAGCAACAAGGAAAGCACAGCTGACAATAAATCTGATAGAGAGATGGACTAGAACGTGGTGGATTAAGTTGAATGAAAGCAAGTCTACACACGTTGTTTTTACAAATAGGCAGTATGTGTATAGCGAAATCAGAATAAACAATGCAGTTGTACCTTTTGCCAATGAAGCCAAATATCTGGGAATGACATTAGATGCAAAACTGCGATGGAAAGCGCATGTGAAAAAAGAGGAATTGAATATCAAATATTCCAAAATATATTGGATGTTGGGGAGAGATTCTACCCTATCAACCTACAATAAAATATTACTCTATAAACAGATTCTTCGGCCTGTTTGGTTGTATGGTATTCAGCTGTGGGGCTGTGCTAGAAAGAGTAACATCGATATAATTCAAAAATTTCAGAACAAAGTATTGAGGAACGCTGTCAATGCTCCATACTTTGTTAGAAACTCAGATCTCAACAGGGACCTTCAGTTAGAAACAGTAGAAGTTATGATAGCAAAGGCCGCCAGAAATCATGAAGAGACACTACACAACCACCAGAATATTCAAGCTCTAGACCTCGTTGACAATTCTACAATATTGAGGAGACTGAAAAGGAAGAAGCCTACAGATCTTGTGTAATGTGAATAGTGTGATTGCAGAAGTCAGAATGTGTGAAACTAAAAGTGTGTGATTAGTGTTTTAAATATTCAAGAGCATTGCTCAGTTAGAGTTGCAAAGGAGGATTGACTTTGAAGATCTTTTTTAGTGTGAAATTCCCGTATTAATTTAGGATAGAACTGAACTGTTCATTAGCCAAGTGCTAGATTGCAGTTGAAATTCATAAAAAAAAATCATTTTTATAGAGGATGCTATCCTCATTATAAGATGAGCTGACATACTGTCTAGTTGACTTGGATAGCAGAATAATCAGAATAATGCATAGCAAGAAATAAATTTGAAAAAGAAGGATTAATGCATGTTTTCTCATTCAATTTAGAGGGAGTATTGTAGAAAATTAAAAAAAAGCCATTAAGTTATCACTTTATTGTTACAGAGGAGGCTTCGCCCAAAATTAGATGAGCTGACACAACTGTCAGATTGACATGTGATTCTCACTGCAATGATAATGCTACAAAGCGAGGAATAAACTTGAAATAGAAGTACTAATGCGTGTTTTCTGATTAAATTGGGTAGGAATGTTGTTAAAATTTCCATTAAAAAGTCCAATTTATTGTTTTAGAGTATACTATTCTCATTATCAGATGAGCTGACTTGACTGTCAGTTTGACATGTGCTCCTCAAAGCAGAATAATGCTTCAAAGCAAGGAATAAACTCAAAATAGGAGGACTAATGTGTACTTTATCATTCAATTGGGTAGAAATATTGATTAAAATGCCAAAAACAAGATCATTTTATTGATATAAAGGATGCTTTCCTCATTATTAGATGAGCTGACTTTAGTGTCAGTTTGACATGTACTTTGCAAAGCATTAACTAGAAATAGGTGGACTAATGCATGCTTTCTCATTGAATTGGGTAGTAATATTGTTGAAAATGACAAGAACAAGTTAATTTTTCTGTAACAGAGGATGCTATCCCCATTATTAGATGAGCTGAGTTTACTGTCAGGTTGACATCACAGCAGAATAATGCTGTATTATAACAAGGAATAAACTCAAAATAGGAAGACTAATGAGTCCTTAAGGAACTAAAACAGTCAATTGGATAGATGTTCGAATAATATTATAATATTACCTCATATAATTATTACCTTAATATTTATCCTCTAGTAAAATTTATTTGTTAAGGTAGCATTCCCAAGCAGCAGCTCGAACTGCCGCGGCTCTAGCTGCGCTGCTTAGGCTGCCCGGTTCTTGCTGCTCTGCTCTAGCCATCACAACTCTATTCACATAATTATATTATATATGTTCACTCTTTTTTAGGGTCAATAATTATGTTCAATAAAAAATACTGAAGTTCATCCCTTGAAAGTAAATTTCACTATTTTTTTCATTATAGATTAGTAACCCTTTTAACAAAGTTATACCATAGTTATGTGAATAGAGTTGTGATAGGTCGAGCAGTGCAGCTAGAGCTGCGGCAGCCCGAGCTGCCGCTTGGGAATACTACCTCTATGCCGGGTTTTTCCAAGCGCACTGAAACTTGAGGGACCCTCAAATTTTGATAGAACAGCTGAAATTTTCTATGCTAAGTATAGAAAATTCAAACTGTTGAATGTAAACTTGAGGGTTCCTCAAGTTTGAGTGTGCTTGGAATAACCGGGTATTAAGCCGCGTATCGACAGTGCGAGGCATGTGCCGCGAATGCCTCGCGGTATAGTCTGTTGAAGCAAAACAGACCTTCTGGCAAGATGGGAAAATGACTCGGTTAATATTGATTCAAGAATTATAAATGTGGTCTGAAATTGTAGAACTGATTTTTTAGACTTAACAAATATTGACCGAGCTAGAGTCATTTCCCCATCTTGCCATAGGGTCTTTTTTGCTTCAACAGACTATACTGTGAGGCATTCGCGGCACATGCCTCCCACTGTCGATACGCGTCTTTAGAGTTGTTATTATGTTTTTGAAATCAAAAGAGGCAATAGATCGGCAGAATCATCTGCTAGTAGAATTTTACATCAGCTAGCAAACCGCCTAAATTTGGCTATAACTTGCACAACTCCACTAATCTAATGTTTTACAAAAAAATAATAGTAATAGTTTTATATATTTAATATAACGATTCATTTATTGAAGTATTTATCACAACAAAATATGAGAACATGCAATCTAATCGAATATACTGTCAAAGCTGTTCCTAGTGTGTTGAATTCTGCAGAAATTGTTCTGGTCTGGTGTAATAGTTCAACTCATTGAATGTCTTGTGTAGAAGAAATTAGCATAGGTGAATACAGACGTCATAATCTGAAAAAGACAATAGATATTTCACTTGTGTATGCAACTCTCAGTTTTTCTATACATTACATATTGGGAAGAAAGGTTGACTCTGTTTCTCACCGGAATTTAATCTAGTTGAAACAATATCACATTAGAAACGTGCACTTGTTACTCTTATTGTAAAAGTGGTCATCTTTAATTCTATTTCTAAACACAGATGTCTTCGTAGTCTTCATAGTCTTCGTAGAGGTATCCTATCAAATTTTTATCAAGCGTTTTTGTATTGCAATGATGTTTACCATGTATAATAAAAGTCAAAAGAATAGGTATTTGATTTCTATTTTGAGCAATTTCTTCCTCCTATGCCATAAAGTCATCAATACAGTCTGTCCAAGCAAAGAAGAGCCTCTGGAAAGATGGGAAAATGACTCTAGCTCTGTCAATATTTGTTTAAGAATTATAAATGTAGTCTTAATAGTAGATCAAATTGTTTCCTACAATTTGAGATCAAATTAATAATTTTTGAACGAATATTGACCGAGCTGGAGTAATTTTCCTATCTTGCCAGAGGGCCTTCTTTGCTTGGACAGACTATACCTATAAGCGACCTGGGCCATACTAGTTATACTTTGAAAGTTTATGCCGTACTTGATTTTTACTTATTAAAGATAACTACACTAAAATTATTAATACTAAATCGTGCGCCAATCAATAATCTAACTTTAATTCTACTCACATTTTTGAACGTTTTGTGGTTCAGGACAAATATATTGTAGGGTTTTATTTCGGTGTCAATGTTTGCTCGTCCCATCATGATAATCAGCATTTGCTTGAACCACTGGGGCTTGTTGGTCCATGGCAGGTTAACCAGAGATTGCCGAAAAACGTCATTCTGTAAACAATTATCATGTGATACGTGATACATCATTATTTCCCTCATTCCACTCACTGGTTATTTTGAGGGTGGTGTAGATTTGATAAAAATGATATTCTTATCAATTCCAGCTTGAGAACTCGATCACTGAATAAAAAACCGTTTGAATGGTATTTTACTAAATCAGCTATTAGAAGAAAAATTGTAAAAAAGAAAGGGTTTATTTTGATAATCCTTAGTGAAATCCGTATCCAGGTTTCAAAGTTTTTATTCTCATTAGAAGATTTTCAAACTCTCATTAGAATTTATTGGGAACTAGCCGGCAGGCTCGCTTCGCTCGCCTTCTCCGCCTAGCCAGGGGGCTCCGCCCCCTGGACTCCCGACAGTATCGGCAGTGTGAGTCAAACAGGCTCGCTTCGCTCGCCTGCAAATTCCGTTTAGAAGGGATTCGAAATTTATTGAACACAACATTTCTAGATCTAATCTCGACCTGTTTACCAAATTTCAGCATTTTCTGCCAATTTGTTCTCGAAAAATCTAAGTAAAATTCCGTAAAATAGAAAAACGCTAATGTCAAACGTAACATTGAGAAGTATATCGGACTCAGTTTGAAACTTGATTCAATATCTTCTACATTAGTTCATCTATAATCTCGCTGAACCATTGAATTTACAGGAAGGATGGGTCGTATCAAGGCGGAAGATATGCAACCCGCAATACATTTACAATTTTGAAAAAGTGATTACTAGTGTACTCTTAAACGGATTTTAAAAATATTTTAACACAACATTTCTAGACCTTATAAGAACCTGCCCACCAAATTTCAACATTTTCTTCTGATTGGTTCTCGTAAAAAATGAGAAAACGCTGAAAAACTATAGAAAAACTCAAATATTTGGCGTATCCTTTTGAAGTTTCAAAAATCCTTTCTAAGCGCGCGTCTAAACGTCCAACTGAACATGCCTACCAAATTTGAACGCATTCGGTTCCGTGGATTTTTAGTTCTGGTGATGAATGAATGAATGAATGAATAAGTCAGTGCCATTTCGCTTTTATATATATAATTGAATAATCACTATTATTTCCATCAATGTGAAATGTGCTGTGTGGAAAGCCATAAAATTAGGTGGTCAACTCGTTTCATTAAAAATTCATTTATTTAATAATCCAAATGTTATAGCATTTGTTTCGTTAAATGACGTCATTTCACTTCTGTTGAATTCAATTGTATTTTTTTAATATTTAAAAATTTGCTCAGTAATTGAACCAGAATGCAATAAATGGGATTCAATTCACTCTACAACTTGATTTACAAACATAGAGTATTGTCAAAAATAATTATATTTTGTTAGATAATACTTTCACTCATAATCAATACAATTACAATAAATTATTTGCGTACATTTATGTATTTTCAGGTATTTACTGAGTGGATCATTTTTTATCTTTATGAGCTCATTTTCAACACTGAAAATCGAAAACATTGTTTCGAAACAATCGAAAAATAATTTACTAACTTGAAAATAAATTACTGAATATCGGTAATAAATTAAAAGTGAAAGTGTTCACATAAAATTTTGTAAATGGATCGAGAAATTATTATCTCAAGTGTAATTCAAGATTCACTAGTAAAAGAGATTGAAAGAGTGCGTTACAGTTAACATGATTATTGGTTAGATACATTTTTACCTGGTTTACTATTCCATGACCTGTGTGGAAACGAAGAAATCCAATCAGGTTTATGAAAAATGATGCTGCTGCATAATTCACCGAAGTTATTAAGTCATGTGCCTAGTGTAACAGATATGTGTAGGAATGAATAGAACAAATATGTTGTACCAATATACTTGATTTCTTTTTACCAAGTATATTTCATATCTTGATATCAAGTAAATATTCTATAGAAGAACCAATGAAATGAAAAAACACAAAAAAATAGAAAAACCTTTAATTCAATGTGTTTTTCCTTTCAACTTAACTTTTCAAAGTTTCTTGGCTTCACCAAGATAGGCTTCAAGTGATTCATTGTGAACAAGGCGAGTGGGTAACTCCCCACAAGAAAAGCCATATGCATATTTTTTTGTAGGCTTCAATTATTTTAAAATGTTGATTCTCAATTGAAGAAATACGGTATAATATTATCGAATTAGTTTTCTAAGGAGTTGGTTTTCTTCCCATATTGAACTTTAAAAAATGATTTTGCATTTGAAAATGACTATAAATAGTCGAAACATGTAATGCACTAGAAAAAAATATTTTAAAAGGGTACTGTGATTATTATTTCAAATAAAAAAAACAGTGATAAAAGTAGTCCTGAGATAAAAGAAACAATAAGCACGGTAATATATTGTTTGTGCTATTGAAAGATCGAAGATTGAATATTATTGAAATGTGCTGTTTATTCAAAGTTAGTGATACATTATTTCAATTTGAAGTTATAGTGCCTACATACATATAGTACTGATACATACCTTCAACATTAGATAAACATTAAAAATAGTGTCAAGACTTATGATAAAAGTGTTCATAAGTATGCCATAAGCGGGAATTTCAGCGCAATCTTTGAAGTTCCTGATTTAGAACAAAAATATCTATGTAACTATTTATTCACAAATATAAAATTTTGTACCTATATTTTGTTTGAAAGCAATTGTAAAAATAATTTATTAAACCAAATTTTCTCCCAACAAAGATGTTCTGTGGAAGAACTGTACGTACTATTTCTACTGTTTGAATGATCAAATAAAAATAATCGACTTGAGAGGCCAAGACTTGAGTAATTATACTCATCTTATACATATAAAACTTGTCTTCTACGTAAAAATGTAACTTAACGAATGTATAATTGGTCTCTGTTTATTAGAAGAATCTCTTGGATCTGCTGACAGACTTTGTAATGTATATAATGGGTGATAGAATACTATTGAAATAAAACCCATAAGCGGTGCTACTGGCTTGAGCCAGTCTTTACTCTTTGTTTTTTTGTTTTATTTGATTTTCTACTGTTTTTACAAACTATTTCATTGGCTTTAATAGCCTATTCATCTTTTTCTGGTGTTCTGATAATCTTGATATTATACTTGAATATCAAAAATAATTAGCCTAATTTTACTTCCACAGAGAAGCGGTTTTCAGTGAAACACACCCCAAAGAAGTTGTAAATGAATATCAAGGCATCTTGGATCCAGTAAAACCTATTATCAACCACAGTAAGTAACATTTTGAGAGCAATGAATATATGACCACATAATTCAGTTAATTTTTCTGTTATTAATTTGATTGGCTATTACATTGGCTTTAATCCTCTAATAATAATTGATTGATCTGGTCCGGTAGTTCTGAAAATGTTCAACTTGATTGTTAGTGACTGAGTTAGATTGTTTTTTCTATACATTCTGAAGTAGTTCTTTATTTAAAATAAAAATTACAGTACCCGTTTGAAATTATTATTATGCTAAAATAAAAATAATTCACAAAGGGTACTGTGATTATTATTTTAAATAGAAAACAGTGATAAAGTAGCCCTGAGAAAAAGTAAATCAAAGGATTCAAAAGTTTGAGAAATTTTAATGGATTCAAGAATCTAGTCAACTGCATTAATGCTTGCAAAATGCAAGAATTCTTGAGTTCGCTTTATAGAAAGTTGGCATGTTCCAACTCATATTGATATTTTTTTATAAAAGTTAATCAAATATCAATAATATTCAATGCCAAATTTAAAGAGAACTGCAATTCATACAGATTACATCTTACCTATTGAGAGCTTGATGACATTGCACAATAGTAATCATATCTCTCTTCAGTTCTTCGTTCATTTTCAACAAGCTTTTCATCTGTTGTTTTTGTAATGATTTGGAGTTTCCCTCAAAATCAAAGTCTGGAAAATCAGTTTCCATTCTATCTAACAGTAACACAATTGTCTCGAAATCCGCTAAAATCTTCTCAGATGCCAAATAAACTATAATCTCAACAGAACCACCCGATATAGTGCACATTAGAAGCATCAAACTTTGAAATGAGTACATGAATAGGAAAAATGTGAATGTATTGTATCCAGAAGGACACCAGTATACGAAAGGAGTTGGCCAGTCCCGAGTTATACCCAATTCAGAACTCTCCTCAAACAAACAACTCAACAAGTTACGATTGATTGCTCCCAAATAAACAACCACCACCACATAAAATATATTATTGTACATTTTTTCCATGTCCTCCTTCTTTTTGTTGTAACTATCCTCAATTTTTCTAAATTTTTCTTCAATCCCTGCAAATCTGTAGCGACTGACCAAGCATTCCTTTTCAATCAAATCCAACAATTTATGAGCTTTTTGAGAATTGAAACTTGTTTCCAAGATGATTGAAAATGCTGCCGATATCATGAATAGATCTTTTATGCCCATCATAAACTTTTCTTTGTTTTTGTGTTCTGTAAAAATAACCATGCAGTTGTTGAGAAATTCTAGAAGGCCAACTGTTATGATGAAAAGTAGGGCAATTGAGTTGGATGGTTTGTCGTAACGTATGAAGTCAATGTACTTCCTTAAAGCACGTGTGCACTCCATTTTGATCTGGAAGAAAATTGAATAATTTTATTATATTCATCAATTTATTTTAAATTATAAATCAAACCCCCTGATTAATATTGATGAAAAAATTCATGTTGGTTTACTGGTGTAGCCTGGTGAGCTGGAGCATTTCCTGGTCGAAAAATTCTAGAGTGAAGTGCTGCGATTGTACATAAACATAACCTTGTTTCGGACATATTATATTTATCAAAATTCAGGAAATAAATAGTACAGGTTCTGCCTAGTTTTTCTTGCCTGGTTATAATAATATTACTGTATTAATATAGTTTGTGTAAAGATATCAATGAATAAATAAATACATAAAATAAAATTCTGCCAACTGCACTAGGTCAGCATGTGGACAGACATCCAAATTTAGTTTTACTGTTTTCTAAATCTGTGATTTATCTGTAATAAGCTGTTAGCTCATTAAATACCTATTCAATGAAACGATATACTGCAGAATGATTCATAATAGTGGTCGTTGAAAGATACTGCCGGATTATTTTAGCTCACAAATAATATTCAGGATTACTAAAAAAGTCATCAATAATGAAATGGAATGGCAGTATGGTAGAATGGCATTCATGAATACTTATATTACTTAATAGTGTGGAGTGTTTAGTCGCTCGTTGAGAGCGGTTGCTTAGTGATCATGAAGTCAAGTCACAAACCCTTAAGATTGCTCTTGCTTGAATGACCAGATTGCAACCAAATAAGGCGACGTGTAACCTACCTAACTCATACATTGATCGATCCATCGATAAAAATCCATCATACCAATACCGTCACTGAAGGTAGGTATATCCAGTTTCCATTACTGCAAGTCGCGGGCACATGTCGCAATAGGAACACGTAGTTGTATGGAGCGAATCAAAAATCAGCTGAACAGTGTGCGTTGCTCTGTACAACTAAGTGTATCTTAGGCACGTGTGCACAAGCGACTTATGTAGTAAAGCCTCGTTTCCATATCAAACCCCATCTTGGCGAAATGTCTTCTCCTTGCGCAAGGATAATACTTGTGCGGGGCTGGTTTTTACAATGGTTGTAGATTAATGAATCGATAAATTATTTGAATCTTCCAATTTTGTGGGTACCAGCCCAAAGTTTCCATCTATCTTCTTAAATAAACCGTTACAGAGCTTAACGATAGGTCAACCACTTTTTGATAATTCTTTGAAATAATCACAATTACTATTGTCAGTACGAATGATAATACATATACACAGACATCATTTGGCACAAACCGCTTCCCATAATCATAATCATATTGATTTCACGAACGAAAATATTTTTTATTCATGTATTTGTTCAATTATTGACATATGATAGCAAAAATCATAACATAATTATGAACTAGGACAGAAGAAATCGTCTGAGCCTGTACTATTTCTTCCTAAATTTGGTTATGTTGGAACAATTTTCATTTAAACTACTGGCAGCAGTGAATGGCAGCCATGATGCCAAAGGCTCTTCTGTTCTTGGCCGAACTTTACCATAGCTACCTTGAATGCTATGGACATTCATTAGAATAAAGAATATAGAGTTGTCCAATCTCAAAGAGTTTCATACTAGTCTAAATTTTTGAGGGGTGAAGATAGATTAAAGGAATTTGGTTATATCATCTACATTATACTTACAAACTGATGATAACTTGGAACTAAACTTTCCTTTCAAATTTGAATTAGGATAGTGACGCGCCTGAGAGTTCCAGGACGTCTCTCTAAGAAGTGAAGGTGGGACACTTTTTCAGGAGATGAAATAATAGTTTGGTTGGTTGCGTGACGAGTAATTGTTCCAAAAATACTTAATGGGGCTGAAAAATGACTGATTTTGAGCCTCATTTTGTCTTGATTATAGGTTCTTATCTCGAATTCGCCTAATTGAGTGATGCAACCCTGATGAAATTCGCGATGAACCGTTAATTCAGCTCATTCACAGATTATTATATGTTACACCCCTACTGACACTTGGAAAACTCTTATCATTTGTAATTTTTGGGGTTGTCGGTTATTAAAGTAAATTATAAACATATTTATAGAAGATTAATGACAGATGATTATTGAGCTTCTTGGTAATAGCAGTAGATTCGGTTGAGAAAGACTATTTTTCTTTGTTTCACAATCTTCTAAAAACTGTCTAATAACTAACTTATGAGTCCTTTTCAGATCTCTTTGTTCCGGGAGTTTTCTTTCTACAAATCCACATTGTTTCTTCGCTAATCTACTCCAAATCAGGATCATGAAGAGAGTTTGATAGCATAGAGTATCCGAAACCGTGCCACATTTGAGTGAGTTATAAGTTGTCAAACATATTAGTTTCGACTTTAATTATTTCATTGATAATAGCAATTCAAAGGTTGAGCCAGTCAAACGTACAATTTTTAAATTATTGAAAAGTAAACATGATATTTTTTTAAATTTTAATGTTTCTTTCTGAATATTCGTAAAAAATATTTAAAAAAAACAACCTACATATTGTCATTCCGAATTGAGACATTCATGTAGGCGATCCAAGCTGCTTTTAATAGGATTTACTCTAGTATTGAAATTTCTCACAAAAATGAAGTGATGTTAATGAGAAGTTGGAGAGATTCAGTGATGCTTCGTACTGATATGAATTGATAGAAACTGACTTAGAGATAGATAGATAGTTAAATGACTTCATTTGCACTTTCTAAAAGTATTACAATACCTTTATCGACGAAGTTGAGGCATGCAAGCCGGGCTTACACTTAACCCACATTTCCACGTTTCAGAGACGCAAAGACCTCTTATAACTAGATGAGTTTTTCAAGATAATATAGCAGTACTTTAATAATTGAAAAATAATTGATTCAACTGTCTCTTTTCCAGATATCGTCATTTTGGGACTTTGCTCTGTGAATTAGCTGAAAAAAGGTTGAGTCCCTGAGGAGTCTATCGGAAATTGAGTCACATCTAAGTAAGTTATTAGCCATATTCTTTTCAAATTGTGCTCTATCAATAAAAATACAAGCATATTTTTACCAGTTGAAATACGTTTTCGTTTGCACGATACGACTCACCGACCGGCCGACTGTCTCACACTCAAGATCAAAAGACAGGAGCCGTAATTGACTTTTGCGGCCAGTCGTTATGTCGTGTCTTGCAAACGAAAATCAGGATTAATATTTCTCTATTCAATTTTTCTATTTACGTTTGAATTTGAAGTTTTCACAAACTCGACCTTCTTCAACCTTTTAAGCTTCATATTTCTGTTAAAACACTTATTAAATTATCTTCAATTCCTAAAATACTTTCTTGTTATATTTTGTCAATAATTATAATGTCTACTCTCAAATTATACTATTAAGCTAGTTCTAATTTATTCTCCTTTTTAAATTGATTCTATCCTCATACTTACTGTATGTCCTTCTTGTGAAACTGTTATTGCACTGTTATAATCATCTTTTTTCCCACCCTTCCTACATTTTCTTGTCCTTCTTGTGAGACTATAATTATATACAATGATACAATAAATCACAGCTCTTCCACATATCTAATATGATGATTATTTCTATTACCGATGTATAAGTTTTAGATTTATTTTTTCTCAACAGCAATAAGTTTATTCAAGTTAGTCATGTAAATGAAGCTTTCAATGGAATTTCTGTGAGCCTTTGTATGCAATAAATAAATATCCCAAACAAGAACTCAGTATCTAGTTTTACTCAATTTTTTGGACTATGTACGTGAAAGAACATTTAAAAAATAGAGACACTGCTCTGAAGCCACACGGAAAGATTGCAATACGATTCAGTGTGACAACGAATCATGGAAGGATTGGAACAATTTGTTGTTAAAGTTGAATTGTTTCAATAAAATTGACGAGTAATTAAAAGATATTCCAGTCGAAGTAAGTTTTAAATAAACTTCCAAGAAATTATTACAGAAAATATATCAATAGTATTTCCACTCTATAAAGCAGGATCCTATTCAGACAAAAATAATTACTGCCCTATATCACTACTAACAGTTTTTTCCAAGATTCTGGAAAAAATTGCTAAAGAACAAGTTGTAGCTTATTTAAAATTGAATAATATTCTAGCGGAATGTCAATATGGCTTCAGAAATTACAAATGTGTTTCTGATGTCATGTTTGCATTGAGCAGAGACCTGAATGATTCTCTTTCAGGTAATAAGAAGGCATTGATGATATTTCTTGATCTAAAGAAAACATTTGATAGTGTGGATAGAAAGAAGTTTATTGATAAACTGAGGTCCGTGGGAATTGTGGGTAAAGCTCTTGATTGGTTTACCAGCTACCTTACAGAAAGGCAGCAATTTGTTGCAATATGTGGTACAAATGGGGAGAAGTCACCTATCAATTTCGGCGTGGTTCAGGGTAGTACTCTCGGCCCAATCCTTTTTCTGATTTACATGAATAATATTTCAAAATTGAATTTAAATGGAAAAATCTTCCTTTTTGCGGATGATACTCTTATCCTTGTTGATTGAAGAAATTGGCTTGAAGCTAAATATAGAGCTCTACATGACCTGTCTATAGTAAAAAGATGGTTGGACCAAAATATCTTATCACTCAATATTTCCAAAACAAAATTCATGCCTGTTTCGTTATCGCCATTAACTGATTGTAATTTGGAAGATCTCAAAATTCATGATTGCGTTGACTTTCTCAATAGAGCTTGTCTGTGCCAGAGTATTGAGCGAGTTTTTTCATATTTAAAAGTATAATTTAATAAGTATTTGGGAGTTATTTTTTAATCCAGGCTAAAATGGACAGATCATATAGACTTTCAAACAAACTCATAACGCAAATACATATTCGCTTTCAGGAAGCTTGGAGAAATTCTAAATTTTAATGAACTTAGAACAGAATATTTCGCTGTTGTTCAATCTCGTCTCTCATACGGCATCCTAGCATGGGGCGCAGCGTACCGCACTCACTTTAAAAGACTAGAAATAATACAAAAAGCAATTTTGAAAGCTGGCTTCCGAAGATGTCAAAGATACCCATCATCTCTGCTATTCCAGGAAATTAAAACATAAATTATACATAAAAGATTTACTCATTTATATTTATAAAAAATTTGATTCAATTTTTTCGCCATCTATACACTCTTATAGCACACGATATGCAACAACAGTTGGGATTAGTACTATACAACTAACCAAATATTTCTCAACAACTAATTGTTTTTTCTTAACCCAGGTGGTTTACCGTAACTATCGAATATTATATCCTACAATATATTTTCATCAGTCACTCTAACAAATTTCAAAAAAAGATTAAAGAAATGGTTGATTGAAATAAGTGAAGAAGAGGCTGGGTCTCTGGTTGTGACTGGTGGCGGCACCGCCTAACTGGACGGTTTCGCTGATTTCATTTATCATTTATTCAAGAAAAATCATAAACTTAGGTGAGTGCAACAGGCTAACCCCAAAACTGCTCCTCTACCAATTTTTACAACAGTCTAAAATAAGGTTATCATGATCAAACTTAAAATTACAATTACTCACTTCCAAAAATCTTTTACCACAAACAATTTTGAATTTTGATGAAGTCCACTTTCAAGTTTCAAAAATAAACTAGATAAATATTCCATAAAACTTCAATAATTTGGATTCACTTCAAAACATTTTAGCAAATTTAAACTTAACCGAAACATGGAAAATAATACAATCAATACTAAATGACTATAATACCGTACTCACTTTCAATATTGTGACAATAGTTTTCTTTCCTCAGTTCCTTATTCACAAATGTTCCCTTATGACTGACTGACTCTTGATCGACTATAGATTTTTCCCTTTGTATTGTACTCATAAATTTCTCCCTATCTCCAGCTCCTAGTATTTGTTAACTTATATGAATTTCCGTCTCCTCACTCTGCTGTCACTCCACACAATGATTCAAATTTTTTTATACCCTAACTCGAGACTACGCACAGGCCATAGTGCCCATGTAGGCTCATTCTATTAAAGAATTGTAAATAAAAGTTTAATCTAGTACTGTATTATTTATAATATTGCAATCATTAGAAACAAAAATTTAGTCTATAGTCCATTCACGATGGCTTGAGACGAGATAAACAAAAGCTCTGCATGTGTGTGTGCGCGCGACTGGGGTGGCTTCGTTTTAGCCACGACATAAGCAAGTCACAGCTATGCCGAAATCCCGAATTTCGTTGTCGGGACTGTAACCAAAGCATTGGCACAAAAACTTTCATTATAATTGTTTGTTCATTTTAGGTTCATGCAGTCGAGAGAGAACCGAAACAAGCAATTTCCCAATGTGTATCTATAAAAAATATACTTATTCTGAATTGCCTACAACAAAATTCGGAATTTCGGCGTTGCTGTGACTTGTTCAATGTTCATGTCGCGGCTAAAAGGAAGCCACTCCAGTCGCACACACACACATGCAGAGCTTTTGTTTATCTTGTCTCAAGCCATCGTGAATGGACTATAGTACTTTGATTATATATAAGATTGTATTATTAGTTGATGAAATATCATTTCATGTACTCTATATTGATTGTGGAATAAACGAGATTTTGATTTGATTTGAGTATTATGCACAATAAATTTATGCATCAGAGTTTGGTATTAATATATGTAGTTTAATTTGTATCTCATTTTTTCAGTTTGGAGTTGAATTCTGAGCATATGTGATTATGCAAGTTTCAAGAGGAGCAATCCCTGTATTGCTAAAGAATCCACGATAAACACCTTTAACGATTGAAGTGTATCATTCAAAAGACAATTTAGCATGACTATCCAAAGGTCTCAATTCTCTGGTGAATTCATCCATTGAAATAGTTAACGGTGCAGCAATATCATCACAGAAACAACCATGAACATCACTTCGGTAATATTATTTTATTGAGCTTTAAACCCATATAAGTGTGTAATTTTCATATACAAATAAATTGATTTATTTAACCCATATAAGTGTTGAGTGTTTTTGTGATACTGTATAATGAACTTGATATTTTTCAATTGCAGTGTAGCATTGGTATATGTTTTTATTGACATATTACACTAATGACATTCAATAATTTGTAGTGTAGTGTATTTGGTGGTACACAGTTGTGTAGTGTAACATAGAGGTGGAACATACACATTGTAGTGTAACAGTTGGTGTAATATTGGTGCTTTTTATTTGATTTAGTCATTATTTACGAAGTTTGTAGTTCTTTGTAGAATGTCTGACGAAGTCGAAAATAAACCCAAACTCAAACCTTGTAGGGGAGTCGCAATAAGGCGGCAGTCCCGTTTGCTTGTTAAAAGATTACATGATTACTTCACAAGGGAGTGTGAAAATGGCGGACCTCTAATAAATCATTACAAGGTACAAGAAAGAGTTAGTCAAGCTTTGCAAATGAGCATTACCAGTGTACGCGGTATTCTAAGGAACCCTTCCACTCGTGTTGAAAAAAAGCATCCGCGTCTAAAAAATTTTGGTATCATGGACGAACCCGCAAAAGTAGCACTTAGAAATATTGTGTTTGAAATGTACAGGAATCATCAATTCCCAACTCATGGTAGAATTTTACAAGTTGTGAAAGAAAGGAATATATGTAACGCGTCAATGTCTGCCATGGGAAGAATGCTGAAGGAAGTCGGTTTTTATCAGAATCAAAGGTTTCTGATGGAGAAAACCAACATTGGTATCGCTCGTTGCAAGTTTTACAGAAATATTTCTGGGGTTGATTTCGAAAAAGCGGTGTTTGTGGATGAGACGTGGATGAGTGCTGGTCTCACCAATTCAGAAAGTTTTGTTGATGACTCTCAAACGAAATCCTTGAGAGAATTGGAGAAAAGAAAGCATGTTTATGCCATCCATGCAGGAACAAGCGAAGGATTTGTTAAGGATAGTTTGAGAGTATATCAGGTTTCTAAAAAAGATGTGTATGATAGAGAAATGAGCAGTACAAACTACAAAGATTGGTTCATAACACTGATGGAAAATATTGAGCTGGGCTCAACAATTATCATCGCTAACAGACCGAACAATACAACTCAAATCAATAAACCTCCATCAGATTCGAGCACGAAAAAAGAAATGATCGATTGGTTAACTGAGAGCAATATCCAATTCGAAAACGACGCTTTCCGAGCTGAACTTTTGGAATTGATTAAGAAAAATAAACCCGAAAAACGATACGAACTGGAAGAGCTTGCAGCTGAATTTGGCCATAGAATAATTCGTTTACCACCGTTTGGTTTCAATTTTAACGCGATCAATGTGATCTGGACGCAAATCAAAGACAAAATAGCTGAAAGAAATGACGTTTTCACGCTGAACTATGTTGAACATTTGTTTTCTGAAGCGATTTCTGAGGTGACAGCTGAAGATTGGAGGAGCGCTGTGGTGATTACTAAGAAAGCGATTGAGGATTCTGAAAGAGGCGATTATGAATTGGATGATGCCATGGATGAACTTCTGGATGAATTCATGAATCCGAATCTGATTAATATTAGTGATTCAGAATCAAGTGATGGCTTCTCGGAGAGCGATGAATCTATTGTGATGGATTATGGACCATAGTTCTCTCGTTTTTAGGATCTATGAATATTATTTGGAAGAAATCATATGAAAAATCCTTAAAAATGAAAATTAGAGATATCAGCTACCTTATTTATTTCAACATGACATGATTCGTTCTCGTAAGAGTTATTTTCAAGTGTCAAATGAGAATGAACCACAGTATATTTACATTAATTATTTCTCTAATTTTCGTTTTATATAAGTAATCTGAAAACTGTGAATATCTTGTATTGTATATGATCGAATATTCTCGATTTGGTGATTGCATCGCGCCAAACTCTTTTAATATTTTATAAAATTAACTAGATTCTCATTCCATTAACTCAATCTGATTAGTCAGATTATAATCGTTGTTCAATTCTGATGGGGCCTACTAAATTTTTTACAGTATTATGAGTGATGAGCTAATCAAAGTAGATCTGATAAAAATTACATTCCTGTAATATCTAATCTACGATTGATTTATTGAATGTAAGTACCAATAAAATTAAGACAATCATACGTTTTTAATACTAACACTGATAAGTATTGTGGAAGTAATACTGTATTTTATTGTTGATTTATTTCACATTATTGTATTCATTTATTCCAGTTTAAGAATTTTTTCAATATTATTAGCCTATTAATGTTTCTGATACAGTATTATTTTCTTCAGATTCTTAATATTAGACTACATTAATATTCCTAATTGCACTGAATTCTGTATAGATTTATACCAGAATTATTGACTGACTATATATGTTTTCTTTCTCTTACTATCTACATCAAAGGAAGATGTTCTATCCTACTATGAATTGTGATTTAGACTAGTTAGAAAGACTTATTGCTTGATTTGACTTTATTATTCACATTGAATATATCCATATGTGTCGAATATTCTATTATCATATTTTTGATACTGTGCTTTTGATGAGATAATTTAATAATAATTGAGACTCACTTTATTTGATCTCAGTAATGTGTAAGTTAGATTAGTTGACTATTTTAGTTTCTTGAAAGTTGACTTCTTATTAAATTGTAAGGTGTGACTTGAGTTGTAATTAGTTTGATTTTATGTTCCTCATTATCCATGAAATTCGCTTCAACAGTTTTATGACAGCAGTTGTAGTTCACTTACGTTTTGATATGAGCTGTGTTTTTTTTGTAGTTCCTTAAGTAACTCGTACTACAGTATTACCAACGCCTTATTGGAAGTAATATTTTTTGACAATATGCCTTTATTGAAATTTGTTGCAATTAATTATTGATGCCATCATGTGAGATTGTATGCTATTTGTTATTTCAACGCCTTATTGCAATTTTGCATTTTATGTTCACAACCATGTGTAGCAACTTTTGTATGTAAACTACGTATTTTGTTGGAATACAATTACTATAATTTGTATTAGTGATGAATTTTGAAAATAATAAACAATAAACAGTTTGCTTATTGACTACAGTTTGCTTATTATTAATAGTTTCTCTTTTTCGCATAAATCGACTCATTCAAATTTATTTGCTTCATAATGTGTGAATCGAAAAGGCTGGTTGTGATTTATATAAATTCATTTTTTTTCAAATTTGTTAAGTCAAAAATGGATCACTGGAGTCTGGAGAAATTCTTGGCATTTTACCAATGCCATGATTGCCATGTGAAAAGGATTCAGCTTAGCTTAATCACCAAACTTTTGCTATAAAAGTTGAGAAGTCATAGAAATTATTCCAATGGGAAGAGCTAGCTCATAAGTCAGTGTAATAATCGTAATCAATTGAAAATTACTTCCTGCTCTGTTAATTTTAATATGCTAATTATTCCACCCAGCTTATTTATTATTAATTTTTAACAGGAGAGTGCTTCCAATGGAATATCATCATCCAATTTGATAAGGATTTAGGTGAGTTGTTTGAAATTTTTCACAAACATATCAACAATTTACAAATTTATCCTCATGTTCAAATATTCAAAAGTTTTATCAATTTTTATAATTTACAACAATAATTTGTTGAATTTATACTTATGAGCATTGGAATAGAGTTGAGGGGAATTTTGTTTTTATATTTACCAGTACAAAACAACGTTCTAAAGCCCTATTGAAAATACAAATTTACACTTTGTGTACAGATTAATAATTTTTGTGTCCAAATAGCACTGCTGTTGAGCATTAGCTTTTGAAGAATAATAAATGATATAGAATAACAAATTTACGTTTTATACAGTTCAAACCTCAGAAATTGGAATTATTTTAGGACCACTTTTGTCTATTTCATTTATTAGAATACTGTAGGTACTTTTTTATATGAACTTTTGAAAATGAGATTGAAACTTTTCCCTAATATCTTTTCTGAATTTTTATAGTTTCTCAAACTTTTCTGGCATTAGGACGGTATTAGACTATAAATACTGTAGTTTGAATTCTATATTGTATGAAATGAGATGAGAGAATTAATGAGTATAAGATGAGAATACAAAATCATATTTTCATCTCTTTTCATTCAGCATAAAACTATTGAAGTCTAGTACCAAGTAACACAAAAACTTTGACCAAAGTTACACTGAATCTGAATTCTACAAATAAATCCTTCAAGTACTAAGTTGATAGAATTTACCAGCTTATATACTTGAGTCAGTAGTAGGCTATATTAGCGTAAGATCGTGAATAGCGAATCAGCGTCATGTTTCATATCTTACACCATTCATAATTTTCTTACTAGCAGCCATTTTCTAAATCACGAAACACTGACAACAAATCAGAAAGGAGCAGGCGGAGCATGAAGGATTGAAGGCGTGGCCATGTCAAATCTGAAACATTACCCGACAACTGCTGCCATCTACTAGTTGTATTTTGAAACTTTTCAAAGATGTCATCAGTGAGTAGGCGGAGCTTGGAGGCGTGTCCAATACGAGTCGAAACAAATCACCCTATTGCTACTGCCAGCTGCTGGCTGAACTCGGGACTATTTCGAATGCTTTTTCAAGAAAGTTGAAGACGGCAGTGAAAATGGTTGCATTCTTTAATTTGTTTCTTATTAAGTTTCCGATTTTATGTTATTTTATATTTTCAAGGAAATGAAACATTTATGATGATTCCCAATATTTTTTATGTGAAGAATTTATAATTTCCTTCCTTTTATGCTTTCAAGTGTAATATTATACTTATTAAAAGCTGTTATATATATCTATAATGATTTATATCGATCTATAACTATCGAGTATGGTATCACTGCCCGCATTGCAGTCATATCGCCGAGGCACCTCACAAGTAAACAAATGAAAATAATTCAACCAATAATTGAAAATTGAATAATCGATAACTCACTGAAAAATGTTTTGTTTATTAATGCAGTAGTACAGTATCTTCATTCTCGTCTTCCATGTAACAACATATATATATCCAAGCATTATTTTCAAATGCTCTCGAATTTTCGATGATCAAGGACGGTACAATGTTACAGTTTTGCTCAATGTAGATACTGTAGCCTATACTTATTTCTCATTCATTTCTGTTGAGCTTTTGCTTATCACGTATCTGAATATGTCACTGGCGGCTCATGCCCACGAAAAAGGTGAAGTGCCCGTATCTTTTACTGTACAGCACTTCACCTGTTTCGTGGGATCGAGCCGCCAGTTGTTCTAATACATAGGAGTACAAAACAATACTCCTTTTTTCCAAACAACATGCAACATTGCTATTGCGAATGAGAAAACTGTGAAAATGAAAGATAGCTCGAATCATGTTGGCTTTGAATATACTGTATAGCCTATTACCTATATGTTGAATTGCATCCGTCTTCTAATTGGGGGGGGGGGGGGGCTGCAGAAATCTCGATAGCGGGGATTCGTGGATCCAGGCATTGTGTTGGGAACAGAGCAGAGAAACATCAAAATAGAGAGAGATAAGAGAAACTAGGAATTTTTCCAGAATTGTTGCAATTTTGATGTGTGTATTCAGTTATTAATGAGTTTTCGTAGTTTTAGTATTTTGATAGTAAACCCCTTTTTTAAAATCTAATTTCACTTGTTTAGTGGAATTTATAATGACTTATTCAACCTTGACAATTTTTCAATATAGTGAACGACCGATCTTCATCATAATAATCCCTTCAATCCTCATGTCTAATTACCAACAAAGAGAACGTGAGAGCAGTATAGTGAGTGTGAGCAGAAGCACGCATGTGAGCATTGAGACGTAACCAGCAGGCTATACTCCCCAAGGAAAATTCCACGTCTTCATACCCTTTGTTTGTTCCTATATGATTTCTGTTTACAAACTCAATGAGTTGACTTGTTCAATGATAATACACACATTCATGTTGTCTCCTCTCTATAAACTACCCGGAGATTCCCTGAACTAAGATATTAGCAAATAAGATGCATGCAGTTCCCTGATTTTGACAATGTTGCGTAAATAATTATTATTGTGTTGTACATAGTGTGAGTAAACGCTCAGGTGTAATAATTGGCAGGTTGTCGGGCAATTAAATTACTATTTGCATGTGAGTTACGCATTGTTTGCTGAAATGCATTTATGTGAAATGTAAGATGTGAAATTAGGATTAAGGACCTAACTCCTTAAAAAATTGTATCACAAGATTGACAAGATAAATAGTATGTAAGAGCACAGAGAAATTGAATCCAAAAGTATAAACATCAGGAAAGGATTACCCTTCTCTGCTGACTGATGTGTAGCCTAAGGATCCGTAAAGGTACGCTGCTAGAGCCGCGCGGAATGAGCTGCGTGGCTCTAAATTCGCTGCCAGAGCTGCCCAGCTCTAGCTGCGCTGCTTTAACCAATACAAATCTATTCACGTTACTATATTATGGATGTTCACTCTGTTATCAGGGCCGATAATGTATACTAAATCAATAAATAGTGAACCTTCTGAGCCATTTTCAAGTAAATTTAACTATTTTTTATTGATTTAATATACATTACCGGCCCTGATAACAGAGTGAACATCCATAATATAGTCCTAATACATCCATTAGTAGCCCTAATAACAGAGTTAACAGTCCTTGGGAATCGTACCTGAAGGGTCGTAATAATTAGTAGGCCTGATTTATAAAGCTGAATATATCACTATAAGATTTATACAGCACATTACTTTTAATTCCACTTGATTATCACACAAATAACTGTAAATAATATTTTTAGAAATAAGAAAAACTCTAAAAACTAATATTTTACCTTCCAAGTAGAACACACTACTTGGGACCGAGGAAGAAGGTATAAGGTATAGGTGGGTAGGTTGCACAGCCCATTGAAATATTTCTCTAATAAAATTACTCTTTTACAATTCAAGTTTCTTAGTTTTTCCTTTCTTAGGATTCCTTTACGATATAAAGATATACGAGTATATCAGTTATTAGAATTTGATATTCGATTGGCAGAGGGAATTTGTAAAATGGATCCGATAGACTTCTAACTAAGCTTCATCATCTACCTCATGAACGATAAACCCTATTGGTATTGACAAAATAACTCCATCTTTTCTATAATGTTGGAAGTTAGTCTACGAACCGTCTAACCATGGGCGGAGTTAGAAGATATTGCTTGGGGGGGCATCCGGGGGGGTCTGGGGGGTATGGAATACCCCCCAGGAGGAGGGGGGTTCGGGGGGCCTCCCCCGGAAAATTTTGGAATTTTTAGTTGGAAAAACTCAGTTTTGAACAAATCCCTGACGTCCAAAATAAATACTACGGCTGTTAATAAATCAACTTTTTCTCTTTTTTTTCAATTTATTGTAAAAATAAAATATTTCACAAACTTTTCCCATACATCATTGGAAAGCTAATACATCATCGGATTTTTTATAACTTCAATAATTACCTTATACGTCGCCTTAAACGCATCCTTGTAATTCAAAATAGAAAATAATTACCTACTTTTTTGTAATTTTCTGCACAATATACACAGTTTCAAGCACATCCTTGATGTCCAACATGAATAAAAACAATGTTGACAGGTTGAATAAACTTTGAAATTCATTGATATCTTGAGAGCTAATTTAAGAATTGTACAAAAAATGGAAATAGCATTACATTTGAACGACTTAATTCAATTGTTGCAAGAAATTTCTTATTTGCATTGTGATAGAACATATTATTTCATATTTTAGCATAATATTGTTAAAATTATACAAATGAAAATCAAACATATACATTGGAATATCTTACACAATTTTTATTAAAATATAGTGCACATTTCTTATATATTAGTGATGGTTTTAATTTTTTTCTCTAAAATTGTCATAATTCACAAATATGGTAATATTTAGTATATTAAGAAGCTTGAATAAAGTTAGGTGAATTGAGAGAAATCGAACAAGTCATTGCATTGAATTGCAATTTAATGGCATTGAAACGTTGAGCTTGAATTGCAATATAAGTTCAGCCAATAAGATTGAGAAATATTTATACTCCAGAATATGGAAAACAAATCAGCAAATTGACCCAAATGAATTGAATAGGCTAGATCACTTTCTTGAAGGATTTTCAAGAAAATCCAAGAAATGGCAGCGAGCCTTTGGACAAATAAGGTGTACTAACTTGATTGTTGCAAGCGCAAAAATTCAAATATCTATAAGTTATCTATAAAAGCGAAATGGCACTGACTGACTGACTGACTGACTGACTGACTGACTGATTCATTCATCACCAGAACTAAAAATCCACTGAATCGAATGCGTTCAAATTTGGCAGGCATGTTCAGTTGAACGTTTAGACGCGCGCTAAGAACGGATTTTTGAAACTTTTCAAGGATACGCCCAATATTTGCATTTTTCTATAGTTTCTCTGCGTTTTCTCAAAATTTTCGAGAACCAATCGGCAGAAAATGTTGAAATTTTGTGGAGAGGTTCGCCTAAGGTCTAGAAATGTTGTGTTGAAATATTTTTGAAATCCGTTCAAGATTACGCCAGTAATCAGGTTTTTCGAAATTGTAGATGTATTGCGGGTTGCATATCTTCCGCGTTCATACAACCAATCCTTACCGTAAATTCAATGTTTCAGCAAGATTATAGATGAACTAATTTAGGAGATATTGAATCAATTTTCAAATTATGACCGATATACTTCCCAAGGTTATGCTCAATATTAGCTTCTATTTTTTGGAGTTTTCCTTGGATTTTTCGAGAACCGATTGACAGAAAATATTGAAATTTGGTAAACATCAGGAGAAGGCAAGCGAAGCGAGCCTGCTGGCTAGTATAAAATAACTTTTAGATAGAAATTTGAAAAAAATTGGTCCACTAGACACTGAAACGGTCAAATCTTAGCGGAATACTCCTAGATTAGGTCTAGAAATACTGTGCTTGATAAATCTCTAATTCCTTCTGAGGTTACGCCAGTTAGAACGTTTTTGATTGTTTGGAATCTGCTTTTCTGTTTATTTCACGGAAACTAATGAACTAAATACGTTCAAATCATATACCTAGGTTGAGCTTACGTAGGCCTAATAGAACAACTGATTCAGAACAATTTCTTAAAGTATCCCTATCAAGTGATATGATGGTCGAAGAAAATCCTTTTGAATGAAATTTGCAGGCAAGCGAAGCGAGACTGTTTGACTCACACTGCTCATACTGTTGGGGGTCAAGGGGGCGGAGCCCCCTGGTTAGGCTGAGAAGGCGAGCGAAGCGAGCGTGCCGGCTAGTATAAAATAAAAAACTTCTAGATAGAAATTTGAAAAAATTGGTCCACTAGACACTGAAATGGTCGAATCTTAGCGAAATACTGCTACCCCGAGTTAATTGGGGTTTTGGATGTTAGCAGCAGTTTTGAGACGTAGTTTTTCTTATATAATTTTTTTCATTCATTTCATTTTATTTCTTCATTTTTTTCTGGGACGATCTAGGGGGGCACTGTGCCACTACCCCCGATCTAGTGGACCAGACACTGAAACGGTCGAATCTTAGCGAAATACTGCTACCCTGAGTTAATTGGGGTTTTTGATGTTAGCAGCAGTTTTGAGACGTAGTTTTTCTTATAAATTTTTTTTCCTTTATTTCATTTCATTTCTTCATTTTTTCTGGGACGATCTAGGGGGGCACTGTGCCACTGCCCCCAATCTAGTGGACCAGACACTGAAACGGTCGAATCTTAGCGAAATACTGCTACCCCAAGTTAATTGGGGTTTTTTATGTTAGCAGTTTTGAGACGTATTTTTTATATAAATGTATTTTTTCTTTTTTCTTTTCTTCCCTTTCTTTTTTCTCTCTTTTTTCTTATTTTCCCTTTCTTTTTTCTCTCTCTCTTTTTTTCTTTTTCTTTCTGGGACGATCTGGGGGGGCACTGCCCCCCCATGCCCCCCCCTAAATCCGCCCATGCGTCTAACCAGCCCGTATGTAACCTTAATTTTTAAACCAAGTGAAGCTCTCATGTCAGTGCAGCTATTATTAGTCTATATTATTAGTACTGCTAAGAATAACACAAAAATATCAGTCAGTGGGCTAAACAAACGCGTTGAAAATACTTTAGAACTCTGCGCAATATAATTTTTAATTAAAAGTTCTTGTTTGTGGAATTTTGTTAAACACATATTCTACTTTAGACTCTGGCATCAGCCTAGACCTTGTCACATTGATGGATCTTTTTTCACTTACCGTACTGCATTTCTGAATCTATTTCCACCATTTTTCATGTTTTTGTGTCAAATATTGATACACAAATATGGATAGTCGATGGATTTTGCGTCATTTCTTGAACATGTAAACTGCAAAGTGTTGACTAGTAAACTTTGAGCAGCAAATTGGCAACAAGTGCCGTCTCTCTAACTAAAACAATTCAGTTTTATAAACAAGAGTATATGATTTTCGGCAAGGATTTGCTCAAAATCCACAGTTTCAAAGTGCAGTTGGTTTTGTTCGTAACGTTCGTGGAGTTCCCATTGTATAGGTCAGATTATTTTTCTTCTCAGATTAGGTACGTTTTTCAAATTTCAATACAAACTGGTCTTGTTATTTAGGCTACCATTGAATAAGCCAGATGAGGGATCGTCTAGATTAGGAATAGGCTACTTTTTTCATTTTTATTTCCAATTGCAATTAGTTGCTCCTGTTCTTGTTCGTATTGTTCGGTTAGTTCTAATTGAAAAAAGAAGATTTTCAAATTTGTCATTCTCATGAATAACTTTGAATCCACCGTTAAATTTGAGTCTGATTCTCAGATAAGGATTGATTAATCTTTATGATTAGGCATACTTATTGCTCCATATATTATTATTATTTTATTGCTCCCAGGTGATGTTCCTCCAATTATTCTCATCTTCCAAAACGTTTTAATTGATTATCAGGACTTTTTTCATTCACAATACTTTTCTCAAACACCAATTTTCTCCTTGTTTGCCTCTTATTTGTATAAAATGCTTCCAAAATTCAATAATTATCAACCCGTATTTGTTCAGAGTTAGTGCTCAGATTCCATGAATGATTGTGATATCATTATGTCATACTTGATTGTGTGACAATCACTATTTATTGATTCACTAAGGCTTTTTGTATTCGACCAATTGATATCATATAAGTAACAAATGAATAATTTGTTTTCTTCGTTTTAATTCTTATCAGCTTCTCTTTTGGAGTTTTACATTTTATGAGCTGAGGATCGACATCAATTTTTAGCTTCCTTTTAGCCTCTTCCTCTCCTCCGAATACAAATGCAAGAATTTAGACTATGTTCTATTCTTATTTGACAACGTTTTGCCTTTTCATTTAATATGGATAACTACCACAATATCACCTTCACTACTACTCAAAAAATATGTTCTATTCCTCCAAATTCTCGATTTCATCTTCTGGTAAAGCCTAATTGAATGAAATTAATTCAGGTGATAATTTAAAATTTTCAATTGAGAGTATTGTCAGTTAATTGAGGATAGTATCAAAGCTAAACTCTAGGTTTAGAAACATTCTGCAGTATCGATAGAGGATAAGTTTAGTCTTTACTGTATTTCTGATTATGAAAAGGTTAATTTACCGTAGTAGTACACGGGATTGGGAAACAATTTTATTTATTTATTAATTGACTTTTTACAAGGCGAAGTTAGGACTCATAGGTCCTCTCTTACACTTAACCCCAATGAGTTCAAATCAAACGAATCTCCTGAGAATCCTGTCGTTGAGAGATAGTCTCTTATCAATTATTATCTTTGTATGCAATGTATAACTTAATTTTCACATTTTTATATCGTGAACTAGTAATCTTTAGATGTTCCTATGAATATGAATGTAATAAACCTATTAAATTGATAATTTCATAGTAGGCCGTGTAAACCAACTCTGTTTTAACAAAGCGTAGCTTGAGCTTGATTTTAACAGATTAAAAACAGTTTTTATCGGGAATCTATACTGTTGTTCCAACCATTTACAAACTATTTTTTTAGGTGGTGATAGTGAATCAATGGACCAAGTGAAATTTACTTGGTGATTGAAAGATGAACCACCTTCAATGAATAGGAGGCTCAGTCTTATTTTTGATTTTGACTCTACGTCTACCCTCCATTTCAAAACTATTCATCCAACTTTTTTTACAATCTCTAGTGGACCATAAATAATTAGCTAAGTTTTTTTGTCCAATAGTCTCCATACAATATGTCTAACGGGGCCAATAGATCACGCAAGCCACATAGTACAGTAGCAGCTAGTTAGTGCGAAAAAAGCGAGTTCAATCTAGCGTAACGTGAAGCTGAAGCGTCTGCCAATATTATTGGCGGCCGATTCCCAATCACAACCGGCGTCGAGTATTGTATAGTCTGTCCAAGCACAGAAGACATTATGGAAAGATGGGAAAATGACTCCAGCTCGGTCAATATTGGTTCAAAAATTACAAATTTGGTCTCTAATTGTAGATAAGAATGTTTTCTACAATTTGAAACCAAATTTGTAATTTTTGAACCAATATTTACTGAGCTGGAATCATTTTTACATCTTGCCAAAATGTCTTCTTCGCTTGGACAGACTATATAGAAAAATGTGTGGCGTGACTGTCACGCCAGACATTGTAACTCGGCTGACGGTCACCAGAGGGCGCTGCAAGGCGCCGGATGTTCACTGTACGGACGTGCGAATTTTTGCCCGTTTTTTCTGCGTGTCTCCGGGAACAGTGTATCATCTGTCCCTACTCCCCTCCCCGTAGTACCATTGGAATGTCTTGCGGTTCCTACAGGCTGCCAGACGCTAGAGGCTTGCTAACAAACCCCCTCCCAACCACCACACCGCGGAGCGCCGAAAGTCTTGCGAGAAGCGAACCTAACCTAGTTCAGTCTTCCATCGGACGGCAACGTGGAAGCATGTCCCAGCCTGTGAGTCGCTCCGTGCCGGCTTTTTACGTATGCCGCGAATGCGTGGTTCCGAAACTGTCTGGAAATTTTTGTATGAATATTTCGTCGTGCGTAAAAAACTAATTGAAATAATTCAATTCAAGTTCATTTCATTGAACTGCCAATTTTTAGTAGTTTTGTGCTGAATATTTTTTGAATAGTTGTGGAGAAAACTACATGAGAAGAAAATTTTGAAAATACACGACGTATTTTCATTACGATGCATTCATAGTTCATGTGACTGTTGGGCTATTCTTCAATAAATTTCGATAATTGACAATTGTTTTTTATGTGTATAACATTGTGGTGTGTGCAATAGTTGAGAAACAGTCAATAGTTTGAAACATTTAAGATTTTCATGAAAAAATTATCTCTTGTATCAAGTTTTAAAAAAACGTGTAGTAAGATTTCTGTCAACTTCAGATGAACTATTTTAAACATTTGTTTTAGCCTACACATCTTTTTGCAAATTATTCGTTTTAGAAAGTGGAGGGAGTAGTCGGTTTTTTGTTGTATTTTGAGCTCTCATCAAAGTGTTATGAGGAAACAATTTTTGTGATATTCTCCATTCTCGTGAACATTGTGCCAAAGTTTTTAAAAATTCGTTCGGAAAAATTCCCGGTTCGGAAAGTTGCAAGTATTCATCGATATTCGCAATCCGTGAAAATATTTGAATTGTGGTAAAAAACTAACAATTTTTTATGTGAACTTAGTGAGAAGTTACCGTGAAGTTCCATTAATTACAGTGTCATAAGACAGTTTGTGAACCAATTCAAATATCCTTGAAACTTGATAAACTGAATTCTTATTCATCATAAAAATAATCATCTCTGTCAATTTTTGAAGAAAATAGTTTGCCGCAGTTATTTTACGCTTCGAATTTCATTACGCGTAATTATCAACTACCTGTTGTTACTACGACGAATTTTGAGAACAAGAAAACAGCTAGTTTGTTGAACTTAGAATAATTATCATCTTAGAAAAATTACAGCTACAATTTACTCAAACTTGAACTTGAACTCAATGCTTTCTTTAAATTTGAAATCCCATTGATCACAATAATAGCCTAATTATTGTTACTCAACTCAAAGAAACTTTATACCAAAGATCTCCGGCTAAAACTTCTTTAATTTCCTCAAGTAAAATATTTATAAAATTTTCACTAGTTTGTGAGAAACACAAATTCAATTGGTAAAATTTACAAGTTTCTTTGAGTAAATCGAGTACTCTTTATATAAATACTGTACATCAAACTCTTCCGATAACTAATCTTTTTCGTGCTTCTCTTTAACGAAATTTTTGGAGGAGCTTCAAAAAATAATATAATTTTTTTGAAATATTCTCTATTAATTACATTTTTACCAGTTCTTCTGTAAATTTGTATAATCTCTCTGAACATTCTCTGGGTGGTCAACCAATAAAAAGCGTGTTTTTTTATCTCTCTCTTTCAATTATGCTAGAATTTTGGGAAGTATCATCAACTAGAAATCTATCCAAAGAGAAACATTGGTGTTGTAATTTTCGAAACCAGTGATTGGCAAATTGAAAACAAGGAATCTGGGACAGATTAGTGGTACAAACTATGGTTAGTTTGAAGAGTTTGTGCTCGTTTCTGCTGTGGTTCGTCCTATTATCGGCCGGTGCTTTCACAATATGCTCGTCTTCCTCTTCCTCGCCCTCCACCGATGTCGTCTCTTACGAGAAACTGTCTGATGGTGAGATGGAAATGCTGGTACGGCATAAGGGAGTTTCAGCCAAGGAAACGTCTATGAGACCACGGGGACAGAAGAATGGGTGAGTAGAAGGAAATTTCCTCCTGTCTTATTTCGCTTCCTATATGATTTCTAGTCTGATATTGACAATATAGGATACATTTTTCGTTGTATCGATTGTTCAAATCGACAATTGATTCTTTCTTTTTTTCACCATGATTCGTGTCACCATGTCACCAATCTTTCTCATTTCTCTTCTAATGTAGCTTTATCATTAGTATCAAACATTATTTATCAATGTAAACAATAGACTTTTAAAGGGCTTTATCCTTTATTTTTTTATAGAGCGTCGAGCGCTTGCACAGAGCTAGGAATATCTATACTAGGGTATCTATAAATACTGCAGAATCTAATGACTCACGAGAGACGGAAACAACTGATGATACCATCTTGGTTTTTCAACAATTTGCATCAAATTTTCAACAGTTTGTATCGAGTTTTTAACAATTTGCATCGAGTTTTCAACAATTTGTATCCAGTGGTGCCTATTTTCTTGTATATTTCTTTGGAAGATTGAATGTGTATGAAATGGTAGTAAAATGAGAATAGAAAACTATTTTTGAGAAAAGTGTGCATAGTCCACTCAATTTTATGAAGGATTAGAGAGAGCTGCTTGTATTGCAAAATGTCCTCGATTGTAGCCGATTATAAACTCATCTTATGGATTATTATAATCAATATAATTTCATCCTCCAATAGTTATTTCTATTTTTTCCTAATATTTCAATCGGTTTATCCATGCTTGAATTTACTCGAAAGTTTTATTTATGGGGAAGTGCTTTTGATAATAACTCTATTCTCCTCATCCACCGTTTCCAATTCAATTGAGATAGTTTGAACCACTTGCTGTATTTCTTTCCACGTTCCCAATAGAAAAATACAAAATTAAACCGAAATCAAAAACAGTTGTCATTCGAGAAAATCTATCAATGAAAATAAATCACTGTTTCCGTTTCTCTTCCTTTTCTGGGATGAGGCGCAGATGTTCAAAAAACAATCGAAACCAATTCCTAGAGGAAAGGACGTGCAAAGAAAAGTACGCGCAAGCTGAGAAGACACGCTGTTACAATACACTTCACATAGAAATGGAGTGTCTTCTCCTCTATTGCTGTCGTGTATTGTACGAGCGAGCAGAGAAGACACGTCGTTACATTGAAAATGTATTGTAGCTGCGTGTCTTGTCAGCTTGCACGAACGTCAACAGGTGGCGTTCAATCTTTGCCTGGCGCTGTCAAGAACCACCTGAAAAGAGGATGGACTCATGAGTTGACTCATTCTATTTGTTATAAATCACCTGGTGTTGACTGTGTGGGGCAGCTTGGAATTTTACGTACATTGTTCGACTTTTCAAAGAGATAACGTGGCATGAAGAGGATTAACACATCGCCAGATAGTTCCTACCTTAATTGGTCAATTTAAGAATTTTATGGTCATTGTCTAAGTAGGGGATTCAAGACATATTCATGGTCATTGTCTAGAAAAGAAGGGTTTTCAGGACGATTACAAATGGAATTTCTTGGAAATTTTGATGAATTCAGCTGAATTTTTTGGTCAACCAGCTAATAGAATAGCAGATAAATAAAATGAACATCAATTCAAACTAGATAAAAATTTGATATGTAAATGGATTAGTACTGTTCCTTCTGGTTGATGCAATGGGAAATACACTGATTTTAAATTACAAAAGTATTTCGACCTAAATCTTGATTTCATAGTCGTGTAGATGAAGTCATGAGTTTTTTATTGTTCTGTCATGGAAATAATAAAGAAATGTATCTGAACAAATTTTTAAATTTGAAGCGATGTGATTGATTTTCAACAGTAATAAAATTTTCAACTATAACGCCACGGAAATGTTTATTCAACACTATAAGCTAATAGTAATGAAATAAATTGAACAGACCATAAAACAGGAATATATTAGTTTTTTCTTATTTATTCATGAGTTTTTCAATAGCTACTCCAAAATCAGTATCCATCATTATTATTCCAAATAAACTTGAAATCCCACGTTTTTTACACAGACTACTAAATATATGAATTGGCAAACTGAATTTTCCTTATTCCTTGTGAAATTTATCGTACGATCCATTGTTATTTCCATAACAATAGGTTTTTGTTACCTAATAGGGAAAAATGCAGTGCTGAATTAAATACAGTAGGTATTGAATTCTCCTCAAATTAACAAAATGAGAATTTTGTGTCTGAATTACCAATTAAACCTCAATCGAAATAATTATGTACTGAATTAATATGGGGAAGTATGAACTAACATAAACAAGATGGATCACAGTTGTTATGTATTAATCAATTTTATATTTTTGGAAATGTAAAATAGAACTTTGATTTGATTTTAAAAGCTGTAGCCTATTTTTACAATTGAATGAGATCTATTTTTATCAAGTTATGTGTTAAATGAAACATGACTAGGCTGGGTTACTATAGTTGACTGTTGACTAGGTTCCTATAGTTGACTAGGTTACTGTAGTTGACTAGGTTACTGTAGTTGACTATAGGCTTAGTCACTGGAAATTTATACAATGCAAGTTCGAATGAAAGTGTAGGTGACGAACAACTGAAACTGAATTACATCATGGAATGTGCAAAAGTGGGCCACTGCTAATCATCGACATCAAGAATCAAAGTATAATCATTAAATTCATCGGCGCTGATTCATGGCCTAAGTTTGTCTGACATTATTTCAACATAATAATTGTCTTCCAGTCTAGACTGAGAATAAAATGTTGAAATTTCATAGTTATGCTACAAACTAAAATGTTTATGAAGCGTTTAAGCGTTTTTAGCGGAATGCGGAAGTAATGTTAATAAGATAAATTATTATTTATTTCTCATGAATACGAAGTTTATTACACATGCCCAAAAATGACACAAAAATATCTGCTCATAAATAACTCACTCAATAATAATCAGCTCAAAAGATTTCCAAACACAAATTTTATTTTCAATAATGATATTGGTAAATTCCATAAATTACAGAAAATGATCTTGAAGTCAACCCCACAAAACTTTTGTAAAGTATTTACAAAATGTAAATAAAGGCATTCATCTATCTATCGATATACCTACAGTATAATTGATTTATTTAGATCTTATATTCAATCAGATAAATTTTATCTCAGTTTGATTAAGGAATATTGGTATTGTATCAGTGTGCTTTGAGGGTGCAAATTATTTGATGTGAATTATACTATTTACACTACCGTAATTTGGAAGTGCGGTATCATTGACATTCTTCTAGTCTCATGCGGTGGTTGACCTATATTACGATCATTCAAATTGTAATGGATTCCTAGAGAGGGATTTTATTCGCCAAAGCAGATCAGGACAATAGCAATAGCTGTGTTCTCTTATAACGGTTTCATCAATACCAGCTCAATAATGCTGCGAGTATAAAGGAATAGTCTGCATTTCTGCATTTATATTCACACTGTGTTATATAGTGTTACATACATAGTGTTTATGTCTATTGATTGTTGTCATCTTGTCAATCAGTTTAGAAGAACAATATTGATGTTTATTTACAAAGGTTTGATTTCCACCGTTTGCATTATGGTAAATCAAATCTTGAATGATGATAATTACATTGTAAAATGTGTTCATATAATACTCGTGGTTGATTGTTAAGGGCTACCTGTGATCAAGCAAAGATCATTGATGCATCGAGATGCATCTTGCATCATTTATTGAATCAAACGCAGAATGTCAATTACTTATTAGCGCAACAACTATTGAAGTCTGAATATTACAAGAAATCTATTTTAAGGTTCGCAGATATAATCCATTCCCATTCAATCACTAGTGTGTATTTTTGAGTAGAATAACCATTTTCTCATTAAGTTGGCCTTCTAGATTTTTGCAGTTGACTCAAAAATAATATACAAGAGCACATGCTGGCCCGAGTTATGTCAAAATTTCCAACACCCACCACTAAAGAAAACAATGTTATCTACGAAAATCTGGACCACCCCGTAATCAGTTTTAGACAGTAATGGATACTTCCTGTTGTAGGGAGGATTCAAAAACATACCCACATCATATTCTTGCTCCAAAAACTATATGGCAGCTATTTTTTGTTATAATATGTTCATTCAAAATGTTTCCTAATTGAATTTTATTTAAAAATGGTTATTTATCTTTTCAACATTCAACACTCTATGATCCTTTAAGGGTTCATTTTTCGCATCATTCGAATCATGTAAATGATATCAAAATCTAATTTCGTTTTTTGTATTCATCCTACTTGAACTGTTGATGATAATAAGCTTAAAAACTTAATAAATATTAATGACTTTCACTTTTACAACAGTACTCACGATTTTGTTGCTTGTCGGACGCGTTTCGTGGCACTGAGCCACATCTTCAGCGTACAAGGAGTAACTAGATACTCCTTTAGTATTTACTAAGTTTTTAAGCTTATTATCAAAATCTGTTGGATAAACTTCATGAATCTGTGCAAAAACTTACGTCCCTTATTCTTCTTCGAAAACTCCAAAATTAGATCATTATTCTTGAATTATATAATTAAACGTGTTCCAAATTGTAATCCTTGAATTTTCCGTCTGAAAACTTTATTGTTCGTGTTGAATACCAAAATTTGATAGTAGGCTAAACTAAGTCAATCAATATTCATCCAGAGGAGGACTTTATTCAACAAAAATTTCCTTGGTTCCGTGCAAATTCCAGTGATATGTTGCATTGGGACATTGGTAACATTTTAGAAAACAGTGACTTTTTATCTACCCTCGACTTCACAAGATACACTAAACTTGACTTTTTTGTGTTTGGAAGGATTATTTATTACTTCAGAAAGCTTTCCAGGTAGTTGTGAGTGGTACTTTAGATAACATGAACAACTTGTCATCAGAAAAGGACCTAAATCTTTTTCGGAGACTTGTTTGCGTGGCTGGGATCAGAATCGATGTTTTTCAAACTGTCAATCAAACACAG
Source organism: Sogatella furcifera (assembly GCA_017141385.1). Classification (NCBI taxonomy): domain Eukaryota; kingdom Metazoa; phylum Arthropoda; class Insecta; order Hemiptera; family Delphacidae; genus Sogatella; species Sogatella furcifera. Next base: position 21,009,675 of record CM029555.1, read on the forward strand.
GAACACAGACTGATTTAGTTGGAACTTGGAACGGCCCTTATTCATTTAGACACCAAACTGTTAGAAATCATTCCTGATGTTTTGTCGGACTTTGTAACGTTTCTTTGATTGACCGATAATTTTAGCAAAAAGTAGACTACGTTCTCATGCTTTTCAATCAATATGTAACAATCTACATTCAACTAACTCCGTAAATTACATATTACAGTAATAGCACACTGCATCTCGTTCACGGTATTTGACATATTTTTCACCAGAATATTATTTTATTATTCGAATGTACAAAAAATAGAAAGTAATAGAATAAAAATAGCTCACGAGATTTCTGAACTGAAAAATCAAATTGAGGCCGGCTCCATCATTTTTTTCAACTTATCGACTGTAAACCAATATCGTGTCAGAATAGAAAAATCACATCTAATTTCCAAAATCTCCCAATCACCAGAAAATGAATACCTCTAATTTCACAATGAGTAATTTCACTGACTAAACGACTGACTGACTCGGAATCTCACTCCCCCCACCACTCTCCGGCTCGCGGTTAATTTGTTATAATTTACACTACAGCTAATCAGCTACAGCTAGGTATTTGAAGAAATATGAAGTTTGCACTATTTTTTTCTCCTTTCTAGGGGTTTTATATCTCCAATGTGTAGCCTAGTATCTAGTAACTCCAACAAACGCACAGACAATTATGTGTCATGTTTGCTGTAAGTTATTCCTATATTTAGAAATACTATTTACTGTAATAATAAAATATGATTCTTGTAAATTTTTCTATACTTTTACCTATATTCTTCACTTGTACTTTATTATGTGGAATAAACGTGATTTTGAATATATTGATTTGAGTATATTCTTCCTGTTCTCAAACTTCGGACTCGCTTGAATTTAAAGTTTGAAGTTATTTCCATTCTTCTATTTCAAATTGGAAACTAAAATCTATGCCTGATAAATCTATGCCTATAATCTAAACATAATAATCTTGAACTCAATTATCAGATTTTTTATCATTCTGTATAATAGTGTTCATCTCTTCGTTACTAAAATATTGAGAATAAAAAGAGAGAGACACATTGGCATTGACATTGAACCTGATGAATGATTTCCCTGGGTAGATAATGTTACATCACAGTAATCGACGTATTAAGAGTATCAATTCATCCAAATCCTCAGAGTCCCTGAATGAGTTATTTTTGTGCAATGCTCATGTGTATTATTATTGAAGCCTATATACTTCCTTATATTCATCATTTTTCCTCGAAATGATAACATTTCAACTACTCATGTTTTGAATCACTCGTTCACTCCTTTTAACATGATACCAAATATTTTCAACTTCAACTTTGACTTTGAGGTTGAGGAATTAAAAATTTTTACTTTGACTTGAAGGTGAAGGAATTCTCAAAAACTATATTTTAAAGTTTATGTCCTTATACTCCTTATGAGTGAGTTCTGGACTTTTGCGAGTGTGATCAGAGTGGTGAGATGAGATGAAATAACCAAATAACGATTACAAGTTTGTATGTTCTAGCAAAGATTTTAATCATACAATGCATGGCATGGGGCACTCCATTAGGCACAATGGTTTGTTCTTCAATCAGGTCCAATTGTTTGTTTACATCAAATTTCATTCACTCCCCTTTATTGTGAAAAGTGTTTTGATTTCTGAATCTGATCTAGCCAACGCCATCATTATTGAAAAGTTTTCACATACTCAAGTTACAATAAACTGACTCAATAAATTGTGTGGTCAACACCTTTTCAAATCAAACCTGGAACAAATTCCAGTCAACATGAATCGTTTCGATAGAAAGAGAAAAGGAAAAAATATCGTAGGCGATAGAAGGAGAAAATAAATGAACATCGTAGACGATAGAAGAAGAGGAGAGATGAACATCATCGTCGATAGAAGAAGGAGAAAAGAAATAAACATTGTAGTCGATAGAAGGAGAGAAAAAATAAGCATCAATCGTTCTTACACCTGTCCTGTCTTTGGTCTTTTCCAGGCACCCTCTATCAGATTGAGGAGAGAGAAATAATAGAGAATGAATTGTAGTACAAGGGGACGGCGGTTTATTAGATTGTGGGAGGGATGCAAAGAACTATGCTATACACATATATACTACTATGGAGGGATGCGGGTTGCGCGTTTTTTCATTCATTCTCACTTCGTTCTGAAGAGACGTGAATAAATAGCTCTGTATCTTTTTTGCTCAGAGGGAGGCAGGGACTGGTGAGACAAGAGGGTGACACTGGAAAGAGGAAGAAGTAAAGAGAGAGAGGGTGTAAGAGAGAGAAATTGTGAGTTAAGGAGAGACTGATGAAAAACAGAAAGATTTTCGATTAAAAATAATTATTCGTGAACTTTTATCAAGTAGTATATTAGTAAATTTTTTTTTACCTGGAAGGGCGAAGTTAGGGCGGAGCCAGCCCTCTCTCACACTTGACAAGAGAGGAGGATATTTCCTTAATTATGAGAAACAAGCGAAGAGAAAGTTGAAATAGAGAGAAAGATAGAGGAGAGAATGAAAGGTATGAGAGAGTTGGAGAAGAAAATAGATGCAAGAATGTTGGGAGGGGGGGGGGTGAATTATGATGGGGAAATATAAAAATGAGGAAGAGAAGGGAAATGTAGAATAAGGAATAAGAAGAAGAAGGAAGGATGAGAAAAGCTGAAAATTTATTTTCTGCTAAATACACCGCGAACACAAACTAGAAAGACGCTAGGTAGCGTGATAAGGAGCTAGTAGTGATTCAAAAACTATGTTCGAGCAGAAATATCAAGTTTATAATTCAGCAGAAATTTTTTACAAACAATTATTATTACAAGTAAAATTCAGAAAACATTTAACACCAATAATCGAACCTGTTGAGATTTCAGTGAAATTATGCTAGCAAATTCAGCCACAATTCAAGCTGAGATTTCAGTAGAAATCTTTCACAAACAGATATTCCAAATAAAACTTAGCAAATATATATTTTTATAGAGATTCTAAGAACCGAGATTTTAGCAGAGATTTTGTACAAGCAGAGAATGTTTTTTTTATTTTGCGAAAATAAGTCGGACAGCAACAAAAAAATAAAACGATCCTAATGGATTTCCATTTTTCATTTAAATTCTCATTCTGTAGCACGTCTTCCGCTAACAAGCAGTTTTCAGTGAAGGTTTCAAGCTGAGATTTCGTGCCAGTAGAGATTTGAAGGCGCTAAACGCAATGAATGCAGGTGCATTGTGCATCGAACTCTCGTATCTACACTTAGTACAGGTGTTTCTGTTGCATTCTCAGTGCACGTACACACAGGCACGCGCGCCCTCTAAAAAACACCCACACATCAGTCACCGATACTGTGTGACAATGGGCTATGTCCCTGTATTGCATGCACGCGACCCCAGCTAGAAACTTCCCCTCTAGATATCCCTACTCAAGATATCTTCTTCCGCCACTTAAAAAATCTCGCCACTTCTCTGCCCACTCGTTCTTTCTCTTTTCATTGTTTTCTTCACTCCACCTCCCTTCTACAAACATCATCATTTTATCAATCAAATTCTATCATTTATCATCATTTCATCATTTGTTTACCTTATTTCAGGGATGTTGCCTTTTCGTCTAGGGCTACTATCACCCTTGAGATTGAAACAAGATGTGTTGATATAAAAAATACTAAAAAGGGAACTGTGATGTCAAGTTTTATCCATTAACTTAGAGATTGTTAGATAAATAAACTTGTTTCAGTGAAACATTCGTACATTCTTCCAAACATGGTTCCATCATTATTCTTGATTTCTCTGTGAATTTTATTTCTTTTATGAATCTTCTAACTTATTCAATACTCAGCTCTGCTATTTGAACTCTTTTCTCTCTAGAAACAGTATATCAGTGCTGCGTTAATGTAATAGTAAATTTAATCTGGAATAGAATAGTATCAATATTAATAGTAAATTGAATAGCGGTGAACGCTATCCATCTGGAGTTCAATCAAAAGAAAAGTAAAGATATCAACACCAAAAGTATGATACTTATGTAATGGTGCATATACACAAAAGTAATGATACTAATTCTAGACTACTAAAAGAAAAGATACTTTATACCAGTAAAGATAGTATCAGTGTGTTTCACCACAGACAGAAATTAAATTAGGGAGTGGCCAATATAATGAGTAGGAGTTATCGTACTCTGATTGCTCGAAAGAATTCTTCCACGCACCTGATTGGTTGTTAAATTTTGTACGGTGCACGAAATGGCGGTTGTGATTCAGAACAACAAAATGGCGGATTTCCATTTATCAGATGGTTTCCTCCATGTTTTGACAAGAAAGATCACAATAGAATAGTTCTATTCTCAGCACTGGTTTCGACATCGAGTAGCTTCAATCATTGCACAGTAATATACTATTTTGAGCTGATCGTTTATTGTACAGTAAAGATCTAATAATCATGTCATTTATATGCTACATTAATTTACTATTAATTTCATAACTATAGTAATTGAGATTGATGACAGCATCAATAATTGATATTACAAATATTGCATCCTTAATTTCGAGATAATTTCACATTGAAATACTTTATCCAAATCACTATCCTCAATCGATGCAATTCTCCAGTCATGCAATATTTTAATTAGTCATACAATGACTACCGTTCTAAATTCTTCAAACGCGAACCTTTAATGACGCTGGCGATTTTGAATTGCGGTTCAAACTATTACTATGACAGGAAATTAGTTAATCCTTCAACTTGATAAGTGTTGTCGTCATTTGGCAAACAAGCTAGTGTGAAACCACGGACTTAGATTCTTTATCTGTGGCGAAATTAACGAGCACACATCTGGCCTTATAATATTTTTTTCAATAATATGTTTAGAAAATGCAATTACATCGCATCAAATTGCTATTCGATTGTCAATATTATGTTCGAAAAATGCACTTCCATTGCACCAAATTGCATTTAGATGTATTGCAATCTTGCTGACGTAATTCCGCTTTGATCAGGTTTGATCAGTGGAATAGCTATAATGTAAACTTAGGATTATTATTCCATCAAAAATAGATACTAGAATCACGCATGAGGCTATAATGATTAGTCTATTTTTTGGTAGTTAAGGACTTAGATCGCATTTCTTTGAAGTCCTCTTTGTAAATGTATTCATAATTGAAATTTTTCCATTTTTAACGAAGTAGAAGCTTGACTAAGTTTATTTGAGTTATAATTGCTGTCATATTGGTTCCTTCTAGATTTTTTGCCTCTTTGATTTGATCCTATCATTGATATCATAATCTTTTTTATTTTATCACAACAGCAATAAGATAAGAGTGACTACTTCGCTAAATAATTGCGGTTAAAAATTCCTAGAACATTTCGTTGCATTTTTGTCTCCTCATTCTCTCCATCTCTCCATTTTCTCAGAGCTATCTTGATCTACTTTCTCCAGTAGCTAGGAAAGTTGTTTTAACTTTTTTTACCTTGCTCCTAGTCTTCAGAATCCTGATCTTATAATTAATCCTCCTCTAATTGCTGATTGTTTCCATTTACCATTAATCGTTCATTTACCGTTCATCAAGTGACATTTATTAACAACTCCCTGCAATGTAAAATGGATCACTGTAGTCATACATAAGGATAACTCAGATTTATTCAGGAGAACCAAAATTCATCAGCGGTCTGCTATTCCTCAGTTGATAATGAATTAATTATTGATCTAAATTTTCCACCATTAACAGATCGCTATTAGTTTGTAATATAGATTAAGCTTTCTTAGTCTTTCATTAGTTTATGGTCATGGAAATTCTTTAAAGTTCGAAAGATCTCTCGTGAGTAGACTGTGGATTATTCCATAGTTTTTGAAATTTTTCTCTCACATCATCCTATAAAACGTTGTTTGAACTTTTTCAAAGTGTCTTATGATTAGCCTATCCAGACTGCCCTCTCCCTTTCCAAAATTGTTGGGGGAGGGGGTTGTTATGCTAGGTAGTTGCAAGAAAAAATCTACTCAACTACGAAAAATAAGCTGATTTAGTCGTTCACATTGCAAGATCATTGGTATTGATCCACAGACAAGCTCAGAACTTTCAACAAATACCTGATAAGTAGCAAAAAGTGAGAAAAAGTGATTAATATCAGACAGACAGAGAGTGAAATCTGCAATTTAGCAGACAGACAACCTGCTAAAGAGTCTGTCTGGCCGCGAAAGTGGTTCAAGGTCACTCAATCCTGTTGCAATAAGTTAGTTTTTGTTCAGTTCTTTAACCTTTTCAAGTCATGAACAGAAGAGTATCCGAATGAAATAGTTCGGTTCATTCGAAAACGTCATGTTTGAGGAATGCTCAGTTAACCGGAGCTGAGGTTGAAGCAAAGTAGATAACATTCAGTACGTTCTTATGTCGTACTGATTTATGTCGTACTGCCACTGCTTTAATAAAAAACTAGCTTTAATTATTATTATTAAATTGAACTGGATGATTTTGAAATTCAAAATTCAAGCTGTCTGTCTTCTGTAAATATGTAATAATCATAATATCTGAGAGACAGTTTGTTTGTCCTTAACCTAATGTTGACATGATTGAAAAGTTATACCTAGAGCGAGGATGGACGATAGTGATTATTAAAACTTGCAAGATTTTGTCACTTCATTGCCATTATATTTCTTCGATTATCATCATCATTTTCCCGTTTCAGTGCAATATTCAACATAAATTGCACTTTATTCCTTGTTGTGACACTCTTGATATTCACTTTCAAAGCTTTTTCATTCTAACATGATCATAAGAAATAACATAATATGTTATTATAATACAATATTCTATAAGATATTTAAGTAATGAGACACTAGGCAAGGGTGAGAGATCAAGTACCGAGTGAGAGCTTACAGATTAGGGTGACAAATCATGAGTCATTCAATATTCAATTGAACCAGTTAAAACTTATGAAAGTGATGAAGAAAGAAAACGAATGGTTAAAACTTGTGGTAGGCTGTAGGTGACGCCTAAAAGTGAGGCTAATTCGTCTGTCTCTTGTACGTGATTTAATCTATTAACAGCTGATGTAAAGCATCGATTTCCTCTTTTAATTACAAAAACACCATCTAGGCATAGCCGCAGAGGAGGTAAACCTGAGGAGGTTATACATACTCTGTGGCATAGCTGAATGATAACTTCAATTGACAACATCAGCTGTTGGAGTGCACAAGGAGCCGATGAAACCGCATAACTTTTTGGCGTCAGCACTAGCAAGGAAGCTCTACTCAACGCTTTTTCCTCACTTTCAGTAGAAGAGGGGAATTGTCACTCAAAATGTTATACACCATTGTAGATGAGCACACAGCCAAAAGGAACGTCGATAAAACGGTCTAAAAATAAAATAGATAACACTATGCGAACTATCTTCCTTTTTTAACGGCTTCGCCAATACGAAAATACGCACATTGCATCCAATTTTTCCTTGAGTGAAATTATTGTAGAGGTCTATTTCGGAATGCAGCTCATAATCTAGCACTGGCGGCCGTGCCCATGAAACAGGTGAAGTGCTGTAGAGTAAAGATACGAGCACTTCACCTGTTTCGTGGGTACGAGCCGCCAGTGTAATCTAGATATCACTCCAAGAATCTGTTTTTAGTCTAAGGTGGTTGACTTCATTTTGTTCTTTCAATCATAGAATAAGTGATAGGCCTAATTCTTTTGGAAAATTTATTTAGAAAAATTGAAAATAATTTTAAATCATTGGTTAAACAAGAAAAAATTGTAATAAGTTTCATCTGAAAGTTTCAATAATGATTTATCTATGAAAGAAAGTTCCCGGAGTTTTGTATTTGATTGGAATTTACCCTTGAGAGGTAGGCATCTTTGCTATTTGAATCACGTGCTTAAAGAGCTGTTGAGTTGTTTCGGGTGGCGAAAATAAATTTGGCTTGAAACATTGTTACGATATATTTTTGGCTTTGCGTATGTGGAAAAACAATTGGTGATAGATTGGTGTATTTCAAGATCGATGTGTTGCAATTAATTGTTAGGTGATTCTAATTCAAGAAATCATGTATTCTCTATTTTTCAATTCTGAGAAGAAACTTTCGCATTCTTGAAAAAATTGTAATTCATAATATTAGAATTCTAGATGGAAAATGTTCCTTGATATCCTAAAAAATTTTTAAGGTGTTTGAAACTTCCCTATCGAAAAGATATTAATACAGTATTGTATTTTAACGAATTCAAAGTTGGAATTTGTGAAAACATATAAGGAATAAAGTAAAATGAATACAGGTTACAGTATCGCATTGATCCATGGAAGTTGAAAACTCTCTTTCATTGAAAGAAACTAAACATCAAAATTTAAATTTCCCAATAAGGAAAATCAATAATTGAAATTCTAATATTATTTCCAGTAATTATTGCTAATTAAAAAAAGTATTTTTATCTTTCGAATACAGTATATACCCAGTAAGTCAGTATGTGATTGATTATATGCTTAAAAACCTTGACCTCAGAATCATTTTACTCTCTTCTTCAGCTAAACCTTATATCAAGGAATCTCAAATCCAAAGACTCTTTCTCGAGGTTATATTCGGATGACATTGCACATTTCGAATAATTATTGCAATTAATTATTATCAAACAGTATTTAACTTGTTCTAAATATGTGCAGACGAATTTTGCACAAGGCTCGCGCTATTGCTGGGTAGACAAGGTCATAGTGATTATAGTCTGTTCGAGCAATGAAGACATTCTGCCAAGATGGGGAAATGACTCCAGCTCGGTTAATATCAGTTCAAAAAATTTTAATTTGGTCTAAAATTGTAGATTAGAATATTTACTACAATGCGTGACAAAAATGTATACTTGTTGAACCAATATTGACCGAGCTGAAGTCATTTTCCCATCTTGCCAGAATGCCTTCTTTGCTTGAACACGCGTTTGATCAAAGCGCATATTATGCATTACTATTGATATTTGGTGGGCATTTTAATTTATTGGACTGACAAAGATGGATAGAGATTTAAAAAGAGGAGAAGAGATTGAAAATAAGATGGGGAGAGATTTAGAGAGAGAGATGAATAGACAGTGGGTAACGGGATGTCGTTTGCCATTGAGACAGACATTTTCCAAGGTCAATGTCATCGTCTACTGTTCCAGATTTTCCATTTCCTGTTCTCTAGCATTACATAGCTCATCCTCTGCTATTATCTCTGTCAGTGTTGTAATTGCAAATAGGTTGTAGTTATTATTTCCTAGGTGAATTTTCCATAACTTTGCATTGGTCTGATAGTCGATCTGCATTATTATAAAAAAGGAAAATGGCATCATTAAATCATTCTATCAACGATTTGTAAATAATTTCAAGTGTTTATTGCAAGTAAAAAGTTTGTAAATTTCCATCGAAAGCCGGTCTTTGAGCTGTACATTCCCAGAAGAGAGGGAGAAATTTGGCTCACAGGCTTCTGCGAATTTTTGAGAACAGGCAAGAGTTTCAATCGTGTAAACTGACAACAGTATGAGGGTCTTTATTTGGGAGAGGCAGGTGCCTACATTATCGCAGTTGGACCGTTGAAATGCAACGAGTTATTGCTAAAAATATTCCAACTTTTATTGCATTCATCTCTTACTCAGCCTAGCTTGAAGTTCAAAAAGTAAGAGGTCATTACTAGGCTTTTGGCTAGGATTGCTTGGAAATGCTTTCTCACTCTTAATTTCTTTCTCTCTTTTACTTTGCTTAGCTTGTTCACTTTCCGATTGAACTGTTATTTTGCGCTATTGAGAGCTAAATTACTTAAGCTTTAATTCATTGTACATCACATTCATTGTATATCACTTGCTCAAAGCTTTTGTAACTCAAACTGATCTCAATTTTTAATTTGGAATTCTACTTTTATTGTTATAATTTAATTTTGCTGTTTGGGATGATAGGAGACTCCTTTAATCTATTTCTTGAATGGAAATGAATATTCACATCTATTTTGAAAAATTTTCTTCAATATTCATTGTATTCAATGATTCAATTATTTTCACTTTCTTGCACTCATTTATGCATATATGCAAACTCATTATGCATGGTAATTTAGGAAAAAGGAGTGAGATTTTTGCGAAACCTTCAGCGTTGCTTTCAAATAGAGAACTAGTTCAATGTAAACCTCCCCTGGAAGAAACCAATCATTTGACTGGAATAGTTTAGTTATTATATAGGTATAGTTTTTGCACAGAGAAGGTAAATCTGCATTTTCTGTGGTTTTGGGCATTACCTTGTTGCACTCTCCTATGTTTAGAATTGGATAAATGATTGTTATATCATGACATTTTTGGTGGAGAGTCCCGAAGGTGTTCCATCTTGTCGACATAGTTCAGTTGAAATGAAATTAATCTATCAAATTATAAATAAAACATAAAAGTCAAATTGAAAATAAATTATTTGTAATGTTGTTCCATCATAATTTATGTATTTTTTAGAAATAAATGTCAATCAAATCTCATAAATCAGATAAGAGTTTAATAGCCCATTGGTTTTATATTGTATTGGAAATTAATTTTTTATCAGTCTTCCAAATGTGAACTACAATAGTAGGATGCGAAAAGAGATGCTGCATAAAGTATTTTAAAATGATTGTGTTATAGTTTTGAACAATAACTTTTGTCACCCATAAATTTCTTGTAACCTAGTTTGAGATCATAGAGCAAAATCAAGATTTATCCAGCCAAATTTAGTTGCGACAGCCGACAGCATGAAGCAACGTCCGTAGCTGACGATACGGATAGAAGTTAGGCGGTTAGCAATTGGCTGATATCAATTCTCAGCTCTGTCAGGACAGTCGGCTAGCTGTCTGCGAGAGTTCTTCGAAACGAGAGCGTCTCCAGCTATACTAATTCGCTCTTTAAAGACAGCTTTAAACTGTCCTGACTGAACTGAGAATTGATAGCTGTCATTTTCCAACCGCCTAACTTTGTGGCGACAGCTATATAGTGTGTCCAAGCAAAGAAGACTCCCTGGCAAGATGGGGAAATGACTCCAGATCGTTCAATATTGGTTAAATGTGTATGGTTATTATTTATTATGTATTTGGTCCCAATTTGTAGGAAACATTTTACTCTATGATTTGAGACTAAATTTATAATTTTTGAACAAACATAGACCGAGCTGGAGTCATTCTCCCATCTTGCTAGAGGGTCTTCTTTTCTTGGACAGACTATATTGTGAATCCTTATTGTGCAGAACCTTATTTATGGATTCGACTGATCATCACGAGACGAGACGCCAATCGATTTCAATGAGCCAACATTTGTTACTGAACTATTAAAAGAGCTGCTAATGAATTGACTAGCAAGCAACAAAAGTCAACTAGATAGACTTGAACTTTATCAAGTTCTTGTTAAAAAGAACGAGTAGGCCTACTCTTGGATGGTCAGATGAATACGTCAGTAGTGAACCACCCAGTGAGAAAGTTCACCAATGAACTGGTAAATGAATAATAAATTAATGAATGCTGGTGAATATTTTTATTCCTTTTGAAACTCCCCACCGAATACGGCATAAGAATACAATACAATATATTCATGGGGTTTGATGAACTATTATAATCTGATATCCATTAATTTTTACTACAGTACATGGGATACAAAATTAATGCGAATAAGATCACAGGAAACAGATAGGGCTATGATGATAAAACAATATTATTCTATGATATGAAATTATTCTATGATTGGTAAAAAGAGTTGGAAAAATGAGGTTACCTCATAAAAAACGTACATCACAACAAAAAGTTTGTCATTTGTTTAAACTCTAACAATAGAAGCATTCTTAAGGATTATGCAATCGATGAAATATGAAATAATAATACTCGTTCAATAATAATGTTCTATTGCCAAATTCGCAGGACTTTTCACCGTCGTGATCCTGATATCTGATATTTAAAAGAGTTTTCATTCATCCATTTAGAAATAATAAAAGAAAGAAGAAAGATTAATTGAATAGTAATAACTAGATTAATACAATTAAGTTCGAAAAAACTCATTGACTTAGAAAAATCTCTTATATTGAAGATTGGAAATAGAATTTTTTAAAAATAAAAATGAGAAATTTCAACCCATTTTTTAAATTGTGAACTTGTTGACTTGAATTTTTCTTGACATAGAAACCAAGAATATTTCGTTGTTTCAAATTGGAAACTGCAAACATTTGCTTATTAATGACAAAAACGGAAGTTACAAAATTATAGAAAATTCGGAGTAACTTGCTCAACAAAATTTCGAGAACGATTTCAAACCGGTTGGTGGGGAAATATTTGTTTAAATCGAGTTGCGCGCTTCATGAATATTGATGTGTGAATTAAAATTGCAATTCAATTGAATTCCCCTCCTATCTCAGCTCCCCCTCCCGGGTCAATTGTTCTTCAACGTTCTACTAATTTTCATTGTTAGTTTTTGTTTCATTCCACAACGAAGCTAAACGATTGGCTTTGTTATTTACGGGCATGATGACTATTTAGTTCATCAATAATTAAAATTGAAATTCACTGGCTATGAAAAACTATGTCATGCAAACATTGTTGCGTATATTCTCCCATTTTTATGACATAAATTGTTTATTCTCTTTGGCTATTGGATAGGAGACCAAAAAAAATAATCCTTATAAAAAATTTTCAGGAAAGAAATTCAGTACTGTACAAATAAAATATTTTTTTGTGAAAAAATTGCAAGTAAGATGAGTATTGTATGAAGAAAGTTTAATCAAATATCAAATTGCAATACATACGGTACTTCATACCTCACAACAGTAAATATCAAATTAATGTTAAGGAGATTCATGAGTTTATCCGAAGTGAAAATTGAAGATTCTCATCCTATGGTAATGCTAGGGTTCAAAAGATCAATAATCATGATATCCATACATAGTATTTATCATAAAATTGAATTCAAGTATTCAGTTCTATTATATTTTTTCAAATACTTTTGATTTTTAAGGTTCTAAAACTATCCTGAAAGACCACTGCTCCAAATTTTCCAAGAGAGTTAATTGACTAAGATAGGGAACATACAGATGAAATAGATAATTCTGTGGAATATGTAGGCTTAATTATTTTATGATAAAGGTATTTATCTTATTCCATATTATCAAACGTTTTGACAGTTGATTGTTAATGCCAAAAAATATCCCAATTTTTCCCCAGTTTTGAATTTTCGAATGGAGATAAACATTTCCTGGTCTCAAGTCAATATGTTTTCAAATCCTCGACAAAAAAAAAACAATATTTCATAGATAACGTATTCTGTACACTCTCTTCATTTAGTTTCTCTTTACATATTATGTCTCTCTTAGCTTTCCATCTCTCTTTCCACGAAAACTGCATGATTACGGTCATCATCCCATTATAATTTTGATTCATGTTCTTAAATTATTTTTGCTATCGAAGTGCATGTTCGCTGCCTATCCCAAACACGTGTTTTTATTACTTTTTACTAGAAAATTGAACAGATAATCGTTTACTGTTGGCCTACTACTGGAAATAAGACATCAACTTGAATTATGGGACCACCCGAGTATTGCAAAGTATGTTGCTTACAGTCTATCCAAACAAAGAAGACATTCTGGCAAGATGGGAAAATGGCTCCAGCTCGGTCAATGATGATTTAAAAATTATAAATTTGGTCTCAAATTGTAGGAAAGATTCTGATTTACAATTTGAGACCAAATTTATAGTCTTTGAACCAATATTGATTGCGCTGGGGTCATTTTCCAATTTTGCCAGAATGTCTTCCTTGTTTGTATAGGCTATATCTATAGATATTATTTAGGTATAGCCGAATTTTCAAATATAGATATCATGATGCAGTGTCTAGATATACTTTGAAACTGTGTTTTGTTCTTGAGGAGAGTAGTAGTAATCTGAATTCTTGATGAGGAGGGGTTGATGTTGTTAGTAGAACACTATTATGTAAACACGTTCTCCCTATTATCTAAATCCACTTATCCCTATAAATATCATCGTTGTATCCCGTGCTCCATGATTGATCTCGTCTGATTATCGTTTTTAAAATTGTTGAATATCTTTATCACGGCTTGTTGATGCAGTTCCCTTGCAGAACAAGTCACTCGAGGCAGTCATGGTTTAGTCTGTCCAAGCGAAGGGGACCCTCTGGCAAGATAAGAAAATGACTCCAGCTCGGTCAATATTGGTTCAAAAACTGTCAATTTGGTCTCAAATTGTAGGAAACATTATGATTTACAATTCGAGACCAAATCAATAATTTTTTGAACCAATATTGACCGAGCTGGAGTCATTTTCTCATGTCGCCAGAGGGTCTTCTCTGCTTGGACATATTATACAAAACTCTTGACCATCATTTCCAATTTCTTCTCGTTTGGTCTTGTTTGGCAAAAGCTGCAGGCCACAGTTTACATCCTTCTCGAGCTTGTAGGCCTTTTACTAAGCATTTTACTAGGGTTATACTAAGCAGTTTAAATTTTGAAATGCGTATCTTAATTGAATTATACTCCAGATTGGAACAAGAGGTTCCTGCTTTCCGATCAATGATTTATCCACAAAAACTGTTATTCGAAACTCACTTTATAAAAATTACATTTTGTCATTGAGAAAAATTTGATTTCATAAAATTTATTTTTTATTCATCTATCTATATCTATAAGGCTGAGGCCGCACTGCCGGTGGGTAGAGCCTGGAGGGTGAAGGGTAATTGGTAAATCTATAGAACATACACACCATCCACAGTAATACATTGTATGAATGGTATGACGTCATTCTGTTTTTTAAGGTTATGTTGTCCATATTTAAGAATTTCAAGATGGCGGCTGAAAACATATTATTCATACGATGTATTACTGTGGATGGTGTGTATGTTCTATAGATTTACCAACTACCCTCCACCCTCCAGGCTCTACCCACCGGTAGTGCGGCCTCAGCCTAAAAGTGAAATGGCACTGACTGACTGACTCACTGACTGATTCATTCATCACCAGAACTAAAAATCCACTGAAACGAATGCGTTCAAATTTGGCAGGCATGTTCAGTTGGACGTTTAGACGCTCGCTAAGTACGGGTTTTAAAAACTTTTCAAGAATACGCCAAATATTTAAGTTTTTCTATAGTTTTTCGGCGTTTTCTCATTTTTTTCGAGAACCAATCGGTGAAAAATGTTGATATTTGGTAGGCAGGTTCAGATAAGGTCTAGAATTTTGTGTTGGAATAAATTTGAACTCCGTTCAAGATTACGCCAGTTATCAGTTTTTTTTTAATTGTAGAGGTATTGCGGGTTTCATATCTTCCGCCCTGATACGACCAATCCTTAGTGTAAATTCAATGGTTCAGCGAGATTATAGATGAAGTAATTAAGAGATATTGAATCAATTTTCAAACATTATCCGATATACTTCCCAAGGTTACGCTCAATATTAGCGTTTTACAATTTTTCGGAATTTTTCTTAGATTTTCCGAGAACAAATTGGCAAAAAATGTTGAAATTTAGTAAACAGGTCTAGATTAGGTCAATAAATGCTGCGTTCAATAAATTTCGAACCCCTTCTGAACGGAATTTGCAGGCGAGCGAAGCGAGCCTGTTTGTCTCAGCTGACACTGGAAGAGGTTTTGCAGGCGAGCGTAGCGAGCCTGTTTGACTCACTTACTGGCAGTGTCGGAGCCCCCTGGCGGGGCGGAGAAGGTGAGCGAAGCGAGAAGCCTGCCGGCTAGTTAGATGTATAACAATGACAATCATAGGTGAAAAGACGGATACATGTCCAAATAGTCTTCTTTAATAATTTTTATAAGAATATTGAAAAAGGTTATGTTAAAATTGACTGTTCAATTATATCAGCTAGTCTTCGTTTTTAGGAATACAAATAATGCTGCTTTGCATCTATGATTCATCCACCTCAGCTTTTTAGATCAACCACTTGTTTCTGTGTGTCTGGAGATTAATTTTTTAGTTGATTCTTGAAGGCTGAATTTGAAAGGAGTCACATAACAAGAGCTACTGACGAAGAGAGTACAGTAGAACCGTAGATATACTATTCTGTATAGTTAGTCATTAGATATACTTCTATGTATAGTTAGTCTATGGTAGAACTAAACTGTTTTATACTCTCTGGCTAACGATAAAAGATGATATACAGTATATCAATATGCTTTGAATTTGTAATTGAGTTGAACAATATTTCTTAGACATCTTTCAACATTCCTTAGACATGGTTACAATATTTCTTGTGATTATTCCCAGTTTCAAAGGTTGTAACGCTTATTAAAATCAAAAAGCATTTGAACAGAAACATCAAGGCGGATATCCGTGAAATACAATACAAGACTCGGGTGCGAAACTTTGTTGTGAAATAACAAGATTGTATCAATTTCAGTTGCTAAACCACCACTAATGTCATTATTTATTCTTGCGTTCTCAATAATATTATTAGCATTCCATAACAAACTAGATTATTTTTCAAATACTTTTCCATTTCCACTATTTATCATCGGATCATCCTAAGACTAAGGATTTTTCTCAATTCTACTGGTTTATTGTTTGCTTGAGCTCACTCAGTTTTCAAACAGTCGTAAACTTGTAAAAATATGTTTTTAAATGGGCTAGCTGATGATGAAATAGGCCAACCTTCGTGAATAATACGGGAGGAACATGAGTACACTCTTTAGAGCGGCTGTATCCAGGCAAATTGCCACGATGATCGCCAATCTTCGTTAGAATAATTCGACAACAGGGAAAAAAAAGAAGATGATAAAATCAGAGACTATGTTGCTCTTATTTTGTCAGTCTTTTCAGATCACAGAATTCTGTTATACTTGACTTCTGTCAATGGCTTAACAGCCCATGAAGGACCTAGACCTACACGCTATTTGCTAGTTTCATATTCACTGCACTATACAGTCCGTCCAAGCAAAGAAGACATCCCGGCAAGAGAAGAAAGTATTCCAGCCCGGCCAATACCGGCTCAAAAGCCATAAATTCTTAAACTCTCTCAACTTGTAGATCAGACTGTTTCCCACAATCCGAGACATAACTCACAGACTCCGAACTTAGCCGAAGCCACACCTCCACCCCGTCAGGATGCCCTCAACACTTGACTTCTATTTTAATAAATTGTCTGTAGGAAAGGAGTTGTGATGTCTAGAGCACCGCAGCTAAAGCCGCGACAGCTTGAGCCACACGGCTCCAGCTGCCACTTGCGAATCTTACCTTAAAGCTTTATTTCGAAACAATTCTAATTCTTATCAGTTATTATGGAATATAAACTTTAATTCACTTTTGAGAGACTGGCCAATTCTTGAAACTTCATGTCATTTTCGTTCTGATTAATACTGTACCTGTACCTCAGATCCTTGATGTTATTGCCTGTGAGCTACTTAGAGGCTCCGGCTCATTTCTTTAAGAGCCATCAAAACACGTTTACAAGAGTTGGTATGAGTAAAATTCATTTGGTTAACGACTCTAATACGCTGATTGTTGAAATGAAATGGCTTTGCTTATATATTCTTCTCATATCATACCTATAGATCATAGATGGGAAGAATATATACTGGCTCTGGTTTCATCTAATGCACATATCATATCTGTATTCTAAGATGTGCATCTGTAAATCTATCTCAAGTCTGATTGCATCAAGTGAACAATGCAGCGGCATTTTAATGATTTCTGCTCACAAGTTTGTTAGTTAGGTTCATTAGATTAATACCTGTTAGTTATATTTATACATACTTGAGTTTTAGATGTAGTTATGTTTAGTGAAGTATATCACAATGGTGTGGTTGTATTGTAGATGTTATATGTTAGGCTACCCGCTGTGGATGGATCAGGTATAGTCTGTCCAAGCAAAGAAGACATTCTGACAAATGGGGAAATGACTGCAGCTCAGTCAATATTGTTTCAAAAATTATCAATTTGGTCTCAAATAATAGGAAACATTCTGCTCTATAATTTGAAACCTAGTGAATAATTTTTGAACCAATATTAACCGAGCTGAAGTAGTTTTTTCCATCTTGCCAGAATGTCTTCTTTGCTTGGACAGACTATAATGGGACACAGGTATCGTTAGAAGTTATTTTCAATTAGATAGCGGCTCGTTGATTGAATACAATAATGCAGTTCTTTGTACCACGGTTCCATTTCCGTTGCAATTTGTCTCTCAGTGAATGTTTGAATGCTTTCAAGTTACTGGGAGAGGTTCGTCTTAGTACAGACTTAGAGCTGTTCAAACTAAAAAATTGATTTTGAAGTTTTCCATAGTTTCTCTTTTCTGTTCTCCAGAATTTTCATCCTCTCTTTCTTATTTTCCTCCTTCTTTTTCATTACCTCACTCTCCTTCCCTGTCCTTTCAATCAACATTTCACCTCCTCCTTCCCCTTTCTCCTCCTCCTTATTATCGTTATTCTCCCTCTTATCTTCTTTTCCAAATGCTCATGTTCCTTCACTCTCTCTACCTACTGGAATCTAATCTAATCCATCACATTTTCTCTTTTGAGAAAATGTGATGGATTAGATTAGATCCTCCTCTTAAAATTTAATTCTTATCCTCCTCATCCGTATCCATCTCTTTTACCTATTCTTCTCCTCTCCTCTCTGCTTATCTTCGTTTCTCTCTTTTCTTGTATTTTTACTCTGAATGAGGAAAACCAGTTTCTCTCCACTATACTTTTAACAGTCAAAGCTAGTGAATTTAAAAAAGTAGAAATTGTGTAGTGTTGAATTTCCATTTGAAAATTAAAGAACCACTCCACTTGCAAATGTTTGAAGTCTGTCAAAGTCTCTTTCAAGTTACACATCACATTTCATGGTCAATCATTTCATGGATAAGCTCAATTATCTCAAATCACATGCAAACCTATTCCACCTTTACAGATCATAAAAGTTTATTGATTATATTCATAATCTGAGGATTATCCATCATTCGCTTGTGAGTGATTCGAAATGATTTCAACCTTCATTCCAAGGGAAATTTTTAAAATCTGAGAGCCTTTTTCTCGAGACCAGCGGGGGCCAACCATTAACTCTAGATCGATTGTGTTGATAGAATTAAGGTGGTTTCACAATAGCCCTGTTGTGGGTGTAACTGAATCGACACCACACCCATCCATCCTCCTTTATATACTTTTATAACTTATACATGTATATAATCAACATACATTACTGTACCTGATAATCCTTTACTAATACTGGACACGCGCGTTCATAGCTTTGAAACCGGGCCGAAACCCGAAAATAAATTGAAATAAATCACATTGCGATTATTCAAGAGCTGGGCTGTATAATTTGTGGCATAAGTGGTGAATGCGGGTACTTACTCGTTGTTTATTCCTGTCTCAAGTGATTTTTTCTCTCTAATGATGGTCAAGTGAGTGTTTGTAGTCAGAAAATCACAGACAAGAATGACTAAGTATATGCGGGGAAGATAGAAAGAGAGGGAGGCAGTGAGAGAGAGTATCTTTTCTTTATTCCATGGTAGAATAAATTATTCATCTACTTGAAGAGTTTCTCATGGTAATGACCGTGATGAATACAATGGGATTTGGGTTTGAGAATAATCAAATAGTGAAAGTGATGAAATATTGCTGGGTCTAAGTTTAATGGTGGTAATTGATTAAAGTTGATAAATGTTGAAGAATTGACGTGAAAAATCTTTCCATGTCAGTATGTTTTACTTGTACATAATATTGAGACACACATTAATGATATTAATATAGACTGATTATAGAGACTGCATAAGTCTCTTTAATAATATCTAACTCCTTCACGATTCTTGAATCACAAGTTCAAGATATCACACTATTGATAGTTTACTTGACACTATTTCATAATACAGTATATCTCTAAATAGATTTTTTATCCCTCTTTAATTGAACAAGCAATAGTTTGCTCAGTTCATACTTAAGATTGAGGAATACAATCAGACTCTCTTCATTCATGATGAGTTCAATGAGCATGACTGCAAAATTAGATGTACAGTATAACACTATCGATATAGTCTGTACAAGCAAAAAAGACATTCTGGCAAGATTGTAAAATGACTCAAGCTCGCTCAATATTGGTTCACAAATTATACATTTGGTATCAAATTGTAGAGCAGAATGATTCGTACATCTTGAGGCCAAATTTATAATTTTTTAACCAATTTTGACCTATTTGGAGTCGATTTCTCATCTTACCAGAATGTCTTCTTTGCTTGGACAGACTAGACAGTTTAACACTGTTGGTAGTCTACTTGACACTATCTTGTGGCAAAGAGGATTAGAATGTATTTCTAATCTTTAGCTCCTCTATGCTCCTATTCTATACGCTCATCCATGCTTCTCTACTTTACATATGCTCTACTATACGCTGCATCTCTCTCTCCTACTCTCAACTCTCCACAGTCTCCACACACTATTATCTGATTCTCAAATACAAAGTATTTCCAGCCCGGAGTGCTGCAGCTCGAAAATATGAATGCTGGCACTTTGTAATCAAATATCCTTTTCAAGGACCTCCGAAATCAAATTGCTCCTTTTCATCTTCAACCTTGACGAGAAGAGTTCTCTGACTTCTGGTCTATTGAACAGGAAGAAGTCCTCTCAATAGAAAGGAGTCGTAGAGTATTGTTGGAAAGAGTTGAATGAGAGCCGGGTAATAAGGCTAATTCGTCTGCTGGCCAAAGAAAGCAATAAGGACCGGTTTTAGCACATTCCCAGACGAGAGCTCTGATCGGATTGCCACTCTGTAGAGCTTTTTACTCTACGGACAAGGCAAGTCGTGATTGAAAAAAATGATTTCAATGACCTCTCTAAACTGCTCACTATAATACTGTGTACACAATCTGATACATTAAGGTATCGAACAGGATGATAGGCTATTGATGAAATTGAGGACTGCTTATATCGGGGATTGATGATATTGAAGATTGATGATATTGAGGGTTGATGATATTGAGCATTAATGATATTGAGGATTGATATTAGGGATAGATGATATCAAAATGAATTTTACTTTCGCAATATTCTCTCTTGAATGGTATGGACACATCTGGTAGAAATAGAAAATTTTGAACACAACCTAATAATTTAAACTATCTAATCATGTGCCTGAATTCAGGAATTGAAAAAAGTTGGGCAATTCCTTACTCCATATTGTTGCACTATATTGCCTACAATTCTGTAATCGTAGGAACGGTTCTTATACGTAAGGAACGATTCTGGGAGAAATACTGTTTACTTTACATTGTTAATTATTATTAAATGAATGATTATGGCTATGATTCTCTTGATGAATTTTAGTTTGATCCCAGTTTAAGGAGAGAAGAATATTGAAGACTATATATAGAGCAAAGAAGACATTCTGGCAAGATGGGAAAATGACTCCAGCTCGGTCAATATTAGTTCAAATTACATATTTTGAAATAAAATTGTTTATTAGAATTTGTCCTACAATTTGAGACCAAATTTATAATTTTTGATCCAATATTGACCGAGCTGAAGTCATTTGACCATCTTGCCAGAATGTCTTCTTTGCTCGATAAGACCATCTGGCCAACTATTTCTCATTTTGAAAACAGCTTCAAGCAAATCATTCCACCCTGTAGAGCACGCAAAAATTAATATTGAAAATCAATATTATCAAACTTTCAGTGAGGCAATCATTGATCTGCATCTGTAATATTACAATTTTAGACTTTATTGAGGCTATCATGATTTTTGAAATTATCAATCTGCATCTTGAATGTAAAGTTTTCACGTCCCTCAGGGCAAAATTCACTCCGCAAAGTTGTGAAAGTGGATCAGCGTTGAAATAATCTGCTATTGAGAGATCTACCAATCGATTCTAAGCTGTGTTGACTTTTGTAATTTGTCCAGAACCGCCCTCAATCGATAAAATGGGACTCATTGGCCGCTAAACTATTTAATTAAGAAATCAAAGCTTCTAGCCATGCAGTGCCCCTGCATTAAAATCACTGGGTTCGTTCCCGTAACATGTTATTAAGCCGTTTGATACGCTATAGATAGCTGCACACAACAGGTTTTAAAATCTTGGCTCTGGATGGCTAATCATTTTGATTACTCATTATGTAGACCAAAAGCAAAGTCTCAAAAGCAATGCATTTGAAAAGTTTTCGGTCCAAAATCTATGACTTTCTAAATTCACATGAGAACTGATTTAATATAGTCTTCATATTTCTATTCTTATATGAAATATTTCCATTCTATACATAGTTTTCTCAACCGAGGAATCATTTGTGAAAAGTCATTTTGGATTTGAAGAGCTCTGAATAAAATCCAAATTATGTTTCAATAAATTTGAAATTTTGTTGTCGAATTCTCCTTTCTATGTTGCATTTTGATGTGTTTTTTAGTTAATTCCCATTCATATTGAATCCTAAAATTTTGTTAGAAGAACTAGCAATAATTATTGCAAATGACCCATCCTATAAGGATTTTTTCTCTTGTAACCTCCGTTACAAGGATCTGTTCTACGTTGAGTGTGAAGTGCCGTTCTATCCAGTGGAATTTATAAGGACATCCAAATTTGGACGTTCAAAAATCGTTGTGTGTACAACGGTGATAAGGAAACTTTGCTCTTTGAAATCCGAAAATGTCAAATCAGAAACAGATAAACATATGTAGAAACTCCGTTTGTACAATCAACTTCGTGAATGAAAATGGTGAATTTGAATTTGAATTTGTAGTTTGTAATTTGAAAATTTTGTACAATAATAAATACGTTTTCAAAAATCAAGTATGAGGGGACTTTTCTCTATAAACTTTGGAATTCAATCCTTGAGTATCCCCCTAAACTCTTCTTCTTCAGCTTAACTGATGTAAAAAAATCATCAATAAGGATATAGTGTGAACTGATAAGATCCTGCCGTCTGATCCCTGCTAAGGAAAGCACTTAGAGTGTGTATAGAGCAAAGTTTAAAGTGTTGAGCCATATGAAGTGTGTGTGGAAGCGGTAAATGACATTGTTTCACGAAGCGAATTGCTGAAGGATTAGCAGAAACAAAAACAGGACAATTCCATTAAAATATTTCATTGTCAACAGTGAAGGATATTGAATTCGTGGTTCGGACAAAGTAGTCCCAAAGAGGGGAAAGGGGGAGCAGTGTCCTAATGGCAAAATAGTAACTTTTCGCGAAGTTGTGGGGGGGATTCGTGCTGGGATCATGGAATTCTGTAAAATAGACTAGATATAAAACGCTGCAAATCGGATTTCTACCCCTCGCTGAGGATCGAACCCCGTCCTCAGTTAATCCGTTTAAGTGCCGTTGTAATAGTGTGGGACCTTACCCCTTACTACCCTCAGTATCCATCCTTCGCTCTCGAGGGGACTAATTTCAATCCTACCCCAACCGAATCACACTCACTTGTCCCGGCCATAACTTCCCTGGAAGAACACAGTCAGCTGATCAGTTTCATCAAGAAGTCGCCAAGGCAAATTGATTGATAAATCAATGAGTAGAGCGGTCCAGTGGTAGAGATTGATCTGACGTTTCGAGATCCTGTGCTTCGTATCTAGGCCCTAGCTAGTCTGACGGTTATATTGTTCTATCATATGGTTCATTCAAAATTTAATTATGTTTTTTGAAAACTCCTTTATAATTAATTGCATCATCATTTAGGAACCAATTATTACTCCATTCATGCAGGATCCAATGATCGATTAACATTAAAAATTGAGAATCATTGATATTAATAAAATTTAGTCTATTACACATTAAAGATTTATATCTGTCATTATTATCTATAAATTTGAACAAACTCACAATACTAGCACTATTTGTTCATCCCTTAAATATTGTAAAATGTTCTCTTCTTGCTTGTTATTTGTACCCAACAAACTAGACATTATCCAACCCCCAAGCCTTGGTCCCCAATCATCACACCATGAGCGGTAGCCGACATCACTCACACCGACAAAAAGATAAAACCGGCAATAAGTGCTGAAATCAGGAAGGGCGATAACATATTTCATTAGAGATGAGCTGTTTAGTGCTGTAGTGTCTTTGACGTTAGCTTACTAGGGCGACACGGTAGCTGAACAAAGAGGGGTTGCAGAATGGATTATTAAAAGAGGAAGGAGAAAGAAAAAGAAAGAGAAGATGTTCACAGAGTGTGTGATAAAAAAGGAAAGAGAAGAGTGAAGAAAAGGAGGATGTGATGAAGACGATTTCGAAACCAGTGCTTTCTCTAGGGATGCATTCTGTGACTCATGTCCTGTCGTGTCTTATGTCACCATTTATTATAATCGTCATTTATTATTCATAACCCAAAATGTGTTACTCCATCGATACTAGACTAATTGAAAGCACGTCAAAGGGCACCAAACTATTCTCAATATTACAGTTCATTTTATTAAATTATGGAATTCATGCTACGATTATAATTTTGATCTTGTTTATAATGTTGAAGGTGGTCATGTAGCTTAATCTTAAGATCAAAGTTCTCAAATAAAGTACTTGATTTTGGGGCTATAATTTTTAAAAAGAAAATCTAACAAGAATATAGTATTACTTTGTAAAATCAATAATCTATTAAATTTTGGTGGCCATGTATTGTAGGTTTAAATTATTGTAACTGTAGCATTGTAGGTGTAAGATAATCAAATTAATCTAATTTATTATGATGAACACATTTTTAAATATTTTTTGATGAAAATAAGCTACTACTTAACATGATAAATATTGCGTTATGAAACAAAAATATTGTAGTGTTTAAATGTTGATAGTGAGGCATGTTAATGTAAGCTTCATCAGTCATGAGATTCTATTCTCAAGTTTGTATAATTGTTTGAATATTATGATGAAACATATTTTCGAATTAATCCTATCTTATTTTCATAAGCTTAATTAACGTGTGGCATTATTATTACCTATTATTCTTATTATTTAATCGTACCAAGATCCTCTATTCTGTTTCAACTTTTTCCCACTTGTTTCCATTTTCTGTTCATTTCCTGTTTTTGTAGTTAGACTCCTCCCATTTCCCATAGGATGGGCGTCAGTGAACGGCCAATCACAGAGCTTCATCGTTCAGCTAATCGGAAGCACCCATTTTCTGTTGGACAGCCATTTCATTTTAGTCGGCCATTTTCTTCTATTCTTCCATTTTCTGCTAGTTCATAATTTTGTAATGTTTATTTTCAGACTTCCAATTTCTAATATAAAGTTATCCAATCATGTATTCCTATTTTGTTTTGTAATGATTATTGTTCCAACTTTAATTCTTCAGAGCATTGCAAAATAGATTGAATTCAATACGGTTCAACTTGCAAATCGACCAATTTCATTCATAACAGAATAATTTGAAGAAAATTTTGCTTATATTTTCACATTGATTCAATTTTATAAAAATCTCACAAAAATGTAATCGATACATGCAACTGTATCGTACAGTACTAGGTTTACAATCAATCTGAAAAGTTACCATCTTTGTAGCCATTCTTGACTCAAATAACCACTGGCGGCTCGTATCCACGAAACAGGTGAAATGCCCGTGGTTTTTACTGTATAGCACTTCACCTGTTTCATGGGCATGAGCCGCCAGTGCAAATAACGTGTTCTAGTTCTCTTCAGTTGGATATTGAGCCATCATACGTAGAACATCGTTAGTGAGGAAGAAACTTTTGTAGTCTGACAACCAAATAACGAAGTCACTAAATAGCTCCAATTTGAGGATCCAGGACGTATCCAGCTTTCCTTTGTTGAATATGAGAGAATGAAAAGTGCATAGCAGATAATAGTAATAGAATCCTAGTAGTATCATTGTAATACGAGTATTACTATGTAGCAGATCCATTCCTAGGTTACCTGATGTTATTAGAGCTGGAGATTATAGTGTATAACCGGATGACAACTTACTAAGTCTGTCCAAGCAAAGAAGACATTCTGGGAAGACGGGGAAATGACTCCAGCTCGGTCAATATTGATTCAAAAATTATGAATTTGGTCTCAAATTGTAGATTAGAATGTTTCCTACAGTTTAAGAGCAAATTTATAATTATTATTTGAATCAGTATGTATTGACCGAGCTGGAGTAATTTTCCCATCTTGCCGGAATGTTTTCTTTGCTTGGAAAAACTATAATAATTAACCTTCTTTTGTTGATTCATTCTGTATACTCCATATTAAATTATAGTATGTTGTGGCATAGTCATCAAATAGGCCTGATAGAAACCAATGCAAAAAAACATGAAAAAGGATGCTAGTCCTTTGCAAAGGAACTATAATTTATTCCTTTCGTCGCCTTGTCACTGCTGGTATTCATTCTGTAGTCACTGATACATTGAGGACATTTATTTAATTTCTTTCCTCATTCTGAATTCGTTGATCAAATAGATGTTGACACTGCGGTGAGAACAGAAAAAATCTTGTTTGAAAAGGTGGAAATCTTTGATAAATTAAGTTGTTCGGGGATATTTCGAATATTTCCTGTTTTATAATAAGATCATTTTACATCCGTCGTAATTGGACGAGATATCGTTCTATCAACATGTAATTGGAAACTTCATTCTTGAAGTCTTAATCAATACTAAAGACTGATTTCAACAGATAAAACACAAAAGATTGATTACGAATGATTGGAATACTAATGAGGCTTCGAAATTCTTTCTAAAATCGCTTTCTGGAATGGTTGGGTGTTGATTGGTATTTTGTCGAAATAACGAGTGCTAACAAATGATGATAAGTTGGAATTTGTTGTTTTAAATAGTCGGTAAGTGTTTGATCTTTGTGAAAACAAGTTTGATAACACTATAGTTTTCCAGTTTTCAATTTCTTGGGTGGAGTCCACGGCTAGAACAGTCGATTTAATAAATTTAAATAATTGGATTATAAGATTGAGAAATTTAAAGTAATATTTAATTTTTCATTAGAAGTATTCAAGTTCTGTTATTCTATTTAAGCTAGTTACGAGACATCATATGAAATTAATCGAGTAATAGTAAAAAATGATGAATTATAATTAATTATACAGAATTTCAGAAATAGTGATTTTTGCATTATTAATGGGATTAATTCATAGATATAACCGCAAAGATGATATTCATAATCTCATCATTTTGTCATATTGTCTGATAGTCTTTATATAATTTTCATTTGTAAGTTGAATTCTAATCCACTTGGAGAATATTCAATTATAAATCAGAATAAGCTTGTATTCAACTGTGATAAGTATTTCGTCAAGGAGACAAGGAGGTACATAAAATGAAAAAACCCTTATAAGTCTCCCATGTTTTCACTTCTTTGTCAAGCTTTTTCAATTTCTCCATTGTGTAGAAAAATGCTTAAGCATAGATAAAGAAAGATTAATAGTGAATCTAAATTCTATACCAGTATTTTCTACTAAAGAATTCAAGGCAGGAAGCTACATCAACCTTAAGTAAGCAATACATTGATGTCTATTCTATTATCAATGACCGTAGTAAAGTGAAATTTCTCCGCGTTTAACTCAAGATGAACATGTTACCTGTCAGTTCTAACGAGTTTATTACTTGGCCACAAGCCAAGATTATGAATCTTCGTTTGTCTCGTCCGACTTTTTATGGTTTAATATGAAACAGGGCCGTGTTGACTTAATTTGTCATAAATTCAGGAGATAAACAGTTATTGGATACGGTTTTCAACATTTGGGAAATTTCTAAATAGCACTCGCTGCTTCACTGAATAAACTATGGTTATTCGTTCATTTTTGTAACTTTTTGAGGAAAATAATTGGATTTTGCATACCAATTTACATACTGTTTACCATTTCTAGGCTGGGAAGCGCATGTCAAGTGGGAATTATATTAAAATGGAATAATAACATGTATAGTCGTGTTTCATATTTCTTCAAAATCAACAACTTGACACTTCAAGGTGATACAGAGTCATTAGAGTTTTGACAAACCAGAAGATTGTATAAAAATGACTTTCAGGCAGAACTTTTATGATTTTGATGAAGTTTTTTCAACTGCTGAGTCAGTCCACTTTACTGACTGTCTAGAGTTGATAACTGAGTTTCATGAACGTTTGCTCAGATTTGAGTTCGAAATACTTTGTCTTTACCGTCATCACTCATAATCGGAAATTTTTGGATGTAGCTTGGATTATATGATTTCCTCCATGCAGGTTCTCCAAGTTTAGGCTGGCATTGATTTCAATCTATTGCTGTGCCTGTTGAACACAAATCAAAATTAGACACCTGGTGATATTTGAATGTCATCTTCATTCATGATTGACCAATTTTAGTTGACATATTATTCATTCATTGATTATGACCAATATTAAAAATTTCTCCAAACTGAAATAGGATGATTGAAATCCTTTGTTCTTATTATCAACACTACCAATTGAAGCACAGAATATGTTTATCAATAATATAATTTGCAGAGCCAATCCAATATACTAACAGAGTATATTGACATAACGAAGTTCCATGAACATTTGCTAAGATTTGAGTTCGAAATACTTTGTTTTTACTACCATCTCTTATATTATTTGAATGTCATCTCCATTCATAATTGACATCTATCTTCATTAATTGATTATTACCAATATAATATTGTAATACAATATTATATTTAATAGCCTATTTGTATCTTTCCAAAACAGAGACAGGATGTTTTAAATAACTTGTTCTTATTATGGACACTACTAATTGGACCATATAGCTGTGTATCAATAACATGACTTTTCTCCAGTAAACCTAAAACTGGTTGATACCAATAGACGGATATTATCGGTTTGTTCTATAATCTGAAGCATTGTATTTTCCAGAAAATCGTTAGATGTCTTCTGCAGGACTATTCTGAATGGACACTTGACCATTCAAGTTCGAAGTTATGGGCGAAATGTCGTTATGGCTGAGGGTGCGAACACCCTGGCTGTTGCCAGGGTGTAAATCTCATCTGACCAGAACAGACGATAGTTTTGTGTCCTATATGCTACCATAAACGTTTTCTCACCTATTTTATCTTCTTCATTCTCTTTCTCACATTTTTTATTAGTTGAGTGGTGAATTTCTTTCTTCTTTCATAAACTATAATGTGTGATCGGTTTCACAATTTTTTTCTGACGAGGTATAGTCTATCCAAGCAAAGAAGACATTTTGGCGAGATGGGAAAATTACTCTTGGTCAATATTGGTTCAAAAATTAAAAATTTGTCCTGAAATTGTAGATGAGAATGTTTTCTCCATTTTTCCATCTTGCCAGAATGCCTTCTTTGCTTGGACAGACTAATAGTTCTGGCGATAGTAATACAACAATGAATCTCGGAGTTCGGAACAAAGAATCTGTTACTCCTCTGATAACATGTAGGACTATTGTGATTAAATCAATCAATTTCGATATAGTTTTACAATATCATAATAAAACTCATAAAATTTATAGAGATATATAATTAAATATTATTCATTTTATCTTAATTTTTTTAGTATTTTAATGTTAATGAGCTTCAGGTAGGTCTCAAAGAGTAGAAAAAATATGCTATGGGTTGTATTCTTTCATTTCCATAATAGGCAATTTATCGGACAATATTTTGAAAGTTTGTTATTTTCCGTTATTGGAGTAAAATATAACAGTATCAATGAAACAGTCAACTCTAAAACAAAACGGATTTAATAATTGAATTTCACATGCTTGGAAAATAATATTGACCGTTACTCGTCTCTCATGTCGAATCGGATAAAATGGAACCTTATTATCAGAGCTCTCTATATTTAGGCTCAGGTAAAAATATGGAACTCTCAATTTCATAGCCCCAGAGGACATTTTTCATCTCAGGAAACTCCTACTTTGAAGATATTTATTAGATTTAATTGTACAACTCAGCCACTCCAGGTTGAACAGGCGTTTAGATTTGTAGAAAGGGAAGATATGAGTGAGCAAAGGGGGAGTTGGGAGGGATGAATCGAGGGGTTTATTCCCTTTCTAAGTGGGAGTGTCTCCAAAACCCAAATTGGGGATTTTGGTCACCGCCACCCATATGCTATACCCTCAGGCTGTAGGTTACTGCAGCATTCGATCTACCCCACAAAACTCATCCCTTTTCAACTGAGACTTGTCTCTGCTTGATTCTTCTCATTGAAGAATGGACCTTTCCTCTGATATGAGAATCTCTGATTTTCTTGTATAGTCTGTCAAACCAAAGAAGACACTCCGGCAAGAAGGGAAAATGACTCCAGCTCGGTCAATATTGGTTCAAAAATTATAAATTTGGTCTCAAACTGTAGAAAACATTCTAATCTACAATTTTAGACCAAATTTATTATTTTTGAACCAAATCTTGACCGAGCTTGAGTCATTTTCCCATCTTGCCAGAGGGTCTTCTTTGCTAAGATAGACTATACTTGTCTCTGATTGATATGAGAATCTCTGATTTTCTGGTAGAGCTGGTGCCAAAAATTAATACGGTTTCATCTGTTCCTTGTACCACGGAGAAGCTGAAACCAGAGAGAAGAAAATCGAGATATAAGATAGTGGAATAACAATGACTTATAATTATATCAATCCTGTATTGCTGGAACCTTCATTGGAATATTTACTTTTTTGTGCTTGTACGTTCCAATTATCAATGCTAGCCTAGGCCCTAGAGTATATCCGTTACTCTATTCTCTAGTTAGCTGGTCCGGTACATCTACATAGACTATTTTTAGACAAAATAAGCTGTTGGAACACGCAAGAGACAGATGAAACCGCCTTATTTTTTGCACCAGCACTACTCTATCGTGAAGAAGAAGAAGAAGAAGAGGAGATGGCAAAATAGTTCAGGAAGGAGATGAAGAAGGAGAAAAAAGGAAGAAGCATCAGTTGATATGAAAGGATTAAATGAAATATAAATTCTTGATAGAGTAATCTTCAAGGATTTTCAAGGTATATCAATATCATTAAGGTTTTTAATCAATATGTTTCACGGTTTGAAATGGTTGGTGGTCCATTTCAACTTTCAAACAAAATAAATTCCATCATACTGTTGAAACCCTACTTAAAATAGAATAGAATTTTACTTATAATTGTTACAAGGCTCTCGCCTATGGTAACATTTAGTTTACAAAATAAAGATAGTACAAGCAATCAATATTGTTCCACAAAGTGTTTTGGATTTTAGTCCATTTACATTACGAAAAAGGAATAGAAATATATTTGAATTTATAAAAATAAAATATAAATCACAAATAGTGGTACACTAATATACAACCTCATAATACAAGACAAAACGAGTGTGATAAGTAGAAATTAGCAATTCGGGACCTATTAAAATCTACTAAAAAGAATGATTAATAAAATATGGAAACCAGGTAGAAATTGAGAAGATTGAGTAGAAAGCAGAGAGTAAAAAAAATAAGTAATTAGTTATACTAAGTAGAAATTAGCAATTCGGGAAATACTTTGATAAAAATCTACATGAGGACAATATAAGAGAAAAAGAAAAAAAAATTATGAATAAAAAATAGTAACTAGAGATAAGCATCAACGCACCAACCCCGCCAAGACAGAAACAACAATTCATGATGACCTCATTCCAATGTATTGTTCATAAGTGATGACAAAAGTCTCGATTTGAACAATTTGAAGGTTGATGAAAATATTATCTCAGGCGATAGGTGGTTCCACAGTCGAGAAGCAGTTACAGTGAAAGAGGAGTTGTACATCACAGTGCGGTGGAGAGGGATTTGCAAGAAATAGTCATATTGCCGTGTGTTGCGGCCATGTACTTGTGCAAGAAGAGTGATGCCTGGTTTTTCCAAGCACACTCAAATTTAGGGACCCTCAAGTTTACTACACTTTACTACATTTCCTATAATTATCATATAAAATGTCAGCTGTTCATCAAAATTTGAGGGTCCCTCAACTTTGAGTGTGCTTGGAAAAACCGGGCATGAATCTCTCAATCAGATATTGCGGACCCTTGCTCTCAACAATGAGGTGATATGAAAGACATAATATGAAGTATTGCCTTCTGTCCTTCAACTCCAGTCAATGCAGTCTTCTATAGAAAGGTGTGATGTGATCATCCCTTCTAGCATCATATATAAACCAAACTTACTTACGGTAAGTAAAAAACAGCGTTCAAAGATGAGGTAATTATTGGCAAGGAAGTAATTAACAACCTTGAATTTTTGCTAAATCTTTTCACAATACGAACTCCATTCATGAACGGATTACAATGTTTTCATGAATATTCAACACTTGCAAACTGTGTGGAATAATGACATCCAATTATTTACGACCTACGCCGAATTTGGGCGTGAGTTAATTGAAGAAAAGTATTCTGAACTGACGCAGAATAATGATGATAATATTACTTTTGGCACTGAATAAGTTGAAGCAGGTTTCAGGCAGACATTTCCGGTTATTTTTATATGAAATAATTGTGAGCTAATAATAATAAATTATATGGGATAGAAATAGTGAGTAACATCATTAATATTCAACATACATTCAACTTCAAAAGTCACACCCAAAATTTTCTTCAATAGATGAGTTACTAATATCATTAATTCAACTTACTTCGAAAGTTACACCAAAATTTGAATTTAAATCATTTATTTGAGTTCAATCTCTAATGAAAAAAATGAAAGAATCTCAAAAAATGAAAGTGTCGCTCTGATAGTATACAGTTAGTCTACTACAGGCTAGTTAGTAGCTGAGAAGATACGCAGTTCCAATCCACTTTACATTGTAATGGCGTGTCTTCTCAGCTTACGCCAAAATTTGTACCTTGACCTTTCTTTCCGAGTCCAGCAAACCGTTAACAAGTATCTCTTGACCTTGACAATGTATGAGCTTCTTACTACACGGCTACGACCTTCATTTGTTTCATTCAAAAACCGTTGTGAATTTTGTGCCGTTTTTTCTCATCGCATTTAAAATGTTGGTAATCGTAACCCACGTGTTATTTGATTAAATCAGATTCATAGATACCGACTATCAAAAGCCTTCGTTATATGCTAGGTCATGAATGAATTCCTTGTATTGAGCAATAGCAATCTTATGATTTCTGTGAATCAACTCAATACAATCTCATTCATCAGTTCTCACTAGTTCTGTGAATTACAGTGAATGTGAATGATTATCGTGATTCCACGCAGAATGAGTGGGTCAGAAAGTGTTGTAAAATTAGAACGTCTGATAATAGTCAATTTTCGTGAACTGTGAATCAGTTTTCATTTTAATTGAAATTGTTGACTATTATAATTCTATAGAATGTCATAGGGTTACTTCCTGAGTTTGTTCTTATAAAGAAAAATAAAGATGAAGAGTTTCAGTTCATTTTTGTTTTGGATTGAATTAATTAGAAAATTACCTTATTTCAATGTTTTTTAAATTGCAATTTGTAAATTTTTATGATATCACATCATAAGAGTGGTTGTAATACCTGGAAAAAGAATAGAATAGTTGAAGTAGAATAGTGTAGACGAATAGTGTTCTATTCTCACTTGTTGTAATGAAGCAATGAAGCTTCAATACTCCAGCTTGAATTAAAAGGCATGCATTTTGCAGAATATAGCGTATCTTCTTCATCATAATAATTTATTGAATGATTAGAAATAATAAGAGTTGATGAGTTGACAACACGTTTTGATTTGTAGTGTGAAGAGATTATCCTAGCTCTATGATGAATGACTCCAAAATGAACTTATTAAAGAACCCTTTATGTAGGGTAAAATCTTAGAAAACTTTGAGAGATAGGCCTAAGTGTGAAAGACGCTCTCCAAACAGAGGTAATCGGGGTGAAGCTGGGATTTGAAAAAATCGCTCAGTAAATTTGTCTTGTCGTTTAATCTTCTCTCCCATATCTCTTCCCCTTCTCCCCATCCCCTTCTATTCCCAGATTACTGGGGACTTTTTCCGTCAGCTGTTATTCCCTTACTGCTAATAACGAAGGAGGAAGTCATTTTTCCCCCGCTTAATCTCACCCCTCTCAGTTCTCGCCATTTTTTTCGCGCCAAAGATTTTGGCGCCAAATTAGTCCATTCTTAAATCATTGACAGACTTGGTTTGGCGCGTGATTGTCGACTTAATTTCAGCGATTATCTTCATTCACGATTACTTAAACATCTCATTATACTTAGCACGCTCTGTTGGTTTTGGCTCGACTTATTTTCTTAACGCACCTTCTTTAAAATACGGATAATCTGGAGGAAATCGTATTTCACGCCAACGCTTATTATCCTACTCATCATTCTAATTCTATTATCCTACTTATTGCCTTGTAATGATTATAGGTGTCTAGTCTTCCAAGTTAATCTTGGAGCATCCATTCCAGATGCGGAAGAGGATACCATGAAATAGGAAATGTTGATTAGCTTTGTGATTTAAATCGTCTTTTTGTAAAGTGAATACTGTCTTCCGATTACTCATTCATTGATCAAGTATTAAGCTTCTACATAGCCAGTCTCGTCAAGTGATTGACAATTAAACCTTGGTTAATTCTCTTGCAACCCGACTTGAATGTATCTTGTAGATATTATTGCTGTCTAGAAACACATGAAAATGTATTGTTTATTCATTTTTCTGATAACTGATCCATGGAACCAGGTCTCAGTAATAAACAACTAACTGTGTATATTTTGTGATCCTCCTATTTCTAACCCTCCTAACCTATTTGTGACCTTCCTATTTCCTTCATAATTGTTTTGTTATGTTGTGGATCTGGGTGGATAGATTAAAAATATAGATTAACAAATATATATTCTGTTTTTCATTCATAGTTTGTGCTTTGTTCTATATTTATAATGTTCAAAATCTCTTAGATAATTGATTGGTGACCTAAAGAGATCCAAGAGCACTATAATAATGATAATGAAATCACGGAATTTCGAACCACTATTGAAAAATTAGCTTTTGATTCGGTCAGACTAAGTAAAGTAGCCTACTCCACGATGCGTGCTTTAACATGGCAGGTTGAAGGGTGGAAAAGAATAGGTATCCACTGTGTTTAGTTACAAGTGTTTGGTGGGGTTGAGAGGGGATGTTGTGATGGGATGGAGGGGTGGACCCTCTGACAACTCTTCAGTCTACGCAAGAACTTTGAATGAATGGGCAAGTGGTTGTGGGGAACGCAACAAAGATATCTGCGCAAAAACGCACCGAGACAAGAAGTTAGGACGGGGAAGGCCTCTCTTCCCCTTTATTGTTCATTTAGTCGCGATATCAAGTGGTCACCGGCTAACAAAGGATGTACATGTCACTTAAGTTACATATCTCCTCATGTAATGAACATTGCAGCGTTGCTGATAAAAAACTCAATTTTTAATTTCAGATTGTATTGGTTATAATCATTATTCAAACAAAAATATCATTTTATATGATAGTGAGCCTGTAATATGAAAATAATATTCTTATATAAAATTATCGACTACCGTACGAGTTTTTAAATACAGTATTTTTTCTGAGAGATGCAGGAGAATAGGTATTAATTTATATTGATCAACCAAATAAAGGATTATTAAGGCCTGAGGATTCAGGCCTAACAGCTTTAGTAGTTTCTGGAATGTATAAATCAATTGGTTAAGAATGTTATAAAACATTTTCGATAGAATAAGATACTTGTTCACAGAATTTTTTAACGAATACCAAATAAATATTATTCAGATCTGGATCTGGTTAGGCTATAAATATTAACTTCCGATTCCAATGCCTTATTATATTCTCTATTTAATGTATTTTTACGAATGTTCGATTATTGAATAAAAGAATACAAAAATGTAATCTTCTTTGGAAACCACGATTCACCTATTAACTTTACCACTTTTCCAACTTTATTAGATGAAAGACTCACTATGAGGTAGTAGTAAGGAAACACTGTAGAAGATGTGGAGGTGAAATTAAATATGAATTGGTACCTGCTATCTTCAATAGTCCAATTATTATTATTGTGAAATATATTTCCAGACAGTGGAGCCAATTTGATAAAATTAATCTTCATTTATTAAATTGAACCGTGCAGTACAGTATATGTATAGTAGTATCTAAAGTTACGATTCCCAAGTTTATAATTTATCAATGATATGAAAAATACTGGTAGTTAGTTATTGATTGGAACGTTCTGCTTGTTACAGCGCAACCCTGAAGCTGCGTCAAGTGAGCGACGGTCGTCAGCTGCTGCAGCTGATCTACGGCCTGGACGGCGCGTTAAAAGACTGCGAGCAGCTGCAAGACGCTGCGTCAGTCACGCAGTTTATGCGTGCGTTTGACGTGGCGCTCGCCGCAAAAGGCAACGTGACCACGCTGACGCATCTGACGCGTGATTTGAAATGGCTGAACATGCATAAACTCCGCATGGCGTGTCATAGGAATCAGCGGCTGTTGTCCAAAGTGGCAAGACGGACGTCTAGAGATGACGGAAGTAAACATAAGCGACGGCATCGGGCCGATAATTTCCTGCAGAGGTGAGAAAATATTAAATTCCTATTTCAATTTATTAGGTGATATTGATTCATTCATATTGAATTGAATACCAAATAAAATTATTAGTACGGGGGCAAGTGTTACAAAAAAGGCTTCCCGTGAGCCTATTGAGTAAAGACGTTTGGGAGTGATATCAATCTCTTCGTTTTGACCTGGAGAAAAATAATATCGGTGGTCATAAGCTCTCCGAGGGGTACGTCACCTGTAATCCAAGATGGCGTCCGAGAATTCCAGAGTGTCACTGTTTCGGCCATAACTCAGCCATTTTTGAAGATATCCTTTCAATTTTTCTCTCAAATTGTTATATAAAATTATCTAGATGTGCTTTATAAAACATATCTCCCAAAACGTATTAATAATAAGTTATAAATGTTTTAATATAAAAAATGATAGAATTTCTTATGAAAATTTTCGTTTTTCTGTCTCTAGTTTTTTTATGCATTAGATAGACAAAAATGTTAAATCTATAAGTTGTAGATCTATTTTTTAGCTTCACAACCATGTGGTTTTCAAGGCTTTTTCTGCCTCGATGAAGGGTACAGCGAGACCCAAATAGGGGCTTGCGCGGGGTAAGGCAACTAACATGTTATATAAAAACTATTTTCCTTCATGTCTCCTTGATGTTAGAGACTTGAAAATGGTACCAATCTCTTCCTTTTTCTCTTTAGATTCAGAATATCTATAATTATGCACTAAAAAATGCTTGTCATCTCGAGAAAACAAGATGGCGGCCATTAAATGTCGATTTTCGTCATATCTTTAACCATTTAATATTTTTTCGTGATATCTCAAGTTTTTTTCTCTTAAAATGTTCTTCATGAACAGTTCTACGATATTTATACAGGAGAAATGTGTTCAAGACCCATAACAGATGAGTTCAGATTGGTTTAAAGATGAGAAAAATTTTATCACATGCAAAATCTTACATTAACTCTAATAAATTCATTGTCCAACTAGAAAAATCAAATGCGAATAATGCATTGAATAGATAAATATTTCAACTTTCTAATGATGTATTTACAAATCTAGATAATTCTATAAGGAACAATTTGAGAGAAAAATTGAAAGGATATCTTCAAAAATGGCTAAGTTATGGCCGAAACAGAGAAACTCTGAAATTCTCGGACGCCATCTTGGATTACAGGTGACGCACCCCTCGGAGAGCTTATGACCACCGATATTATTTTTCTCCAGGTCAAAACGAAGAGGTTGATACCACTCCCAAACTTCTTTTCTCAAAACGCACACGGGATTACACTTGCCCCCGTACTATATATTAATTTATTGAGTACATAATCTTCTATCAAGATACTGATTTTTCAATCCATTAATGCCTTTTATAACATTATGATATCTTTCTATGTTTATTGATTGAAAAATTAAAATATAGGTTCTTGAGTCCTGTTTCACGTTGATAGATGAAATTGAATAAATCAAATTTCTCTTATAAACTTTAAAAGTATTATTTTTACACAGACATGTTTTAAGCTTTAGCCCATTTTCAATGTCACATTTTTGCATTGAAAATGGGCTAAAGCTTGAACATGTCTGTGTAAAAATAATACTTTTAAAGTTTATAAAGGGTATTTATTTAATTTTATCTATCAATAATTTTAAATAGTCCTGTTTCACATTTTTGGTCGTCTGGTTTTATTCTTCAGGAATTCCAATTCGAATAGATTGAATGGATCTTGGCTCAAATACACATACTATTGTGTTTGACAAGTTCTGTTCAATCTAGTAAAAATTATAAAGAAAAGGAAAACATTAGGTCCAAAAATCGCGGTGTGTGTTAACCGGTGAAACTCATGTCTCACCTGGCGATAAAAATCTTGCTCAAATCTTCAAACTTAATCTCATTGTTTGAATGTAAGATTTATGTTTGTAGTTTGGTTGGATGTGACATCATCAGTGGAGAATATTTTGCTAATTTTCAAATTTTAACTGAAGAAATTTTGAAATTACTAGTGTGAATCATTCCACGCAAATCTATTAATAGAATATTTTATTCAAATCAAATTTCAACTGCA
Source organism: Sogatella furcifera (assembly GCA_017141385.1). NCBI lineage: Eukaryota > Metazoa > Arthropoda > Insecta > Hemiptera > Delphacidae > Sogatella > Sogatella furcifera. The sequence continues at coordinate 21,048,058 of CM029555.1, forward strand.
TTAGATTGCGCTATCTCTGAATTAACTGCATTTCATGATTTTTGTCATGTTTTTCTCTTGTTATACAAAATGTCTCGCTTCTCACAATATTCTGCGACTGTGCTACGCCTTGAAAAACAATAAAAATAGTTTCATAAGTACGATGAAACATATTTGAGTACGGTACAGTAGAAATGAGTTTTGGGTTTCCACAATGAGTAGAACGGACAATAGAAACCAAATTAATTTTAAAATCTTCTCCAATTTGTAATTTGTGATTTATCGTAATGGTAGGTTTTCTTTAAAAACATGACCATTTCTCCTGTATACAAGATCAATCTTCAAATAAATCTCACTCCTCTTATAAGTATTTAAATCTCATGTAAATAAAAATCTAAAAGAGCTCAATTAGTTTTGAAGGCTTTTGAATCCTTAATAATTGTGCAAGGGTTGGATAAGTTAGTTATCAATATACCGCGAAATAAGAAACTATTAGATTTGTTTTCAAAACGCTTCAAGTTGAATCTGAATTGACATTCTGTTCAAGCTCGTGTATTATTTCAATGGAGAGCTGCATTGATTGCCGTATGAAACCTACAATATTATTATTTTCAAAAGATGTATTCATCCTTCTAATCTCAAGTCAGTGATCAATTGAGAATGATACCTTATCACATCACTTAGTTTGTTCCATCAGCTATATTAGCTTATTCCATCCTTGAAAATAATTACTCTGGTTAGTATTTTTTGTTCCAACATTCCTCTTTTCTTCGCCCTTCCTTAAGTTATCTTTAAGTCATTCCTAAAATTATCATTGTTATTTGCGCTATTAACTTTCTTTAATATTGATTCAATTGTTTCATTTAATTTTCTATTCCCATTTCATCTTATTTTTCCTTTTCTTCTTTTTCCTTCACTTCCTCACTTTCTCTTCCTTTCCCTTCATAGTACAAATCTCCAAATAAGTGAATCACCCATTCATTTTAAGCGAAGTATAATTGTAATGATAATGATCATTTATAGTAACTTATGAGTAATCATAATGAGTCCTCTACTTCCTTTTCCGTTTCAATTAACCTCATCTTTTTATTTATTCTAGAAATTGAATTTCTAAACCATCATTTATAAATTCTTCCTCTTGATCACTTTTTTTGTAAATACTCTCAAGCTTCTTATCTCCAACCAGTAAATATAAATCTCTTTATACCCACTGCTCCAACTTGAAGCTTCATAAACTCTCATGAGTAAATTTCCCTCTCATTTTAATTTCCCTTGTTTTATTTTATTTTATTTTTTTTTGAAAATTCAATTCCTGAATATATGTCCATCCACTTCTTGTTCTTCATTATAATTTCTGTGGTTATAGCTTTGTTAAATCTTGTAACAACTATTTTTTCACCATTACACTCCTTATTTTTTCGTTTGTTCTCGAATTTATTTCAATTTTTGTTTTGTTTGGGGTTGGGGTGGGGTTTGTAGATCGGGTGTGTTGGTGGCGCCGGGCACCAAATGGTGCGGACATGCGGACACGGCGGATACTGTGATGTCTTTGGGGGCGTTCGGGGCGACGGACCGTTGCTGTCGCGGACACGACCTGTGTCCGACCAATGTGCCCGGACTCGGACAGAAGTTCAACTTCTTCAACTATCGTCCGTTCACGCTTAGCCACTGCTCGTGTGATGCCAGGTAACGTTGCGTTGCACATCGAAACTAACCGACTAACCAGATTAATTAAACTTACTTATGAAAACTCATTCATTCACCAAACTCTACTAAACTAACTTATCAAATTAATATTTTCTATTCAAAATTTACTCATGGAACGATTGGCTAACTATTACCATCGAAAACTAACCCTCCAACTAACCTAATAATAAAATACACTGAACTTACTTATAATTCCGTATGAAAACTAAGCCTTGTTCCAGATCCAGACACCACGATTTTTGGACGTCCGGTTTTTTGTACACTTTATAAATTTCACTAGATTGGACAGAACTTGACAGACACAAGATAATTTTTTGCAAAGCTTCATCCAATCTATTAAACTTCATGAAGAAAACTAGAAGCTGGAAGTTATAAATGTATGGTGTCTGCGAAACGGCACTAACTTAAGCCCTATTCAACTGATATAGTAAGCAATTTTCCCACGATTTTTAAATATTTATATCATCTAGTAACAATGAACTAAATTATTTATGATTGCTGTAAAGAGTCCCTTGAAAGCTGCCGAAACTAAACGAAGTCGCGTTGATTCACTATAATTTATCTTATACCCATCAATTTTTTTTCTATCATTATAATTTTTGAATACACAGATATACACATTAAATTAGAGTACCGGACTAGAAATTGTTCCGTAATATGAAAAAATGTAGGAATTGACAGAAGAACATTTGTAATTTTCAATTGAAATCTTTGATAGGCCTACATACCTCTGAATTGAAACAGAAATTGATGGAATAGATACAGACAAGAAATTAAAATAATAGAAAAAAATGAAATGAGAAATGAAAACCTACAAAACGAGCGAGAAAAGCTATAGACGAGTTATAAAAACAACTCTGCGAATGCTTCAAAGAATGCTTTTAAATGGGAAAAAAGTCATAAATGTTACAAAAGTCCGATAAAAAATGCGATAAGACTTTAATAGTTATGTTCATAAGCTCTAGTAATAGCTATGATTGGAATGCACTTATGCCCCAAAAATATTTTTGCGTACTAAATCATCAATAAGCGAGGAGTCGAAAAATATAAACAATAATAGTTCATTATGCAAAACAAGACCGAAGACGTGTACTGCAAGGCAAGTGAAGGACTTTAAAGTGAGTAAATCAGCTTCAATTGTAACAAGCCGGCAATTATTCATTCTGTTTAACATTGTCATAGCTTTGGTTACTTGTAATGAAGTTTTTGTTACTTTTTCGTAGTTGCTTATCAGGAAAATGATATGGTTGACTATGAAATGAGTCACAACTGACGTCAATGATGAGTTTTTTACATTTGTTGGAAATAACAAGGCTCATAACTGGATCCTGTCATATTTATTCAAAAGTTCACGAAATTTTGAAGAATATGCCAATCCTCCGATGTCTCTCTGGACGGTTCATTGGGTTGATCCAATATAAATTACAGATAATGTCGAATTTTGTGAGGAACAAGAAATTCCGCTAGTAGGCCTATAGAACTACTGTAATTTGTATCGAGAGATACTAACTACTGAACTCACTTGAGAAATACTGAACTCGTACTTGAGAACATTTTAAATTTCGAGTTAAATGTCAACACCATCGCGGTTAGATTTTTCCTCTCTATTTCATCAGAATACTTATTTCATTATTGACCTCTTACATTCATGTCGTATTTTCTCTCAGGTGTAAAATTCCCTCTTCCGCTAGTATAATTACTTTTAGGTTCACCACACCTTTAAATGCTATATAGTCAGTAGTTTGAATCAATCTTTCTTCTTGTGAGAAGTTACTTTCGGCTTATTACCTTAATATTTCACTTCATTTTTTCGTAGTTTTCCTTTTTTCTTAATTTTGCTCCTTCTTATATCATTCAAGGCTCAGATAAATAGTAAGGTCAATTTGATCAGGTTGTTGCATTTAATTAAATGTTAGAGTAGCTCCTTTCCCTCCACACGCGCGAAGAAGACTAGCCAACTCTTGAACCGACATTTACTATCAAATTTAATGGAATTTATTTAATACAACGTATGTACTCAGTTAAGGCTACTTGTAATAACTCACTAGCAACCTCAAGTTTTTTTGGTGAATTTTATCTTTCTTACTTTTGATACGTCTGTATCATGTCGATCATGCAGTTATTCACGTTTAGGTTCAAGTGGAAGAGAGGGGCAGCAATGCGATTCCCTGCATAATCTCACATTATTTGATCTGAAGAGAGGAAATAAATTTTCCTTGGGTGGAAAAACTAACATCATTAAACTTAAACTTTACCTTGGACTGTAACATTCGATCATTTCTTGTCGAAATAAATCATAAACAAATCTATTGTGCTATAAAAATACTCTTGGAAATCAAGGCATGTTACCTACATTATTCAATAGTTTGAGGGAGAGAGTTGTTCCCTCTCTAACATCATGAAACTAATAACAGAGTAAAACTTCAACAATAATAGTTTCGTAGAATAAACCAAAAATAAATCGAATATAAGGAGGAGAAATCGTAGAATAGACCAAAAACTCAACTCAAACGTCAATATTCTTGTCTGAATAAACCAGAAACAAATGTTGTAACCTCGAAAAACGTGTACAAAACAAGGCGTGTCACAGTCGTAGAGTTGAGTAGCGTGAGAGCGTTGTGTAAGGTGGGTTGCCTACCCGTGTGTTGAGCAGGCGCACTGGCGACTTGCAACTTCCCGGCACCAAGTGGTGCGGCAAGGGGTCATCAGCCACCGACTGGTCGCAACTGGGCGGTCTGGGGGCGGCGGATCGCTGCTGCCGCCTCCACGACACCTCCTGCCCCCACCATGTGCCCGCCTTCGCCGCCCGCTACGGCCTCTTCAACTGGCGGCCGTCAACGCTTATGCACTGCGCCTGTGATGCCAGGTAAACAGAAATGATCTTTGGTATGAAATTTTGGTAGAATTCTTTCAAATGTCTGATTACTAGTACAAAACATGTAGGTAGAATTTTTTTAATGAGCTGACAGAAATAATTATTAGAATGGTATATTTCTAGAATTCGTAAAAAACACAAAATATTAGCAAATAAAAATTGAAATTACACTATACTTTTAGTGTTTTTCTTTAACACAACATTTTTCGCACTGTTCACAAGATGTCTATTCACTCTGCTCTCATTGTGAGAATGGCTCTAAAGAGTGCGAAACATATTGATCAAATGAAAAAAACCACTGTTAAAGGGTTTACTGTGTTTAATTTCAATCATCAACATACATTAATAGTAGCGCTAGACGAAAATAAAACATAAAATTGATGAAATTCTATTACAAAAGATTGTATGAACAATTGAAAAGTCTTATTACAGGTACGAAACAAAAATTTTAATTTGTGAACTCCACATATCAGATGTGCTAGTAGAAGGATGAATGTTAGATATGAATGATAATTTATTATAAATTCAATATTTTGTGTTTTGGTGATGTAAAGGTTCAAAGTAGAGGTCAGTAAGCGAGGAACTGAGACTAGATGAAGCAGATAACTTTCAAATTTTGTAAACTTTGGAGTTCAATTCTGTAGCAATAAATTTAATTTATTTGAAATCAATCTTTGACTGGCCTCATATATCTTGAAACTTTCCCAGCATGAACTTTAAAGCTCACACTGCAGTCAAAACATAGGGTGTGACAAATTCGACCTCCAAGAGCAAGAATTTATTATATTTATGAAAATGTTACACAACAATATTAAATTAGGTACAATTTGAATAATTTCTGGACCAGCTTGTGCCTTTGCGAAGATATCTAGCGATCAGAGAATTTCGATAAACTAGTTCTGGTCGGTGAGGTGGTATAATCTGTTCAAGCAAATAAGACATTCTGGCAAGATGGGAAATTGACTCTAGCTCAGTTAATATTGGTTCAAAAACTACAAATTTAGCCTTAAACTGTAGATCGAAATGTTTTCTACACTTTGAGACAAAATTTATAATTTTTAATTTGATATTGACTGAGCTGGAGTCATTTTCCCATCTTGCCAGAATGTCTTCTTTGCTTGGACAGACTATATTTGAAGTGATTAGGATTAGGGAGTTGGGTCGCGTAATCACACGCACACACACAAGCAACGGCTAACAAACTGTGACACATTGGTGAGTTATGGCTCTCTCCTAATTAGTCGACACGTATTTTTTCTATCTTTCTTTTTTTTGTAGAGTTGACACCTTCTCCGAATCTCCCGCTTCCTTCTTTATAATTTCTTGTTCGTATTATCTATGTTCTGCTTCTTTTTCATTTTCTCCTGCCTTTTTTTATAATTAATTTTGATTCTCCATTTCTTTCTATGCTCTTAAATTTTCTCCGCTCCTATATTGCATTCTCCATTTCTTGTATTTCTCGTACAGGCTCCTTTCTCACATTTTTGCATTTTAAAGCATTTTTGCTTATTTTCTCACATTTTCTTAATACGTGTCATGGAAAACGTAGAAATATTTGTGCTCTAAAATTTGTTTGAATTGTGTATTGAAACGTCTATGTTTTAATCCTATATTCCAATTCTAATTTTTCAATCGAGCTTTTGGTCTTCTCTTAGAAAGTCTAAGGACTTTCTAGAATCGAAAGAACTTCTTCAAAATTTGATTCACTTTGTAAGACCCAACTATCACCATTTCCCATCATGAGAAATTACAGATAAGTTAAATAAGCTATTTAAGCCTTAAGACAATAATATTAATCAATATATAGAAAATATTAAACATATACGAAATATACAACCAAGATACGAAATACACAAGTAAATTGTAATACAAAAATACGCAAGAAATAGGGGGCCTATTATATTTCTATTATACTGCATTTAAAATTGCATTGAGTCACACAACTATTAGGATTTCCAGCATTTCTATCTCAGCATTTTCTGTTATTTTCGTTCTCTGTTATTTGATTTCAATTCTAATATATTTTACTGATTGAGAAAGATTCAATAAAATTATGACTAGAATGTTCTCTTATATCTTTGTATCATAATTTAATTACTTATGGATTAGAAAAATTCATTCTCCAATCCATCAACCATAGCATTGATTTATATTTGTACAGAATAGTCTTGTTATTTTTCTAAACTTATACAATAGGAACTGCGCAATTACGAGTAAGTTATCATGACATTCGTTGATTATGCTAACTCTGTAACCTCCTACGCAAAGGTAGCAGGCAGATTTACCAAAATTTATTGTGGACGTTTTATTGTGTGGTCTATCTGATCTAAATAGTTGCTCTCGGGCCTTGGTTGATTAGCATAACTGGATTAAATCAGTTCTGCAGTCTATACATTTCCGTTTATTATTGTTGTCATTTATTTTCTCTCAAACAAAACTTTTCTAATGAAAGCAGGTATATTTGAATTTGATGGCTCCTTTGACTTCTTCAACGCAGACTGTGTTGCTTAGAAAACCCTTGAAATTTATTTTTCGCCATACTCGTATGTAATATACAACTTTCCAAGCTAGATTTGCGTTTGGAAAATTGCCGTTTACAGGAGAATCAAATATCAGCTGTTCTGAATGCGGGAATAATCATTTTGATGATTATTACAGCACTAGTCATCGTCACGATGATAATTACAGCACTGAAAATCTATCCCAGCTGTTTTTTCCAAACTCTGACGTATGAATAAACGAGTCGAACGAGCCGCCATGACAGTTCACTGCGTGCGTTTGTTCACTAGTGTTGTGTTGAGGTTATGTTGGCTTCAGTTGATGTTTTCAGTTGTTTGAGGTTTTAATAAATCCTTTCTCAGTCTAGTATGACGAAAAAAATGTACATAATTCGTGTGGAAAAGTTTACAAACTCATAATTATTTTCCAAACTCGCGTACCGCTCGTTTGGAGAACATTATTATTCGTTTGTAAAAACGCCTTTTCCAAACTCATTATGTAATATACTATTTCCCAAGTTTTCATTGCAAATTCTAGTATGTTGCTTCAAACATGCTTCAACATTTCAATGTTGATTATTCAAACACATGTTAAAGAATAAATGAAAAGACAAGATGTTGTCAAACCACTGATTTATTAGAAAATCGAGATACCGGTTTCGGTTGTTACACCATTATCAATCTCTGGTAAACTAAAACTTAACGGACAGAGCAGCAGTATTTATACTAACGGTGAAGCACCGCTATAAGAATAGAAATGATAATGGTGTAACAACCGTAACCGGTAACTCGATTTTCTAATAAATCAGTGGGTTGACAACATCTTGTCTTTTCATTTATTATGGATAACTACCACAATATCAATTTCACAACTACTCAAAGACATGTTAAAGAAATCACTGGATTCAAATTATAACTCACAGTAAACAGTGAAATAACTTGTAACAATGAATAATAAATAATAAAATAGGAAGGAATGAATGTTCACTTTTCAATTGCTATAGCCTATCCGCTTAGAAGGATCATAAAATATGTGAAGAAAGTCTAAATTTAGATTTTTCCATAATTTTAAAAGTATCTGGACTGGGAAATTGCATATTACGTAATAGCCTACTATTCTTACAGCCTTCAGCTTATATTCGAAAACGTTAAGTCACTGTGCACTGAAAAATCAATCTTTACTTCTTCGACATACTGTAGTGAGAATTTAAATACATGTAGTAATCCTTGAGAAGATTAATTCAATTTCAGTCTTGTAAGATTCCTCATTTTCTCGCTCCATGCATGTATGAATAAATAGAAATGTAATAAAATGAACTTGAAGAGGCCATAAGCTCTAACAATAGAAGAGTTTTTAAAAAGGAATTTTTCTCTTGAACGTTGAAAACTTGAAAGCAGCATAATAAATAAAGAAGGCAGAAATGATCTACTATTATTATTGGAAGTATATCAACTGTTCAAAGAGACACTTAAGAGCCTTTTACGAGTATAGCGAACCAACTTATATAGAATTATTTACTAAATCGCTTCGTATTTTTACAAAGTAACTATCATGCTAACAATAGTAACTATTGGTAATAACTTGAATTGAGGTTGGAGATTGGAGCTAAACTTCACTCTCAATAATAAAATAGTATTCAATTCCTCAAAGGCTTCAACTCAAATCGCATAATAGTTCTTGTAAATCTTTCCTTTATTATCGGGTCAACAATAGGTCTTCAACATTATTTTACTTCTATGTAACTATCCTAATCGCATGCATTATTAGTATTCTAGTATGATTCCATCCATAATGAACAAGAACTCTTTAGATGAACCTTTGGAATTCTACAGATGGAAAAGTGAAGTTTTGAGACTATTGTAATGCATTAGAGATTGCTACTAAACACAGTCAGAGTTTTAAATTGAAAATTTAATCTTGTAATAAAATAATAAAAAAAATTATTTTAGGACTTTTCTCAAACTTCAAAGTTATATGTTCAGTCATTAATGCATAAACAATAAATACAGAGCCATATTCATATTCATTCATTCGACAAAACACATTATACTTAATGGATAAAACACAGACAATAATCATTGTCCAAAACGTCTTATTTCCTGATTTCTTAAATACTACAAATTAAGGTTATGTCCACAATGTTCACTTTCACTATACTCACAAATTTCAACTGTCAAGAATAAAAAACTATCTATAAATAATAAACTATTTATCAATTTAAAATTTTAAAGCCATGAGAGAAATCTATACGAGGACTAAGATTGGGAGACGTAAATCTTGGGAGATATAGTAGCTTGTAGAAAGCTTGAAAAACTAAAAACATAGTCTTGTAGATATTTTGAAGCGTGGTGAATCTACTGAGTAGCCTAGTTTGCGTTTAATTTCATAAAGTCTCTTACAGGAAACATTACATGCTGCAACAAGACAATATTATTTATTATTATTCACTTATTCGAATATACATTATACGTAATCCATTCTCACTTCCTTATAGCAATCCAGACTTAATGGAGAACTTTTGAAGTATTGATGAAGAAGACCTTGGAGGACCATTTCGACTTGCAGAAAATGTCATATGGACACTAATGCACATCCAGGATTTGTTTACAAAATCCTACTTGACTTTTTCCAACTCATGGAACCCTTGTCCAACCATATGTTTACAAAAGCGGGGCGGAACCGATAGAAGATAACCCTGAGTCGAATTTCACTCAAGAATCTGAACAGCCAATTACCATCAAGTCGAGACCTACAATTCCACTCAATACTCATGTTTGTCTAGGACTTGGCTCAAGTGTTATGGAACGGTGTAGAATGAGTTCTCAGACTCGGAGAAAAGATTGATGTTTATTTTCATAACCGAATTCAGCTTCCAATCACTTTGTGGAAGACGGTTCACAATTCTGTCCCATGTTTAATGTAGTTTAGACAGTAAGGATAAACAAATTTCGATTTTCAAACCCTATTATTTTGAACTCTTGCCACTGTATTTAATAGCCGATTTTGAGCAGAATTGGAATCAAAATAGTGAGGGCTATGCCTGTTTTTTTGATCCCAAGATTACTATAATAGTGTATAATGAACAAATGTTGTAATATTTTTTCGAAAATACTGTAAGCTTATGGCTATTTCAAAGATTTCAAAATTTTTCAAATTCCAATTTAAGAATTTTGATAGATCAAACATTTGAAAATACATATCGTGTCATGTTTCTTTTCTATTTTATAATCATTGGTCTTTCAACTTCTCATAATGAACTGGAATTTTACAGGGTTCTTCAGTTGAACATTTAAATTATTTAATATATCAATTATCAGAGTACAGCTCCTCGCATCTTTTGTCAATTTGTTATCAAGTGTTGCTCACAATATTATTTTAACTCGACTCAAAAACTCATCATTTCTAGTTTCTATTCTTTCTTCCTTTTTTCGTCCATTTTTCAACATCCACACTAAAACCATTCGAAATCGTTAATTAGCTTTCAACATCATCCATTCCAATGTAGAAAGTGCATAATCATCAAATTATTATTAGGTTACCCTTCATCTTAAAACCACGATATATCTTTCCTTTCACCTTATAATGGGGTGGTCTCTCCACTTAGCCCTTTAAATTTGATGTTCCAACACTAACTGAACGATTCTAATGGATAGCATCATACATAGTAATAAAACATTATATCACCCCACTTGAAGCCAAATGGTATATCAGCTTTAAAATTTTATAAGATAGTGCCTATTGTTTTAAAAGTTATTTTAGTGAGAAGGATGACAGATGGAAATCAGTTAATGGAGAGCTAACTAGCTATAGTAAGAAAAATATATATATGTAAACCATAAAATGATTGCAGACAAGAAAGGGCGAATGATTCCTCACTTTAACTGCATTTCCGTTGTAATATATTTATATCTAAATGGCCCAGAGGTATAGTCTGTCCAAGCAAAGAGGACATTCTGGCGTGATGGGAAAATGACTCAAGCTCGGTCAATATTGGTTCAAAAATCATTATTTTGGCCTCAAATTGTAGTTCAGAATGTTTCCCACAATTTGAGACCAAATTCATGATTTTTGAACCAATATTGACCGAGCTGGAGTAATATTCCCATCACGCCAGAATGTCTTCTTTGCTTGGACAGACTATATAGTAGTTCGTATAATACACGGATTGGTCAATTTACGACTGATAGCAAGACATATCCGATGAGATACTGTTCACTGTTGAATGTTTTTAGAGTTTTATATACCTATACTTATTATGTAGTCGTTGATGTATATAACTGTAGGCTCTACTAGTTCTCAATATACTTTATGACTTTGGGAGAGGCTAACTTCATCTTTTAAACCATCTGTACATTGCGTTTCTATTTTGTTCGTTTATTTTTTGCCTCTAGGTCCCATTTTGTTGCAGAATATGTTATTGGTTGTTTGTGAGCGTAATCCTGAATTAGAATGCTCAGGAAGGAAGTTTCTGGGAAGATTATCCTGTTATTGTATTATTCTTTTATACACCATAGCTGTAGCAATGATTTCATAACAAATAAAAGTCTTCAAACAAATAAATTCAAATAAATAAATTTAACAAATAAATTCTTCATTTAGCCTATAATAATATAAGCCTATATAATTTAGCATATAATTTTCTTGTTTCTTACTTGAAAATAAGTTTATTTGAAAAGAAGTCTATAAACATAAAATTTTTCAACGTAAACAATATTAACATATACACTTTGAAATTTTCATTGCAAGTTTTCAAGGATAGTAAGGTTTTCAAAGCTCTATCGTGCGTTTATTTAAAACCTCTAGGTATTATTTTGTTTTTTATTGAAAGATTTTTGCAAGTCCACATTCATATCGAGTTTTGGAATTATAGAATAATAGAATCATTAAATTCAAATAGGAACAATATTCATATTGAAGTTGAATTTCCACCAGTTGCAATAATTATCAGGAAACAGTAGAACAAAATGGAGTTCTGTGAAAGCGAAGGCATCTTATTGTTTGAGCTGAGCCATGACGCTATCTGATTGGAACGTTTCAGACGCCCATTTTTCTCTGTGGGAGTGGCTTAGTGAATGTGAAATGGAGTAGCCTAAGCGACTAGCGAACAGTTACTCGGAATTGGCAGAATTTTTTTCGAAAATATATTCAATTGAATATCAATTCAAAGGCTCATTGTCAAGGTCTTAATAACACTAGTGTTATAGCGGTGTAGCCTACTGTAACTAATAATTAATTATATTTGTTTTGCATCATTATTTCAGAAATCGATAACACTGATTTTTATTATAGAATAATAAAGGGTGTCATTTAAAATCAGCCAAGAAATTAATTCACGGGTCTATCAACCGACGTTACCTGATCAAGCTCAAGTTACGATGATTTATCTTAGATCAATATTTAATATCTCAGGATGTATTTGTTCAGACTATTGTAAGTAAGTTAAGTAATCTCTATATGTAATCTCTCCCAATCAATTAACTTTCATCTTACTACTTTCAAATCACGTTGCTCTCTCACATGGCTCACGAACTTCGGTGTCAGTGAAACATTATTATCATATAAAATAAATCGAACAATCTATAGAGTACAATATTACTGTAGATGTGTCATGTCCATTACACTATGATCACGGACCGTCATGCAAGAAAATCAACTGAATACTATTAAATATCTGTACTATTGATACCTATTAATATACTACTGTACATCAGTCAGACATAACTGTTGTAGTTTGCATCAGCTTAGAAGACCCTCCGTTATGATACACTTTACATTGTAATGGCGTGTCTTCGCAGCTTGCACTAACTTTACTTACCGTCATTTAAATATGGTTATACTACATTACTCCTATTGTAAAGAGGATATATATACTGTAAGTATAACTAGAGCTATTAGCTATATATATTTTACATTACTATAGTCTATTCAAGCTAAGGAGACATTCTGTCAAGATGGGAAAATGAATGTAGCTGGATCAATAATGGTTCAAAAATTATAAATTTGGCCTCAAATTGTAGATTAGAGTGTTTCCTTCAATTTGAGACCATATTAATAGTTTCTCAACCAATATTGACAGAGCTGGTGTCATTTTCCCATCTTGACAGAATGTCTTCTTTGCTTGGACAGGATACCTGTCACGCTACCGGCCGGTTCCAGACGGCGTCGAATCAAACGGCGCTTATTAGAGCAGGGAGGTTCGAGACTCGACTCTCGATCGTGTGTGTTCGATAGTCGTTAAACTCGTTACTATTATTATCATAATCATCATATCACTGGTGGAAAGATACGTGGGCCGAAACTTTGATCTTGGTCTTCCAACATATAGGTCTAGGCTCCATTCCATCCACACGTGTCCTGAGGAGATACGAGCTATTGAAATAGAATTATTGTTCTTTTTGTATTTCTCTTGTAGGCTAATATACAGTTTGAGATGTCGAATCATGTGTGAGTGTATCGTGAATTAGGTCAAACAGGGTATCAAACCCTGAACCCCATCAAGGTTCTCGTTGTGATTTCGGTTACAAATATCAGTATCAAATATCAACCCTGAAAAAATACACAAACAAAAGAATTTTTTCATTGCGGATGATGCCCAGATAAGCATTAAAGAATTGATTAATCATTAATCATTTTAGAATATTGTATACAATTTTTTCTCAAAACTGTACATTACCAGGCTTGAAATAAAATAATGAAGATACATTCGGGAACGGTAGTGTATAATATCAACTGTAGGTCTAACTTCCTTTCATTCTTCCAACAGGAATATCGAATGAGCAAAACAAAAGAAAATGTTCTGCTCTTCAATTCACAGTGGTTTTAAGAGCTCTCTCAGTGATAGAGAAAAGATGCTATTGGAATAATACTCTACCGAAGACTTTAACGAATAATTGTATGCAAGCGAAAAATGGAGGAGCAGAATCATTATTGTATGGTGTGACACATTGAAGGAGACATTCTAGCAAGAAGTGAAAATGAATCCAGCTCGATCGGACAATATTGGTTCAAAAAGTTTTAAATTGATCAAGTTAATAATTTTTAGCTAATATTGACCGAGCTGGAGTCATTTTCTCTTCTTGTCAAAAGGTCTTCTTTGCTTGGGTAGCAGAACACTATTTTGAGGTACTTGATCATTTCAAGGGCGAGGCAACCAACAGCAGTGAGAAATCGTAATAAACAACAAACAAGCCACGTGCTCAGGTCATTGTCAATGCTGATTCTGCCTCCACAAAGATCAAGTAAAGTTCGCTGAACCTTGAAGGGAAAATATAGAAACTTGAAAATAATATAGCAAATAGTGCTGCTATATAGTTGGGTATTTGGATGTATCATGAGTGGAATATTTCCCTTGCAAGAAAGGAGTCATGTCTGTCAATACAGTGAGCATTGCACTGTATTTTTGAAAAGACATAATTCAAAAATTAATTTACGAATGTTGTTCTTCCAAGATCAAGATCAATACGATGTTGTTCTGCAGAAGATCAACAGAAGAGAGATGTAAAGACTGGTTCAGAGGAGTTACTCTAGGAAGTAAGTAGTTACTCTATTTCTATTTCTGTTCATGAACAGAACAAAATTGCATAAGGGTGTGTTGATGTCGGAGCATCGAGCATCGACCCTAGCTTTGACACTAGCATCAATCATAGACTTTTTGATCAGAGGTTTGAAAATTTGAAAGAAGATAGAAATATAGGAAAATAATTATAGACAGTAGAAAAATCTATAAAACTAAGAAAATTGGAGGGTGGAATATTAAGGAATTTTATGAGTACTAAAATGGTTCAAGGAAGAGGAGGTGATTCTCGGAAGAGAATTTTTTCTTAAGAAGAGATTCTCGTAAGAGAGAATCACTTGGAAAAAATTTCAGCCGGTACTGGATTAGCTGTATACTGATTTGAAGTACCATTACTATGCGGTCGTTGACTATTACTATTGTGTTCATTTTTCCATTCCATGTTTTGCTCTTTTACAGTTGTGGCTCTTTTTCTTTTCAAAGTATTGAACCGTGAAGGTGTAATCGAACATAGAAGGTGGAATGCACAAAGTATATTGCAGCATCGGTATTAACCGTGGTAATCTCGGGTTAATGAACTGTAATTCTCCATAAGATAGTTTCTTCCATAAAATCACAATTAATGAAGAAAGATATCGCAAAAGTATATTGATTAATGTTGCTTTTGAATGCATTTAAAGAATAATGCCGGGTTTTTCCAAGCACACTCAAACTTGAGGGACCCTCAAATTATGATAGAACAACTTACTATGCTAAGTAGGTATAGAAAATGTAAACTTCAGGGTCCCTCAAATTTGAGTGTGCTTGGAAAAACCGGTCATAAGCTCTCTTGAGTTAGGAAACGACCTACTGCCAAATCACAAATTTCTTTACAATAATAATTGAGGTACCGGTTTCAGTTGCTACATCATTATCAGTCTCTGGTGACTGGTGAACTCCTTCCCCTGTATCTGTCACTGGATCACATGTAATTCAATTCTAATTGTTATTCAATATGGACTATTACCACAATATCACCTTCACAACTACACAACAATTAAAAAAAAAACTATCTCTGAATGTTATGTTATATAGACTGTCCGAGCAAAGAAGACATCCAGGCAAGATGGGGGGATGACTCCAGCTTGGTCAATATTGGTTCAAAAATTATAAATTAGATCTTCAATTTTAGAGCAGAATGTTTTTCACAATTTGAAATCAAATTTATAGTTTTTAAATCAATATTACCTGAGCTTGAGATATTTTCCCATCTTGCCAGATTGTCTTCTTTGCTTTTACATTCTATCCCAAACATAATAAATAAACGTATTTTGGTATACCGAAAGCAATATAGGTACAGTATTAGAATTCCAGTCCTTATATTTGTTTTTGAAGATGGACTTGCGGTACTCTACTCTACTTTTGACAGTATCGAATAAGGCCTCCATAAATTATTCACTCTCAGAACGCATATTTCAAAGAGGAACATCAAGCAAAGCATATTGATTATTAGACTCAGCTGAAATCGATCAAAATAATCGATAACAGGAACAATGACCATTGTAGTGTAATAGATTGTACATGAGCTCCACTCGTACTGTTTGTTCTTGCACCGTATCTGCATCAATAGATGCCTTGTTGGTCTCTAATAATAATGGTTTGGAATTCGTGATGTAATGTAGAGATCTTCTCGATTGCTCCGTCTAGTGTCTATCAAGTACTTCGTGTGTAAAGTACCGATGGTGAAGTGCTTGAAAAAGAGAAAATTACATACATTATTACCGATACGTCAGAGTTGATCCAACACTGATATTACGGTATTGATTGATTTTTAAAATTAGTAGGTGAAGAAGTAACACAGTTTCATGGCTCTCGAAATATTTATTATAACTTATTGCTGATCCTATATTGAAAAATTAATATGATAAATCTTTATTTTTATCATGAACGAATGTTTTATCAATAGAGTTGACTCCTTCATTGCAAATTTTTCAATAAAGAAAAAATACTACTTGACTTTCACTGATTTCAGTTTTGTTGATTAAAGTTTTGTGAAGTTTCGTTTTCTAAGCTACTTCTCTTGTTGCTCCATTGTGTGCAAATCAAGCAATATGATTGCTGGAATAATTGACGTGAAAAATAAATTCAGAAATCTATAATCTACTAGAAATCTAAATCCATTATCTAGCTAGAGTTCAATGTCCCTAACAAATTCGATAATGCTGAGTTTAATGACAGGAAGGCGAACTCACACTGAACTCATCTATCAGCTGTATTAGTACCATAGAACCATTTTCCAACTACATTCAGTTAATAATTCTCAATTTATTGCTTTCATGAATTCAATAATTGGAACATATACACTAAAAGTAAATTTCATTCTAAGAAATTAAGAGATCAGGACCAGATGGAAGTCATAACCCAGCAAGTGCTGCACCTAGCCCACCTACTGGCAGATTGAAGAGTTGATATGTTCGAACCGGCAACCAATCAGGGAAGAGAAGGCGGAGTCAAACAAATACCAACTGACAACTGCTGCCATCTACTGGCAGAATTGAGAGTTCAACTCGTTTTGGATTTTTGAGCAATATCAGGGGGAATTAGACCAAGCCAAGAATAATAATATTACTGTACAACCGCTGCTGAAGACTGCTGTCTTTATGCCGAATACTCATTTATATTGAATAAAGTTTCAAAAATATTGCTCCGGATGGTGTGGCGGTTGACGAATTATTTCTATTCAATAAACAGTTCATGTTGAAAGAGTGGATCGATAGTGTGCACGAAAGAGAAATATAGAGAACAAAAAAGTGCTCGTTTAGTGAGCTGATTCATATGCCAGTTTTGGTAACATCAACTATACTTCAGTTATTCCAAGTGGAATATGATTTCGCTATTTTGCTAGTGGTGTGATTTTACTATTTCCTGTTTTCTTACAGCTGATCTGTTTGTTGTGTGTGAGTAAGGCACTTTACAGGGAAATAGAGTACTCCAGCTTAATTAATTTTATTACAAGGCAATGTCAGGACTCGCATGTCCTCTATTTCACTGAACATTGATGCTCGCTACCTCGCTTATTTGTTAGCTCAGTGTGCACTTTCAAGTTCCTGTTTTACAGGACTTGTAGACCTTTCAAAACTGGTCTCCAGTACCAAATCTAGTTCTTCCAGTATTACTCAAAAGGTTCGTATATATGATCCTTGTATTACTCATGCCTCTAGTTCTACTATTCACCAATAATTACTTCCAGCTGCAAATTGAGGAGTGGAGGCAAAAATAATCGCTAATAGAACGTGAATGGTGGGGAGACGCGAGGGTGGTTTGAAATTGATCAACCCTACTAGAACGATTGGCATAAATTCGGCTCATTATAGAGGGGGTCTCAAAGATCGAGAGGGACTCAGGGTCGGTCTGCGGAGATGTCAGACAAGTGCATGCTCAATTGATCTCGCGGCCCTAAGGTTGGTATAGTTACAAACCATGCCGAAACCCCTCTTACTTAACTTTAGTCTGTACAAGTAAAGAAGACATTCTGGCAAGATGGGGAAACGACTCCAGCTCGGTCAATATTGGTTCACAAATCATGAATTTGGTCTCAAATTGTAGATCAGAATGTTTCCTACAGTTGGAGATTAAATTCATAATTTTTGAACCAACATTGACCGACCTGGAGTAATATTCCCATCTTTCCAGAATGTCTTCTTTGCTTGGGCAGATACTACTTGGTCGGTTGTCTGTCGTCATCACGGAAAGACAAGTGACTAATCTGGCCAAACTACCCTGCTATGTACTGTCCTCTAATCGTGCACGTTCACTGTACCCACGGTAGACCTACACATCCTCCTACAGTTCCGCTTCCCTTCTTCTCGACACCCTCTTGCTTAGCTTTTTCCTACTTTTCTTTCTTTTCCTTATTTATTCAGAGATACATTCATATTATCAAATTAAAATAAATTGAAATTACTTGGAATTAAAATAGGCTTTGACCACACTATTTATCTCCAGAATTTTGGTGAAAGAGAACTCTTTTTGCTTTATTCTCTTTCTCTCTCACTTACATTTATCTACAACAACATTTCAGCTCTCAAATTTCCACTTATTATCAACTTTCTCCCTCAGTATCCTTTATTTGCTTAACATTCTTCCTCTTCTTGCACTAGCAGCATTCTATCTCATCTACGATTCTTTTCTCTCTATCTCTTTTTCGGTGATTCTATAACTATTCTCCTTCATCGTCGTTTTTACTCATTTGTTCTCCACATTCTCTTCTATTCCCACATTTTCTTCTCCGTTTCCCACATTCTTTTCTGATTTTTGCATTATCTTCTGTTCTTTATATCCTCTTCTGTCTTCCATATTCTCTTTTGTTCACCACATTCTCTTCTGGTATCTGAAATCTCTTCAGTTTTCCCCATTTTTGTCTCTGTTTCCCACATTTTCTTATGGTTTATTCATTATCTTCTTTTTTCACATTCTCTCTTTTTCCTCTATCATTGCATTTTTCTTCTTCGCCTGTGTTCACTCTCTTCTGACTGTATCTTGTCCCTTCTTATGCATTCCCTCTTTCAAAACTCCATTCCTTCCATCTATCACTTTCCCTCTTTAATTGTTCCTTTCTCATCCTTCCTCCCCATGAATGCGACTTACCCTTCTATAGATTTGTTGGGGTGGTTCTTTGGCAGATTCCGGAAACCTGGATTGTTGAAGTTCCATGGTTCATAGAATTAATTCTCTTGTAAAAATGTTCTGAGCTATATCAAGTGCCTTCGATTACTGATTGATTTTTGATACGCACCGTGAATGAAAATTTCAATCATGGCAATCCAGACCAATATTATCCAGCATGTAAATCTGAGTTTTTTCAGCTAACTGAGATCTTCAACCGTCCTTCTTGATGATAAATAATGTCTCTTTACGTTCTTCAAATTGCTTGTGCATCTTTTGCATCTACGATTGCTCGTAGCCTACCTCTTTTGAAAATTATACTATTTATCAATGGCGGCTCGTGCCCACGAAACAGATGCAGTGCTGTACAGTAAAAGATGCGGGCACTTCACCTGTTTTGTGGGCACGAGCCGCCAGTGCTATTTATGAATTTGGAAAGCGCAATTATCGTGATATTTTTACTACGTAATATGATTAAGGAGAAATCTCATATCATTTTAATACCTGGACCTGTATGTTTTTCTGCTCATGTGAGAAATAAGTAATTATGCACTAGCACATAATGCACAATAAATAAATGAATCTATAAATTTCTATTTGTAGATGTTTCTAAACTGTTGTCTGTTGTTGCAGTAAATATGAAGATATATAGAATCTATATATAAAATTTAAAATCCCTTTATATTCACTGGTTGTAGTCGGAATATTTAGAAACGTATTGATGGTCAAGGAAGACTTGAAGTCTAGATGGTCCGGGCTTAGTACCTACTGGATAGATCTTAACTGATTGAAAGATGGTACAATCAAATATTTCTCCTAGTCACCCAGAAACTCAACCTGTAATCTCAGATATCCTTCCCAGATTTCTATTATTCGAGCTGCTGCTTTGAAGTAATAAGTATAAATCTGAATGAGATTCGTTAGTTTCTGAGATTGTATCTGGGGATCTCACCTGTGAACTTAATTGAGTAGGGACTCACTCTTTTGTGATTTCTACCGACGGATTTTACCTGCGTATTTTATTGCTGGATAGATACAACAAACGGTCTGATACATTTCAGATGAAACACCAGATAACAGGGCGGCTAATTGGTGTAACTCAATTATTGAGCTCATGTGTTGACTGTTGTTCAGGCTATCAAAACTATCAGGTGAATTTCTAGAACATTCGATTATTTCCAATCTGTGGAAATACTGGTGACAAAGAATCATAGGATGGGAAAAAAGGAAAGAATAGATTCTATTGTCAATACAAATGTATCACGAGAATTCATTGAACATTCGATTTTTTCCAGTCTGTAAAATACTGATCATGAAAAATAATAGGTTGAGAGATGAAAAGATTCTATTGGCAATGAAGAACACAGTAAATAGCAAATAAAGTATTTAATTGAAATATTTTAATTACTAGATAGATTGCCTAATATAGTATTAAAAATTGGCAATATTAAAACACTTGATTTTTTTTACGATGATGCCCACATGGGATATTGGGCCTGTGCGTGGGTAATGGAAAGGGTAATGAGAGATGAATGGACCTACAGCTTTAGGTGGGTTCCGAACCACCAGAAAGCGATTTTGAGGCTCATGAATTGAATTCAGAGGAACCGTCACCAGTACAACAGTGGTGGCAGAGGCAAGTCTCTTATCTAATCTCACCGATTAGAAGCTCTCTACCACTGGGACAACCGCTCCCCAAATATCCCACCACTGTTATTTGTAGAACATCCGCAAAACTATGCTGTAATGAAAAATTTTAAGAGAAATTCTATAATAAGTTTGGAGATTCATTGCGGTACCCAGAGAGTTTAAAAGAGGATATTGCTCTTCTTAAATTTAACTTTTTTTCTCTGACATCTTTTGATATCAGACTTTCATTCATCTCTGACTGTATTCAATATAAATATTGCAATGATGTTTTGTGATAAATAATATATTATTCTCGTTTTGAAATCTGAAAATTCAGAATGGTGTAAGTTTCTTTAGGTGACCAGTTTGATCAGATCAGTATAAAGTTGTCGATTATTCAATATTGGGAAATATTTTAACAGTATTAATAAAATGGTCTTACCAACTCAATTCTAATCGTACCCCACTCCTTTAAAACGTTTTGTTTCGTCCCATTTCGTCTGAGAGCACTCTAAAGCCCTCTTTACATGGCGGAATTTTGCTACGGATTAGTGAAGCGAATGAAGTACAATAAAATCAATCGTATCACTTGGTTGTATCAATTGTCTAATTGACTATATTAATTGGTTACTCTGGTTCATCATATATTACCTTTAATACTCTGATACTCTTTCAATTTTAAAGTAGTGTATCTCATGAAAATTTCACTTTCCCATTACAAAAGTCAGTTTACTCTTAGAATCAATAACATAATATTGTCGATTTAAATAGTCTTATCACACTAGAAATTCCGTATCCCCAAGCCCCAAATCTAAAAAATCTCAAACTTCTATCCGCTAACTGCTCTGTAAATTTGGTAGCCTTGACTAAGGGATGACACAATCTGATCTTCATCTTGAAAGAAGTGTTTGTGTGTTGTGTCAGTCCTCGTTTAACAGCCCCGAACAGAATCGAATGGCTCCAGATAAGAATAAGAATGCAATCAGAGGGCATCATTCCAATCACAATAAACCTCGCCCACCGTTAAACCTCGGGACGATCTGTTAATTGGGGCATCAGGTACAGTCTGTCCAAGCAAAGAAGACATTCTGGCAGGATGGGAAAATGACTACAGCTCGGCCAATATTGGTTCAGAAGTTATAAATTTGGTCTCAAATTGTAGATAAGAATGTTTCCTACAGTTTTTATAGAAAATTTACGATTTATGGATCAATATTGTCCGAGCTGTAGTCATTTTCCCATCTTGCCAGAATGTCAGCTTTGCTTGGACAGAATATATTCATTTGTTAGTGACCCTTGTCAAGCATTCCTCTACTCTACACCTTCGCCTAAGCTTCGCCACTTCTCTCTTCCTCCTCATTTTCATTCATTCTGTTCATCTTTCTCTTCTTGTACTTTTTCTGTTCCCTTAACTTCTTTCCTTTTCCTTCCTTCTGTTCATCTTACTCTCTATGTTTTTATTTCTCTTTATGTTTTCTAAATTCCTCTTCCTATTTTTTCTTCATTTTCTTGTTCTTCAAATCTTTCTTTTATTAAATCGTTCTTCAAATCTTTCTTTATGTTTTCTAAATTCCTCTTCCTATTTCTTCTTCATTGTTTCTATGTCCTCTTTAACATTTTCTTGCTTTGTTCAGATAGTTAATTCTTCTTTTTATTCTTTACAGCTTTCTTCTACTACTACTACTACTCTTTCTTCCATCACAACTTCTTCACCTTATCCTGCTTGTGCTTTTATTTTTTATTCTTCCTTCTCCATTCTTTCTTCTTCCTTCTTCTTTCTTCCTTCTTCCTTCTTTCTTCTTCCTTCTTTCTCTTCTTTCTCTCTCTTTCTCTTTCTCTTCCTTTTCCTCTTTCTCTGCCTCTTGCTCTTCCTCTTCCTCTTCCTTTTCTTCATTTTCTTCCTCTTCTCTTCCTTTTTCCTCTTCTCTTCCTTACTCTTCCCCTCCTTCTCTTCTTTTTCTTCTTCTTCCTTCGACTTCCTCCTCCTTCTTCTTTTTTTTCTTCTTCTTCTTTTCTTCTTCTTCTTCTTCTTTTTCTTCTTCTTCTTTTTTTCTCCTTCTTTTTTGCATCTCTATTCCTTTCAGAATTTCCATTCCCAACCCTTCAAATCCAAGCTCTGATTAACTCTTACAACCCTCACCGCAAGCCATATATTCACTCTGTCTCCCTTTTCTTCTTCGTTTTCATCTTTTTCACTTCCTCCCGTCAGCCTTCTTCTTTTTCCTTTCTCTCCACTCATCCATTGTCCATCCTCTCCTCTCACTCCTTCAATTACCACATCCAATTCCACGATTTCTTTCGATTTTGACTTCTAATTCTTTTTATTCCGACTTCACCCTTCACAATGCTAGCAACATCTCAGTCTGTACAAGCAAAGAAGACATTCTGACAAGATGGGAAAATGACTCCAGCTCGATGAATATTGGTTCAAAAATCATAAATTTGGCCTCAAATATGTAGATCAGTATGATTCCTACAATTTAATACCAAATTTTTAATTTTTAAACAAATATTGACCGCGCTGGCGACATTTTACCATCTTGTTAGAATGTCTTTTTTGCTTTAACAGGCTATACCATCCCTTCTAGATTATTCGAAATAATTTAACCATGTTCCTTATTCTATTATTTTCTCTGCCTTTTAGTTAAGCTATTAGGGTGGATCTCTCAATTATAGTTGTTTCAAACTATTCTTACTAATCAAGCCAGACATCTCGACTCTATTAATTTAAATAGAAACCATCACAGCCAGGGTTATTGCTATAAGTGGTTGATGCTTTGGAAATAACTATCTTTAGAAATGACTGTCTTTTTTGAAAATAACTTTTCAGCCTGGTAAATAAGTTATACAGTACATAATAGAGACAATAGAGAATTTTTTCAGCTTACCTTTGGAATTCCGAATATTAAATCAATATTATTGTGAATCAGAACTAGAGTAGCCTACTACGCAAGATTTCTGATTTAATTCTTCTTGATCCCTTTTTTAATAGACTAGTTAATTAGTGCATTCACGATGTTTCTGTCAATCTGCTTGTGATTATTTCAAATATCTCATTAATCCTAAACAGTGTTCTGAAATAAGTTCAAATCATTATTTTGCCAACAAGCAAAGTCTATTTATCAAAGCCTACATTCCTTTGAATTGCATTAAAATATCAACTACTAACTATTAAATCTAAATCTACATATTTCAGCTCAACTATAGAGGTGATCGATAAAATGAATATCAAATTGAAATAGAGTAGAATAACTTCTTCATTTTAATCACGTGGCGAAGTTTAGACAGTAATGTCCACTCTATCTCTTAACCACTCAAATAAAATTAAGTTTCAGCTATGCAGTTCATAGGAGGTAATCCGAACTACTCAGCTCTTATAGGATCATTATCATTTTAATGCATGTTTTATATATAATAAACTATCAAACTGCGTGAAGCTGTATGTAATCTTGTTAGATCGAATTTGAAATTCAGCCAATTCTAAATATTTTTAAACTCAACTAATGTTTTGTGTTCTTCTATGCTACTTTACATTATTTTCACCATCATGGTATAGCACCATTACACCAAGATTGCTAGATAAATCTAGCAACCTCTGCATATAATAGTCTGTTCAAGCAAAGAAGACATTCTGGAAACATGGGAAAATGACTCCAGCTTAGTCAATATTGGTTCAAAAATTATAAATTTGGTCTCGAATTGTAGGAAACAATCTAATATACAATTTGAAACCAAATTTATAGATTTTTAATCAATATTGACCGAGCTGGAGTCATTTTCCCACCTTGCCAGAATGTCTTCTTTGCTTGAACAGACTATATATTATAACACCCTCAGCATAATGCCTCGCAAGCCAATACTGCAAAATGGTGTATATTCCATCCAATATCTTAGGCTGGAGTCTCTTCCATCCTAATCTTTCAGCGATATTCTGTGTTTCACAACCCTCTTTCCCTTTTTTGGTAGTTTGCCAACCTAATCCCTTCTCCCTGAACGTCAATGTTCACGATCGACGATGCATACACTTTGTCGTCAACGCTTCTCGCTCTCTCTCACTCTTGAAAAATGATAAGAAGTTATCCAGAATGAGGAAGGAACACGAGGAGGCTCTAATTTTTCGATAGAGAAAAGCATATTTATCACACCAATCGATGTGGAGAATTTTTTTCCTCATTTTTTCAAAGCATACACCAGAATAATCCTGGAGAGAAAATTATTTTGTAAAGAATCTTGAGAAATTGTTGATTTCACTTGATAAATTATGCTAATAAAACAATTTTACAGACTCAAATTTGACAATTTTTCTTGTTTTTCATTCACATTAATTTTTCTTTTTATCTTACTCTTATTATTATTAATCATAATATCATTACTTTTCTCATGTTTATTTTTCTACTATAAATTATATTGCATTGTATAATTTGATTTTGTATTGAGGTGAAACCCGTTGTCTTCATTGTTAAATAAATAAATAAATTTTTCAAGTTCCTTTTATAATTATAGAAAGGTTTCACATAACTAATATTCACTTCACAAAGTTAATTTTGAAAAGCATACTATTCTAATAAACAAAAATGTTACAACATTTTAAAGATTGATTCAAAGGGCTGGTTGCAAAGAATTGGATTGAGTTGAATCTTTGATTGGTTTTTACAACCAATATAGAATACATTCAACAGTATCTTCTATAATCTATTGAAATTCGACAATTTTCACAAATTTTTATTTTTATTATTTTCGATTTCAAGTATCACTTCGGGGGGAGAAGAATTTGAAACTGAACTAGTCTTTCAAAAAATTTAATTCTAGCTCTCAAAGTATCTTACGTAAAAAGTGAATCATTTCTTTCTAATGTATCTGATTAATCTATTTTTACAAGCACTGCTATAAGCTCATTCCAGACTGAAAGAGTCTGGACGGCTCTATGAGGTCCTTTTGAGGAGAAAACTGTGTTTGAGACTAAAGACATTATAGGACTCTTGTAAGTCATTAAATAAATGAACGGCCATCAGTCTGTATCAGCAACTTTGGGAAGGAACCGACTTATTCCGTTCCTTTTAACCACTAAAATTCTTTGGAATACGTATAAAAACCTTACTGGGGTCGAAGATGACCAGAGTTTCACAGCGATCAACCATCGACTCATTGGAGTATGAACTAAAGAATGTTAGCTGCTTAGTTCCTTACAGTGAGTAACGTGAGGTGAGTTGGCATTACAGCTACTTGTATAGTTCTAAATGGCCCATTTCACTTGAATAGAGGAACTTATAGTTTGAATTAAAAATTAATATGACTACTACAATAGGAAAATAGCATTGGAAGTATCTAGAACGCCAACTTGCTCAAAATCACTTCCACAGTGGGTAATTACAGATTTTGATGCCTTACGTGCTTAGATCACGTACTATTTATTTGCTTTCGTACAATATAAATTAGATAGAGATTTATTTCGTGAAGGGAAGAATTGATTTAAACTACAACAATTAACAAACTTTGAAACGTGAAGTCGAGACCAAAATTTGAATCTTCTCTCAACCAACACTAATGAAAGTTGAGTTCACATCACTTTTAAACTCGTATGGGAATTTTTGCTTTATGCTAGGCTTGTCAAATGGAGGCGAACATTGGCAGTTGGGCATTTGATGCTGATTAGGGGAGCGGTCATCAACTTTGACAGCCGTCAATGGCTGACTGGGACGTTTCGTTCGGCTGATTCAGCTAGTCGCGGTAACGCTGCCTTCTTATTAGCACTACACCCACACTCATCACTGCTCATTTTCTACTTCTTTTCCTTTTTCCCCTTTTTCTCTTTTTTCTTGTTGTTTTTGTCGAGTTTTGCTTTTTCCTTTCTACTCCTCCTTTCCATCCTTCTCCTCCTCCTCCTCCTCCTCCTCCTCCTCCTCCTCTTCCTCCCACCTCCACCACCTATTTTTCCTCTTTTCCCTCTTTTTCCTCTTTATCCTCATTTTCCGTTTTTCCTCTTTCTTCTCATTCTCCTCTTACATCAATTCCTTTTCTTCCTCCTCGTCCTCCACCTCCTTCTTAATCTTCTTATTTTACTCCTCCTCCACCTTCTCCTCCTCCTCTTCCTTCTCCACTTCCTCCTCCTCCTCCTCCTCCTCCTACCCTATCATCTCATTTCTTCTATCATCCTTGTCTTATTCCTCCTTTCTATACACTCCCATGAATATTCTCTTCTCTCCAAAATTTCCAAGTTCCTTCTCCTTCCCTTTCATAATATCTTCATTATCGTCTTCCATGGGTTAATTCATTAACCCAACAAGTTGACCGATTTGTAATCGTTATTCCCAGTGGTTCTCTTGTACTCTTCCACCTCTCTTCGTCTTCTATTCTTCGTCTTCATCTTCTTTTTGATTTTCCTTTTCTTCTTCTCCCCCTTCTTCCTCATCTTATGCGATTATTATTGTTTCTTCCTTCTTCTTATTATTATCCTCGTCCTTTATCCTTCTATTGACTCATTTCATACACTCCCTACTTTACTTTCACACTTTACTTACTTCACTCCTCACTTTCGTACTTCTTCATCTTCTTCTTTTCCTCCTTTCCTTCTCCTCCACCTCCATTTTCTTCTTCCTCTTCTCTATGATCTTCTTTCCACCTTTCATAACGATTCTCTCCTCATCTTTCTGCTTGTTCTGAATCACACCTTCCATTCAGTCTTCAGTTTGACATGTGATGGTTTGGACAGGTGCTCATCGTCCTGTCATCGCTTTTCGATTTTCGACCATCGCAGAGTCCTGACATGTCCAGGAGGCGTAACCGATTTCAGATGACTACTCTTACTAGTTCTGTTCCAGGGACCATGATGTGGAAATGGACATGCAGTTACAGTTGGATGTTTTGTTCATCATCAACATTATCTTGGAATCACTTAACTTGTTCCTGTCAATTACAAGTAGTACAAGCACAAGCAAAGACTTGTAACATATTACTTGAACCAGAAAAATTACATGAAACTTGAAATTTTACAAAAAAGTAGTTTATAAAAGAGTGAGGTGTCAAGAATACCTCTTCCAACTTCTTGTATTTGGAACCTTACCTGCAGCTCTAATTCCAGTGCGGAATTGGAAGCTGCAGGTAAAGTTCCGAATACAAGGTTGAATCTCGGAAAAGAATCCACTCGAACTATACAGTAAGTGGATGCTGTAGTGTAATGCTGTAGCATTACAACTGAATATAGTAGAAATATATAGAGCATTTGAACTTGGAAAATATTGTGATCAAGAAATTCAATTCAAGTTTCTAAGAGTTCAAGAATTGAAGCCGATTCAAGTTTCTAATAGTTCAGATATTAATTTTTCTATCATGTTCATGATTGCATCTATGATTCGACAGTAAAAGAACATGCAACATTATAAGAATAAACTGTTAAATCAGTCATTCTAACAACTCGATCATAGAACTTGAAAATTAAGTCACGTTATTGATAGTAAGGTCGAACACAAACGAACCAGATCATGATCATGAATCAATATAGTTCATCATAAATGCAGCCAAGACATTTGAATTTCAGCAACAATATTGCATGGGGCCGTTATGGTATGAAATGTCCATGCAAAGAAGACATTCTGGCAAGATGGGATAATAACTCCAGCTCGGTCAATATTGTTTCAAAAATTATAAATTTCCAATCCTACAATTCAAGACAAAATTTATATTTTTTGAACCAATATTGACCGAGCTGAAGTCATTTTCCCATCTTGCCCGAATGTCTTCTTTGCTTGGACAGACTATATCTATTACAAAGTTACGACCAACTTGTCTCCAGACCAATCTCGCAATCTTTAATGTCGGATAGTTTGCATATTGAAGCCTAATCTCGACTCTCATTATCTTTCAAGACGGACAGTTTGCAGCCTTAGGCTTCCTTCCGTTGTTGGAAGATCACAACATACCTATACAATACGATATCTGTCAATAGGGCTCCAAAGATTTATTCAGCATTGGTTAAGTTGGCGGTTTGGCACGCTGGACTTCACTATCAGCTGATAGAATCGTGAAGCGCGGATGAGTTACTCTTGTGTACGGCTGTTTATTGCGTCATAAATCAGCTGAACAGACTACAATGGCCAGAATAAGGAGCTGTATCTTTCCGCGCCAAGGATTCTATTCAAAGGATCGCGGGGGAATGCTAAGGAGGGCGCGTGCCTTGGCGGGTGAGAGAGGGAGGGAGCGCCACAATTGCACTTGACATTGATCCTGTGGGAGAGGGGGAGGGTCATAGTTTTAAAAATAGGTATCCTTGAGGTACGATTTATTAAATGCTAACCTTGATAATAGCTTGAAAACTTGGAAGTAGGAATACGCACCACATCCTCTTCACACACAGACTCTTCAAGATTGGACTTCACATAATAAAATTAATGTAATAATGAATCTCTAAGTGGTTTGCAAGAGCAGAACAATTTGATGAGGTAGCTCACTATTCGATCTGCCCCCGCAGACCGCTCGCCGACTGTCCTGACAGAGCTGATTATTTATGACAAATATTCGTCAACCTAATATAGTTTATTTGATACCAGCTGTAATATTGTTCATTTACTTGCATAATATGCTCCTCCTAGGGTGAAATATAATAAGAAATAAGTCGATAGTCGATGAAGAGTAGCGATGGCAGTAATTCAGTCTAGGGTTTGTTTCAAAGACTGATTCGTGAAGCAGCTGTGGTAATCAAACACAACGAAATAATGTAATATGTGTAGTATAAGTGTGAGTGAGAATTATTATAATCATATGTATTGATAAATTTTTGACATTTCTTAATCGACATCGACTTTCCACACTATGTTTGCACCCTTACGCTTCCCTGATTAATCATTAGTTTGTAAAGATTGTAGCTCTCCATACAGAAAAACATTGAAATAAAAAATATTATTCCTTTTAAGATTAATTCATCCATAGCGAGTGGCTTTCATTGGTGGGGAGACCCAAAGGTATAGTATGGTTGAGCAAAAATATATTCCTTCAAAATGGCAGCTGCTCAATGCTGTCTGCAGTCAAATTAAAATAGTACTACTCTTACAATCTGTCTCTCAACACATCTCACCAGGCATGTTGGTAATATCGTAGTAATAATAAAAATAATTTTTTTTAAATATCGTAGTGATATTACTTTAAAATTTTCAGATCATGGCCATTTCGAAGGAATGTCTTCTTTGCTCGACCAGGCCATAGATCGACATATAATCTAATTTTCATGAAGAACCATAATTATGTAGGTTATATAGTTCTTCAACACTTTGAAACAGTAAATTAAGTTGAATAAAATTGTGATTGAATAGTCTTCAATATTAAACAAAATATTTTGTTCTGTTGCAGATTCCGCGCTTGTTTGAAAATGGCGAATACGGGAACAGCGAACCTGGTGGGCAAACTTTTTTTCAACGTGGTGCAAACCAAATGTTTCATCTTGAAGCCCGAGGTGGTGTGCGTGAAGCGCTCCTGGTGGGGAAAATGTGTAAAAACTGAACGTCGTAAACAGGCGCATATGCGCGATAATCCTCCTTACTAATAATAATTTATTATTAGTTATCGATTGTAATCGATATCAACTGTATCGTGATTATTCAATCTGAAAATAATGCATAGACTGCTGAAGATAGCTTTGAATTTTGACGAAGCTCTCCACCTATTTATGTAATCGATATTTATATAATTGTAATTTATCGATATTAAATCGTATCTCGATCGATAGATGATCGGTAGACTAGCTTTATTGTGAGGGAGTTATTGCTTAAGTCATTAATTGAGATCAGGTGTCCCCACCATTTTCAATTTTTCATGTTGTTGGAAGAATACATTGTAGATGTAGAGCTTCAACAAGTCAGGTTGAAATGAGCGATTGACCAAGTAAGGTTATCATTACAATGAAGTGATAGAGTCACCAGAATTGGAAATGAAGCACCTAATGGTTGTTATCAGCATTATTTTCTATCAATCCTAGATTTTGTCATAAGGTCTAAGAAATTTTTCAAACACTAAATCGAGTATAGTAGGTACCCAACTTTAATTCTTGTAGGTAAATTGATACTATAATGTTTCTCTACTTATATGTGTCGAGAAGACAAATTATGAGATATTTATACCCTCAAAGTACGGCTCGTGTGATGAATTAATATTCAAGCATCTTTAAAAATGAAAGATTTAACATAAAAAGACCGTTGATGCTTGACTTACCGGGTTAGTACGGTAGCAAGTGCGCATTTTTGAAAACGTACCTAGATAATTTATAATAATGATGATGATGATAATATTGCTATAATATTATAATGGTGATTCTTTTAGTACTATGGTAGTGTTATACATGAGTGTGTGGACTTTTAAATATGTGAAGGCTGTGTACGATTCTTGTAACATAAAATCTACTTTTCTGGGCGTAGATTTGCAATCAAAAGATTCTGTATACATTCAAAAAACAAAATTGGTTATCAATTTCTTCCAGATTATTCTTTGAGTGGGAATCCATAAAAAACATTTTGAAACACCTGAAAAAAACGGACTAAATTATTCAAAATTGTGTTAGAAATAGTAATAGATATGCCTATTCATAAGGGCATAAATGCCTAAATAGCTATGCCTGTCTTTTCTCTCACTATGTATTTTTGTCATTCAATATAATATTGAATGCAATAAATAAATTATTGAAGAAATATTGAATAAAACCATCAAAAGACTAGAAAAATACAATAATAAAATATGGTACATTCAAGGATAGTCAATATTTCTCAAAATGCTGATACACATACATGATAAACACTTCAAAAGCTGAGACATGCTCATATAATAACAAGTTCTCTCGATTATTGTTTTTTTCTATACCTTTAGTTTGTACTTATATTCTACAAAAGTCAAGAGAACATTGATCTTCAAATTCAATTAAATTCGAAAATTATTTATTCTTACATTACTTATCTTGAATACCTACTACAGAATAATGAAATAGATATTCTACATGAAGTGTCAGAACTAACAAGTCAGTATAGTTATGGCTTTGTAGTCTTCTATTCTTCAATACTATCATTTTAATCAAGCACAATTAGTATGATTGATTATTCATTTAATTCATTGATTAAATGATCATAATTATGATGAACTTATGAATCAACTAACATCATAAATTATCAAATAAATCTTATAAAGGAGAGGATATACTATAGTAGGCTACATGCTCCTTATTAAACTAGTCACTATAAACCATTGGAGTATTGGAATAATTTTATAAACTATCATTGTAATACATTATGAATATTATTTGAATGAGAAAAATCATATTGAAGTATTAGTCGTCGTATGAGTAAGTCGACTGCTATTCAGCCTATATTTCTGGTTTCAATTAGAATATAAGAGTTAAAATCTTACTCCACTTGAAATTGAAAAATTAAATTTCATAAATTCTTGGTAGTTTTTTTTGTATTATGAATACTGTATTGCCTATATTTCTGGCCTTTATTTGCGTCTTGCAGTGACCTTAAAAGTTGAGTAAGTTCTTGAATTACTTGTCTTCATGTAATACAAGTACATGTAATACTTCATGTAACACTCTAAATATTTGTCTTCATGATGTATGGAAATCGTGGTAGAGGATACAATGTATTTGCGTGGAAAAATGTATGTATGGGTGTGAGTTCATTCCAGAATAGGAATATATTCACAGTAGCTGTGTCAATTTACATTTAAGATAAGCTATTTATAATATTGACTAAGTACTTCCAGTATTGTGCAATTAGTTTCTCTTTTATCTCAATGTTATAATAAAATAGCCTACTTACCCAAGAATCAATAAATTAATTTATTACTACTACATATTTCTGAAGTTAATCAATGAATATTGTTGACTATGAATATAACAAAAGCTAATTCAGATTTACGTTTGTAATTTTCTGTACATTCTTCTGTCGATTTTTAACGTATGAAAAGTTAAAATTGTTCATTAAAAGTGTTTCTACAAGAAAGTTTTTGAATTTATTAAAAACTATACTTGTCCTTACCAACTAACTATTCACTGTGGTAGGCTACTACAGTATAATTTTAATAATCTGATTTTTAATGCAATGCATGAGACTGTAATGTAAGTTATGTCTATGTAGATGTAGGCCCAGATACGGTAAGTTACACTTTTCAGGTATCTGTAAAAATAGTCATAGTCTATCATAGCCAACACGTTCATTATATAAAGATGTTAAGCGAAAAGCTTATTGTGTTGAAGCCTTTATCTATAGCAGTGGTAGACGATCGTATTATTTATTGGTACCTCATGTTAATTTTTTCATAGTTATATAGAATAGAACATCGCCCCTAATGTCATGTGTGTTTTAATGGTGGGTGTGCGATATAGTGATAATTGATGTAGGGATAACAGATAAGCTATCAATAATGATAGTGTATTTATAGATCCAAAAATACTGCAGAAGGAAGCCGTTTCCATGTTCCATCAAAGGACAAGGCCTTGAAGAGTTTCAAACTGTAAGGCTGAGGCCGCAATGCCGGTGGGTAGAGCGTGGAGGGTGGAGGGTAGTTGGTAAATCTATAGAACATACACACCATCCACAGTAATACATCGTATGAATGGTATGACGTCATACTGTTTTTTGAGGTTATGTTGTCCATATTTTACAATTTCAAGATGGCGGCTGAACACATACCATTCATACGATGTATTACTGTGGATGGTGTATATGTTCTATAGATTCAAGATTCTTAGACACAGAGTCTTGAATCTGTGTCTAAACCTGTGTCTAAGAATCTTGTTATAGATTTATCATCTACCCTCCACCCTCCACGCTCTACCCACCGGCAGTGCGGCCTCAGCCTAACAGCTCTGCGATGCTCAAGCAATTCACATTGGCTCTTTGAGTGATTGTGAAGTTGATATTGTGGTAGTTATCCATAATAAATGAAAAGACAAGATGTTGTCAAACAGGCCCGCAGTTAGCATGTAATGTGCTGTGGGCCCGTGCCCAATCTTCGCCTCTCCCCCTTCCATCAACAGGGGTTCATGGGCATTGCTGATGCCACTCGAACTAACTACCCATTCATCTGCCACTGTTATTTATTAATTTATTCTTAGACACGTGTAAATACAAGGATTAGTAGTTTTAAAATTAAAATGGTTTTTTATATAAAAAACTTCAAATTCAGCTTCTATTTCAGGTGAAACTACAAACATAAATATTCAATAGTTTACATTGTTACCGCCAATATAACCTCGGCTGTTTGCCTCCTTATCTGTCGGTAAGTGACAGAGAGTTTTGAACTAGCCGCCGCTTGATCTGTTGCCAACCTCCCGGTTAGAGTGGCAGCGCTGATTTATGAATATCGACTAGCTGGCTGACTCGACACTCCTGTCTTGTGCTTTTTTTTTTCGCCGTCCCGGAGTTTTATAACCTAAGTTTGTGATTTAGCTGTCGCATGGACTGAACCCGCTCTGACCGCCTTCGCGAGTGAATCTCTTCTTCAAAATTGAAACGACTGCCTCTATCCGCAAACTTGAGACATTTCATCAATTATATTGCTTGGATGAATTGGCTATTGAATCACCGCCAATTCAGTTGTGCTACAGTGAATCCCCGCTTCGTATTGTCTACGATCCATACCGCTCTACAGTTGAAATACCGCTTGCAAGCTTGCCCTCTTCAAACTCATACCAGACTGTCTCCAGTTTCTTCGCCATCTGAATCCTTAGGAGAAGCCCTGAGTATCGAACTGCCTGAGAAACCGCTGCCTCCAGGGCATTATGAACTATTGACCATAACCTTAGTCTGTGTGCTTCAATTATACTGTGAGTACTGTTATTAATTTGAGGTCGTGGCTTGCGACCATATAACCCAAGCCTGGTCCTCCATATGTGTGATACAAAATACAAAGATATGAGCATTTTTCAGTTGTTATATTTCCGCCTCTACCAGAAGTAGCTACTAAGTAACGTGACTGGACGCCCAGAGAACTGGCTCCAACACGATTTCTGGTCCAATATTTTGTGAATCTTGCTCCTACGATTACATGTCCATTTACAAAATGCTCAAAAAGACTGTTAGGAAGTGTTCTAAAATTTCAAAGTGCTATTAGAACTGTTGAACTAAAGAACTATTTTTGCTGTGTGAAACCGCTTATATTAGTATTGACTGCCCGCTTAGACTTTCTTCAATTTGCAAAAGTTATAATATTTATCATTTACTTTCCGCATTTCTCTCGAAATATCGAAGTATCGAATTATCGATTGTTGACCGCCATCCTGTATCGATCATCGAAAGATCGACCATCGATACATCGAATATCGAATTATCGATTATAAAATATCGAACTATCGACTTTTTGCAAAAATTCGACTTAACCTCAAAAATTCTTGAAAAAGTTGTGTATTGTTTTGATTTTGAACTTTCTTGCTACGCCCATTTACGATCTGTATTTCTGTTTGATTTACTAAGGTGGGTTGTTGCTTACTGCAAATATGGCTAATAATTTTCCGCTTCTAAGCAAGCTCAAGCGCTTGCATCAATCCATCTCTTCATTAGCTGAAAAATACAATGAGATGGTGCCAATGACCTGCAGTGAATTTTACTTTGGTTTAGACAAAAAATTTGATAAGCTGTTAAGTGAGTATGAAACAATGGACAAAGAATCACTTTCTGAGGAATTAGTTTTGGAGTTTGCAGATTGCAAATTCAATTTCAAGACAGATTTGACAGCATTAAACTTGTTGATTCAGTATCAAAACCTGTGAAAGCCGCTAATGAACTTTCAATTAACAGTTTTGTCAAACCGCAATTACAGATACCAACCTTCACTGGTGAATCGCATGAATGGAACTCCTTCAAGAATGTGTTTGATGCCGCCGATCACAACAGCAAAGAATATTCAAATGAAGGCTAAGTACCACCTGCTAACCTCTTATCTAAGCGGTGATGCTCTTATGTTAGTACAAAAATTTTGCTAATACCGCTGATTGCTACAAGATAGCCTATGACAGTTTACTCAAGCGCTACAACAATTCCAGATTCCAGGCTTATTGTTTGTGCAACAAATTTGATACTTTTGCATCATCCGCCACACTATCTGAAACTTTGAAAAGGTTCTCTATTGAACTTGGCTCTGCCAAGAGATCTTTATTTAACATGGATTTGGATCAAGCTGACTTCCTTATCACCATGATATGTTTACAAAAATTGCCTATTGCCATTCGTGCAAAATTTGAAGATTCTATCCCCAATGATCAAATTCCTACATTTGACCGCTTGATGAGTTTTGTGACAAACCAGGAAAAATCACTAGAAGTTACTGCACTTGCCCAGAAACACGAAAAAATAATTAATTCTTGTATTGAATTTATACCACCAACTCAGACCAAGGCCGAGCCTGGTACTAGTCAACAAGGAAAACTGCAATTTGTGCCTGGTAAAGCTAATTACTCCTCTGGCAGCATCACCTGTGTGCTTTGTTCCGCCGCACATCAGCTGTATAAATGTGACCAATTCAAACGGGAAAATATTTCTAATTGGACACAGATTGTTAAGCAGTACAAAAGATGCTTTGTCTGCTTAGGTTCGCATTTGAAGGCAAACTGTAATTCCACTATCTGTTGTAAGAGATGCCCGTTCTAATCATCATCATCATACGCTTTTATGTAACAGCACTACTAGCCATCCACAGTCCTTGTTCGTTGCTGAGAATCAGAATACCCGCTCAAGTGGTAGCCGTACTACTTCACTGAGACCACCGCCAGGCTTCCGCTGCTTACCGCCAGCCTACAATCCAGATGTCTCCTCTTCATCTTCTGGTTGCACGCTACGCCCTGTGCATGCTCATAGCCACGCTCACTCGAATGACGCCGTAAGTAACCGCCATTTTGTATCCTCCGCTGTCTCACCATCTCCCTATGGCATGTCTCCAGTAATTTCAACTAGTTGCATCACTCCTTCAGTGTCACCGCCAGTTGTCAACAATTCTACCGAACTCAATAGGCCATTGGCAGCCTCCAACAGTGATATTATGCCTCCTGTCTCTTCGCTGCGCCTCCTGGCTTTTTGCAGGTTGTGCTCAAGTTAAGGCTGTTCACGCCTCCGCATTATTAGGTACTGCCATTGTTGCAGTAGCCAATCAATATGGCCAAGTTCAACATCTGCGTGCTGTATTAGATAGTGGTTCTATACGCTCTATTGTTACCTCCAGAGCCGCTGTGCAACTTGGACTGAGAGTCACCCAGCACAGATTAGTCTCAGCGGTATTTCAGAAAAGGGCACTGCTGTGAAAGGCCTTGCACATTTGACTATATTGTCCAGGCCTCAGTACAATACATCTTTAGAAACAGACGCTTTAGTGCTGGATCAAATCGCTGGCAATCTTCCTGTTTTTCAGCTGCCTTCCAGTCTCAAATATTCACTGATGCACTTGGATCTTGCTGATCCCTCATTTGACCAGCTGGCAGAAATAGACCTATTGATTGGAGCTGACATTTATCCTAATGTCTTTGTATCAACCATAGCACGCTATTATCCCTGGAAATCCCGCTGCCTTTGCCACCATATTTGGCTATGTTCTGAGTGGTAAAGCTAAATATTGAGGACTCACCTGCTTCACTTGATCAAATACAACTTATTTGCACCATGTTTGCCCGTGAAGAACCACTTGCCAAGGTCATGAACAAGTTTTGGGAGACTGAAGACATTCAAGCAGACCCAAGAATCCTATCACCTGAAGAGGCGACCTCTGTGAAAAGCTGTATGAGTCCACTACCTACGCAATGATGAAGGAAGATATCTGGTTGCACTTCCCTTCAAACCTGGTGCGCCTGTTCTTGTCTCAAACGCAAACAAGCATATCGAAGTCACCTTGGTCTATTGAAACGCTTGGAAAAATCCGCTGAACTAAAGGAGAAATACACAAGCTTCATGACAGAATATCATGAGCTTGGACACTTAAACTTGCCAAATCTACCGCTGACTATGTGATTCCGCACCATGCAGTTTTCAAAAATAAGGACCCTACTCAGAAAATCAGAGTGGTGTTTAATGCTTCCAGTAAAAGACGCCAATGGAAATTCACTAAATGAGAATTTGTTGCCAGGGCCAAAACTGCAGTCAAATATTGTTCAAGTACTGACCAAATTCGCACCTATAAATACGTTGTCCTTTCTGATTGCAAGCAAATGTATCGCCAGATCCTGTTAAGGCCGAAAGACTGCCACCATCAGCATGTTTTTGGAAACCTACTTGTCAAGAGCCTGTGAAAGGGTTTGAATTGAAGACAGTCACACATGGAGTTACTTCCAGTGCCTATTTAGCCCAACGCACGTTGCAACAACTTGTTAAGGATGAAGGAGAAGCCTTCCCTCTGGCCAGCAAAGTTTTAACAAGTCAAACCTACGTTGATGACCTGCTTGGTGGTAGCAATGACTTTTCCGAAGCACAAACGCTTATTTCTGAACTGATTGAGTTATTGTCGGCTTGGCTCCTTTGAACTTCGAAAAATGGAACTCTAATACTCCTGAATTGATTGCCAATATGCCTGCTGAATTTTTGGAGAATAAAGATTGTATGTTTGATGACAATGCTACTGCCAAAGTTCTTGGAATTGTTTACAGCCCGCTTGCAGACAATTTTTGCTATTTCATTTCTGCTTTCAACGGTAAAATTACTAAAAGAACTGTTCTATCATTCATTGCTCGAGTCTATGATCCACTTGAGGTGGCTAACACACGCTCATAATGCTGTTCAAACTATTTGTCGCACCCTCTGGTCTCAGCAGTTAACTTGGAACACTGAGGTTCCAGCTCTGCTTCAAACTCATTGGGAGTTGCTAACCGCTGAACTTTCCAGCTTGGACAATGTTGTAATACCACGTCTACTTGCATGTAACTGCTCCACTACCCGTCTACTTGGATTTGCCAATGCCTCAGAAAAGGGGTTTGCCGCCTGTCTATATATTCATGAAGAGATTGAAGATAGATGTATTGATTGCCGCCTCATCGCTGCCAAAAGCCATGTTGCCCCACTGAAAACTATGACAATTCCACGCTTGGAATTGATGGGATGTTTGCTGCTTGCTCGACTCCTGTCCGCTGTTTTGCCTACGCTGTCCGAGTACAAGTTACAAGAAATTTGGCTCTACACCGATTCCAAGACTGCCCTGGATTGGATCAATACGCCCACCTACAAGATGCAAATTTTTGTTGCTAACCGAGTGCAGCAAATCACTCAGCTGGCTAAACCTGAGTCATGGCATCATGTGGCTTCTGCTGATAATTGCGCTGATAGTGCTTCTTGTGGCCTGCCTCCTACTGAACTTCTCTCCTGTGATGATTGGTGGCATGCTGCCTCTGCGTTTCGATGCCTTTCCTCAAACTTTCCTGTGTCCCCTCATCTCATCTCTGAAGTGGTACCAGAAATGAAGACTAATCCGCTGTACATACTTGCCACGGTTGAAGATGCACCGCTTGAGAACCGCTTATATGCAGCAATCGAACGAGTTTCTGAATTTGGAAAGCTTTGCCGCATTTTTTCCTATGTGATCCGCTTCATCAGTTGCCTCAAACCTCGCAATCATGAATACCGCAATAAAATAGTCAAACAATTTGAAAATTGTGAACCACCCTCCTCTGTCAATGTCATTGCTGGTGAAATCAAAATTGCTCAAAAGCTCATTGTCTATACTGTACAAAAGGTGAAATTTCAGAAGGAAATTGTCATGTTGAAAAGGGGCAAGTGTCCCAAACATATGTTGGCATTGCAACCCTACATAGACAAAAATGAATTGATTCGCCTCTCCGGCCACTTGGAGTATGCCAACATTGATCATGAAATGAAGAATCCGCTGCTTTTACCCAAAAATGAATACTTATCTATGCTTATCATTCGATACCATCATCTTAAAAACTGTCATGCTGGACCCCGCACCACTCAAGCTGCCATATGTCAGCAATTTTGGATAATATCCACTCGCAATCAGGTACGCCGCACCATCCATGAGTGTATGATTTGTAACCGTTTCGCCATACAAGAATTTACTGCAACAGATGGCACCCTTGCCCGCTGAGCTAGATCGCCGTTAGTAAGCCATTTAATGTAACCGGATTGGATTTTGCAGGTCCTTTCATGTGCAAAACTTCTCTTCTGAAACACTCAAACCACTAAAGGGTACCTATGCATATTTGTATGCTTCGCCACAAAGGCAACTCATCTGGAATTCTTATCCTCAATGTCAGTGAACCATTTTGTGGCCGCTTTGCATCAATTCATTGCCCGAAGAGGTACGCCCCGCACTCTATACTCAGATAATGCCAAAACTTTTGTTTCCACTGCTAAAAAGATGAATGAATTAGCTAGAATGTTCACTAGTCAGTAACTAACACTAGTTAGTCACTACCTTCTGAGGTGACGTGCTTCCTTGCTAACAAGGGAATAAATTGGCAATTTATTCCGCCCTATGCGCCGAACCATGGTGGCCTATGGGAGGCCGCTGTTAAGTCAGCAAAGAATCTTCTGCACACGCTGTATAGGTGACACGCTGTTAACTATGAAGAGTACACCACCATCTTTGCCCGCATAGAGAGCATATTGAATAGTCGTCCTCTCACTGAGTTATCCTCACAACCTGATGAAGCCGCTACAGTGCTGACTCCAGGTCATTTCTTGATTGGTGGACCTCTCACCGCACCGCCGCAGCCCATTGAAAGTAAGGAGATACTGGCCACCAGCCGTTGGAGACATCTCAACCAGATGACGCAACAATTTTGGAGCCGGTGGTCAAAGGAATATTTGAGCACATTGCTGAACCGCTCAAAATGGAAGACCGCCACCGATAATCTGCAACTCAACGACTTAGTGATTGTGAAGTCAATCAACACATCTCCTCTGAGTTGGCCGCTAGGTAGGGTTGTTGCTCTGCACCCCGGCAAGGATGGGCTTGTCAGAGTAGTGACTATAAAATGTGCATCTGGAAACATCACCAGAGCCATAAGCAAAGTCCATCGCATAGCATAATAAGGCTACTAATCATGTATGCAGATAGTTATTAATATGCCGCTTACCACTTCCGCCGTCTCAACCGCATTCTTCACGCTAAAAAGTTGTCTACCTTGCTCTGGCCAACGCCTTTCGCCTTGCTTCAGTGTGCACTGCCTGCCCCGCTCTGCTGGTCACCGCCCACCTCGCTCTGAGTTTTGCTGCTTGCATTGCTCTTGCTATGCCGTTGTTCCTGCTTTCACTGCCGACATCGCCACACCCGCTGTGTATCATCGCTGCCTTGCTTGAATTTGCTTCCACCGCTATGAACTTCTTGTGCGTCCGCTTGCCATGATTGATCCGCATCTTTGCCAGTGTCTTCAGCTACTGAACTTTGAGAGAAATACTTTCTTGCCCTGTTGTGTTCCCTTATTCACGCGGTCTAAAAACTGTCCGTTTTTGAGGGGGGGGTATGTTACCGCCAATATAACCTCGGCTGTTTGCCTCCTTATCTGTCGGTAAGTGACAGAGAGTTTTGAACTAGCCGCCACTTGATCTGTTGCCAACCTCCCGGTTAGAGTGGCAGCGCTGATTTATGAATATCGACTAGCTGGCTGACTCAACACTCCTGTCTTGTGCTTTTTTTTTTCGCCGTCCCGGAGTTTTATAACCTAAGTTTGTGATTTAGCTGTCGCATGGACTGAACCCGCTCTGACCGCCTTCGCGAGTGAATCTCTTCTTCAAAATTGAAACGACTGCCTCTATCCGCAAACTTGAGACATTTCATCAATTATATTGCTTGGATGAATTGGCTATTGAATCACCGCCAATTCAGTTGTGCTACAGTGAATCCCCGCTTTGTATTGTCTACGATCCATACCGCTCTACAGTTGAAATACCGCTTGCAAGCTCGCCCTCTTCAAACTCATACCAGACTGTCTCCAGTTTCTTTGCCGTCTGAATCCTTAGGAGAAGCCCTGAGTATCGAACTGCCTGAGAAACCGCTGCCTCCAGGGCATTATGAACTATTGACCATAACCTTAGTCTGTGTGCTTCAATTATACTGTGAGTACTGTTATTAATTTGAGGTCGTGGCTTGCGACCATATAACCCAAGCCTGGTCCTCCATATGTGTGATACAAAATACAAAGATATGAGCATTTTTCAGTTGTTATATTTCCGCCTCTACCAGAAGTAGCTACTAAGTAACGTGACTGGACGCCCAGAGAACTGGCTCCAACATACATTATTGGTTTTCCCCTTCATTTTTTCTCAACAAACTCGTTAATGACGTCATCAAAGTTCATTTTTAGGATTACATCACTTTCGGTACACATTTTATA
Source organism: Sogatella furcifera (assembly GCA_017141385.1). Classification (NCBI taxonomy): domain Eukaryota; kingdom Metazoa; phylum Arthropoda; class Insecta; order Hemiptera; family Delphacidae; genus Sogatella; species Sogatella furcifera. Next base: position 21,090,202 of record CM029555.1, read on the forward strand.
TCATTAAATTGTTCAGCTTAGTTAAAGTGTTAATTAACCTAGTCATTGGTCCTTTTTAGAGCTGAAAATCCTCGATCAGCCGAGCAGCTTGTCATTGTTATAGATCTTCATGGCTACTTCAAGGTTTGGGAAAGTAGAAACAAGACCTGTTTCTTCAATACATAAAGAGTTTCAAAGATGGGCAGAAAATTCATTTTCTTCTTTTGGTCGGATTGAGAACGTTGAGTTTAAAAAGTTTTTCCAATAAATTCATTTTCATCTTTTTAGTTTTACATGTATGTATGATTTTTGTGACTCTCCCTGTCAATCTTGCGCCCTGGGCCCGAGCCCACCTGGCCCATATATAAAAAAGAGGCACTGTTGTCAAACCACTGCTTCATAGCAAGTACCACACTTATTTGAAGTCGATGTGATGATGAGTAGGTGAATGAGAATTACATCATGAATAATTGGTGAATGGATCATGAAAGTTTACATTAATTTTTACTCCAAAAAACACTTCGAAACGAACATTAATTTTGATAAAAGTTCACTAATTTCAAAAATAGGTACGTTTTGATATAATTCAAAAGGTTCATTGGATAAATTCATGGATCATTGAATTATTATTAACTAGTGTATTTTCTTTTTTTTTATTTAGTGGATAAATTTCTGTAGGATGGAAGAATATTATTAGGTAATATTGCAGAACATCAACTGCTGGGCAATTATTAGAATCTCCATATTTATATTGCTATATATAAATAGACAATGGGATTCTGCAACTGCAAATATTAAACAATGCACTAAATAGCATGCAATATAATGGAGATTCTAATTAATAATTATTAAAGCTCTCTGTAATTCTGGCTTCTAAGAAAGTAATTTAGTTTTAAGGAGAAATTTTACTATAAACTTTTTATAGGTACGGTAAAAAGTACAGTAGATAAATCAAAGCATGTTTGACTGTATTTGAATTTGGCGCTACGCGCTACATACCTCTCAATGATGACAACATTAACATCAGATACGTGGTATCTGACGTGGTATATACGTGGTATCCCGTCCCGATACGTGGAATATTGATCATTTATAAAATTGAAAATTATGTGGAATTTAATAATTTAAAACTGGAGAAAGCTCTTCAGTTTCTTTTTAAAGTACAGGCTATTGATATCAATCATGGATTGAAATTCTATTTTATGCCAAGTTCAATATTATCATTAGGTTGGTTGCATTGATGAAAGACGCGACCGGCGCGACCCCCTTCTCGCTTGTTTCTTGTTTGGCTGCAAGCCTGCAACTGCAACAGCCAACAAGTAGTTTTTGTTTTGTTTCGTTGTTATAACTTTTAAAACTTAAGGTTATGTCAATTCCAACACAGCTACAAAGCACTCAGCAGCATTGTATCATTTTGTGCGATCTATTTTAATACGTCGACTTTCTATATTATTTTTCATAAAATCATTAGCAATGCCTTAACCTGACAATAAAGAGCCTCAGAAGTTGTTGTTCCTTTACGAAAGCCAAACTGCCGTGGTTGGAAGTTGGAAGAGACTTACCCTCATACATCTGAACATACATTCATGGATTGATACCCATGTCACACTACGCGTCTACGCCACTTCAGACGCGCGTTCGTTGGCTAATCCAATTTTTTTCCTTTAGTATCAAATACGAGTGGCGCGTACCCCTGTCACACTACGCCACGCGTTTTTTTGAGACGCGCTGTTGGGTCGACCGTCCGCGTTTCCAAAGCCACTCAGAAGTGGCGAGCCACAGGGTCAGCAGCTGTAACGTTATGAGAACACGCCCAACCTGTCACACTACGCCACTTCAGCGCCACTCGCAATTGAAAATCTTATCACTCCACCAAATCTAAATCACGTGATTTTGAAGATAGAGGAATTCTGATTTCAGATTTGAATTCAGCGCTCTTGAATTAGTAAGATTTCCCACGTGGACTCAAAAATATTGAAAATTGAGGAATTTATATTATCATTGACAGTTTCAATTTATTTTATACTACTTATTCCGTTTCAATGATAAAAAATATCGCACTACAAATTATTATAAACTATAAAATAGCATCTATATTTTCATTAGAATAATCAGTATCCTATTTTATTCCTGATTATATGAGAAAATATTCTAGTATGCTTTAATTTTTTTTCAAGCACACAGGCCTAATCAATTTTGTCATAATTATAATCAAGCTTATTATTACTTGTAGATCCACAAATGTAGATGGGTATAATCTTATAATTTACATGATAAAATCATTCTCCAGAGTTTTTCATGTGCAAAGATATAATTATGAGCATTTTTGTATTATTATAATCATATCAATCATTGATAATAATAGTAATAGTAATAATGTTATGAAATGTATATTCAATGAAAAGTTCATGTACTCACAGCTACTACTAATATAAGATGTTGTTGAGAAAACTGTGTCATGCTGATGGCAGTATTTCCCAATAATTGCCTACATTTCAATATAATTCCATTTTAATTGACAACCACCCAGTGCTTTATTATTATTTTAATAGATTTATTATTCAATAAATATCATTTTAAAAGGGTACTAGGATCTTCATTAATTATTGAAAACTTTAATAGTAGGTATAGTCTGTCCAAGTAAAGAAGACCCTCTGGCAAGATAGGAAAATGACTCAATAAGCTCGGTCAATTTTGGTTCAAAAATTATCAAATTCATTTCAATTGTGTAATTTGATCTACTATTAAGACCAGATTTATAATTCTTGAAGAAATATTGACCAATTTGTTTGTTCAAAGCACCCAGTTAACTCCTGTGACTAAAATGTAGTGATTTCACTAGTGATTCTCAATGTAGCTACAATTAAACCAAATTTACTGTATTCAATGTAGTTTTTTGATGTCATTAGTAGTGAGAATAGCAGTTAATATGATATAATTGTAGTTCTTATTGATGAATACAATTTCAATAATGGCCAAAATGATAGACAATAAGTAAATGTAGATGTAATAAGTAAATGTAGATGTAATAAGTAAATGTAGACAATGATACAGTATATTAAGTATACTGTCTATCACTTGCGGCTCACAAAACAGGTGAAGTGTCCGTATCTTTTACTGTACAGAACTTCACCTGTTTTGTGGGCATGACTCATGAGCCGCCAGTGCTGTCTATAGCGCATGCTGAGAAGATATGCCGCTACAATAGTGGTGCATTGAGCCGGAGTCTCTTCTCAGCGTGCGCGAACCAATACACTGTAGAATCCAAGGTTATATCCCCCCTTCGTGGCGCCACAAAAAACGCGCCTCGAAACGCGAGGTAAAAAAATGTAACATGACCCGCCGCGCGTCTGAAGTGGCGTAGTGTGACAGGAACCTAATTGAATTTTCATGTTTTTCATTAGAAAACTCTGCCATGGACACCTTCGCTTTTGTAAGTACTAGCATCTGCAAACATATTCTAAAGCTTTCCTGTGTTTCAGCTATCATTCTTCAATAATAATTTGTAACCCAAAAATTTATGTATTGTCTTATGTTACAAGCCAAAGTTAAGACTCTACACTTTATTATATGAATATGGCTATGTTTATGGATGGATGATGGCCTATTCAAGAACTCAACCCACGTCACTTGAATAATTGAATTAGAATCATGTATTGACACCGGATTATTATTTTAAAAATAATAAATCATATACAATATTGTTTTTGATGTACGGTACCCTATCGAAAAGCGAAGTTGTGTAGAAGTTGTTTTGTCTTCTTACTTCTTTTAATCTGGGGATATGTCCATTTGTCCAATGCTACTTTTTTCAATACCGGTAAGCTAACTTCGCGTGAGGAATCAGCCTAGGAAAGGTTGAAAACTTCCTTTTGAAACACTCTGGAAAATGTGGTATGAATTCAATGACGTAGCTTCAAACCTTATGGCTACATTGAAATAAAATTATCACTTTCTAAAATAATAAGCAAGTTATCTCATTTTTCTCATTCTATATAATTTTATGGGTGTGTATGATATATTTTTATCATCTTAAATTAATATCTCATATTTTCAGGAACCCTCGCTCTCCGAATTCCTAGATATTATTGAAGATGAGGAATCGCTTATAATAGAGAATGCAGAAATAGACGAAGATAGAGCTCTAAACGAAGATGATATGTTCTTGAAAAACTCTCAGAGGAGCAAGAGGAAGTAATAATTTATTACTAACTTAAACTATAAAAATTATTAAGTAGCCTATATCATATATATTTTTAAAAATATTTAAAAAAGGGTACTTTGATTTGAATTATTTTGAAGTTTCAATCTATGAATATTTGCCCGTGGGGTAGGAAAGGGAGGTTAGCTCGTTTGACAATGCCAATAAATAACTATTGGCTCTCTGAAAATTAATGATTTATTATTATTATTCATTAAACTTGGAAAATAAATGAAAATTAAATTTATTCTCCTTTCGTACAAACAAAAATCTTTTACACAATAACTTTTCTTAGAATTATACTGGCAGCAATTTTACATAGGCGCTGCCAGTGTCATGAATTATAAGTACATGATTTGAATTTTATAAAGTTGCTATTTTGAACTTAAGCATAGTATACTGCGGCTATTGCGGTACAAAGTCATTCATATATACAAAAGAATGTTGTTTATTATTCAGAAATACAAATATACTGTCACTAAATTTTGTAATATTGAAACAATAACCAAACTAAGTTGATTACATTTGAGCTGAGGAAAAAAGTATAAGTAGCACATAAAATTTGGAAATTGACTGAAAATACGAAAAAACCATTATAGCTGAGGTACCTATGTGATGAATTCCTAGCATAGAATAAGGAAAAAATTTTCAATTTCTTGATGATGAAATAGCCAGTCTTTTATTATTGATAAAAATTCTTTTAAATTTCTACTTCTTCTACCAGCATTTGGTATAGTGTTGAAAAGTTTAGGACCAAGGTATAAGAAAGATTTTGAAAAAAAAGCTAAAATTTATTCTAGGTAGTCTTGATACTATAGTTCTAATCTTCTTCTTTCTAAAAAGCTGGGTCTGAAACCCTCTTCGTTTCCACTTCGCAAAAAGGAGATTCTCAAGACTTTAAAAACAAAAAGATGACGAAGAGGGAGAATACCTAATATTTTGAACAAAGGAAACGAATGCTCTCTTCGACTTTTGAATAGTATGAGCCTAATAGAATGTTTCTGTAATTTATGCAGGGGACTAAAGTACACGTTTGCAGCTCCTCCCCAACTTACAATACCGTATTCTAATTTTGTGCAATCTCTCGACGAATGTTTTGTTTCAGTTCATCCACTGTCATAGGCCGTTGGTCGTAGACTTTACTTTTGAGGTAGCCCCACAGAAAAAGTCACATGCCGACAGATCGGGCAAACATGTGGGCCATGAAATCGTTCCGTTTCAAGAGAATAAACGATTGGGAGAAACGTCATTCAGAAGATCAATACTCATTTGAACTGTATGGCTTGTTGCTCCGTCTTATTGGAATAATTTCATTGTTTATTTTGTGCTGGGGTAGTTGAAGAAAGAAAAATGTGCGTAACATTTCGAAATACCGCTCAGTTACAGTTTCCCCATGTTCATTTTCGGAAAAATGATTTGAAAATTCATAATGGAGACGAGACAGAGTCTTGTACACTAAAAGTCTACGAGCACCGGCTATGACAGTGAAATATAAATGCTTTTTTATGTAGATTATTATGGCATCAAAATTTTTTTGTAAACAGCTTCATCAATTTTTGACACTCATTTCAAAATGGCCCGATTTGCTGCCGCACTCTGTATTATGAATGTTATGTAATAAAATTACTTGATCATTTTATTAAGCTTTTAAATTTTTTAACAATTATTGACTGAGCTGAAGTCATTTTCTCATCTTGCCAGAATGTTCTCTTTGCTTGGACAGACCATGTATATAGTAATGGAAACGAGGCTCAATTAATAGAATTTGTAGATAATTTGATTCTAATGGAAAAGTTAATGGCTGTAATTGTATAAAAATTATCAAAATTTTAAGAAATTGCAATTTAAAAGTGACAAAACATAGTGTGGAAATCTATGTGTTTTGCACATGTGTTCTGTGTCACAATCTATTTATCATCAGATAAAAAATCATAAAACATGAGTGACAATGGAAGTAATAGGGATCACTTTTTTATTATATCAGAGCTCCCTTCAATTGAAGGTGGCTATGATATTATTCAATAAGTCTTCACTTCATATTGATTGATTTTCTTATCAATAAACATCACTTTATTGTAAGAAAAACATTAACAACAAAACATTAAATTCATTCCTTTACACATCAAGGAATCAGTCTCAGAATTAACAATCCAAAATTAAGAATTTTGTTCTAGTAATCAACTAATAGAAAATTTATTTGAAAAACAGAGATTACCGCATTAATAAATAATTTTCTCATCAATTTATTTTTGTATTGTAATCTGTGACGCTAATTACATAAATGCATTTCTAATTTATTTGGTTCTCTCTGCCGACTGGATCTGAGTTTTCATTCTATAATAATTATTATTTTCTGTTCAATTATATGTTGAATTGTATGTTTGCATTTTTATTTTGCAGAAACAACTTTGCCCATTTTCATCAAACTCAATAGAAAAGAAATGCTTGATAGAGTTGCAAGAACACATTACCAAAAGCTGAACCAAGACAAGGATTGTGTAAGTTTGTTAGAATTATTCAAATAAGGTTTATTAGCCTTATGCGCAGTAGCATAGCTTCCTTTAATAGCATTCCTTCTATAAAAGGAAGCTATGGCAGTAGATTGATAGGATTATGACGTTTCTGGAACCCACAAATAATATAGTTCTTAATCAGCTGATACTTTATGTATTCCTATTATATTAAGCGAGTAATTTCTGTATGTTTGTATGTATGTATGTATGTTTGTGGAACCACGGATCTAGAAAACGACTCTAACGATTTCCTTGAAATTTGAAATGTAATATAACCGTGATGGAAAAATAAGATTGCACCAGGTCTCATGTCTGGGAAAACTCTCTAGCAGGATTAATAAAAGAATAAAATATTTCTTATTCAGGCATAATCCCAAGTACTGCGTATAATGGCTGTTATCATTAGCTGACCAACGCTATCCAGCTGGAGTGAATGAAGTTACATTTAAGTCTATAACACATGTTCATGACTGTCAATAAATTGTGAGAGGTGATCATATCAATTTTTAATTTATTTTTACACTGAGGTTCATTCATTTTTTACAATAACATATTTATGTAATTCAACAGTTCGGCCGCAGCTTCAGAGCGAAGCTCGGTACCAGATATTGTATGTTTATATGTGGAGCCACGGATCTAGAAAACGGCTCTAAAGATTTCATCAAAATTTGAAGTGTAATATAACCGTGATTGAAAAATAAGATTGCACCAGGTCTCTTGTCTATGAAAACTCTCTGGCAGGATTAATAAAAGAATTAAATCCTATTATATTAAGCAAGTAATTTCTGTGTGTATGTATGTTTGCGGAACCATGGATCTAGAAAACGGCTCTAACGATTTCTTCAAAATTTGAAATGTATAATATAACCATGATGGAAAAATAAGATTGCACCAGGTCTCATGTCTAAATCCTATTATATTAAGCAAGTAATTTCTGTGTGTATGTATGTTTGCGGAACCATGGATCTAGAAAACGGCTCTAACGATTTCTTCAAAATTTGAAATGTATAATATAACCATGATGGAAAAATAAGATTGCACCAGGTCTCATGTCTGGGAAAACTCTCTAGCAGGATTAATAAAAGAATAAAATATTTCTTATTCAGGCATAATCCCAAGTACTGCGTATAATGGCTGTTATCATTAGCTGACCAACGCTATCCAGCTGGAGTGAATGACGTTACATTTAAGTCTATAACACATGTTCATGACTGTCAATAAATTGTGAGAGGTGATCATATCAATTTTTAATTTATTTTTACACTGAGGTTCATTCATTTTTTACAATAACATATTTATGTAATTCAACAGTTCGGCCGCAGCTTCAGAGCGAAGCTCGGTACCAGATGTTGTTTGTTTATATGTGGAGCCACGGATCTAGAAAACGGCTCTAAAGATTTCATCAAAATTTGAAGTGTAATATAACCGTGATTGAAAAATAAGATTGCACCAGGTCTCTTGTCTATGAAAACTCTCTGGCAGGATTAATAAAAGAATTAAATCCTATTATATTAAGCAAGTAATTTCTGTGTGTATGTATGTTTGCGGAACCATGGATCTAGAAAACGGCTCTAACGATTTCCTCAAAATTTGAAATGTATAATATAACCGTGATGGAAAAATAAGATTGCACCAGGTCTCATGTCTGGGAAAACTCTCTAGCAGGATTAATAAAAGAATTAAATATTCCTTATTCAGGCATATTCCCAAGTACTGCATATAATGGCTAATATCTGGTACCGAGCTTTGCTCTGAAGCTGCGGCCGAACTGTTGAATTACATAAATTATTATTGAATTACATAAATTATTATTGAATTACATAAATATGTTATTGTAAAAAATCAAGGAACCTCCGGCCTTGTAAAAAATAAATTCAAAATTGATATGATCACCTCTCACAAGTTTTTGACAGACATGAACATGTGTTATAGACTTGAATTCAACTCCATTCACTCCAGCTGGATAGCGTTGGTCAGCTAACGATAACAGCCATTATATGCAGTACTTGGGATTAGGCCTATGCCTGAATAAGGAATATTTTATTATTTTATTAATCCTGCCAGAGAGTTTTCCCAGACATGAGACCTGGTGCAATTATTTTTCCATCTTGGTTATATTACATTTCAAATTTCGAGGAAATCGTTAGATCCGTGGTTCCACATACATACAAACATACATACATACAGAAATTACTTGCTTAATATAATAGGATTATTGTTGGCTGACGAAAACTATCCAGCTGGAATAAATGCAGTTACATTCAAGTCTATAACACATGTTCATGACAAAAAATTGTGAGAGGTGATCATATCAACTATTTTGTTTTTTTTACAATAACATATTTAGCCTATGTAATTCAGCAGTTCGGCCGCTGCGTCAGAGCAAAGCACGGTACTAGATATTAGATTATTCAGACCAATAGATTTTTGTCATAGTTGGTAAATCTATTTATGTATTGTTATCTAGTTAATGTTTGTTATGGAGTATCCAAAATATTGAAATAAGGAAATAATTTATAATATCAATTTGAATGTAATTAAATCTGATTTTCAAACCAGAAAGCTTTAAACCTAGCATTTAAATCGATATTGACTCCACTATTCAGTATATATATATTTACATATAATCTGATCATTTTTTTGTGAATTAAGCTACATGAGTTTATTTGAATAATACTGTAACTGAAATTTTGTTTTTGTACTTTCAGGAACTGTCATCAGATGATCACATCAAAAAGAAGCATTATCAATGTACAGACTGTACCAAAATGTTCAAAAAGCTTCATGATTTGAAAAGACATAATATTATTCATACCAAAGAAAAGCCCCATCAGTGCACAGTATGTACTAAAAAGTTCTCTCAATCCTCAAATTTAGGCATTCATATGCTCACACACAAGAAAGAGAAGCCTCATCAGTGTACAGTCTGTACCAAAAGGTTTTCTCAAACTGGTAGTTTGAGAACTCATATTATGCTTATACACTTGAAAGAGAAACCTTACCAATGTACAGTCTGTAAGAAGAGGTTTTCTCTAAAATCCCATTTGAAATCACACATGCTTACTCACACAAAAGAAAAGCCTCATCAGTGTGTGGTATGTACCAAAAGGTTCTCTCTATCCTCCAATTTAACCACTCACATGCTTACTCACACAAAAGAAAAGCCTCATCAGTGTGTGGTATGTACCAAAAGGTTCTCTCTATCCTCCAATTTAAGCACTCACATGCTTACTCACACAAAAGAAAAGCCACATCAGTGTGTGGTATGTACCAAAAGGTTCTCTCTATCCTCCAATTTAAGCACTCACATGCTTACTCACACAAAAGAAAAGCCAAATCAGTGTGTGGTATGTACCAAAAGGTTCTCTCTATCCTCCAATTTAAGCACTCACATGCTTACTCACACAAAAGAAAAGCCAAATCAGTGTGTGGTATGTACCAAAAGGTTCTCTCTATCCTCCAATTTAAGCAACTCACATGCTTACTCACACAAAAGAAAAGCCACATCTGTGTGTTGTATGTACCAAAAGGTTCACTCACTCCTTCAGTTTAATTAGACATATGCTCATACACATGAAATAGAAGCCCCATCAGTGTGTGGTATGTACCAAAAGGTTCACTCACTCCTCCACTTTAAGCAACCATATTCTCACACACAAAAAAGAAAAGCCATATCTGTGTGTTGTATGTACAAAAAGGTTCACTCACTCCTCCAGTTTAATTAATCATATGCTCACACACACAAATGAGAAGCCTCATCAGTGCACAGTATGTACAAAAAGGTTGTCTATATCTTCGAATATGGTGAGACACATGCAAAAACACTACAGGGACACCAAAATTTAGACCTCTTTCATATTTGAAGCGTGCATTTCCATAAGGTTGTAAAGTGCCAAAAACTGAAATTTGCAGGAGGGGTTTGTTTCTTCAGGGAGTGAAAACAATACTTTTTCTGCAGAATACAATTTTTTTCACATTTTTAACATATAATAGAACTCTTTAAAGCATGTGAAAACAATACACTTATTGGAAAAACTATATTATTTCAAAACTCATAAATCGAAGAATTAAATTGTCTCTGATGTAGTGCAAGTCATAAGGATGTAAGTGCCGACGTTAGAGCACGCTTTGCAAACAGCTAGTGTTGAGGTTATGCTGTTTGACAGCATCCATTGCACCATGGTACTTACAACTTTATGACTTGCAGAAGAAAAAAGTTAAATTTTCGTCCACTTGGAGTGCTATGATCGTTTCAAAACTCGTTTCAAACTATGATATGTATAAAATCATTGAATAGATGAATATAAATGATGGACATCGCATACATCCTCAATATTTGTTCGATTTTACGGAGTAGATGATATTTCCATAAGAAAAAGCTGCCTTTAGTATCTGGAAAATAGATCAGAGGTGGGTGAAATGCTAAAAATAATTTCCTTTCAATGTGTATAATTATGTTTTGTAGCGTACAGCAGATAAATTTTGAAAAATGAGTGAAGCAAAAGTTTTTCAGTAGGCCTACGGTTGGTAGGCTGTAATGTTACTGATATGTAAACAAATTTGAGTCGCTGGGTAGGAGTGGCTGCTCTAACACATTGTTAATACTTGTAAAATAATTGAAAATAATATGAGGAAGAATTTTTTTTTCTATTTACTCTAGATCCACTAGAGCCAAATTTCATAGAAAATGCTTATCTTTAAAAGAGATATAGCCTACTGTAATGAGAAATCATTAAAAAAATAAATTGATGGATAATAGTTAATTGTTGGAGAATCCGACATTTTGCCAACAACATTTTCTGTTTGTTTTAGCTTGAAGAATGAATGATGAATGAATGTTTGGTGGTAATGAAATCAGTTTTTTGGGACACTCCGTAGAATATAAAATATTATTTTTTGAGCTATTTGGAAATCTACTAGAAAACACATAATAATACAGAGAAATAACGTTTTTAAATTATTCTAGTATCTATTAATGAACAAAACTAGGTATAGTCTGTCCAAGCAAAGGAGACATGTCTTCTTTGCTTGGACATACTATTATAGAGTCTGGGTGCCAATGGGGGTAACCTTTTATTTGTGGTATGTCGTTGATTTTTTGATCGATTATGATAGATTTTGATGTGTAGATTCCGAATCCGAGTGATGCCAAGCTGTAAAAGTTGAGCATTATTTGTAATTCAAGATGGCGGCCAAAATTTCTGTTCCATTTCTAGTCTACATCGATCTCCGTCAAAATATACTATATTCTAATAAAATATATTCCGCCTATATTAATACTTTTACTTGTAGAAAATGAGATAATGTTATAAATAGTATTGTCTTTGATTATACGAACTTACATTTTTGTAGGATTCATGATTCAATACGACAATATTGTAGGGCTTCATTTCAGTGTCGATATTAGCGCGTCTCATCATGATACAGAGAGAGGTCTTCAACCATTTAGGCTTGTCTATCCAAGGCACGTCTCTCAGGTATCCACGCAGGATATCGTTCTGAAAAGATGATAAGAAAATGAAAACAAAAATCGCTACGGCAGCTGGCGGTCGGAAAGAATGCATTTCAAATGCAATTCTATGATAGCTCAAATCATATGATTTATAATGAGCTATTCAGGGTATGAATTCAAAAGTGCCGTTTTCGAAAAACCCATGGAAACATAATTTTTGGAAAATTATTCGCCATTTTCTCCGCCATTTTTTATTGGATTTTTTTCGTTGATGGCTAAAATTGTAGGGCATAATAGGGGTAATATATACACCAATTTTCAAAACGATCAAGTTATTGCTCGATTTGTAGTAATTTTTCTAAACTTTCATCCCCTAATTTCAACCTCTACCCTTGAACCAATTTGGCTGGTTAACGAACTTGACCGAGGTATTAACACTCATGATTTTTGTGCAAAATTTGGTCGCTCTCCGACAAGCCCTTCTGGACTTATCGTGTTCACAAGAATCTGTACATATATAAATATATTACGGTTTTTCCGGGTACAGACGACATCCGAGTCTGCTCCGAGGATGTCGTCTGAGATGGCGACAAAACGTCAGCTTACCCAAGTAAGTGAATTTACAGATCGGATGTACCCGGAAAAACCGTTAAAATATTCATCCATTCGCGAAAATTTAAAAGGAAACATGAATATATACATAAATATTATAAATAGAGATATATGAATTTGAATGGACATCAAATTCGTGTTCTTGGGGCTCGGAAACGTGTAAAACATATATCACATTGTAAATTTTCGATTATCAGGGCAAGACCAATAGTGCATTTTTCCGAAGGAAATGCACTAAAAAGATTAGAAACCCCCATTAACAAAACAGCCTTAAACAATCAATAACCAAAACAACAATAATAATTATTATTAAATAAACAGTCTTTGTAATTTACTGTACTTGAATCCAGTTAAATTTAATCACCGTAAATGACGGCATTGTATTAAATTATTAACGTCCCTTCACTCGTGAATTGATTCTGTCATAAGATAATCAACGATTTTCAAAGCAGCTTGAATTTAAATACAACTGGATTCTCGTCCAAGTGTAAGTTCAACTGATGAACGAATTTATTAAAGAACAAATTAAAGAATAAATAAATCCTCCAATGTGCTCAATACATAAGTCACGCTAGGGTAGGGCATTTTTCTAAGATTATAGGTTTTATTTTTTTCTTCTATTATTTTCTATTCTTTCAACATTATCTTTGTATTATTCATCTATTATAAATATGCAATTGTAATTAAGCTTAAGCAGAAAGGAAGATTTTTGAAATGAATCTTGTAGGCCTGTAGGCTATTGATGTCTACACTTATTATAAAGTTTGCTCTAACTGAGAAGATGTGTACAATGGTACCGTGTAGGCCTAAGTTGGATTATTAGTTTACGCATGTACTGAGTTGAGTAGCCTACAATAATGTAAAGTGTATTCTAACTGCGTGCCTTTTCAGTTTGCACAATCTACAAAGGTTTGTAATGCTGATAAATCTCCAATTTTGCTTTTTTCGAATAGATATAAACTTACATTCACAGATGAATTTGTTTGTCCTACAAATATTTAAGGATTATTGACCAAAATCTAGCCTACTTGCATACAACCAGGCCATGCGGCCAGCATTTAATCATTTAAAATATTCTAGATTAGCCTACATTTACACGAGTTTTGCTGGTATAGTTTCACACTTTGAGTTCTATAAATACAGTAGTCCTATAAAAAACTTTTAGTCCTTGTTAACCTTTATTATTATTATGACAAGCACAGTATCAATATTATCCTTATCACTTACCTGGTTAACAATCTTCTGGCCGTTATGATAGCAAAAAAGTATTATCAAATTGATAAAAAAGCATGCGACCGCAAAATTGACAAAAATCTTTACATTTGTAGCCTGTAAGAAAGAAACATATTGATTTAGAAAATGATTTAAATTTATCTAAAGAAATTCTTATATAATCCCATAGAAAGGAATATGATTCAGAAATTGTTTTTAATTCATCTGCAAAAATTATTTTATAATCCCATAGAAAGAAACATGATTTAGAAAATGTTTTCAATTTCTCTACTGATATCCTAATATAATTTCCTGTAGAAAGAAGTGAATTGAAATCACAAAAAATGTTTGCAGTGCCAGTGCAGAACAATAATAATTAGTTATGAGATTGAAAATGGTTGAATGAAATATCTGATAGACTTAATTCCATTCAATTGTTCAATAATATTATCTTAAATATTGCAGCCTATCATCGTTAAAATCTCAAATATCTGGTAACAGCCATTATATGGTAATGATAACAGCCATTATACGCAGTACTTGGGATTATGCCTGAATAAGGAATATTTTATTCTTTTATTAATCCTGCCAGAGAGTTTTCCCGGACATGAGACCTGGTGCAATCTTTTTCATCACGGTTATATTACATTTCAAATTTCGAGGAAAATCGTTAGAGCCGTTTTCTAGATCCGTGGTTCCACAAACATACATACATACATACAGAAATTGCTCGCCTTATATAATAGGATTAGACCTGTATTAGCGACAAAAATTACATCTTCATACACATACACAGTACAAAAAGCCAGTCAAAATTAGAAAAATCCAGTCAAATTTACAATATTTTGAATATTAAAATTTCTAAATAATTGAATCAGATTTTTATATGGTAAAAGTTCAGGATAAACTTGACATTTCCATTAATCATGAAAAAATAATGGTATTTTTTTGTCTAATAACCTAGAATTAAATTAGCGGAAAACAGAGAAAATAACATTTTCACCAGGGAATACTCTGAGCCTTGATAATCTTAAGCCTGTCAAATAACTAGGTGTAATATTGAATGGTAAAATTTGTTGGGAGTAACATGTGAATAGTCTCTGTAAAAAACTTCAAGGGTAACCCACCTCCTCAAGAGATTGAACAGTTCTGTAAATCTGCAAGGATAATGACATATCAAGACAATTCTTTCTTATCTTATAGTTATGGTATAAGAATTAATGTGAGGCAAATGCTCAGCATATAAAAGAGTTTTCTTGTGGCAGAAAGAGGCAATAAATTAAAGCTATATTCTGAACCATTCCCCGAGAGAAATATGCATCTCTCTATATTTATTACAATTTAAATAATGTGGAGAAGAATTCTAACAACTTTCTCAAACATCATGAATTTCATGTTTACAATATTAGGAATAAGGAAAAAATGATTATACCAAATCTCAGATTGAGCAAGAGCATGAAAAGCTACCACTGAGTTACATACAGTTATATGTTCTACAATAAAATTTCAATTGAAGTTAAAAACCTGCTTCAAAAATTTTGAAGTTGCCATTTCACAAATATGTTGAAAGAAAAAACTTATCATTCTATTGAAGATTTTTTAAATTAAAGAACAACGTTTTTTAACTTTAATAATATGAATGTGACTTACATTATTGTAATAATAGTAATCTGATTACTATGTTTTATGACTATATGTAGTGTAGTACACTTCTAGTCTTAGTGGTATTTTTTTATTCAATATACTGAATCACGAATTGCCATTTGTCTTCATAATTATGCTGTACATAAATGTTTTTAAATACTGTATTTTGTTATTTTATTATTGAAAATGTTTTATTAAGTTGTTAAAGAGTGAGAAATTGTCTTTATGTTATCGACTTACATAATGCATAATTTCTTTCGATGATCTTTTGACGAGGCCTCAAATGTACTGTAAATTTATTTACTGGTCAATAAAAAATATTTACCGAATTAATAAGGAATTTCGCTTACTTATACCTTCATCATGGTGTAGATACTGATAACAGTGTCAACGCTTATGGGAAATGTTATTGCAAGAGTTCCAAATGCTGAATATTCTGCACAGTATTTGAAGTTACTGAAAATAAAAAGCATTTTATTGACCAAATTCAATAACTTGCTGCTGATGAATATTTTTTGGAATGAAAATGATTTCTTAAGACTTACGTACCGTATTCAAATCGATGAAATCAAATTGATATAAAGTATACTCTAATGGACCCCAGCATACAAACGAAAAACTACACTCTAAATATATACAAACAGATATGAATAAATAATTAAAATAGGTTCAAAAGTAGGCTACTACTTGAAGAAAATGTTATACTTGTTATAATATTGCTGATACTTGTGATGTGGAAGATCAAATACCTTGACGAATTCCATTAGGCTTTGTTTTGAATTTAAATTTCGGGCCTATTGAGCTCCAATAATAATAAAAATCAATTAATAACGAATTTCTGGGTGAGATCTTATAACTGACCTATAGTTGATAAGTTGATCAACGAGAATTTATTCGAGTTTTCTCTGTATAATTTTCATCTTTGTCTTGAAAGTAGTGCATTATGTAATTTATTTGAGGTCATTGACTTCTTGAAAACGGAGAAATTCCTGCTGAGAGCTTGTTAGACCTACCCATATTCTATTCATTGATTGTTTGCAGTTTTAGAGTGAATTCAATCTTTTTCATGTTCCAGTACTAATTCTTTGAATGCAAGTTTGAGTT
Organism: Sogatella furcifera; assembly: GCA_017141385.1. Taxonomy (NCBI): domain Eukaryota; kingdom Metazoa; phylum Arthropoda; class Insecta; order Hemiptera; family Delphacidae; genus Sogatella; species Sogatella furcifera. The sequence continues at coordinate 21,106,919 of CM029555.1, forward strand.
TTGACGAATTTTAAATAATAAGAAATTGTGATATTTTTGAAACTAGATACTGCTAAATAACGCAAGTTGAGCAGTTTGCAAAAAAATTATATCAACTTACACAATAAAATTAAATCCACTCTAAACTGTCAAGAAACTGATTATTTACAAGTCAATTTATATTATAGAATTTCCTTTGAGAAGTCTGCTATCAGCTATAGCAGACCTGCGACAAGTCCAACCCTGAGTAGGCTATTATATATAACTATCCCCTGTAAACTTAAATTAGAAATGTAATATATAGTAATGAATAATATTATAATAGGCTATGCTGGATATGCAGGCTATGCTGGATATTTTCGAGCACGTTTTTTGCTCAAAAAAGAATTGCGGCAGCAAAAAACTGATGAGGAGTAGAAAGAAGCTAGACAAAAAAGAAGCACTACGCGGAGTTGGTTTTATGAGAGAGACATATAAAAAAGCAAAGGTCATAAAAACTTGCCCACAGATGGTCAGTTCAGTCTTGGCAGGGAACAGGCAGCCTACTGTTGTTGGAGTAATATTTATTTTGTTGTGCCTTGCGAGGACGAGAGCAGGACTCTCCATCGTGAGTACCGTATAGGCCTTCAGAGCTTTAGATTAATATTATTGAGTACTTTCTATCAGATTGCACTGTCGAGTGTTTGCAATCAATAATATATATATTCATTCATTGACTGCTATAGCTATTGTCTGCAAGTATCCAAGCAAAGAAGACAAAAAATTCATATCTACAATTTAAAACCAAATTTATAATTTTTGAACCAATATATACCGTAGCGGAAGTTATTTTTTCATCTTGTCAGAATGTCTTCTTTGCTTGGACAGACCATCTCAGTTGAAAAAATCATTACACATCCGCTTGATAGTACTTTCAGAAGAGAGCAGGTTTCTAATTGATAAGAAGAATTACAACGAATATTTCATCACTGAACTGTAATATTGTGAACAATTTATAAGATATCTGAATTTTCCATACCGTACTACTCGGAAAATCTCACCTGTTGAGTTTTTGATGGCACTGTATCAAGAGAGCCATATAATTTTCAAGATTTCTCATCACATTTTTGTCATCATAATCAATTTTCTGGTTCGGTTGTGGGTAATTATCATTGAACTCAATGTTATGCTCCATAAACTGTTCAGATAAATCTTCGATCAGCATGTAGATGGCTTGAAAATCGGCCAAAACTCGTTCAGTAGCTAGACAAGTGGAGAGCATCAAGCAGAACGCCTCAGCTAACATAAAAGAGAACACGTAGATGTGTAAAATTTCAAGAAAAATAAAGGTGTAGAATGAATCGTAACCAGGTGGGCACCAATATATATAAGGAGTTGGCCACTTTCTGTCTGACTTGTTTTTGCCTTCCAGTAACTCGTTGAAAGCGTTTCTGCCAATGTAAGCAAAATACAAACCTGTGGTGACTATTAACATTTTCCGATACAATCTCTCCATGTCCTCTCTTTTTTTGTCATAGTTTGCGTAAATTTCTCCCAATTTCACTTTTCCAACAGAAATTATGTAACAGTTATATGCCAAGAGCTCACCTCTAATCAATTCTATAAGTTTCATGGCGTGTTCCGGTCTTAGACCGCGCTGTACCACACATGAAAAAACACTTGTAACACTGACAATTTCGGCCATAGCTTTCAAACGCCTTTCTGTGCTATTGTGCTCGTAGAGAATTACCATGAATAGATTGGTGAAGAGTAGTGCTACGGCGATGATTGCTGATAGAAACGGAAGTGAGTTGAGGGGTGTGCCATAACGTACAAAATTTGTGAACTTCAGCAGGAATCTGGTACTTTCCATGTGAAACTGGAAAAAAGTATAATGGTTAAATCTCCAAAACAAAAAAATTGTTGGTTGCATTTAAAGTGATAAGGAAGATATTTTTCAAGTAGAAATTCGTTGTTATACTTAGGTACACTTATAAAAAGTGTTTCTCATATAATATCAGTTTAAATTAAAAGTGGGGAAAATAATGTTTATACAATACCATAATATTGGCTGCATTTTTTTATTTAACTTACTGGTGAGGCGTGAGGAGATTAGTGTACATTTAGTCCTTTATTTAAACGTTTGAATTAAACCATTCTCATTTTATAAAACTGATGTGTAATTTATACAGGCTAATTATTAGTTTAATATTAGGTACTGTACCGGGACTAAAATCTGTTGTACGGTACAGACAAATAAGTAGAGACTTAATAATGAACTACTACAATTATTTTTGTGAATTGTGAAGTAGAGATAAATAGTAATAATTGTCAAGACAATGATAATAGTTGTCAAGTTGTGTTTAGAGATGAATAGCCTAGATTCAAGGGACTTGGACGTTTTCAAAATAATCATAAAAATTTAAGATCTTCACAACAAATGCTATGAATCGCAACAAGTAATTCTGTGAAATGCAACAAGTATTTCTGTACCATGGAACGTATTTGAAACAAATATTACCGTACATTTTTCATGTTTTTTTTTCAAAACGTCTGACTCTTTTCTCATGAATGACCCTATATAATAAAAAAACGTTTGAATCATTGCATGGAAGTTTCAAGCAGTGATGTGTGTTACACGGTATCAGAAGAGATTGATTTTTTGTAGACGATGAATCTCATTGAAAAATTGAAATACCATGAAAAATTATGAGAACCTAGTATCACCTCTGCATATCATATTCATCAAGAATATGCAATTGTAGGAAATAGAAGATGTCTTTGTCTATATATATATATATATACTTTGGTAGCATTTTCATGGGATGTGTAGAAATGTAGCATTGTCATGTGACTTGTAGAATTTTCATGAGAATCACTAAACGTTATTACAAGCGAGAATTTGCTATTTAAAACAAATCTTCTATTTAGAACAAACTCTTTCCACTCTTAAAAACATAACTTATAGTAGCTATATAGTTTTAAAGATTTTTCAATTAGCCTTTATGTGAGTCAAACAATAGGATTGTAGTTTAAATGTATCCTTCTTCATATAGCAGGCCTATATCCTATATAGTGTTAGAAAAATCTCACCAAGTGCGGTTATCTTGATGGAAGTGAATTTGCTTGAAAACAATTTCCTAAATGTTGAAATTATTGTCGAACGGTGATGTTAATGTATTTTTTATTCAATATATTAATTGAAGTTGCTTCATCAATAACATTTTACTGGAATGCCTTTCAACGTCAATAATAAGTAAAAAAAGTAAGCTTTTTCCTGAAAATCTATGTAGAATACGAGTTACTCTTCTGCAGCTTACTCGTCCTCTGCGCTCGACTAAAGACTGGAAAGAAAATGGACTCATTTTATTACTTGAATAATAGCCAGTATCTCGGGGCATTTCTGTCCAAATTATAGGCACAAAGTGATAATTATTACAAGATTTCCTATAATTATTGCAGTTACCAGTTATCATTACAGGGTGTTAGACTTCTAAAATCTCTCAGGGTGATTTTAGCTAACGTCTTTCGGTTATTTTTGGCTAAAAGCCAAAATATTACTGTCAAGCCCCTTTAATTGATCTCTATTACAAGCTAAATAGGTACTCCAGTTATGAATTGGACTTGAAATATGAACGCAATTATTACAAAAGTTGTGGGAAACTGCCCTTCAATTAATTTTGTTCTCTTTTCCAGAAATTATTGTTGGAATTATTATTCATGGCTCGTCTGCTATTATACTGCAGTAATTATTCATGATTTATGATGAAATAAAGGTCTTGGAAGTTCTGCATTTTGAATTGGAACAAAGTACCAGCAGAATACAGGTAGACCTATTTCATATCAATAAAGTCATTGTTCACTTTCTATTCTGTAGATCAGTGTGTTTTCTAGACCATGAAGTAAAGGCCTATCCGAATTATTCCTCTATGACAATATATTAGGTCCCCATAAAAAACTGATTTGTCATTTTATGGAGTAATATCAAACCCAGCCGGACATAGTTCCAGAAAAATAGAAAAACCATGGAAGATTGACATCTTTGAAGGGGTGTAACTCGATAGGGGTTGATTTCTAGATATGAGTTTATCAGATATGAGTTTATCTATCAGATGTATATAATGAATAATTTTCAAATTGCATATCCTACAAAGATCCTTCAAATCTATATTAAATTGATTTTCATTTTTTCTTTTTTATTTATATTTTCAAAAATTCCAATATCATGGATATTTCTTGTATGAGGAACTAAGAGACCTTTTTGAGACATTTTTTGCGGACCAGTCCGGGAACCTAGGATGTAAAAGGGTTCTCCAATAAAAAATGAAAACCCCCCAAAAAATTAAAACCAATTTTATCGAGACTTTTTCTTTGTAGAAAATCTAATATAGGAACATCTGATGAACTTATATCCGAAAATCAACTCCTATCAAACTATGCAGTCCTTCAAAGATGTCAGTTTCTCATCTTATTTCTATTTTTCCTGGGGCTATAAAATAAGATTAAGGTTTCAAACTATCAAATCAATCAATATTATTTATAACTATTAATTGGAATTATTATTTAATGACTCAGTTGATAATTCGCTGCTGTAGAAGATACAATTCACTCTTGAAGGTCAAGAGTTCTCTAGAAAAATGTTGCCATTATCATATTGTTTTTTCAATTTCACGTTTTCGTCCCATATATTAATGAAATATAATGTTTTGTGCGTTGATAACTTTGTATCTTTGAATAATTAGCACAAGTATAATGTGACAAGTATTTTTTTAGTAAAGTTCAGAAATAATTTATATGAAGGTCAGGTCATGTATAGACTGTAGATGGATTACTATTTTCATTGTTTACCGTAGTAAAATAGTAAGTTATTCTATTTGTGATGACCAGTGAGTGAAACACTAAAAATATTTCTGACAACAAAAATGTTGAACAAGATACATTGAGTTCAAACATGATGCATGTGATTGAGAATGATTGATCAAAAAATTAAAGTGTATTCAAATTATTCTAACTTTAAGTATGACAGAGTGATTTTGCTGTCATACTCACTTTAACTTCCTTCATTTCACTAGGTGACCTGAAAACTGTTGTAAGTAATTACAGACGAATTTATTATTAGTAAATAGCACCATCAAGTTCAAAAACTCCATGCTATCGGAATAAGGAGAAACAATAACTCTGATTCAAAATTTCATCTTTTGATTCAATTTATTGTAGCCTACCTACATATAAAATGAATAAAAGAGTTAACTATGAAATTTATTGACAAACTATGAGCTTTTTAATATGAATAATTTTTTCACACCTTCCTTCTAAATATTCTTCCAAAATAAATTTCATACTTACATTGTCTATTATTCATAATCTATGATATATTATTCAAAATTATTTAACTATTCCATTATGATGATCCTCATTATATTATTATGTGTAAGTATTATTTATTTTTCAACAGGAAAATGTTTCAAGTACGACAAGGACAATATCTCCTGCTCTTCGTTTGCTTCAGTATTGCCTATATGCAACGTCTAGACATTACTGTAGCCATTGTCGCAATGACTGACCGGTTATCAGCAAATCCTGATTATACTGTGAGTACCGTACAGCGGCAGATCCAAAGTTCATTAGAGTTTTTTCTCTCTTTTCACAATTATCCAATACAATTATTATTATTATTGTTATTATTATTATTATTATTATTATTATTATTATTATTATTATTATTATTATTATTATTATTATTATTATTATTATTATTATTATTATTATTATTATTATACAAATGTTCGATGGCAATATTCAACTAATAGTATACGGTAATTATTATTAAAGATGGAAGAATTATGATAATTAGTACAGTATTAACCTACAAAAAATTGAAAGAATGTAGCCTATATTATACAAAATCCATGAAAGATTATTCTAGCAATGAGGTTCCGTGTGAAACTTATTTTATGTTTCTTTTACAAGATCACATTCATTTCAACAGGCAATAGAATATAATTATACTCATTGATGCGTTATTTGGAAAAATAATATTATGTTTATTCTTTCAAAATTCGAAAATAGGATAATTTATGTTGAAAAACGCATTGTCGATAATTGTAAAAGTATAAAGATGAATCCCTCGATCATTCAAGAAAATTTCAAAGTTCAAAATTTCAAGGAATAATTCAGTTATATTCTTGGGATTCCAATGGAATAATGAATCAAGAAGGATATCTTAGACTATACTGAAACGCTTCCAGTATTTCTAAAATGTGGAAAAAATATTGAGCGGGATATGGAGCAGAAATTATGGTCATTATGAAAATAAATGATCAAACGAGTGAATTTTTGTAGGGTATAATGAAACTTTGATAACAATAACAAGTCTACTTTATTTGTCTCCCAAAACTTTAAGTTTCAATTTTCAATTGTAAATCATATATGTGGGCTACTATTTTGATATTTATAGTTCATATTAATTTTATAAAGACATAAATTTTACTATAACTTATTGATTGTCATTTTTTTATTCAACTGATTATGTTCTAGGAATTTCCCTGGGATTTGAAGACGAAGAGCAAGATTTTAAGTGCGTTTTTCTGGGGCTATTTTATACTGCAAATACCCGGCGGGATTTTGGCGCGCAAATTCGGCCCGAAACCAGTGCTGACAACTGCTATTTTCATTGGATCCTGCGTCTCGCTCCTCATTCCAAAATGCGCTGAGCTTTTTGATTGGCCAGTAGTGAGCGCTCTCCAATTCATTCAAGGACTTTTACAAGTTAGGTCATTGAAATTTATTATTATTTGTTGTTAGTTTTGATTTTTTTAATTAATTCACATCCATTTAAGAGTGTTACGTTCTCAACAATACACTTATTAGGTTACAAATATTAATATATTAAAAAGAAGAAGTCTCATCTAGACCAGATTTTCTAGATGTATTTAGATTTTATATATAATACATTACTAATCATAAGGTTTAAAAATGTTATATGTGCGCCTCATCAATACATTATTATTAATATTGTTCTAAGGTCCCCAATCTATGAAGTACTTTCTCTTTCCCTTCAAATCATAACTCCCACTCCCATATAAATTATTATATGTGATCATATTGATGAATGTTCATAATTATGATATTTGCTTTCAGGGCCTAGTACATCCCAGCGTCTACACGCATATTTCCCAATGGTCACCAGTGAATGAAAGGAGTCGAGCTGTTGGATTTGTTTTCTGTGGTAAATATACCTAAATATAAGCTAAATATAATAGCTCTTTCATTTTTCAGGCGCGGATTTTTCATTACGCGGAGCGGAAAGGGGAAATCTCCCCCCCCCCCATCGAATCGGGGGCTCATCTTACATTAGATAGAATGCACTTTGGAAGAATGTATAAAATCTTGAATAATAATAAGGATTAAACCTTCTAAAAAGTAGCTTATACTCTTAGATCAATTTTTCTGAATGAGTTTCCCCCTTTTTTATACATGTGATATAATATGATGACAATTCCTCTTCATGATGATGGTGGCAAAAACTAAATATTGCTCAGGTTGCTCTATTTGTGAATGATTTTAGTTGATTTAATTGTGAATGATTATTGTAAAATATTTTACATTCATTGAAAGTTTGGCAGTCATGGAATACTTATTAGGTCATTATAAATGGCGTAGGACTAGTCAAGGCAATTTCAATGAATAGAATAAAAATAAAAACTCACTCTCCTTTTAGTGATGTGGAACAAATCAGAACCTTGGGAAGGCACTAGCTCTGATACTGCTCTAAATGGTGTTATGAATAGTCTATTTTAAGAGAATATCCCGGTATAAAAACTTCAAACCTTTTATTTAAACAAAATAAGATATATTACCCTAAAAAACTAATATTCAAGGTGAAAATAATGATATTTCAATCAACATTTTTGACTTGAAAAGACCATGATATAGATACTGCTTTTGATAATCACCATTGATAATAAAATTAGCTGCCAAATTCAAATGCAGGCCTAGACGAAAAATAGATTTGATTGTAAATATTTGAAATTAATAAATAGAATAATTGATTCTATGAAATTGCTTGAAAAAATATTGGATAAATGAAACAATAAAATTTATTTTTTCTTAATAATAATTAATTTATTAATAATATTTTTCCATTCAGGTCAGCAGTTTGGGTCAGTGGTTTGTCTACTTTTGACGGGATATTTGGCGTCCAGTATTTTAGGATGGCCATCAGTTTTTTACAAGTCTGGCATTCTTGGCCTTCTATGGACTTTTGCCTGGGTGTTATGGGGAGCTGAGTCTCCAGCCAGTCACAAAACTATCACACTGGAAGAGAGGTCCTTCATTGGAGTAAACTCTGCTGTTGCAGATAAGAGCGAAATGGTAAGATATGTATTTTTTATAGGTATAGGGTTTTCAGGAGGAAGGTACCAATAAGCTTTTCAGGCTGATCCCTTACACCAAGTATAGTGGAAAACGTTCCATAGGAATGATCCCCCAGTAATGCTTAATCGTTACCAAGATAATATTAATAATGGTGGAAGATTTAAAATGTCTCATAAATGTATGATTTTTTTAGGCTTTATGCACAGGTACTAGAATAATTATTTCAAACGTAAAATTTATCTGAAAAATACAATACCGTAGCCTATTAGAAACTAGGAAATAAGCTGAGAAATTTAATGAAACCAGTTGGAATTTTGTAATTTGAATATGGTTATTGAGATAATGCGTAAAATATTGTATAAAGGTAAGGACAGTGATGTGTAGTATAAAGGTAATAACTAGATATTCAATCATAGAACATATTCAGAGAAGTTGTAAAGAGTTTGAATTTGAAGAGAAATTTGAATGCCCGTGATTATGTAACAGAGTAACACTTATCCAAATCTATTAAAAGGAAAATAAGTATCGTAGCCAAAACATAGGACAATTGGAAAATCAGTGTTTTGTCTCCTTTTCTGTCTCTTTCTTCTCCTCTTTATATTCTTCTCTTCCAATCTCTTCTCTTCTATTCAAGAATCTATAATATATTCCATATATATTTCTTCAAATTTTCAATTGGTTAGAGCTTATTATTGTACGGTACCTAATACACATTAACGAGCCTAGGTAAAGCTAATTTTTAGTTTATAAGCGTAACTTATATAACTTACTGTAGTAGGCCTACTCTTTCTCAAAAATAAATCATAAATAAATTAAATAAGTTACAGGATTTTGGGAATATTTTTTGCTTTCAGGCTGATAACAAGATTCCATGGAGAGCTATTCTTACTTCCGGGCCAGTCATAGTGATGTCACTGGCAAATATATGCAATAATTGGGTGTTTTGGTCACTTGTTACACTTCTACCATCGTTTTTGAGCTCGGTTTATGGATTCAACATTAAAAATGTGAGTTAAAAATGTAGGTAGGCCTTTAATTTAATATTATCATATAAACATATAATTTTAATTATATATTGTAATGTAGGCCTATATCTACATACAATTGAGGTTATCATATGTGTATCATATATTCACAGGCCTCCTCTAGCGCGGTGACACGCATCAACTCATCTGTCCATAAAATTTACTTTTACAGCACGAAAAGTTTCCACTTCCATTGCGCCGCGATAACCCTTGGAATTTCCTCCACTATGTCATTGATTTTTCGGCGTTCCCGAAAATGAAAATAACAAGGTATCAAGTCACACGATCTTGGTGGTAGTGGGCAATTCGACGGGTTATTTACGAAATGGAAATTGAAAAACTTGTCGTGGATAAAGTTGATGCGTGGCAGCGCAGTAGAGGAGGCCACATGAATAAAATAATTATTCATACCGTACGCGTACATCAAATTAGGAAGTGAGATAAAACATTTTGATGAATTTTATTTTCAATTTTTCTATAAATTAATGAACCCCAGCTCAATTTGATATATTAAGTCTGGTGCTCTTTTTGAATCACTCTATATGGAAATAATTCATGAGTTTTAACAGGATATTGTTTGTTTGTTTATGAGGGTGAAGCCCACATGAGCTCATAGGCTTGTGCGTGGGTAATGAAATGGATGATAGATGACGACTGCTTTTTAGGTAGTGAATAATTCCAGTACCTAGCATGAGAAGAAATCGATGAATTATCATTCTTATCATAATGAATTAATTTTATCTATTTCCAGTTGTATAAAAACACTCAGGATGTAGGCTTCAGCAAGATTGTTGATAAATTAGAAGCTATTTTCATTGTTGAACTCTTCCTTCACAGAACTCCTACTTCTCAACACTTCCTCACCTTTCAATGTTTGTCATGGCAATAATATTTGGAGCCATCTCAGACACGATACTCAGGAAGAAGATACTATCTGTCAATGCTAACAGGAAGTTCTGGAATTCTATTGGTGAGCTATTATATTCTGAGGTTTTTCCATTTGATATTGAGCATGCTACTGCTTTTTCGGTTTATAATTATTATTTTGACATAAAATAAAGTATTATAATAACAGTAGATAATTTTTATTCATTTATTTATCTAATGACAATATAGCCTGCTACATGGTAAAAGAAAGAACAGGCGTGGCTCTTAGTATTTCCAACACAATTTTCGAAATATTTAGTCGAAATTTTAATTATAAGTGGCAGACGCTAGATAAAGTGGCAACTATTGATGAATGACTGTTATTAATGGTCAGCTACTCTGTCAGACTGTCAGAACACTCAACGAGCAGTCATTCCGAGAATATATAAAGTCAAGAGTGACCTTAGCAAAATTTTTTGCTGTCATAGACCGCTTTCAGACTGTCATTATATTGCTAAGCATTGATAAAAGTAATTAAGCATTTACCAATAGGCTATCTCTGACGTAAATATGAAAGTTATTCTAACATTCGATATTTCCTGTATTCTGCTCATCTAAAAATCAAAGACCCTGTTTAATAAAACTTGAAAAAAATTATTTTATCACAGACATGTTTCCTAAGAAATGAGCTAAAGCATCGAAACATGTCTGGAATAAAAAAATATACTTCAAGTTTTGATTTTGTCCAAAAGATAGGCCTATTTGATTTTAATTTTTATCTATCAATTTTAAAATAGCCCTAAGTGTGAATTTTAATTTTCTACTCATCTATTATATTGTACATAACCGTAACATGGGTTTTTAAGCAGTCCATACTCATGTACCTAGGGCCTATAAGTACATGAGTATGACTGCTGCTTAAAAACCCATGTTACGTTATATACAGGGTGTTTCAGGAGGAATGTGCAATCTCAGGCTGATTCCTTACACCAAGTAGACAAAAAAGTTCCATGGGACCATCCCCCAAAAACGCTTTGTTACCGAGATAACAATGGCGGAAAATTGAGATTTTTCAAAATATATAAATTTTTCTAATTTTTTAGAGGTTTCAGTAAGGTTCTAAAATAATCAATTCTTATGTAAAATTAGCTGAGGAATCCAATGAAACCAGTTCCAAGTTTGTAACTTTAACGGTTATTGAGATAATTGGAAAAATACGCTAGAAAACGCCATTTTTCAACAATAAGGGTTATAACTGGATAAGGAATCATAAAATTGTATTTTTTATTAATGGAAGTTGAAGAGAGTCGGATTCTAAAGAAAAGTTAAATGGCTGTTCTTACATCTCAGAAATAGCGATCAAAAATCGCAAAATCGCTAGTAAACACAAATTTATCACTTGTGCTATGTTTTGTCAATTTTGCTATTTTTGATCGCCATTTCTGAGATTTGGGTAAGATTTACACAATCGCCGCCATACAACTTTTTCTTTAGAATCCGACTCTCTTCAACTTCCATTAATAAAAAATACAATTTTATGATTCCTTATCCAGTTATAACCCTTATTGTTGAAAAATGGCGTTTTCTAGCGTATTTTTCCAATTATCTCAATAACCGTTAAAGTTACAAACTTGGAACTGGTTTCATTGGATTCCTCAGCTAATTTTACATAGGAATTGATTATTTTAGAACCTTACTGAAGCCTCTAAAAAATTAGAAAAATTTATATATTTTGAAAAATCTCAATTTTCCGCCATTGTTATCTCGGTAACAAAGCGTTTTTATGGAATTTGTCTACTTGATGTGAGGAATCAGCCTGAGAAGTATTGCACATTCCTCCTGAAACACCCTGTATAGGTCCTAGGCCCATAATTCTAAAGATTTCGAGCTCATTGTTGACAAACAAACAAAAATATACAAATATCCTCTTTTATTGGTAAAGTCTGGTCTAGCAAAGAAGATGTTGTGTCAAGATGGAAAATTGACTCCAGTTCAGTCAATATTAGTTCAAAAATTATAAATTAATTTGGTCTCAAATCAACAGCCATCATAAACGCTCTTCTGCTCTAGATTTTGAGACCAAAGTTGTAATTATTAAAATAATATTGACCGAACTGAAGACATTCACCCATCTTGCCAGAATGTCTTCTTTGTTCGACCAGACTATACCTAAGGATATTGTGATACAGTAATGCTTAGGGTATAAAGGACTAAAGGCAGTTTGAGTAATAGAAAAGTATGTACCGTAGCTAAAGAGTACCTATATATAGGCTTATATAGTGCTTTGAAGGATGAAATGCAATCGCTGATCAGTAGCTATCAGGTCTACTATATAACTTAGTATATAGGCTATACTTATGAATTAGTACTAGTAAAATAAAAAATAGTACTAGTACTAGGTACGCGTACTTTATTTTCATCTACTTTTAAATTTCATGTCAAGTTGTATGAACAATGTTTTATCATTAGTATTATTATTGTATTTCAGCTCAATGGGGAGGCGCGGTGGCAATGTTGTGTATTGCAATCTTCAGAGACAGTCAAACGATTACTCTGATCATGATGACAGCTGGCTTAGCACTGAGTAGCGCCGCTTACCTGGGCTTCATCTCCAATCCGATGGACTTGTCACCGAATTACGCAGGGATTCTGATGGGTCTAACAAACTGCTTATCCAATATAGCATCTACGCTTGCTCCACTGTTCGCTGGTTTCATTATTAAAGATGAGGTGAGAAACTCACACTGTTTTAGTAAGGTGCTTCAATCCAAACTGGATATGAAACGAAACAGAACATTTTGCTTTATGTCATGGGGAATAAAGACCTGTAATAATAAAAAATAATTATCCAAAAAAAACTATTGACAATTTCAAGCGAAGAAACAAAATAAATCAAACATCATAAATGTTTCACAGCAAATGCCATACGGTAAGGTCATCTGCCAGGGGCTGCTGGCTGATATTATACAATCAAAATGTTATTATTTTGTTTATTAAAAGCTTTAAATGTTAGAAAACAAAGCAACTGCTTAAAAAACATTTAATATAGAAACTACACTGAAAAAGAGAGAAAATCTTTGTCTTTTATCAATTTCCACTGTATGGACCGCATACCGATAGGTAGCCTACCGCAAATCCTATTTGAAATTTCCCAACCTTATCAGTTTTATTTGGTTTGCATTGGTATTTACCTATACAAACTGTATAATCAGTATTTATTATAATCAAACTTTTTATACAGTCTCTATAGTCTTACCTTCTCCAATAATAAAACCTGTCTCACTGCTTTGAGGCAAACATTTTCAGTTTCATTTCATCTGGTTTGGGAGTAATAAGCCTATCCTCATCGTGCATGAATATTCAATATTCTTCTCTGAGAGCCAATATCCTGTAGTTTCTCACAATATAATTTATTGTAAAAAACCAATGATTTGTTTCACATCTTGTCTTAAGTTCTCAAATAATGTATTATGACGTCTTATTCAATTTTGTATTTGTATTTTGTGATGCGAACCAATTATGGTTAAATTGTTTTATGAACTATTTTTTTACAATGTATTAATGTGCTGTGACAAAGAACTATGGATATGCAAACCTAAATATGCTCGATTATTATTTTTATTAGCTATAAAAATTTTATAGTTTTGAAAGATTATTAGAGTTTTTAAAAGATTAGTGAGATTCCTTCTATTATTAATTTTGCATTTATAGCTTATTTGCTTTATATTTGTAGCTTGTTACGCTATTATCAAGAAATTTATAGAGTAGGCCTCCAGTATATTAACCCTAGACAGACAAATCGAGCAAAGCATTAAGACAACATGGGGTGACGCATCACCCCAACTCTAAAATACCTCTAATTTGTTCTACATTGATTGCTTTCACAGTTTTTCCATGTTAGATCGTTCAATTTTTTATCGCCATTCATGTGATTTCCATTGAATCTGATCAATGGAAAATTAAAGAAAAAATCAAATCACAATGAGTTACCTCATGAAATTCCTATTTTTCTCCAATTGATTGTGATGATATGCATTGAAATCATGAAAACACATCAGCATTTCAACATCAAAGAGCCATGTACACAAATTCAGAATAATCTTACCTGAAAAAATGCAGGTGGATTAAAATTGATGAAAATACCAATAATTTGGATTTAAATGACATTATAAAGCATGATAAACACGTGTGAAACAGGTTTACAGTCCACTAGAAAAATACAAAAAATCCCAGATCTGCAGACACAGCATGACAAAAATTACAACATAAAGTTAATATACCAGCTTGGGGTGACGCGTCACCCCTGTTGTCTGTCTAGGGTTAAGAATTATTGTAAATTTTCTCTTCATATAATGTTGCATTTTCTAAATTTTACAGAAAAATGCTGATGACTGGGCCATAATCTTCTACACATGTTCAGCCATTCTCGTCTTCAGCAATACAGTATTTTTGATATTCGGCTCAACAAAGATTCAAAAATGGAACTCTATCAATTTTAGATGAATAAGTTTTTTGCAAATGAATTATTATTTATCAAAGACAATGTACCAGTTATTTTCGAATCTCACCTAAATATTCTTAAAGGATAGAAAAGTATTTGAATAATAATTATTTATTAGTACGGTACATAAATTGCGGTATATTGGAAATTTCAAGATATTAAATTACGAAAAGAGGGTTCCAAGAAATGACAAAGGCGTTTGAATTCGATGGATATTCTCCATATAACCTATAGTATGAGAAATGTTCTGGCTTACTATTATATTATTGCATCATACACCACTTATATTTTCGCCACAATTGAATAATTCCACAAGTTTCTATATATAGTGCATACTTGGTTTATTTTTTCCAGCGGTGTAATTTATCACATATTAATTTTATTTTTAATTTGCATAAAATGGGATTGAGGTCGTTTTGTAATCTTAATAAAGAAATTTAATTAATCTGAATCTCCGCTTTTTGATGGGTGAAGTCCATTTGACCTCTTCTAGGATTGTGCGTGAGTAACACTATTGTGGGTGGAACCAACACCTACTAATACATGTATTAGTAGGTGTTGGTGGAACTGTCTGAGAAATTTCGTTCACGCACGCGCATACTACGTCTATAGTCTTTCCAAGCGAATAAGACTTTCTAGCAAGATGAGGAAGTGACTCCAGCTTGGTCAATATTGGTTAAAAAAGTATTGATTTGATCTCAAATTGTAGATCAGAATGTTTCCTACGATTAAGATCAAATCAATATTTTTTTACTAATATTGACCGAGCTGGAGTCATTTTCTTGCCAGAGTGTCTTCTTTGCTTGGACAGACTGTACATAGACTATAAGTATAGATACTCATATTGATATTAAGTTATAAGTTTATAAAATTATAGAGTATGCTACCCTCTATTGAATAATCATCAAATGTAATCCGCAATTAAATTTTTATAGGGCCACATCATTATTAATTCGATTAGAATAAAACAATAAATAAAATTCGATTGAGCAAAAATTATAACAAAATTTGATAGAAATGAAGCAATTCTATTATTTTGTCACTAATTGTTGTCAATTAGATAGTTCTTTTTTTCATCCCCCATCACTTCATCATATTGACTTAACCATAGCTACCTTTAATAGAAAGCTATGATTATACAAGAAACAAAGAAAATGAATGGCGTTTAAATGAAGCAACAGTATCAATAAATAGATTAAATTTAAAGCAAATTTAATACACATCTTGGATTACAGCAATAAATATATCAAGTTCAATCTACTTGTATAGTCTGTCCAAGCAAAGAACACCCTCTGGCAAGATGAGAAAATGACTCCAGCTCGGTCAATATTGGTTGAAAAATTATTTAATTGTTCTCAATCGTAGGAAACATTCTGATCTACTACAATTTGAGACCAAATCAATATTTTTTAAACCAATATTGACCGAGTTGGAGTCATTTTCTCATCTTGACAGAGGGTCTTCTTTGCTTGAACAGACTCTATACCAAAAGGCAACAGGTTCGTTAATGCTATTTCAAATCCTTTTAGAGTACTATATTAGAACTTTTATTAGTGGTTTTATTACTGTTGGTATTTATAAATGAGGCAGATAAGTGACAACAAGGTCTCACGTCTTCTACAGCCACTTTTGTTATTCGAAATAATTTGTGATGCTCATTGTTAAAACCTGTTATTGTAAGAGAGAGGTAGTCTAGCTTTCTAGTACAATTCGTATTTTCAAGATAATATTATTTTGTAATAGTCACAGTCATAAATGAGATAAACTTGCTCTTGAATTATTTGCACTTTCAAGGCATTACAGAAACGCAATGCTGGATGCTCTTGAACTATTTCCATCACCATCAGGTAAGAGTTGGCTTCCAAAATAATTTGTTATTTATTATTATTTAAATAAAAGTTAATTCAGTTTAAGCTACTCATTATATAATTTTTATTTTTACACCGTTTAGCCTACTCTTCTGTACGCTTTATTTTGTTGCATATCTAATTATCTATATGTAAAACACTGCCCAAGTAAAATTATCGTTGCGATGAATGATTTTGGATTTCCTATTAATATATATAATATAAATCAGAGTTTGTTGAAACAGTAAATGCTTAATTATTATAGAGTTCATAAGAGTATTATTGACAATATCAAATACCGTAATTATTAATTAATAATTAATTATCATTATACCGTAATTAGTTTGCTCAACCAACTGATGAAGGAAGGGAAGAACAAGATCCCAAATTTGAGTTTATTTTAAAACACAAATTTAAACCCTTTGAGTTTAAATCATAAACCCTCATACTTTCTATAGTCTATAGTTGAGGTAGTGCAAACATTACTTGAGTATTTAAATTCAAGCAAATTAAGCAATCAATCCATAGGATAGTGTATCAATAGAAAATTATTATATATTTTACAATATTAAATGGTACCGGTACCGCCAAGGTTGTCTATCATGCACTTTTTTTGGAAAGGCCACCAATCTGAATATAGACTTTAGTTATTAGTTTATTTTATAGTGTTACCGGTTATCAATTATTTTTTCAAGCTTAAAATGAAAAAATAATTTATATAGTGTAGCCTACTTCAATTTGATAATTCTGAATTATGTAAGAAGTTACCAGCAATTTTTTCGAGATAAGTTATATTAAATATATATATAGTAGTTCTTCATTTGAAAATTAAACTTTAAACTTGGGGCTGTTATTTAGAATAATTGATCGATAAAATGAAATGAATCAAATACCCTTTTTAAACTTTAAAAGTATTATTTTTACACAGACATATTTCAAGCTTTTAGCCCATTCTCAATGTCAATGACATTGTTTGTGTTAAAATAATACTTTTAAAGTTTTAATAAGGGTATTTGATTTATTTAATTTTATCTATCAATATTAGTTCTTTATTCTATAATATTTTACTAATGAGTAACCGGCATGGAAAATCAATACAAGTTCTACAAATAACTGTTGGGTTATAACAAAGAGGAATGATATGAGACTTTACTATGATTTCTGTATATGTTAATAATATATTTCAATTTCACTTTAGGAAAATGTTCAAGGTACGACAGGGACAGTATCTGTTGCTTTTTGCATGCTTCAGTGTCGCCTTTATGATTCGTCTGGACATCACTGTCGCCATTGTTGCTATGACCGATCGATTCTCAGCCAATAGCGACTATCCTGTGAGTATTCATGTATTATACAACCAATTTAATTATAATTATTTTAATAAAGGAAAAATGAGAGAGAGTGTGAGAGAGAGAGAGAGAGAGAGAGAGAGAGAGAGAGAGAGGGTGAGTATAACTATGAGGAAGCGAATGAATGAAACAAAAGAAATAATAAGAAAACTTAGATTTTGTCAAATTTCATTAGTTCATTATAAAAGCTTACAGAACCAGGTCTCACATTTCACCAATAAATTTGACAAAATTCAAGTTTTCTTATTGTGGAGAGATTTGACAATATCACCATCAATTCTACCAATTTTATCAAAAGAAATAACGATAATTTGGATGTGCAGAGGATGTAAAAAGGAATCGTCATCTCTCATTATCATCATCATCTCGTTACCCACGCACAAGTCTATGAGCTCATGTGGGCTTCTTCCTCAGAAAACAAACCAATGCAAAATTCCAATTTGTAAAATAAGTAACCGACCTCGCAGAATACCGTCAACTTAATATTAATATTTGGCTAGTGAGCAAGATATAATATAGTGAAATTGAATTAGTAGGCTACGGTATTTATCATCGACATTTCACTACAGTATAATATGTAGGCATAATGCTTATAAATTCAACCAAACTTTTATCATATACAGGGTGTTTCAGGAGGAATGTGCAATACTTCTCAGGCTGATTCCTTACACCAAGTAGACAAAAAAGTTCCATGGGACCAACCCCCAAAAACGCTTTGTTACCGAGATAACAATGGCGGAAAATTGAGATTTTTCAAAATATATAAATTTTTCTAATTTTTTAGAGGCTTTAATAAGGTTCTAAAATAATCAATTCCTATGTAAAATTAGCTGGGGAATTCAATGAAACCAGTTCCAAGTTTGTAACTTTAGCGTTTATTGAGATAATTGGAAAAATATGCTAGAAAACGCCATTTTTCAACAATAAGGGTTATAACTGGATAAGGAATCATAAAATTGTATTTTTTATTATAAGTTGAAGAGAACCGGATTCCAAAAAAAAAGTCAAATGGCGGCGATTGTGTAAATCTTACCCAAATCTCAGAAATAGCGATCAGAAATCGCAAAATCGCTACTAAACACAAATTTATCACTTGTGCTATGTTTTGTCAATTTTGCGATTTTTGAATGATCGCTATTTCTCTACTTGGTGTAAGGAATCAGCCTGAGAAGTATTGCACATTCCTCCTCAAACACCCTGTATATATTTCTTCTAGCATTATCTCATTATAAATAGGTATCTATCTTTATTATACCATTATTTCGTTCGACAGTCATAAATCATGCCTAAATAGTAAAGGTAATGTGGTAAGGAGGTCATCAAACTCAATCAATATCAATTATTGGTTATATGCTTTTAAATTTTTATACTGCTATAGGGAATTTCAAATAAACGGTGAAAATACTATTCAGATTCAGATAAAAATAAAAACAGGTATAATTTCTCCTAAACTGAGATCTCCACAGCAGTCAGATCGTTAAATTTCTCTTAAATACTGTCGTAATTTGTCAAGTAACTTCAGTTGCCTATATTTTTTTATTACCAACTGCAATAAATAATTATTGTAATATATTATGATACGGTACCTAACGATACCGGTAATAAACAATATTTATATAAATTCAATAGAAGAATTACCAATTGATGTAGGTAGTTTAGATGATGAATAGAGAAATTAGTTGATTCTATTGAATAAGATCTATAATAAATTGATGAAATATTTCAGGAATTCTCCTGGGACTTGAAAACAAAAAGCAAGGTGCTTAGCGCGTTTTTCTGGGGCTATTTTGTGTTGCAAATACCCGGCGGGATTTTGGCGCGTAAATTCGGTCCAAAGCCAGTGCTGACAACTGCTATTTTCATTGGATCCTGCGCATCGCTTCTCATCCCTAAATGCGCCGAGCACTTTGATTGGCCAATGGTGTGCGCTCTACGACTCATACAAGGACTATCACAAGTTAGGTTATATCAATTTATCAAATTCATTGTTTTTTGAAATTATAGTGAGAGGGGACTCCAAAATATATGAAGCGTAACTGGCAATAAAGCATTATTGCAAGGACTGGAAAAAGTTATTCACCTTTTTTGGAGTTTTCATAAACAGTGCCTTGAAGCATTCAATTTCATAAATTTTTACAGTTATTGGAGAATTGCTATAATATTTATCTATGTCATTATATAATATGCTTGAGTATTTTCAAATATTTCTAAAACTCCACGGAAAAAAACATTTTTTATGGTATTGTGTATCCATTCTTTTTTCCACTTTAAAATTTAAAACTCAATAAAAATCACTTATAAATGGAAATAAACTTACTTACATAGTAGTTACTAGTTTTGACCTGTTGTGTGGTCATCCTCAGACTGAACAGTGAACTCTGTTCAAGGTTATGCTGTGGAAGGTGGTTGGAGGAAATGCTTTTATATTTATATTAATTTATAGAATATTTATATTGATACATTGATAATATCTATAATATATAATATAATAATATTGATAATATTTATGATAGGCAATTATTGGTATATATTGATGTATATCATGATAGTATATATTGATAGGTATATTCCATACCTCCAATACCTCCTTTAGTACCTTCCACTTGAAAACTAAAGGAGTGAAATTCAGCATGTAGCATATTTATTAATAAGATGTTTCATTGATTGAATCATCAAAGGCAGATGATTTATTGACCACAATATCAATGTACGATTGAGTACCGGTAATGATTTGGCCTATTATGTGTTTTCAGGGGTTTCTGCATCCCAGCATCTACACTCATATTTCCAAATGGTCTCCTGTGAATGAGAGAAGCCAAACATTGGCATTAATTCTGTGTGGTAAGTTTTCTTATAATCTCATCTCACTTTTATAATTTCAAATCTTCACAAAGCTCAACATTGAGGAATCACTGAAAGCTACTCTTCTGATAATATAATCAATAATTAATATTTATTTTATGAAACCTGGGAAATTATCAGCCATCGGCCATGACCAAATCAAAACATTGAAATTTTTGAAAAATGTAAAAACAAAAATGATTAACTCTGTTTTGATTACATTCCATCAATTTCATGTTTATTCCACACATATACAAAATCAAAATAAATTTTAGCATTACATTACAATACAACAAAAAATTTATAAGTAATAAACAGTAAGTTCCTATTTGAACAGTTTGTGAATATTTTTAGATATATGTTTATATCTGAAGCGAATGCGTTCAAATTTGGCAGGCATGTTCAGTTGGACGTTTAGACGCGCGCTAAGAAAGGATTTTAAAAACTTTTCTAGGATACGCCAAATATTTAAGTTTTTCTAAAGTTTTCCGGCGTTTTCTCAATTTTTTCGAGAACCAATCGGTAGAAAATGTTGATATTTGGTAGGTAGGTTCAGATAAGGTCTAGGAATGTTGTGTTAAAATATGTTTGAATGCCGTTCAAGATTACGCCAGTAATCAGGTTTTTCAAGATTGTAGATGTATTGCGGGTTGCATATCTTTCGCCTTGATACGACCAATCCTTACTGTAAATTCAATGGTTCAGTGAGATTATAGATAAACTAATTTGGAAGATATTGAATCAAGTTTCAGACTATGTCCGATATAGTTCCCAAGGTTACGCTCAATATTAGCGTTCTACTATTTTTCGGAATTTTCAGAGTTTTTCTTGGATTTTTCGAGAATAAATTGGTAGAAAATGTCGAAATTTGGTGAACAGGTCCAGATTAGGTCTAGAAAGGCTGTGTTCATGAATTTTGAATCCCTTCTGAACGGAATTTGCAGGCAAGCGAAGCGAGCCTGTTTTTCTCAGCTTACACTGACAGAGGTTATGCAGGCGAGCGAAGCGAGCCTGTTTGACTCACTTAATCTGCTGATACTGTCGGGGGTCCAGCCGAAGTTTTTCTATAGTTTTTTATAGGGCGGAGAAGGCGAGCGAAGCGAGCCTGCTGGCTAGTTTATCATATTTGACATGAAATAAATTATTTTTATTTTGAAAGGTCAACAGTTTGGATCAGTGATATGTCTTTTGCTGACGGGTCATTTGGCATCCAGCGTGTTGGGTTGGCCCTCAGTATTCTACACTTCAGGCTCGCTTGGCATTCTGTGGACGATGGCCTGGGTGACTTGGGGTGTGGCATCACCAGCTAGTCACAAAACCATCACCCTTGAAGAGAGGTCGTTCATAGAAAACACTGGAGTCGCCGAAAAGAACAGGAAGGTGAATTGAATCTATTTTATTGACATTATTAAAATTTAGAAAAATATGAACTGATTTGTTTGTTTTTTTAGTGCATTTCATTTGAAAAAATGCACTATTGGTTTTGCCCTGACAATCGAAAATTTACGATGTGATATATTTTTTACACGTTTCCGAGCCCCTAGAACACGAATCTGATGTCCGTTCAAATTCATATCTCTCTCTTTCTCTCTCTCTCTCTCTCTCTCTCTCTCTCTCTATATATATATATATATATATATATATATATATATATATATATATATATATATATATATATATATATATATATATATATATATATACAGGGTGTTTCAGGAGGAATGTGCAATACTTCTCAGGCTGATTCCTCACACCAAGTAGACAAAAAAGTTCCATGGGACCATCCCCCAAAAACGCTTTGTTACCGAGATAACAATGGCGGAAAATTGAGATTTTTCAAAATATATTAATTTTTCTAATTATTTAGAGGCTTTATTGAGGTTCTAAAATAATCAATTCCTATGTAAAATTAACTGAGGAATTCAATGAAACCAGTTCCAAGTTTGTAACTTTAACGGTTATTGAGATAATTGGGAAAAATATGCTAGAAAACGCCATTTTTCAACAATAAGGGTTATAACTGGATAAGGAATCATAAAATTGTATTTTTTATTGATGGAAGTTGAAGAGAGTCGGATTCTAAAGAAAAAGTTAAATGACAGCGATTGTGTAAATCTTATCCAAAATTCAGAAATGGCGATCAAAAATCGCAAAATCGCTTCTAAACACAAATTTATCACTTGTGCTACGTTTTGTCAATTTTGCGATTTTCGATCGCAATTTCTGAGATTTGGGTAAGATTTACACAATCGCCGCCATTTAACTTTTTCTTTAGAATCCGACTCTCTTCAACTTCCATCAATAAAAAATACAATTTTATGATTCCTTATCCAGTTATAACCCTTATTGTTGAAAAATGGCGTTTTCTAGCATATTTTTCCCAATTATCTCAATAACCGTTAAAGTTACAAACTTGAACTGGTTTCATTGAATTCCTCAGTTAATTTTACATAGGAATTTAGGAATTGATTATTTTAGAACCTCAATAAAGCCTCTAAATAATTAGAAAAATTAATATATTTTGAAAAATCTCAATTTTCCGCCATTGTTATCTCGGTAACAAAGCGTTTTTGGAGGATGGTCCCATGGAACTTTTTTGTCTACTTGGTGTGAGGAATCAGCCTGAGAAGTATTGCACATTCCTCCTGAAACACCCTGTATATATGTAGAGTATATACTTATATATGTACAGATTCTTGTTAACACGATAACTCCCGAAGGGCTTGTCGGAGAGCGACCAAATTTTGCACAAAAATCATTAGTGTTAATATCTCGGTCAAGTTTGTTAACCAGCCAAATTGGTCCAAGGGTAGGGGGTGAAATTGGGGGATGAAAGTTTTGAAAAATCACTACAAATCGACCAATAACGTGATCGTTTTGAAAATTGGTGTGTATAATACCCTTATTATTCCCTACAATTTGAGCCATCAACGAAAAAAATCCAATCAAAAATGGCGGAGAAAATGGCAAATAACACAATGCCAAAAATTGTGTTTTTCGAAAATGGCGCCTTTGATTTCATACTCTGAATAGATACTCATTATAAGTCATATGATTCGAGCCATCATAGAATTTCATTTGAAATGCACTCTTTCCGACCGCCAGCTGCCGGAGCGAATTTTTTTGTTTTTTATGAACTATTTTGGAAAATTGACAGTTTTGAAGGTCTGTATTTCGATGGGGGTTGATTTCCGGATATAAGTTCATCAGATGTTCTTATGTTACATTTATAAGATAGGCTAAAATAAAAATAATAAGTTAGTATATGAAATTTAAAGCCTACTTAGGGATTACCGCAGGAGAGGATTTAGGTTAGAGGGATTGGGATATAGGTAAAGCATAGCCTAGAGCTGCTTTCTTCGCTAAACTTTTTCTGTCGACGTACTGTTTTCGCATAACGTACGGAGTTTCAATTTAGTTCTTCCTTTCGTCGCTAGATAGCAGAGGCTGCCTACAAGGATATAGTAGTACCAGAGACAATGTATTATTAATATTACATTGATATTATCATGTAATTATTTATTAATATTACATTGGTATATAATAATACATTGTCTTTGGTAGTACGTAGGAATATTAATTGATTTTCATTGGAGTTTTCCTAAGTATTCTTTATTGAATTTGAGTGTATTTCTCATGAGTTCAGTACTAAAATAATAAACAATATGTAAAATGAACCAAGGAATCAAATGAAAGTGGTTTCAGAGTTTCAAATACATTGGTTTTTTCATAAACACGAAAAAATCATGAAAATGAGGGACTTTTTCAAGATATCTGGAAAAGTACTAGATATTGCATTTTTAAAAACGTCTCAGACGATTCCTCAGGCTATTTTACATAGTACAAAAATATTTTGAAACCTTCATATCCATCCATAGCTCCAGGAAAAATAAAAATAACATTGAAAATTGATATATTTGGAGGGCTGCAGTTTGATAGGGGTTGATTTCCGGATATAAGTTCATCAGATGTTCCTATGTTACATTTTCAAGATACATCTCCTACAAGAAGAAAATTCCAACAAATTTAATTTTCACTTTTTTGGGGGATTTTTCATTTTTTATCGGAAACCCCCTTCATCCTTCGTCTTTGGATATGCCTTTAATAGGTTCTTCATACAATTTTCCATCATATTGGCATTTTTCAAACTTTCTCAACCCTTACAAACTTCGGCATTATCGATTTTAGATTTCTTCCAGACTGGGCATCTTCTCAAAAATCGATCATTCTGCAGCTTATAGCACGCTGAATGGACTCAAAAAGCACTGGGATTTATAAAATAAACTGAGGAATCGAATAAAAATAGTTTCATGCATATCACTCAGGTAGATTTTGAGTAATGAGTGTTTTGAGAAATTACGGTTATGAAAAAGTCAAAGGCCTAGAACTTTCTAAACATTCAAAATTTCTACATTCGAAAGTTTATAGACCATACGATTCTCTTGATATTTTTTTGGAAATTCAGTCTTTGAGAATGGTACATTTGATATGGGACAATTCATTTTATGATCTGGATCATGGACACAACTCAATGATCATGGATTAATGAGCTGTTATCATATAAAATCTTTGAGAATATTACATATTTGATATGGGAAAACAATTAATTCATGATCTGGATCATGGACACAACTCAATAATCATGGATTATTGAGCTGTTATCATATAAAATGCAAACTATTCATTCTAGGCCTGTGTATTAGGTACTAGAAATAAAATCAATGAAATGGATTTTTTCAGTTTGATAGTGATACTCCCTGGAAATCCATACTCACTTCCAAGCCAGTCATGGTATTGACATTGGCTCACATATGCAATAACTGGGTGTTTTGGACCTTGGTCACTTTGTCCCCATCATTCATCAGCTCCGTCTACGGATTCAACATCAAGAATGTGAGTCAAACAGTTTATTTCATATTTATTGATTCATATTAAACATTTCTAATCCAACCACATACACGCTAGATTCTAGATTGAGAAAATAAATAAATTTATTTCGGAGGAGACGATAAACCGTCGGTCCTGAATAACTGAAAAGTAATCGCCATCTCTCATAATTATCATACTCACGCACAAGCCTATGAGCTTATGTGGGTTCCACCTCAGATCAACAAAACAAAATATTGAAATCAGAATTATTAGGGCTAAAGAAATCAACATTTGCAACGGCATGTATTATTTTAGAAGTGTAATAATATTTTTCCTGGTCCAGAATTTTTCCTGTGAAGTGCTGTAAAAGTACATACGGTACTGATAATACATAAAATAATATCGTTTCGAACTTATTATTCATCAAAATTTGGTAGAAGACGTTTGGACATTGTTATGTTTATGTAACCAATAAGTGTAAAATTGATTTTTGTCCAATAAATAACATATTCATTGTATTTACTAGCAAATATTTTTATTGAATCTAATTTATTGGCTGTTAAATCCTAAATTGGAATAGAATAGGATCATTCTCATTATTTTTAAGAATTTTCAAATGTCGACCTCTGCTATAGTCTATCCAAGCAAAAAAGACATTTTGACAAGATGGGAAAATTACTCCAGCTTAGTGAAAAATGGTTGAAAAATTATAAATTTGGTCTCAAATTGTAGACCAGAATGTTTGAGACAAAATTCATAATTTTTAAACCATAATTAAACGAGCTAGAGTCATTTTTCCATCTTGCTAGAATGTCATACTTTTTGCTTGGACAAACTAAAACATTCACTAAGAAATCGTTTTTTTTGTTTTCCAGAACTCCTATTACTCAACCCTACCCCACCTCTCCATGTTTGTGATGGCTTTGGTATTCGGAGCCATCTCAGATACAATTATCAAAAAGAAACTTTTGTCAGTCAATGCTAATAGGAAGTTATGGAACTCAGTTGGTGAGTGAATAGTGATAAGTACGTAGATATCAATAGAGTTAGTCAAATTAATAGAAAGTAGCTTAATAGTTTTGAGAAAATTAATCATTAGAATTCCATCAGCCTGCTACTTTCTGAGAAAATAATATATACATACATGCGATAGCGAAAAACGCTGATAGTATTTTCAACTATTTAGCAGGGAGAATAAAAAGTACGGTGCCCAGCTAAAAAATGCGAACTTCTGAAATTCGCTTTTCAGAGAAAAAATTATCCTGCCAACTTTTCCAAGAGTAGTCCTAATAAATAATTTCTAATAGAGTTGAAATTACTACCTAATACTATTATGATAGATCAAATTGTCATATAATGAACAGTGACTAGATAGCATAGAGAAAAGTAAAAAATATTTGATTTGAAGTGAAAATGAACGTACCCGATATAAGTAGGTACCTAGGTCTATCCAAGCAAAAAAGACATCCTGGAAAGATGGGAAGATACTCCAGCTCGATCAATATTTGTTCAAAAATTATAAATGTGGTCTTCAATTGTAGATCAGAATGTTCCCTACAATTTGAGATCAGATTTATAATTTTTGAAGTAATACTGACCGAGCTGGAGTCATTTTCTCATCTAATCAGAATGTCTTCTTTGCTTAAACATCAGACTTTGAAAATCTCCTGAGAAGCTTAAGTATAGAAACACAACTCCTCAACCACGGTACTTCTCTTTTTTACATTAAACTGCTCACTCGATGAACCGTTTACGGTAAGGGTACAAGACATTCATGAACAGAACTTGGATTGAATATAAATTTTTTTTGTAAATAAAATCTGTTTCTTGATAATTATAATTATTGTACCTGAATTTTCAGCTCAATGGGGTGGGGCGGTGGCATTGTTCTGTATTGCAATGTTCAGAGATAGTCAAACAATCACTCTTATTATGATGACAGTTGGTCTAGCACTGAACAGCGCCACCTTTCTGGGTTTCCTTTCCAATCATATGGATCTCTCACCAAATTACTCTGGGATTCTGATGGGATTCACGAATTGCCTATCGAACATTGCTTCTATGGTGGCACCACTGTTTGCTGGTT
Source organism: Sogatella furcifera (assembly GCA_017141385.1). Taxonomy (NCBI): domain Eukaryota; kingdom Metazoa; phylum Arthropoda; class Insecta; order Hemiptera; family Delphacidae; genus Sogatella; species Sogatella furcifera. The sequence goes on from CM029555.1 coordinate 21,134,638, forward strand.
TTATGATTGAAAATGAGGTAAGTATGATAATTTCGGAAAATTGTGTAAAAATTAATTATTTTCACTTAATCACTTTGGCTGCAAGTTAAATGAGATAAGTGAATGATAATGAGATTAATGAAGCTCATGAATATCATTTCGAATAAACAGAATTGTAAAGATTTGATAAGTTGATAATTGATGGATTAAGATCATAAATAATCAAATGAGCTCATACCCATATAGAATGGTGGGTACTTGGTGATACAATTACTAAAAACATACAAGGGAAGTCATGCCAGGAATTATACATTTTTATATCTCCAAAAGCTCCTTATTGATAGTCTGATCAAGTAAAGAAGACATTCTGGCAAGATGAGAAAATGATTCCGGTTCGGTCAAAATAATAATTTTGTCCCAAATTGTAAATCAGGATGTTTCCTAAAATTTGAGACCAAATGTATAATTTTTGAACCAATATCAACCGAGCTGGAGTCATTTTCCCATCTTGTCAGAATGTCTTCTTTACTTGAACAGACTATAGCCTACAAGACATTATCATGCGATTGTTGAATTTTTATCTTATTTTTAGTGATATTGAACTCGCTACTTTAAAATTTGTAGATAGTCTCACAAGATTTTTATTGATTACGCATACCTTCACCATCAAAAATCGTGAAGAAATTGAGCATGGTAATATTATTGAGGAAGAAATATTTTTTAAGATCACATCATAAAACTCCAGTCATCCATTCTATTGTTATTTCTTCATACATTAGGCTAATATTGTTTCAAGTGTGATATTCCTTTGAGTGACTGTTATAGTGCTGATATTTCACAACATTTTTTCTCTACAGAAAAACGCCGATGAATGGGCTGTCATCTTCTATACATCTTCAGCAATTTTCATTATTAGCAATTCAATATTTTTATTATTTGGATCAACGAAAGTTCAACGTTGGAATTCTCTAAATTAAAACATGTTTTCGAATTTTAAGAAGCTTTCATCTAGATTTAGGAAATAAATTATTTGTAGTAATTCGCACACTTTTTCATTTGAGTCACCTTATTATAGAATTTAATTATTTTATTATTATTTAGCGTATGGCTTTTAATAGTGGGGAGACCCAAGGGTTGTTCCACTTCGCCAGATAACCTCATTTTCCCCAAACGGAGATATGAGTTATAGTTCTTTTAAAAAGAACTAATAGAATTTAATATTTTATTCAGTTAATTTGGCAATCATGTTCAGTTGGTATGAACTGAACCAAGTCCAACTGATCATATTCAGTTGGACTTTTAGACGTACACTAATAACATATTTTAGACATTTCCTAGAGATACACACACACTATTTTTGCGTTTTTGTGCTTTTTCGAGAACTATAAAGCAGAAAATGTTGTAATTTGGTAGGGAGATACAGCTTGGGCAAATATTTTATAAATAAATCCTAATGAATGATGCAAGTAATCAGGGTTTATTGATAATTTTCATGATTTTTTCGTTCACTCGTATCCTATGTAACCGAGGCTTTAGAAGAGTAGGTTCTGGAATAAAATGCAAATGCAATTCTTGTATTACCCTTACGTAATCGAAGGCAGTTTATTTGAGAGAAATATCTTAGATAAAATATTCTATGCATTACATTCAATATAGTACAGTAAGTTGAAACTTGATTCACTTGATTGACGCTTAGATACAAGAAAATATTCCACGTTGACAGGAAAGTATTCGAATTGAAACAGACGAACATGGAAAAATAGCCTCTTCCCAAGCCAACTCTATAATTTGTGCATGAATAAATAATTGCATGGTTATAAATTGAAAAGTAGATTGATTTTTTCATGAATTGAATTTCTATTCTTGAAAAGAGAAATGTTATTAGTTTCAGTACAGGAAATATGGTTACATATTTTTTTCAGTATAGCACTTTGCAGTTATCAACAGACAATGTATTCAATTTATTTGATTACACAACAAATAACTATCAGTTTTAGAGAATAGAATTATTTTTCTACTGTTCATTTGAGCATTCAATCAAGTTATTCATACACAAAGTTATAGAAAAAGCTCTCAAATTAGCCAGAGATAAAAATTGAACATATTTTGAACGGTCACCAAAATTTATTGAGGGGTATAGACGTTATATCCTTAATTTTATAAGGCGGTATATCCTTCATTTTATAAGACGTTATATCATTACTCTTTAAATATGTTTTATACCGTTTCATCACGTACTTTTAAATGATTGAATTTATTCAATCAGTACAGTATTAGTTGAAAAAACCTTTTCGATTCTACCCATCAGCAAATTTGGTGATCACTTATAAGTTTCAGAGTCAAGAACTAGAAAGCCTGTTATATTACTTCGAAAGCAATTTTTCGCTCATATTTCCAAATTAAACCATCTTAATACTTAATCCAAAAAATCATCATTAAAATAAAAAATCTATTGATTCAATTTTTTAAATAAATTTATTGATATTTTTTTTGTAACTGTAAATGAATTGACTGATATATTCTGCCTTTTATTATCTTGATTATCATTTTCCCATGTGAGCTAATTAAGAAATAATTGAGATTATGTCTCTGGAATTTTGAATAAATAATGTCAAGAAAACTGAATTGCTCTTCCTAACATTAATTTTTTTTCATTCGTTGACTATCATTGTTATTGAGGCTAATAAACTTCAAAAATCAATTATTATTGCTTCCCATTTATGCATCAAGTTAACTTTCAAATAATATTTGAATGTTTGGTGCAGTGATGGAGAACTAGAAAAGGTACATTCGGATCAAGACTGGAGAGATTTTTTTCTTTCATTTTCAAGTATTTTTTTTCAAACTTCTGAGACTGTTAACTGTAAACTTCTGAGACTGGAGGAGTCAAGCGCTATTTCCTTACTTCTTATGAAGCTATAAATCAAAATTTAAAAACCTATAAATTCGAAAACCTACAAACCTTAATCCAATAATATTAACCTACGTGCCATGGTTCGTCATGGACTTGGCTTAGAAATAGATTTAGAATCTTTTAATCCATCTAGAGTTGACAAATGTGTCAACAATAATCTTAACAAAAGGTCAATATTGATATGATTAGGCTATCCTTATATTGCAATAATCTAACATTAATATTATTATCTTACGTTTATAATAATCACTAACAAACTACATTATATACGACACATTACCTGAATTTCCTGAACTACTAAAATAAAGTACCTATTGTATGTTTGTCTCTAATATTGGAATTAAGAAAAAAATTATTGAATACTGATCTAACATATCATTGAATCTCTGACATGTGTGTAGTCTATGTATTATTATGGTTGAATAATGTTCTATAATTATGTATTTTAGTAGCTTAAATTGTTATACTGTATTTGATTCTTCCTACATATTCTTATCTATTCATTCCATAAAATACATGAAAAGATTCAATAGTTTCAGATTGACAGCTATATATTCAACCTTTATATAATAATAATTGATAATAAGACATCAAATAGTATCAGTAATATTAAGTTGAAGAGTCTCTAATCAAATCTCTATCAGCAATGTATCTTGTGGGGACTCATTCAAAGGATACATTGTTGATAATTTTTCAAATACTACATACTACATAAGCCTTAAAATGAATTGATTATACAAGTTTAATTCATATATTTGATAAATTTATGTGTTTAGTGTAATAGCCTGCTCTTATATTGATCTTTAATTACTCTAGACTAGTGAAGAACCGTTGAAAATATATAATAAACGGAAAATCCTGGTAGAAGTCATCCTAAAATGACTATATAGGAATAGTCTGTCCAAGCAAAGGAGACATTCTGGCAAGATGGAAAAATGACTCCAGCTCGTTCAATATAGGTTCAAAAATCATAAATTTGATCTCAAATTGACGAAAATATTTTTCTCTTCAATTTGAGACCAAATTTACAATTTTTGAACCAATATTGACCGAGCTGGAGTCATTTTTCCATCTTGCCAGAATGTCTCCTTGGCTCGATCAGGCTATACATAGGTGTTTAAAGTGGGTACTTGAAACTGTTTCGATAAGTTCTGCATGAAAAACTCCCAATTCAAAATTATATATTTAGTAATTATTTTAACATTGTTATAAATATAACACTTTAGAGCCCTGTTCCATAGTAATTTAGAAGCCCTGTAATACAGGAAACGGTGACGTAACTAGACTTGATAATAATTGCAAAGGTAGAACGCAGTTCTATCCATGTCTAATATTTATCCAACATTTCACAGTTTTACAGGACCTGGAGTTATATGGGAAAGGCCCCAGACTTCATACCGTATATAGAACTAATTTGTAAAAGAATGGCAGTTCCCAGAAAGATCTAGCTACAAGATAAATCAATAGTTCAAAGAAGTAAGGCTCCTCCATGTTTCAGTCTTATCTATTCCATTTTTTCCTGCGGGAATTCTAGATTGAGAAATACAGTACCTAGATTTTTTTAATAGATGCAATTCATGTTTTCAATGATCTACTCATTTATATTGGATAAGTAACTATAACACTTAGACCTTCTTTGGAAAAAAGCAGTTGATGGCCTTAATAGCTTGGAAAAGGCCTCAAATACTTATAAAAAACAGTGAATTTTCTAGGATGGCGAGTGAATATGAGATTTTCCCGATCTCAGCTTTTCAAATTCCAGTGGCATTCACCAAACAACTTGAAATAATCCTACTCTACATGATTTAGTTCAATTACTGATGATTCAGAGTGGATTCAATAGTTTAGGTAGATTACAATGTATGTAGCCTACAATGGTTCAAGTGATTGAATATAGTTATTATTCAATTCAGAATTAATTTGATTGATTACATTTAGTACTGCATCTTTTTCAGGATTAGTAGTATATTTACTTGTACTAGGTAAAACTGTAATAGATTATTTTAGAATAGCTCACTTCTCATGTAGCGTACAACACAGTTTTTATTCTACATGGAAAAGTTCTGTAGTACAGAACAGTGGAGAAATTAATGTGACTATATAGCTCACAGTTTATTCAATAGCTGTATTTATTTATAGCTGTACAATTTTCTTCTATTTATTCCATTGAGTAAGATATCTCTCATGACTGTACAGAGAGGTAAAATAATGTAATCCAATACTGATTTTCAATTTATTAAGTAATAAAGTAGTTTAATTTTATTATATTATTATTTATGATATTATTATAATAGGCAGAATAATTCACTCACATATCTGTATTGTATAGATCCAAAAATAATTTGTTTTATAAACTCATAAAACGCCAATAAATTGATATTAGTTCTTGACTCTTTCACTCAATTCTATAAACTTCTAAAATATTTTCTAACGTACAATTTTCACATTAAATTCAAGATCATCATAAAATAAATTGTCATCAATCAGAATCAATGAGAGAATATGTAATAAACTTTCTAAAAACATTGTTCAAGAAAAATACTAGTATAGTCAATTCTATCGTAACTTTAAATCGAATTATTACTTTGAATGTATTATTATATAATTAAACTTATAACTAAAATGACGTTTCACTGAGCATATTTTTTAAAGTAAGCGAATACAATAATTAAAATTAACAATATAGATAAACTTAACAATCAAATTGAACCGAATGTAAGCACATAAATAACACCGAAATACTTAATTAATTGCAAACTAAAATTATGATAATAGTTAGAATACTTTAGCAATGAATTTTCTAGAATCACAGCTGTAGCTTATCATTTCCTTGCATTAATGAACGTCACTAATAATGAAATATAAAACAAAATGAAGGAACTGATCTCAGAACTGTTTCTAATAATATATTAGCAGCGGAAGTCCATTAAAAAGTTACTTCTTACCATTAAAATCGAAACGATGGATGAAATTTTAGAGAGCTAGAAAAGTGAACGATTGAGTCGATTTTTTGAAATAGGAGACGACAATCACATTTTTTTACTTTCTTCAGATAATATAACTTTGTCGATTGAATTGAAAACTATATTGCAATTCCTCAAGTCTAACCATTATTCTCCCTGCCTGTGCCCTTTAACATGGCTATTACTTCATCAATATCATTTGGAACTAATCCGGCAAGATCCCAATAATGACAAAAAAGGAATAAAATCATACATTGCTTTTAATTCGAAATCATAGATTAGGGAGGGAAATTGAATTCTTCTCACATTCTTTCCTACCCACTGCAATTAATGTTGTCAATAACAATATTGATTGTCAATAGTTCGATGGATTTGGAGTATGGTATATTTTTACAGCAATATTATAACTCTGTTTTCCAGAAATACTCAATACACTGGATTTTCCTTGATGGCAAATCTACTATATCATGGCAAAATTTATTTTATAATAGTCTATTATAGAATTTTATGGCATATTATGATATTGTAAACAACCCTTCTAGTGGGTATCAATTATTAGAGAATTTCATCAATTGAAAGCAGTTCTGAGATCTTCAAACTACACGTAAACTATTATAATTACATCAAAATAAATACTGAATAATCTAGAAAAAACAAATCAATTTGATAAACATTAACGATGAAAGTAGACGAAGAAGGAGAAGATTATAATTATTATTTACAGCAATCTGAATATTTTAAATTAAAAATAGAGCACTAGGAAAGGAATCTTTTAGCATAATATTTACATAGGAATTTACACTCTAATATTAAATGCATGGGTTGATTATTAATGGATAGGGTGGAAAAGAAAGGTAAAATAGTTCTAATAAGTTTCTAACACAGGAGTTTCCAAAAATTCAAAACTTGATTACATATTAGTATTTTTATAATATTGTAATTTCATAATATCCCAGATATATCTGGTATGAGATTGTGTACTGCCTACTGGTACGGGTATTTTTCGTAATTTTATAGTTTTTTTAAAGAAAATATCCTAAAAAAACCATAAATTAATATTTAATCAGACTGAGTATGAATTTGGAAAAAGTTACTGAACGGAGAAATAATGGTTTTGGGATAGGGGAAGAAATATCCGATAGTTTTGGCACATTGAATGAAGAAATTCCACATACTGAATCAATTACAATCAACCAGATAAGAACTGTTAAGTTGAACTACTTTTCACAATTTTATATACAATATAGAACCAACTAATCACTGAAAAAGAGTAATAGTATAAAGAGCCAAAAGTTTTCAAATTTTTCGTCTTTCTAGATGACATTAGTAGTTATTAAAACATTTTTTTCTAAAAATAGCAATATCCAATGATTATGATACAGTTGATGATGGAGTTCATGATAATTTGAACATCTAAATGAAGTAACACTAAAAAGTGAAGGTTTAATTCAATAGTACATTATTTTGCATACAGTACCATGGGTAATTATTGTGTGTTTAAGCTCAATCGTGTTGATAATAAATAGGCTAAAGATTTTGTGAATTCTTTAAATTTTCGATCAATGCACGTAAAATATTAAAAAATATACACTGAAAATTCAATTTCAACATTAATTTGTGACATAAATATCAGCAAGAGAATAAGTTATGAAATTAAAATATATTTTATGAATTAGGCTACAAATCAGCTCTTGAAATTAATTGTGATGTATAGTAATGATGTTTTTTATTGGATAATTATACAACAATTATACACTAATTATTGGAATGTGATTATGATAATGTTGTAAAATACGAAAAATAATTAGCATTAATTAGATTTGTATAATGAAAAATATCAACATAAAGAAGAACACAAAGATCATAGAATTTCTTAAGAAAATAGCTCTGGTTCACCGCGATAATTCTTTATCAATTTCATTTTAGAAGTATCATTGGATAAAATATTGATACTAGTGCATTTCTCCAACAGAGAAATTTTAAGAATAATTGATTCAAGACCAAGATTATTAATTTCTTGTGTAGCTTCTCTTGATGGGTTCTTTGTAAGAGTGAGAATTTGTTATTCTTTACACTCTTATAATCTATAAAAAGTGATTTTTTTATGAATATTGCAGTTACTTATGATCAAGATCTTCTTTCAAGACTTGTATGTTTGATATTAAATGATAAGCTTTTATTTGAGGGGGTTTTCTCACTCTTTTCAAGAGTTGAATTCATTCATAACTATCTTCTTACACAATTTTTGTATTCTATTTTCATTATTTTCTTGCAAATGGTCGTTTTTATTCCATTCATAACAACTAGAAAGTGTAGAGGAAATGGAAGCAGTACTTCACGAAATTTTTAGATCTCTTCATAGACATTAATATAGTAATGATAAGTAGATTGGCCCGGGGGAGAGATAAATATACGTACAAGGTTTACACCTCCAAGAAAGTTCTAGAATTGATTTTATTATTGAATTCTATGTTTTTTCACTATGGTATTGGAAATGCCATTTATATACACAGTTAACAAGCTATATTATTATTCGCTGGAAAATAATATTATCATACCTGAGTATTGCAACACAAATCAAAATAGCACCTTATAAAAAATACCTTGATTATTGCATTCATATAATTGGAGAAAAGTCAGAAAATCTGAAAAGTCCAATAGCCTAAGCCACGGCAGTAAAATTAGCTTAAAACTATTAAATAAAACAATTAACACTAATAAAATATAATATTTACAACAAATAATAGAATTATTAAAACTCAACAATGTGTGGAATTCTCACGAATATTCCGACTACAAATTACAATTTGATATTATAACATTCAACATAAACCTACTAACGATAAATTTTTAATAATTCATAACTCAGCTTCCATTATAGTTTTTCATCAACTCCAATTCAAAATTTGATTCATTTATTATTATATCGAATGGGGTTTACTATCTAGTTAATGATATATTGTTCTCATATTCGAATAAATTAAAACATTGAAATACTGAGAGATGTCTAATACTGAGGAAGAACTAGCTAAAAGCTTGAAAACTTAAATACTGTACTGCTCGGTAATTATATAATTATGCAACTATCATTGAGGTTAAACAGTTAAAAGTTAAGAATGGTCTTCATTTACAAAAGCTAATATAATCCAGCTTATAATACACGTTAAGAACATCACAATAATGAATTGAAAACTTTCTTATTAAAAAGAGATTGATATTAATTGTAGTGTCTAGTTCCATAACGATTGTAATTGCTTCAATTTTAAATGCACAAGTAATGTAATAGTAAAATATAACTTCAAATATCTCCTCACATTCTCAACTAAGTTTGAAACATTCAACCAGCTACATAACAACACAATTTTTCAAAACATTAAATACCGCATAGTTTGTCCAAGAAAATAAGACATTTTGGCAAGATGGGAAAATTACTCCAGCTCGGTCAATATTGGTTCAAAAATTATAAATTTGGTCTCAAATTGTAGATCAGAATGTTTCCCCCAATTTTAGACCAAATTTATAAATTTTGAAATAATATTGACCAAGCTGGAATAGTTTTATTTGGTTCCAGAATGTCTTATTCGCTTGGACTGACTACCACTGATACCTAATAGTTTTCCTTTCAAATGATATACACAAGTCAACTTTGATAAAATTTTATAATAAAAGTTTATTTTTATCTACAATAAAATGCATTTGCTAGTTTCTTTTATAGTTCAACAAAGAAACCTTACAATAAATCTAAAATAGTATTGATGTTTCAACTACAACCATTGATATTCTTGTAAAAACGTAGATGAGCTAAAGATTATTGTAAGAAGTTGTTTTGAAAAAATGACATAATTTGACTTTCACAAGATTGCAGTATTGATGAAAGCAATCGAATTTTTCTTACAGTATTTCGCAAGAACTCAAGTTAGGATTATGGACAGTAGACGATAAGATACAAAATATATTTTTTCGCACATTCAATAAAAAAGCCAATCCTAATAATAGGCGAATATATCAATTTCAAGAGGAATTAACTTTCTTTGTTTAGGATAATCATCAAAACGTCACAGCGATACTTGAGTGTAAACCAAAGTCCTGAGATAAAAATTTTGTTTCCAGAAAATCTTACAGAAGTACCAGATCATACGAAAAAATAGTACAGGAGATATTAGCTCTACTACTTATGTTCCAAATTACTGAAAAAAAACATTCCTACAACCCGGTTTAGAATTCACACAAATTATTTAACTCAAATTTAAAGAAATTTTGAACCACATTATAGAAATGATGTAAGTTAGTTTCTTAATAACACTTTCAGCATACATTTAATTTCGAGCACAATATATTTTCAATTCTTTCCTCCATATTTCCAATTCAATTCTTATTATCCTCTAACTTTAGTCGATTGAAAATAATGTCTAGATAAATAAAATTAGTCACAATCAAATTTTGTCATTTTCTCATATTCATAGATTATCTAACGATCTGGCAAGCTAAAAGTGTTTCTAATGATATTGAAAGACAGTTGAAAATATTGCACTACCACTCTGGCTAAAGTCCGCGCTGAAAGGTTCTATCAATCTACAATCGGTTCTATAAAGAAGTGAGAAAGTTACAATTACAATGATTATTTAGTGTCGAAGTGTAAAATATTTATGGGGTGATTGAATCGATACCAGATTATGTTAAACACTAGTTGAACTTGGTTTAAGCTCGTTCAGACGTGCTGGATGAACTCGGGGTTGAGGAAGGAGAATCCCATAAACTCGGTTTGGTCAAGGTTCATCATGAAGAGTTTATCGGTGGGAGTGAGATCGGTCTTTTCGTTGGTGAACTGTCTGTCGAAGTTACTCACGTCCTTTCGATGTTTCTAGAAAGAAAATAAAGATTTTTTAAAAATAACTCACAGGAATTTTGAAATTTTCGTATCACACATATCAAATGTGCTAAATAAATACGATATTTCGGAGAGAAAATTGCAACTGCTCTGAACATCTAATGCCGGGTTTTCCAAGCACACTCAAAATTGAGGGACCCTCAAATTTTGATGAACAGCTGACATTTTCTATGATAAGTATTATAGGAAATGTAAACTTGAGGGTCCCTCGAATTTGAGGGTGCTTGGAAAAACCGGGCATAAGACTCCTGGATTTCGTCACATAACCAGTGAAAATAAGGTAATGTACAAGTTCATATTTCCATTTCCAGAATGCAGGAGAAACTTATTGAATTATTGAGAAATCTTCAATCTTGGAACTATGGAAAAAGCTCAACTAAATTCATGAGTAAGTAATTGAAGAGACTTATGCCCGGTTTTTCCAAGCACATTCAAATTCGAGGGACCCTTAAGTTTACATTTCCTATACTTGGAAAATGTCAGCTGATCATCAAAATTTGAGGGTCTCTCAACTTTGAGGGAAAAACCCGGCATTAGCGTCAAACTACTTTCTTTATTCGTATCTCACATTTCCTCAATCCAGGGGCGAACCCCTAAAGTACAATTGAAGAGACGCAAATCGCCTCAAAAATCTTGTAATTCGCTTTATTTTTAGAAGCCCCCACGCCTAAATGTGATGGGTATACAATCAAATACGTATTGGTATAGTCCGGTCAAGCAAATAAGACATTCTGGCAAGGTAGGAAAATGACTCGAGCTCGGTCAATGTTGGTTCAAAAACAATAAATTTGGTCTCAAATTGTAGAAAACAATCTGCTCTACAATTTGAGACCAAAATTAAATTTTTTAAATCAATACTGACTAAGCTCAAGTCATTTTCCCATCTTGCCAGAATGTCATATTTTCTAAACCAGACTATCAGGTGCAACCGACACGAGAAGATTTCAAAGTATATATTTTTCAATGACAATGAATTTCTAATATATTGTTGGTTACTTACAATTTTGGGTTTGAATGGAGGCTGCACTTCCCGGTTCTCGATGCGATCCCAGTCGATTCTTCTGAAGAAGGCGTGCCCACGTACGTCCTCTTCGCCCCTCGCTCCGCAGCCCAGACGTTTACTCGGATTTTTTGTCAGGAACTGAAAAATAATCATCAGATACGGATAAACACAACCATCTAGTCATTAAATTATTAAATTACTTAATAAAGTTACTTTAAATTACTACTATACAGAGTGTTTCAGGGGGAATGTGCAATACTTCTCAGGCTGATTCCTTACACCAAGTAGACAAAAAAGTTCCATGGGACCAACCCCCAAAAACGCTTTGTTACTGAGATAACAATGGCGGAAAATTGAGATTTTTCAAAAAATATTAATTTTTCTTATTTTTTTGAGGTTTTAAAATAATCAATTTCTATGTAAAATTACCTGAGGAATTCAATGAAACCAGTTCCAAGTTTGTATCTTCAACGGTTATTGAGATAATTGAAAAAATATGCTAAAAAACGCCATTTTTCAACAATAAGGGTTATAACTGGATAAGGAATCATAAAATTGTATTTATTATTAATGGAAGTTGAAGAGAGTCGGATTATAAAGAAAAAGTTAAATGGTGGCGATTGTGTAAATCTTACCCAAATCTCAGAAATAGCGATCAAAAATCGCAAAATCGCTACTAAACACAAATTCATCACTTGTGCTGTGTTTTGTCAATTTTTCGATTTTTGATCGCCATTTCTGAGATTTGGGTAAGATTTATACAATCGCCGCCATTCAACTTTTTCTTTAGAATCCGACTCTCTTCAACTTCCATTAATAAAACGTAGGTACAATTTTATGATTCCTTATCTAGTTATAACTCTTATTGTTGAAAAATGGCGTTTTTTAGCATATTTTTCCAATTATCTCAATAACCGTTGAAGTTACAAACTTGGAACTGGTTTCATTGAATTTCTCAGCTAATTTTACATGGGAATTAATCATTTTAGAACCTCACCAAAACCTCTAAAAAATTAGAAAAATTAATAAATTTTGAAAAATCTCAATTTTCCGCCATTGTTATCTCGGTAACAAAGCGTTCTTGGGGGTTTGTCCCATGGAACTTTTTTGTCTACTTGGTGTAAGGAATCAGCCTAAGAAGTATTGCACATTCCTCCTGAAACACCCTGTATAAGTTATTTTATTTTAGCCATTGATGAAATTATCAAGCTACTTCATAATGGTATTTTATAAAGTTACTTTTTGAAGTTACAAGATAACAAAGAGGGTCTTAGTAAGAAGTCTACTATTATATGATGATAAAATCCACTCATTTCAACTATTATACATAATAACTAAGGTTTAGTGTGAAATAGGACCTGCGAATCCTAATTAAGTTTGCCTTGTGATAAGAAACAATAATTGAAAGATTAATAACTATGTTATTAGTAGTTAGTAACCACATTCACAATAATTTGAGACTAAGTACGATACGTCAAAGTCCTGACAAAATAATTGGCTATGGTTAGTCGTGGTTGAGGTGACTACCCTATATTTACACGCAGCACACATGAGCAAAAAGTTAGTATACTTTAATAATTTGTCTCAAGTTATCGTGAATATGCAAAAATAAAACGAGAAAATTCAATTAATTTCATTAATCTATGGAAAAGTTGTATAAAAGTGAGAATGCTTATACTGTATACATTATAGTCTGAGAATATTTCACTCTATTTAGAATTCTTCCATCAATTAAAACTTTAATTGTAGGGATAGCAATAAAATAATACAATTGTTCATCGACTTTTAACCATTTAATATAGTAATTTGTAATTGTGAAGAGTGTTTGAAAATCTTTTGAACTTACGCTCTAAATAAATATTTTAATCAGAATTTGAGAGAGACGTTTTGGACTTTTGGTGTTTTAACCCTTTATTGTAATTCTTCAAATAAGTAAATAAATAAATATCAAGATTTGTGATTTGTTTGAAAGTTAGGTAGGAGATTGAAAAAGTAGATTTCGATGTGGAAATAGTTGCAACTTACCCCTTTGCAAGCTTCTTTGGACTCCTTGGAGAGACCCTTGGGGTAGCTGACTGAGTGGTCGGTGATGGCAGCGAACAGCTCTTCTTCATCCTCACCATCGAACGGAGGTTGGCCCACCAGCATTTCATACAGCAAAACACCAAACGCCCACCAATCAACCGATTTGCCGTAAGGTTGGTAGAGAATGATCTGCCAACAAAAATAGCAAACAATACACTGATTAGTATTTATTTATCAATAAAAAATATACTTAATTGAGTTATGAGTTTTTAGTATGTGATTATGAGTGATTATAGTTAGGAGAGTATATATAGCTTTGAGTTATTAGTTGAGCATGTAAACCTATTTCTCTATAACTATGGATTTGCAGAAGTTTGTTCGGTCTCCCATAGTTTAAGACTAAGTTTTGAGACTATTTTGATAACGATCTTTCTTCTCAGTAATAAAGTTTAATTGTCCCTTCAACATCGTTATAAATATAGTCTACTGAATTATTCTACCAATTAGGATTCGAAAAACTGTACATTGATACTCAAGAAAACCATTAGACTACGATTTTCCAACCATTCTACAACATAATGTAAGTTTATATTATTCAATAAGAGACTAAATTTTGTCAAAACGAAGATCTATTTGAGATCGGGATACCTGTTTCGGTTGTTACACCATTATCAATCTCTGGTAAACCAGTAATCCCAGTTTTCTAGAGATGTAACAACCGAAACAGGTATCTTGATTTTTAATGAATATGTTGTTTGTCAATGTAGTACTTTCGTTCAATAAGGATAAATACAGCAATACCACCTCCACAACTGCAAAAGTGCATTCTATTATGGATTCAGCAATGAAATGAATATGTTAGAGTTGATCAAGTTCAACATTGAATAGGATCATTGATAGGTCTCAAATTGAGCATTAATATGATTTCACAGTTAGCCTATGAGCTCATGTGGGCTTCACCCTCATAACAAACAAACAAACAGTAAAAGTAGAATTATTCTTCGTTTAATAATTCAGTGAACAAACTTAAGCATGCGTGGTTGCCGAGATTTGGCAAATCCCAAATCACATCAAGGCATCATATTATCCACTGCTTATCAATCAACATCAATTTGTGATGAATCCACATCACCAGTTGGTCTGAATTCTTACAATAATGTATTAACTCAATAATGTATTAAACTCAAGTGATGTGCATCCATCACAAATTCAAAGCTGCTCCAGTGTGAATGGGGTATTTCAAATTTTTTGTTAACCTCAGTCCACTGAACGAAGTAAAGATGTATTTTCATTGATTAGTTTTCACTGACCTCAGGTGCAATATAGTCCGGAGTACCACAGAATGTTTTTGTGGTCTTATCGCCCAGAATGCCTTCTTTGCACATTCCAAAATCAGCTATCTTGATATGTCCATCCTGATCTAGCAGCACGTTATCCAACTTCAAGTCTCTGTACACGATGCCTCGAACATGAAGATAAAACAGGCCTATTGCTATTTCAGCTGAATAAAACCTGTTCGGAAAAGTAAGAGAAGAGTTATAAATTTATAGGTTTAAACTATTTTCTATTGCAAGATATCGTAAGATACACCAAGAACATCACAGAAGTCACTTTCGAATAATTGTAAAAATATTGAAAGACTAATATGTACTATAAAAATATAGGAATATCAACACAACATATGTAACATACAAAATAGTTGAGTCAAAAGTAATTCAGAGAATGTCCACACTATGATTATACAGCTTCTATACTAGTTACCATAATTTCTATCGCAAAATATCATAATATAATAAGTTTATACGGAATAAGGCAGTAGGCCTACATCATTTAGGCTGATAATATATCATATTTACTCTGATGATGTGGTTAATATGGTTATTGATTAAAAAGTATGGAAGCAAATCATAACTTTCGATTTAAATTTTAAAATAAATATTCAGAAATATGAGGGTCATTCCTGAAACATCAAAATATAAGAGCAAAAATGAGAGAAAGCAAAATCTGAAATCCATTGGAATGATAAGGGTGGGAACTGTATAATACTATAACTTTTGCAACTTACACAGCTACAGGTTCCTTGAATTTCCCACACTGCTGAATTTGGAACATGAGATCACCGCCATTGACATATTCCATTACAAAGTATAGACGGTCCTGAAAATTATAAAAATTAATAATTATCTCGATGACACGATACACTTGAAATTATTCTTATGGGAATTATGATCCGCTATTAGTGTGTATCTAATATCTTTATTAAAATTTGTATTTGTCAATATATATTACACAAATAATTGTATAATGTTATTTTCAAGAAATAAATTTGATTCTATTTTATTAAAATATTACATGAACTTAGGAATAAGATTGAGTCGACTGATGATTTCACCTCTTGTGAAATGCTCAAAAACACATACCCTGAATAAAATTGTAGATGAAAAATATATTGATGATTGAATTTATTTTTTCACGTTATACTTGCTTTTGAGAAAGTTATCACATAAAAAAACTCAATGGAATATTAATAAATTATAATATATCGATAGGGAAATGGTTTAAAATAGAAGAAACAGACAATGAAATGCATTTTTTGTTCCAATCAGCAATATTTACCATGGTTTGGAAGCAGGAATGAAGCTGAACTAAGAACGGGGGTTTGTTAGATAGGGCCAGCACCCTTTTCTCCACCATCGTGCACTCTACGTCATCATCTTGGATTATAATGTCTTTCTTTAAAATTTTTATTGCGTACAATTCGTCGGTTCCTCGCCTCTCAGCCAACATTACCTAGAACACACAAAAGTATTCGAAATTCAAATTCGATTAAAAAATGAATTTGAATATAATTATTGATATGAAATGAGAGATCAGCCTACTTGGCTAGCGTGTAATATAGCAAAAGGAATGTCAGCTTTATCTAACACAATCTACAGAGTAGAAGATAATAATAAAGATAATAGAATAGATAGTCAATGGCTCTATGTTGATAAGCTGATATGCTCATATTTTTCTATTCATGTGTTGTAATAGCAATATCCATGAGACATCATATTCTTCAGCAATCAAAAGTAGGCATATATGACATGTATGCAGGATAAATAATTTATTTTTGATGAGAATCCAAATTCCCAAGTTGACACTTGAACAGATTGAAGATTCTTGCATCCACTACAATCCAATTGAACATTGGAACTTTTTATCAGGACTAGATTACTACAGTATATTAAAACATTGGATCTTAACGTAGTCGCCATTCACAATTATTCACTAATGGGATGAAGACCAAGTAATAAGGTTAATATAAATAATCTTGGAGAAAAAGTTATTCAATTTTGTAAAAACCTTGGATAAAACCTACTTTATTTGTAAATAATATTCTTGACAATTAACAAAAAAAAACATGAATAAATTTAATTTGATTTTCTACACAGACGGAAAGTTGAGTTCTTTTCCTACATGAAAAGAAATAAAATCTTTTCATAAAACGCAGGCTTTCTTAGAATTTCTTACATCCATCATATTGCACTTTTAACATTTCAATTTTAATTAATTGGATTAGAATAGTTTAAAAAATATAATACTTAATTCCGTAACTAATAATAGTTTAAAAATTCGCGACTAGAAAAAAGCAAACGTAATGAAATATTGTACTGTAATTTAGAACATACGGTACCTTTCCAAAACTTCCCTTGCCGAGTACCATTAGGAAGTTAAAGTCGGAGGCACGAATGACATCCTTTTTGCCCATATTGTGTGGCACATCTTTGTTAGCAACCTCTGGAGCTTTCTTTGTGATTGATGTTTTCTAAAATTCAAAATGACACAATTTTATTATTGGAATTAAAGGCGTGGAAAAGTACAAAATATAATGTGAAAGACCGACCGCGAGTATAAGGCACGAATTAAAAAAATATTCCAATATAATTGCTAGAACCTGATTTTCATCGAACGTAGCAAAAAATCATTATAGTGTTAGTGAAATGAGAGAATCAAGACACATTCCAGAAAAGCAATTCAGACTAGAAGCCAGAAAGCATTCGCCAACTAGGAAAATTGAAAAGAAGTCCTGAAAATTTGAAAAATATAGTTACTGTAATTTTTATTACAAAGGCTTTATATTGTATAATCATACATTCTGAATATTATTATACAGCCTTTATAGTTTGAATTTGTTACAGCCCAAGTTTATAAATTGATTAATTGATAAATAACATTCAATTACAATAATTTATTTATTTATTAATCTATTGGAAAAACACACATCGGTTGAAAGAACAGGCCCTTGGTATTTCAAAACACAATTTTCATTAAAATATAGTCCAAAATTTGAGGTTACAAGTCCAAATTTCTTCTTCAGCCGAACTTTTCGATGATAATGTTTTAATGAGTTCTCAAAATTCAACTGAAAAGATCTCAAGTAGATTATAAACAATGTTTGCAAATTATTGGTATTTGACTCACAAAAATTAAAAATCACTTCAAGAATGCAAAATAAATTTCTCTGAAAATAATACGTATAATTATATCATTAATTAATCAGTATGGATCCAAATCTAAGTAGAGTCTCAAATCTACAAGTATAAAAGATAGAATATTGCAGTTCATGACTCAAGTATTCATTAAATATTCATTAAAAGCGAAAACAAACAAATATGTTCAAAATGAGATAGAAGAGATTGTCAGAAATGGCTTTAATTTTATTTAAATTGATACAAATTTGAAAAAACTATTCAATCAAACTACAAAAATATTAATTTGGAGTATATATTTTTAGTATCATTAATAATTAAATTTTCAAAAATCTTACAATATTTTTTAAACAAAGTATCTCATTTCGAACTCTTCAAACACTAGGAATAATTAAAGCACATCACATTATCTGAATAATAAAGTTGGTGCAAAAAATTAAGTCGGTTTCGTTTGTTCCTTGTTCGTTTCAACAGCTTATGTTGTCTGCAGATTGTACCGGACCAGCTGACAAGAGAATAAAGTTAAAAATATACTCTAGACATTTGGTCCAATCAATAGTTACTAGCCAGTAATTGAAACGTACAAGTAACAGACGAAACCGCCTTAATTTTTGGCACCAGCTCTAGGCCTACTGGTCATATTTTCCTAAATCTACACAATCCGATTACAGTACATTCCTAAACGATTGATAGTCTAGACTACTGGTATTTGAATATTGGCATTTTCTTTGCTCAAGTTATTTATTGTTTACTGTACTTGGATATTTGGGTAATATAATGAGTTCTGAATCAGTTCCCAAAAAATATTGAAAAATATAAAAGCTGTCAACAATAACTGAAAAAGTACAGTAATATGAATTAAAAACATGTTTACATTAAGATCAATCAAAATTCATCATACTGCTGAGATAGAATTTTATGAAGTGTAGTACTTTGATTATTATTCCCCTTTTTAAACGCAAGTTTAATATTGTTGAATATTTCATAAAATAAATTATTTAAGATGACAGCATTTTTCCACCTATACAGAGAGCTACCCTATAAATTCAATCAGATATTCATGCATTCCGGTCCGTGGATTGTATTCCTGAAAAATATCCTATATGTTCTTCGAGTCCAATTCAAATCATAGTTATTCACTCATGTACGTTTCCGTTCACACGACACGACGCAACGATCGGCCGCAAGAGCCAATCACGGCTCTTGTCTCACGCTTAAGCTCGAAAGAGAAGAACCGTAATTGGCTCTTGCGGTCGGTCGTTGTGTTGTGTCGTGCAAATGGAAACTTGCCTTAAGATGGACTAGTTTTTATCAAATGAGAGTCAGTTACATGAAATAACAAACAAAAAGACCAAGCAGTTTTTTAAAAGTTGTGTTTATGAATGTTTATAAATTATTTTTTGTCCTTAGATTTTAAATGAAATGAAAAATTTTAGTTGACAAATTTTTATAGCCCTGAGAGTAGTTAATTTCGAAATCTAATAATCAGCTGAATTATAAATTACAAAGGAGAGTTTTATTGACTGTTGCAAGTTGTAAATGTCTTTGAATAACTGGAAGCTAAAATGATGTAATATAATTTTTCGCCACACTGGTATGAAATGGACTGTTTTACATGCTTTATACGGAGGCCGAAAACGCTCGTTTTCAGGCGAGGTCGCCAGCAACTCGCCGGGAAAATGCGTTTTTCGGCCCTAGGGCGGTAAAATAACCTTGAATGTCAGCTGACTGAAGGTTGTTGTCGATTTAAGGGTGAGTCGATCAATAGGTAGCATTCCGGTTTGATTGCATTAAATGTCAGCTGTTTTGGGAGTCAATGTCGACTTTTTGGTATTTCGAAGTAAAGGTAGTCTCTCATCTGTTATTTTGATTGTCAAGATCCCTTGTCAAGAGAACTGAACGTTGAAAGTTTTCAAATTAATCAGTAGTTGAATAATAAAGGAAAACTGCTTCAATAAATAATACTTCAACTTTGATAAGATTAAAAATGTTTGTATTGATTAACTGTTGAATAATGATGAACGTGAAATCCATGTTTGAACAAAATTATTGTTCTCAGACTCTGTGTTACTTCGTCTAGCAGGTAAGCCAGCGCCATCTAGCGGCTGATAATGCAACTAGACAAAGCTTCTCTGTTAGCCAATATCTGTCGAAAATCAACAACTTTGAATTGATATTGTATAATTTAGGATGATCGTACAAAAATTATCTTGGGCTTAAACGTTTCTGAACTAATAAAATCGAATACACTGATAGTTATGAAGTAATATTCAGTCACTAAATCAATAAACTTTTGACGTGAAGTTCCAATAGCAAGCAGATGGCACCTACTCCAAATTCAGCATAGGGGAAGATAGCATAATAAGGCTACTGGTCTAGCTGTTCATGGAAATGATTAACTGATAATTTTGTTTTGTTTTCATTGATGTTGTGTGCCGAAAAATAAAGTTCGACACCACGGGTCAAAAATGTAATATTCCGTCTCTCAATCTTTTCTAGTCCTCGGCCTACGGCCTCGGACTTGAAAACCGATTTCGAGCCGGAAAACGCACATTTTCGGCCCTAGGTACGAAATATACTATTACAGCAGAATTTGAAGATCTGAAGTTGGAGAGTAATTGAGAAAGAACACAATAAAAAACTTGAGAAATTAGGTTGACTATCTCTAGACATACAAAACAATTCACTCCATGAAACACAGTCCCAGTTCTGTTCGAAGTACAACTAAACTATCAGGTTCGAATTAAGCTGAGTTTTGTAACTGCCAATAGATAGTTAAGCATCTAAGTGAGAAAGCGCATGACAGTTCCTGATCTCATGCTACTAGCTCATTTTTAAGCTCAAAAATGAGTAAGGTTGCTGGGATATCTACTAAACTTTCAAGACTGAACTTTCCAGATCACATAGTCTATCTCATGTGAGAAAATCTTTTGAAAGAGTTCCTAGCATTCTCACCAGCTTTAGAAAAATAATTAACTTTGACGATTGATGAAGATGGACGATATTTTGTGACAATTGACAAGTTATGGGAGGTAGGCAAGGTAAGTGAATCTACTAGATTTACAAGGTAGATTTACTAGCCTTGGGAGATAGGCACCTATTACTTGACAAACATATTATGATAATTAATATTTGATGGTCTTCATCGAGGTAATTTCAGTTTAGTTGGAGATATTTTTCAACTTCAATTTGGATTCTTCATTGCAATTAAAGGATCTAACAATTTCGCAAAATAATTGAATCGATATTTCGTTGGAGGGAAAGTCAAAATTTTAAACATTACAAGAAATTTGGAAAAATTGTTGGTGGAAACGCATTGAATGTTGAAAATATATTTCGAATGTTACGAATATCTCGTTTTGAAAAGTGTTCAATTACAGAAATACTGCAGTAACGTACATTATCTTGCACGTGTTACATATATAGTAAATTATCTAGTAGCCTATATGTAATACAATACATTTTCGATTCAAAAATAAAAGTAGCCTACTCCAAAAGGGATAGAAACTATCATGGTTGATGTTAGTATTTGATTTGAAGATTTCACAACTATTCAACCTATTCAACAAGTGAAATAGATGGCAAATTGCAATCTACATAATTATAGTAAAAGCAAAAGCAGGCTGATTAACTTGCTTAGCATGCTCTTGATATGCAAATGAATAGGAGTACTAATTTCACTAGAAAGTTTTAGTTATTTGAATTTGAGTAAATAACAGTTATGAATTCCAAACATAGTTCATTACTATATTATGTTCGATAGGGTCTATTTCCATAGTTATTGAAGTTTACTTCTTACATCAAAAATCAACTCCATGATTGAAGTAAAGAAAATCACTTTTTCAATAATTATAATTTAGTTTATACAATATATTCAGTTTTTGTTTGATTTAGTTCCGAATTCAGTAAATTGTTCAGTCAAGAAAGGAAGGGATCATATGCAACGGGTAACTAGTTTCTAATATTACATTTATGGAGAATTAAAGGAGGAAATTGAAAAATTGGGACTAGCTGAGAACAAACTAAGAGAGAGAGAGATATATATAGAATTAGATAGAAAACCCACCGAACGGTCACGACCCTGTATTTTCGATCCCTGTATAATAAGAGACAATAATATTTATTACAGTGCAGATAGCTGCTTTATTAGAGTCAACATTAGAGAAGTACTTTAGAAGATAACACACTTAGTACTTACCTCAATATAATTAGAGATTGGAATAATTATTGGGTTGAAATCTTCGGATTATACTTATTAGTAGAGTTCTACTGAATTTGGTTTCAAGTAGAGTTTATTTTGATGCAACTTCTCCCAATAAACTCACATTCACACAAGCTGAATAGCTCCAAGGTTATATTCCAAGCTATATATATTTTTGTAAAATAACACTTTTTGTCATATAATTGATTTTATTCAGAATCAGGTGTTTTTAAAATCAAATAACACTTGAAAAATAAAATGAGAATCAAATACCCTTTTAAAAACTTTAAAATTATTAATGCACAAACATGTTTCGGGATATTCAGCCCATTCAGCTGAATGTCCCGAAACATGTTTGTGCATTAATAATTTTGAAGTTTTTAAAAGGGTATTTGGTTCTCATTTTATTTTTCAATTTTTTTAAATAGCCTCAAGTTTTAAAGTTTAATTTTCAAATAACACTTTATGTTAGTTTATTGGATTTTATTCAGAATTAAGCGTTATTTAATGGAGTTAATTTGTAAGACCTGATAGAATGATCGATTGTGAATATATTTAATAGTTTATTCAAGGCAGACGAAGAAATCGGATTTACAAAATTTTCATGCATTATTATTCGATCAATATTCATAATAAATTATTCAATGGTTTCTTTTCTATTAGTTTGAGTTGAAAATTCATCTGGAGAGTTTTAATTTGGAAGTTGTATTTTTAAAATGAAATAGAAAACACCAGGATCTTAAGTGCAATACTTCCCTGGTTAATAATAACTTATTCATCGGTAAATCAATAAATGAATCACATCAACATTCAAAAAAGAAAAAAATCTGTGACAATGCTTGATTAATTCGTATTTGGATGAATCAATATAATCAAAAATATACTGTGATTATCAATATAAAACACTAAACCAGTTCAAATTAACAGGAACCTCTGGATCTAGAGGCTCTTACAAAAATTAATAATTAATATTATAAGATTTCAGCAAGATTGGCATTTTAACCAGAAACCAAAGTTCTGCTAATACATTATTATTTATTTATTGAACATGGAGAATTAGCCAAACATTATTTATTTAAAGAAGGATATTTAACAACAGGCACTGAAATTCCAACATAAACAATTCAATAGGGAGAAAGAGCAGGCTCAAGATGGAGTAAACACATAATATAATAGAATAATGAATTTTGAACAGTATACTCTTATGTTGAAAGTGATGACAGGAAATGTTGGAAAAGATTAAAAAAGTATTCTTAATAGTCATAAGGAGTAATAAAAATCATAAAATAAAATAGAAAAGTTACTGGACATTTTATAATGATACAAATAATTTCGCGAACATTCTGTAATATTGCAATATATTTTCTATCATCATTTTATGAAGAAAAGTAACGAGTAGTTCTGAAATTTTGTCGAACAGAACTCAATTTGAATGCATATTACAATTAATTTTTATTTTGGATAATGCAGGTACTTGAATCACGTCAATTTCATGATTATAAAAAATTTAAATCATTCTTCAACCCTTATTCACAGTCTCACAAAGGTTTGCTATACTACGCGTTCGTAATTTTAGTTTCCCATTTTACCTTTAAGCCGCTTGAAAAACACTTCTTATAATCTTGAACAGGATCCAATAATTAATAAGACATTAAAAACACTTATCATCTCGAACAGGATGTCCAATACTTAATAAATTTCAGATAAGCATAAGACATAAAATGACGACAACTCACCCTCATTTGTGATTTGACAGTGGCGAGATCGGCACCTTCATCGGGCACGGGCACATTGTAGAACTCGCCCTCCTCCTCAGTGAGCAGTTTGAACCATCCTTCGACCGGCGACTTGATGATTTCTGATATGCCGAACGACAGCGATCCCATGAAATCGTTGCGCGACGTTCTGTCCCAGTCCCATACCTCGATCAACAATCGCCTGTCCTTGTCTTCGCTCTTCAGCTCGCTGTTACCAACACATTGAAGAGAAATTTCAAGAAATATGTTTGTGATCCAATTAACATTTATTTATTCATTTGACAGAATACATTACTCAATGGATAAAATACAGACAATAATGTATTGTCCAAAACGTCTTAATTCCAGATTTTGTTAAATACTCCAAATTAAGGTTATCTTCACAATGTCCACTTTCACTAAAATGATGCATGGAATAACATGATCCCAATGTGGAGTTTCCTTTACACGACACTACACGACGTTCAGCCGCAGTCGAACAGCTGTAGCCAACCATAGCTTTTGTCTTATCCTTGAGATTAAACAAGAGGTTATATGCTGGCGAAGTGGAGCAATCCTTGGGTCTCCCCACTACTGAATGCCATACGCTAAATAATAATTGAGCAAGAGCTGTGATTGGGTTCTGCTGTTCGACTGCGACCGAATGTCGTGTCGTGTAAAGAGAAACCTGCTTTGACATGGTGATAAAATTATGAAATTTTACTGTTCCCTAGGTCTATTTGAGTAGGATGTCACCAAATTCAAATTTCACATTTACAATAAAATTTTGAGGAAGGAATAGCAGTGAGGTCTGAGCCTGTCATAATTATCCCTATCATCAAATAAATTTTTTATTGATTCTATAGAATATCCGGATGGATGATAGATTAAAGGAAGAATCTAATAATGTAGTGCTATCAAATATTCTGGAAACTTCCACAATTGACGAATAGATTGCAAAGGTATAGACTGTCTAAGTAAAGAAGACCCTCTGGCAAGATGGAAAAATTACTCCAGCTTGGTAAATATTTGTTCAAATATATTGTTTCCTACAATTTGAGATGAAATTTATAATTTTTGAGCCAATATTGACCGAGCTTAAGTCATTTTCCTATTTTGCCAGAGGGTCTTCTTTGCTTGGACAGACTATAACTAACTAACCTTTTTGAATATCCATGAAAATTGTGAAGAACATTTCGGGCCCAATGTATTATACTGCAAGTATTTAATTTAATGTCAATACTAAATACTGAAATACGCCTACATTATTGTTTAGGAGTGTTCAAGTTCTAGAAGTTTTCAAGCTTCAAGTTTTAGAAGCTTCTGTTCATTAAGTTCAAAATATCAGGGCCCTGGCTTATAAACATTTTACAATCCACATTACTCATAATTCGTGGATTTTATAGGCATTTCTGTCTTATAAACATTTCCAATAAAAAGTAAATTCTACAGTTTCAGCTGATTAAAAAAATGACATGAAACAAATTTACCTCAAGTAAATAGAATATCTGAATAGTCCAATGCTATTCCTTTAAAACCAAAACTTTGCTCCTAATTTAATGATTTTTATTTATAAATTTATTTATTATTATGAATATATTTAATAATAATAATATCAATCATTATTTTTATAGTGGGATTTGAACAGGAATCATTATTGTCGCTGAAATATTATCATAACCTACAAAGAGAATCGTAAACAAACCAAGTCAGAAGACCCTAGCCTTGTAATCTAAAATGGCCGCGATGATTCAAGTTTTTCGTCTGAACCAATTTACATAGACATATGACCTACATCTTAAACCTTCATCATTCATCATCACTCATTCATCCTTTGCTTGAAATACTTGGAAACCAAGTCGCAATTGTAAAGAAAGAGTAAAGAATACATGGGATTTCCTATTCCACTCGAAACATCGCGGCCATTTTGGATTCGAATGTTAGGGTCTTTTAGTGAGTTTTGGCTGATCGTTGATTCAACAGCTGATCCTTTCCAAAATTTGGAACATTGTAAATCGAGAGTTTTATTGGTGAATCTACAATCCCAATCACTTGTTTTTCATCAGAAAAACAAGCTGTAAATCTTTATAAGCCAGGGCCCTGGTGCCGAGCTTCGCTCTATAGCTGCGGCCGAACTGTTGAATTACATGAATATGATATTGTAAAATATAAATTAAAAATTGATATGATCACCTCTCACAATTTTTTGACAGTAATGAACATGTGTTATAGACTTTAATGTAACTCCATTCACTCCAGCTGGATAGCGTTGGTCAGCTAACGATAACAGCCATTATACGCAGTTCTTGGGATTATGCCTGAATAAGGAATATTTTATTCTTTTATTAATCCTGCAAGAGAGTTTTCTCAGACATGAGACCTGGTGCAATCTTATTTTTCCATCACGGTTATATTACATTTCAAATTTCAAGAAAATCGTTAGAGCCGTTTTCTAGATCCGTGGTTCCACATACAAATATACATACATACATACATACAGAAATTACTCGCTTAATATAATAGGATACATACATACAGATATTACTCGCTTGATATAATAGGATATACGCGGATTCGGAAGTTCTATGAGTATTTGATAGCACTTGTAGGATTTTTGCTCAGTTCCTTTTTTGCTGAAAATTGAAAACCAACTGAATATTGAAATAATTGCAATTCCATCATGTTATTTTCCATCACTATCCCATTGAACTAGACACAAGAATTACAGGCACCACTCTCATATTTGAATATGATTTGATTGTTCTCCATAAAACTTTCAGGGGATCGGTTTCAATGTATTCTAATTTATGGCATTATGTACTCTGGTGGCTCTGAATTTGAAGCAGCTTGAATTCAATTTATTATGGAAGTTTGTAGGATCGCATCCAAGCGGGTTTCAACCGTACTCTTTGTTTCTAAACTTTAAATAGTCATGAAGGATGATAATGTAATATTTCAACTAAATCTGACTTGGAGAAACTAATGCCGGGTTTTTTCAAGCACACTCAAAGTTGAGGGACCCTCAAATTTTGATGAACAGCTGACATTTTCTATGATAAGTATAGATTTTTGTAAGGCTTATAAGTATTTATAAGTATAGGTTTTTGGGGGTGTGAGGGCTCTTTTAAATCGCTGTAGTTCAAAACATATTGAACATAAAAGTGTGAAATTGGTCTCAAATGAAAGAAAAATGAATTTCGCCGAGAGAGATTTAGAATACGATAATGTACGGGTGCTCAATTTATAGTTACAAACTTTATAAGTGAGAAAAATTTGAACATCTTAATCCTATGAAAAAATTACCAATTTTTTAAATAATTGTATCTCGAAAACATTTAATGATAAAAAGTTGCAATTAGTCTTATTCTTCTCAAAATTTTACTGTCTACAAAAAAAAAGACCTATGAAATTTTCTCGTCCAGCGCCATTTTCTGATCATATCTGCAAATTTTCAGCTGGGTCCTCCGACTTTTCCTTTTTTTGCTTAATTTGACTGGACTAGGCCTACAATATGATTTCAAGATTCTCATGCTTGAGAAGAATAAAGAACTATACTCGAAATACAATGGGTCAGGATAGAATATCCACTATAACCAAAATTTACTATTTAACATTTTAAAACTATAACAATTTTTCAATTAAAACTATAAATGATTTATAAGATAAGATTTAATAAGTTAGACACATTGATTCTTCAAATGTAATTGGCCATTCAGTTTTGTTTCATTCAAACCTGATTTCTGAGTTTGTGGGACATTTTAGATGTAGGCTGTTTATTGACTGAACCCGTTTTATTTAAAATTGAATCATCTACAAATTTCACCCACAGAAAAGTGAGTTGAAGCATCAGGTAGCCATGTTAAACCTCTTTGAACTTGAAAAATACTGATTATTTTCATATTTTAGCAAATATATCAATAACCACTGCAGATACGAACTTCTAACCAGTTCCAGTCAACCAGGACCAGTGACCAGTTCTCAGTCCCATACAAAAAGTGTTTTGTATGTACGTAATCGCTCGACACAAAGCTATCAAATTGTAGACGATTATTCACACTCAACAAAATTAGTCTATTTTTTAATGAAATATTCTGACTCAGGGATTTGAGATGGACCCCTGTACTTGGTCTCATTTAGAGATAATGAAAAAGGAAGGTTCTAATCTATGAAACATTTCTCTCACCCTGGAAAAAATCACGAAAAATCACTCTTTTTCAAATTAAACCACCTAAAAAATTTTAAATACTGCTCAATAATCGACTATGGCATGTAGAATACCTTAAATTGTAGTCGGCCAATCTAAGCAGACTATTTCCCTCTCCACCCGAGAAATAGCTACGTTGTCAGATTGTGAGAAATTGAAACTTCTTCAAATCCTCGATTAGACCCCATATCTGTATGTAGAATTTCATCCTCTACATGCCAGTAGTATTAAAACGGTTCCTGGGTAAAAGGATTCGAAGGAAATTTGATTTTTTTGATAAAATTGAAAAAGCCCTAAAATATTATTTTCTGTCGTACCTATATCACTTCTCTCACAATCATTGGTTGTAGTAAAAATCATGTTTTTATGTCAAAATGACAAGGAGAATTCGTGCTTTCTAATGGTTTTTTGAATTTTTTATATCCGACTAACAATCCAGTATCTATTTACGAATATGTTTGTCAATGTCGAGTCTACTCGAACAGAAAACATGAAATTTTCAACGATCTAGAATTTTTATTTGTTTAAGAAGTAAGTGGGTGGTGAAAGCAAGAAAGTTGTTCAAAAACAATTGAAATTTTTCTCCAAGTGTCAAAAATAGTCGGAAGATCGTAATTTGCCCTCTGAAGAGTTTCAAAGTAAGAAGAGCGGTATATGCATGAATCATTGTATGATAAAGATTAAGAGAATTGGAGTTGTTGAAGCTAATCGACTTAGTTTTTCGAGCTGCGAACAGCTGGTTTATTATAAAAAATAGTGAGTTTTACAACACCGCTTGATTTTTCCGAAGCTACGCTGTCACTTTTAACATTCAGTAGACTGTGTTTGCATTAGAAGAAGTTCCAATTTCACACAATCTGACAACAAAGCTATTTCTCGGGTGGAGGGGGAAATAGTCAACTTACGTTGCGCCAAGTATAATGTGAAATTATTTACTCTTCCCAAAAATACCTTCAAAATTTAATTTTGACAAATGATTCTTGAGATATTGACAATTCAATGACTGTAAGTAGGCCTACTTGAAAAATATCTAAAAATCTATGGTTTCCGGATCCGGCTGTAACACCTTTCGTGACACTCTGTATATCATCAATATTTTATGCTCAAAAAATAGGGATTTCGGCATTTGATTGGCTATGGAAAAGGCGTTCTAAAACACAGTTTTGAAGTATACTTTCACAAAATTTGCCTGGGGGAGGCCCCCACGCCCGCTTGGCTGAGGTGGTACACCCCCAGACCCATTAGAGCCCCCAATATTTGATTCAGTTTGGTATTGAAGTAGATTATGTCTTACATACATAACAGAATTATCAGTGATCAGTAAACCACTATCCAGAAGCAAATCTTGCCCCCCCCCCCATGAAAATTTTGAATTTACGCCCCTGTATAGAATAATTTGTTTTCTGTTGACATAAAGATTTTGGAATATTAAGATTGGAAACAAGGAGATTAACCTCCTTGATTGGAAATGAACAGAAATTCAGGTTATAAAAAATTGGAAAAGAAGACGTTTTGAACTCAATTGTTTTCCGAACAATTGTTTTCACTCAAAATAGTGAACGTGGGCGAATAGTGAACATAAACTTAATTTGGATCATTTATTAGAATCTGGAAATAACCAAGACGTTTTAGGCACATGTCTGTGTTTTATTCATTAAGCAATGTATTTTGTCAAATAAATCGTCTTGAAAGCGGATTGAACATGAATTCATATACATTTCAGGTGCAAAGGCATTAAATTTAACCTGAAAGAAGCTCCCACAACCATAAATTATACTTGTTCATTCTTTTGAAGGTTAATCTTCGAAGATTATCCTCAAATAATTCAACCTTGCATTAGCAAATCATGAGACTTGATTGATAAAATTGTAAATTTACTCTAGATTGTTTATATGATAGTTATTATGAGAATGAATTGATGAAATTCTAATTTCACTCAATATTGCGAATAGGGTCATGTACAATTTTATTTAAATCATCGATTACAAAATTGTGTGGTTGTCAATTATTATTGATGAATTAAGTTGAAAATTCACTTCAACTGATAAATTACACATCAAAAACCTCTGTACGAAAAGAGACAAAAGAGTAAATTCCAAAGTTGTAATACAGGATGTGATAATGATATTAATGATTGATCCACATGAAGAACAAAGAACATAGCGAAAGGTCAACTTACAATGTGAGAGTCTCATTCCAGACAGGATTCAGATTGGACTTGATTGTTTTCGTTTTCTTCTTGACGTTGTCAGAGTCAGGAATCAGCTTGAGTTTCACATAGGGATCCGACAAACCGTTTGGATCCATTGGAATCAGATTTTTGCCTTGTCTCACTGAAAATTAATTCAACATTATGAACTTCATTTGATCTTGTTACATTCATACAATTTACCACGAATACAATTTTATCAATAGAAGTTAATAAATGAATCAAGCAATCTCATGTTCACGGATATTAATAAAGAATATAATTTCATTTATCATTGGAATAATAAAAAATGGATGAATGCATCGAGCAGTCTCATTTTTCACGAATATAACTAGAAATATAATTAAAACAATCAGATATGAAAGTTGGAATAAAACGATTAGAAATCAAACATCTGTAGTTGTAATTTTGTATTTGTTTTGTTTCTTCAACTATGTAAGAGATTACCTTACATTGTATTTTATTTGAAGAAATTGGAATATTGGGTTGGTTCACTTCTCATGAGAAGAACCAATCAAGCTCTCAGCTTTTTAGCTTTTGAAGAAAAATAAATTTGGGAAAAAATCAATTACTTTAGCCATCTAGTCAAATTTTGTATTTTTTTTACAACTTTCAGAAATGATTCAAGTTTTTATTTTTTACAGATTAACAATTCCTCAATAATTAGAAAATCTGGTTTTACTTAAGTATACCGGTGCAGCAACGATGACTTGAGACGACATAAACAAACCTTTTCACGATAACGTGTGAGCGTGTAAGTAAAGGTGGGCTGTAATTATGTTTATAATAATTATTCTTTAATAAATGATAAAATATGATGAATGCGAAATATTGTGTATGTGTCAGGACTGTGTCGTATCGTTCTATGATTTGCTTTTCATCGCAACTAAAGCCGCCCAGCTTGTTTAAATTGGATGTGTAAAGTTAGCTAATTTCGTTGTCCTTCGAGTCATCGTGAATGAGTTATAATGAGATGATTAAAAAAAATTGGTTAACTATTTAGTTTCAATTGTATGCTAATTATCATGATAAAGGTCACCTACCTTCGATAGTGAGCTTGCTTCCGACGCAGGTGATTTTGAGTTCGATGCGGCCTCTTCGCTCGGTGTGGTCGCAGCCACACAGATTCGGTACACTCTCCTGGCATCGCTTGTGAACGTTCATGTCACATGCTAATAATGTCAAACATGTACAAATAATTGCCATTAATACTAAAGCCATCATTTGTTCAAAATATACATTCACAAGATATATATGAAGAATAAATCCATTTAAATTTCAATTGTCAAAGTTTACAGTCAAAACTATATTGAAGAAGGAAGTAATTTCTCCGATTGCGAGCAAATTTCAATAATTTAGCAAGTAGTTATTTTTTATTTTGACACATTTTCAGCATAAGTTCAGTGTAGGCCTATGAACCATGAATTTTCGATATTTTTGTGATATTTATTCGTTTGCTGATACAACTTGTTCCATTTGATGAATAATTGTATTGTTACAATTTTTTTAAAAAAAGGTTGATTTGATATTTTTTTGCATATTTAACATTCTCTCATGAAGATTCTTCATCTGTTATCTTCCAGCACTGTTGAATAAGAACTGGCGAATAAAAATATAGAACCAGAGAATTAGTAGATACCACTCAACTTAAGTTTGCATTATAATTGACGCAAGAAAAGTTTAATAGATTTCTATATCTTGCAAAGAATTTCATAAGACATATACATTTAAAGATAAAAAATGTTTTTAAATGTTTTGAAAAAAAAACAATAAAAACTCTCATGTTTATTGATCTTTAAATAGTTGGTAAAGGCTAAACATGTTGTAATGTTCATCATAGTCTATTAGCTGCAATTATTCTACAATTGGATTGAGTGAACTTTTATAGTAACTCAACTTCCATTGAGCATTGAAAAATACATGGAGTAATGGTTAACATAATCTATATAGATGGCTATCTTTCTACATTTGGATTGAGTAAATGACTTACAACTAATGGGATAAATAACTAAGTGGAATGAAATGGAGTATTGACAAGAATAGATACAGAATTTACAGTTAACGCAAGCAAGAAGCAGATTTCATGAAGCATAAGGATGAAAGAATTAAGCACATGAATAGTAGGAGGAACATACAGAGTAGATAAAAAATGAAAGCTATATTTCTATTATTGAAGCATCGAAAACGTGGTATTCGAATAGATGAATTTTCTGGATTAGTCACAATTTCATGACTGAAGGGAAGGCGACGCTCAATTTTCAAAAATTTGAGATGCATGCAATTTAAACGTAAGGGTAATTTAGTCACAGTTGATAAGGGCAATTTTATATTGCAGATGAAATAATTTTCAATTGAAAGAATATTTTATTATCACTCAATTGGAAAAACTCAACGGAACTTACCGAAATCATTTCAACTTCTGTCGCATCCGGATCACATATTTACTTGAAATCTACATTTTTATATATTGTATTATATATTAGATATACTGTACAACAAAATCCAACTTTTCCTAATTTCAAGGCCTCAAAATTTGCAAATCTCAGAATACCTGCGTACAACTAGGACTCTATTACTGCATTTTTCAACACAAAGAACAGTGATGCCTACATCCAAATAAAACTGTATGTTCAATGGAACTAAACTTCTCTGCCAAATGAATATTATCCGCCAAGAGGTCTGTTAATTGTTTAAAGTGTTCTCGATAGTAGCATACCATATAGTATCAATTAGTTTCATACTTCCAAAATACCTATAGTGAATAAAATTTCTTCAAAAATAAGATGGAAATATTATTGTGACCATGGAATACTCTCATTTGAGAACAAATGTGTCTCAAATAATTCATTAAGTCAACACGGTCGCATTTACATTTCAAACAAAGGATATCGGACAAACTTATTTTGAAACTCTTGAAAACCCAACAACAATTATTCTACCGATTAATGGAAATTTGCTTCATGATTATCATAGCATTGGAAATATGATTCATGAATTGATAAACAAATTAATGTAATGTGTTATTCATAAAGAGTAAGAAGAATCAATCAGTATGGAAAATTCTATTCACAGGTCAAGATTCATCAGATTAAAATTTTAATCAAAGAAAAAGGTACTGTAATCGAAAGTCTAATCCAGGATCAAAGAGGGATCAGTAGCTAATACATCAATCAGATGTCTTGTTGAATTCTAATCAGGTTTGCAGGATGAGAAGAGAACCAAAACCTTATACAGAATTCAGGATGGATTAGTTGGTAATATATCAGGTGCTGAGGAAAGTTCAATTCCACGGAGTAGACTTAAAGGGCAAATTGCAAAGAGAGCTGACTTGGAGCATATCTTTCGGTGAAAGAAAGAAAGGGAAAGAAGAAGAAGAAGAAGAAGAAGAAGAAGAAGAAGCAGAAGAAGAAGAAGAAGAAGAAGAAGAAGAAGAAGAAGAAGAAGAAGAAGAAGAAAGAGAAAGGGAGAAGCCAATCGTCAATGATTGAAGACAAGCAATAAGCAAGAGAAAGCGTTAGAGAAAGGAACATGTGATTTATTAGCAGTGTCCAGAGAAAAGTCACGGAAAAAGAGAAATGGGAAAAGTAAAAGTTTCAGTTGCCACCCTTTGATACACAGAAAGTTTGGAGAGGATTTCCACATCTAGCTGGAATGAGGAAGAAGCCAGAAGTCAGTAATCACATTGAATCAGTCACATTGAAAACTGTGTATCCAGAGTTCAGTTTACTTTCGAGAAGATTCACATGTTTGCTTACATGTAAAGCCGCGTATCGACAGTCCGAGGCATGTGCTACGAATGCCTCGCTGTACAGTCTGTTGACACAAAAAAGAGTACGAATACTAGTCTACTATCTACCGCGTATCGACAGTCCGAGGCATGTGCCACACATGCTTCGGACTGTCGATACCGGGTTTGCTAGCAGCGAGGCAAGCGCTGCACACAATTCGCAGCGAGCAGTGCCTGTTGCCTCGCAACGCACAACGAACAATTCTACAAACTAACCTCAAAATTGTATCCCATTCCTATGCATTTTTGTGATTAAGATTTCTATTTGGGTGCAGAAGGTTCTAATAGGCAATAATAAGCATTGCCTTGAATTTTTATCGACTAATTGAGCACAAACTAACCTCCAAAGTCCAAATTATCAATTGTCAGGGGGGCTTAGTTGCTTTGTCTCCCGCTTGATGGCGCTAGTCAATTTGTTTGCATGCTCGCATTTTTGGTTACAAAAAAGCAGATTTTTTATTATAATTATATACTATATACTATGATTATCATTATTTTTGATGATTGCAGATTATATTCACACATATGCCTCAGCCATACTTTTTATACTTTTATACTTTATTTATACTTTTTTTGCGTCACCAGACTGTACTGCGAGGCATTCGTGGCACATGCCTCGGACTGTCGATACGCGGCTTAAGATGTATCAAATCAATCAGCCGGATAGGAAGATATTATATCAATAATTATTATCACATGGGAATCTTGTAGCCTATATCTCTTTGGATGTAGCCTATCATCTTGAAAGTAAATGTATCACTGTGTAAACTCTGTGTACACTACTTCCAAATCAAGAAACTATTATGAGAAACTTTGTTAAAAGTGATAAGATGGAACTTTCTAGAATTCTTTGGTTTGAAATATATAACATTAGCAAAAATCGACAACATATTCCCATTCGTTACATGCCGATTGCATTATACATAAATGTCGGCCTATACAAGTTAACTTTTGCCGTTATGTAGAGCTTTTACATTTGGAATTTTATGTTATTCATTTTTCAAATTCTGTATTCTATTTAGAACTGTCTTTTTTGTGCAGTGAACGGCTTGATTTTATTTTGTTGAGACAAAATTTTGATTCATCATTCAACTAAGATTCTATTTGATATTATTAATTTTGACTCAAAATTTGTCATCATAATTAAGATTCTCGAGTATATTATTTGAATTCTATATTCTATTTGTGAATTATACATGTCTCTTTCATGCAATAAACAATTTGATCTTATATCGTTGACAATCATAATCTATATTCTCACAATAAATGTTCAATGACAACCTAATAGAACACATGGCAGCAACACGTTGCTCATCGATTCAACAGCGCGTGAATTTTGCAACAGTTTTCACAACTCTAATTGAAAGTCGTCCATCAAACTTCCAAATGCTTAATAAATCACATTGTTTGCCAGCAACCCAAAGTCGAAACTTAACTAATTAGTAATAGGGGTTTAGGGAGGGGTAGCCTCTGAAGGAAGGCACGCATTCGTTTTGCGATGAGATAAAAAGTGAAAAAGAGAAGCTCCTGGACACGTTAAGTACTGTTAATGAGAATTATTGATTTTCACGTTCAAATAGCGGAGAAGGTGGAGCGAGAGGAGGTGATAGTGATGGAAGAGGGAGGGTGAGCAGAAAGAGGAGGAGGAGGAGGAGAGAAGGAGGAGGAGAAGGGGAGCAGTCGGTGGAGGGGAGTGGAGGATAAGGAGGAGGAAGAGGGAAAGGAAGAGAAGGAGGGACAGGGAGAGGAAGAGGAGGAGGAGGTGAAAATAAAGTTGGGGAAAAAATAATGTTGAGGAAAAAGGAGAGGGGTTGATTGGAAGAGGAGGTAGGAGAAGTAGACTGAAAGAGGACATCGAATATGAATAGATGGAGTATGAGAAATGATAAGAGAGGAGTAGGAGAATGAGATAGAATGAGTGGAAAAGGATAAAGTTAAGGTTATGCAGAGCAGAAGAAAGTAAAGATGAGGTTGATGAAGAATGTAAGAAAGACGAGGAATGCATAAAGGAGGAACAGGAGTGGGAGCAGGAAGAGGAGTAGAATGAAGAAGAGGAGGAGGAGGAGGAGGAGGAGGAGGAGGAGGAGGAGGAGGAGGAGGAGGAGGAGGAGGAGGACGAAAAAAATTGTGGAGAAGGAAGTTGAATGAGAGGAGTGGTAGGAGAGGAGGAAGAGGTGCATGACAAAGTGGAAGAGGCGGAAGATGAAAATGAGAGAAGCAGAAGTGGAAATGTGAAGAGGAGAAGTCGAAAAGGCGAAAGGCGGAGAGGAAGGGTAGTAAAGAGGAGAGATGAAGAGGGATTGTATGAAAGAAGAGAGACGAAAAAGAACAGAAGAAAAATGAGAGGTGAAAGAAAATGATAGAGAACAAAAGGAATATGAAGATGGGATGAGGAGAACCGATAAGAAGGGAAAAGAGAAAAATGAGAAGAAGGGTGAGAAGGAAGAGGAGGGGATAGAGACTGACGAGTAGGATGAATAAGAAAGGTAAAAACGTGAGATGAAGAGGTAAGATAAAATAGTAGGCCTATGCAAGTGGTGTAATATGAGAAGTAGAAGGATATGAGAAGAGTGAACGATGAGAAAGTAATAGAAGGATTACAATCAGAATAGATGAGAATCTATGGAACGTGGATGAGGAAGAGGTGGAGTAAGAGAGAAAGGAGGAGTAAGAGAAAAAAGGGAGTAAGAGAAAAAGGAGGAGTAAGAGGATGAAGAGAAGATAAGGAGGAGGAAAAGGAGGGTAAGGAGGAGGAGGAGTAGGAGAAGAAGGAGGAGAAAGAGTGCGTGAAGTAACAGTAGCAGGGCAGAAAGGAGGTAGAAGAGCAAAAGTGAAGACAAAGAGGAGAAAAAAGGAAGGAAGAGGAGGAGGAGGAGGAGGAGTGAGAGGAGGAGGAGGAGTGGGAGAAGGAGGAGGAGTGGGAGAAGGAGGAGGAGGAAGAGAAGGTTGTGGAGGAGTAAAAGGAAGAAGAGGGGAGAACAAAGAAGGAAATGAGAATGAGGAGAAAGAGGAACAAGTGTAGAATGAATAGAAAGGGGAGTAGTATTTAAAGCATAGAAGATAGGCTGTGCTGAATACAGTGTTTCCCGGATATTGGAATTGGAAAGTATGGGTGGGTGAGGGTTGATAGTGAAGGGAGGAGGAGATGCAAGAAATACAACGGCAGCGTTACTAAAATGAAAGCACCTGTTGCAGCAGTCGGTTTGCGCCTCGCCTACAATTCATAATGTTCGCACGAAAACGCGGTTTACATCAATCAGGCGATTGTGGCCCACCGTTCAGATGGTTGCTGCTCAACTAGCTTTGAGCACGGAAATTAATGCGACAAAAAGTACAACACTGAATGAATTGGCTTTGGAAATGTTGTCAAACAGTTCAAGTAGATGAATATTTATCGGTTTGAATGGATATTATTGAATAGTGAATCACCCCTGAACTAGCTAGGTAACGAAACTAGAGTAACCGAGTGAATATCATTGAGAAATTTCAAAATTTATCATTAGATGCGATACTAGCTACTAGCTAGTTAACGATACTAGAGTGACTAAGTGAATATCGTTGGAAAATTCTACAACTTTTCAACATTCGATACACTAAACTACAGTACACTGAACTAGTCAATAATTTTACCAGTGGAAGCAAATTACAGAGTTAGAAACTTGGATATTAAACAATTTTGTTTTATATCGTCATTCAAGAAACTATTTGGAAAGAGACTGTTAAATAGCGAAATCCGGGAGCATTGAATAGAAAAAATAATGGAATAATAATAATAATAGAGCATTTGATATACAGGATGTTCATTAAGTTGAATGACAAACTTCCACACGAGAAAATGATGTTTTTAGATTATTTTCCCATTACCTCAACAACAATTTAATTCACGAAGACCTCCTTTCAATTTGATTTCTCAGCTAATATTACATGGGGATTGCTATAAAATTATATTACTGCAATTTATGGAATTACTGAACAAAACCTTTGAGCTTTATAATTTGAAAATTTTGAATAGTTTACTTGAAGAAAAACAAGATTTTCGGTATCTTGATTTATTTATCAAGATGAATTGAAACAGTATACGCTCTAGTTCCCAACTAGGCGACCTACATTTCACAACAACATCCATCGATCATAGGCTTCCATAATCTGTGATATATAGCTATTGTGTGCAACAATATCTGGCACATAAGGAAGGCATGAATCAAGCAGTTGAGCCGCACTGATGATAAATTAAGACGAAATCTCGGTGCGTGCTCGGACGGGATCGATACGAATAATTTTGGGGTTCGGGGGGTACTGGGGTACCCCGGGGGGTGTTTAGGGGTCCATGGGGGGTACGAGGGGGTCCATTGTCATGCTGCAGCCAACAGCTTAGCTCGGCTTATCTCGGTGATGGCTGAAGGCATTTGTGGTGGTTGCTTTTCAACACCCCAACCTCCTACCAACTTGACTCCCCCCACGAACCACAAGAAGCGGAGAGTCAACCCAAACACTTGTTTACAATCGGCTAGCCAATAAGCCACTTTCTCAGTTGTGTACTTCACGTTTACAAACGTCCATATGACTTATGATGGATACAAATAATCAAGAAGCGAGCTTTTAGGTTTGAATTATATCTCCAGCAATATAAGGTAATTCGACAAATATTTTCAATCCAGAAAAAGTGAAAAATAGCGAAAGAAATGAAACAATGTTGATGGAATAAGTAAGAGCTGCCTAACCTTCGGACCTTCTTCATTCAGTTATTCACAAATAATACGTAATGGTTATGTTCAACTGACTTGAGCCCAAAACTCCCTTTTCCAATTTAGAATACAATCCAGGTTATGTTTGTTCCTTATCTTTCCCAGTCTCAGAAATTTCATGATTATTTATCATATGAGAAAGTTTAACTTATTGATAGATTGTTAAATTTATTTCAAAATAGTATGATTTATTGAGAACCACTATTCTATTGAGAAACAAATTTACTGTAATTGATCTTCAAAAGGATTTCACTTAGGAATTTAGTAGTTTTGTTCAGAAAGAATTATTTCAAAGAAAAAGTACTGTTGAATATTATTTTTAACAGTTAATTGATAGTGTGGCCCGCATCCTTTTAAATATAGACAATTTGGCCTTTATCAGAAAAAATTCAACTCCTTTGCAATGATTGTCTTCTAAGTTGATTTTGATCAAAGAAGAATATTAAAATACAATTTTCTCCTCAATTCAAATAAAAAACGTTATTACCACAATGGAAAATGAAAAAA
Organism: Sogatella furcifera; assembly: GCA_017141385.1. Taxonomy (NCBI): domain Eukaryota; kingdom Metazoa; phylum Arthropoda; class Insecta; order Hemiptera; family Delphacidae; genus Sogatella; species Sogatella furcifera. The sequence continues at coordinate 21,174,271 of CM029555.1, forward strand.
AAACATTTTTGGTTCTGTATAGGGTTTTGTTGGAAAACGTTGAACGAAAAATTAATTTGAATCAAGATTACTTGATTATCGTATTACTTTCCAATAGGCTAAGCTATTCAATTTCCAACAAATGCAACTGATTGAAATAAAAAAGAAACAAGTCGTACGTTTTTGTGTGTAACTACAATTAAATTACATGGGAAGACAAAAAAGCACTCTCAGAGATTTCCATTCATGAACCAGATTCGTTCGTTCGGCACTGGGAAGCTCGTTAAAACACATTTCGAATGTAGCTGCGAGCCAATTCGGAAGAAATCCATGCAATCATAATGCAAATATCGGAGTGTTTCTCTTTCTCCTCTCCACCTATTACTTTCTTTATCTTCCTCCTTCATATCCCTCCTTCCAACTCGATTTTCTCTTTTCCTATCGACCGACCCTTTCTTTCTTCTCCCATACTTTCCCATTTATAGCACTTCTTCATTTGCCCAAGTTCTTGTTGAATATGGAAACCATTGTTCCTTCTTCCTTGTCATTCTTTCTTTCCCCAAGTTTTCGTTGGAAATAGCAGTCATGAAAGAGGTTTTTCTTATACCTCTTCCTTCATCATTGTACTTTTCTCTTTCCCCAAATATTCGTTGGAAATAGCACCCACGGAAGAGTTTTACATTCCGCTACAGAAATGGTAATACTCGAGAAAGTGTTTGTGTTTCTCACTGACGGCTCGTGCCCACGAAACAGGTGAAGTGCTGTACAGTAAAAGATACTGGCACTTCACTTGTTTCGTGGGTACGAGCCGCCAGTGGTGTTCCTCCATGAATATCTTCCAATATGTTCCCACTCTTTTTGTATCGCTTTCTCATTCTATTACAATGTATCCTCGTTTTTCCTCATTCTTATAAAGTTCACGATCTCTCCCACCAAAAACTTTTCATTTCATTTTTCCTATACTCAACAACTTTCTAATTTTTCTGAGTTTCTACCATTTTGCGATTCATTATCTTCCATCATTATCAGAATGATTCAATTACGAAGATTTCACCTCATTTCACAGTTCACCCCTTCTTACAACAACTTTATTTACCTTGATACTCCAGAAGATTCTCTTCTTTCTTCTTCTTCTTCTTCTTCTTCTTCTTCTTCGAGTAGTAGATTCCTTCTCAGTTGAATCCTCTACTTACGGTTCATACTCTTTTTTGAACATAGGCGCTCTCTCTTTCAATGTGAGCTTCTGCATCTTTGTGTAAAATATATCCTGATTTCTTTGTAAGTGGTCTAATCTACTTTTCTCCGTTATTTTGGTCATCTAAATCTGTATCTCATTTATTAATTTTGATGATTTAATTGATAAGACATCGATTTTTTCCTCCTACCGTAATTGAATTCTACTTTTAAATTGGAAACTTTCCAGGCTTCTCATATATTTTTCCGTAATCTCTGCATAATTTATCTATACATGATTTCGTAGTATATAGTTGGCGAACTGTGTGATCAATCTGATTTTTATTCTCATAGAATTAGGGCGCAGCCGACTTTCTCTTACACTCAACTCTCAACGCACATAAACCCTGTAGTCTCTTCATAGCATAGGATTTAAGCCAATATATTATGTAATCTTCATGAATAAAGTGAATGAGTCTGAATATCCCTTCCTCATCCTCCTTGAAATCAGAGAAAGTTGAGGAAACCGCCAACTCTTGTAGCCTAATGCCCAGAAGGAAAAACAGACAGAGAATATAGAGGACCTGAAGAATATACAGTCATCCATACCACATTCTCCCAGCGTACTTCTCCCTGAGAAAACAGTTCTACGATTGGGCCAGCAGTTATGAATATTCAATAACCACTCCCTGCCTGCCTTTCTCCCCAGTTTAAAATCGTTTTTCAGATGTTCGGAATTGGTTTCTGCTGTATCCTACTATATTGCTCTGTGTGCGTTCCCACTTTGCAAGAGAGCACATTTGCACAACCTACAATACACACCAATAACCGTTATAAATTAGGAGAATGGATTTTACCTACTTGACTCAGATTCTGGGGAAAGATAACTTTCGCAATATTGTATGCGGAAAGCCATTGACCGTGGTATTGATGTACAATTTTTTTTCTGGTGGGAAGAATGCCATGAAGAGAATAAGGGAAAGTACCAAGTAGCTATTTCTAGTGGAGTTGGAAATGTAACAATTTGATGTTCCATTAGGCACGCTGGTTGAATTCAATCATATTTCTTAATTGAGAATCGCTGAGACCCGTGTTTGTTGGAGTTTTGTCAAAAATATTATCTCAAATCAAGGTTAACGTCTTTTAAACCTTTATCATTGGGGAATTATCATAGAATGGATAGAATATACAAAAGTTCTATTTTGAAGTAGCCTACTTATGTTTTCAATAATAGCCTGGAAGATTGAAATACTTTTCCGTCAATAATGAGTAATAAGAAAAATGAATTATCTGCTACACACTATTTGAAATTCATTAAAATAAGATACATGTCTCTAATTTGAATCATAATGATACCTAATCATATCAACTCGAAGAATGAAATACGTAATAGTACTTTTTCTAATCCATCGTTAAAAAAAGAGGGACAAATGAGCGAACAGCACATTCGTCTCTCATCAGGCAGAAAAAGTGTATTAGTCAGCAGCAGTAATAAATTCTTAGCAACTGAAACGGAGCCTGAAATGGCAAGGTAGAAGCAGTGCCGTGTCCTAATTACTTTCTCCTGAATTATAAAAATGTTTCCAGCTTTGTTCCAAGCAAAGAAGACATTCTGGCAGGATAGAAAAATGACTCCAGCTCAATCAATATTGGTTCAAAAATTATAAATTTTGTATCAAATTGTAGATTAAAATGTTTTCCACACTTTGAGACCAAATTAATTATTTTGAACCAATATTGATTGAGCTGGAGTCATATTCCTATCTAGCCGGAATGTCTTCTTTGTTTGGACATACTACAGTGTGTCCCTTCTGCTAGGGATCAGCTGGGATTTATGGCTCGCTTGGGAATGAGCGCACTAAGCAACCTTTTGTCACACTGTTCTTGTCGTTAACAATGTTCGCACAGTGAGGGAATAGAATCTTTTCAATTTTTTTCGGTCCCTTCATTATTTTTGTTAATAAGTTGTAGTCTCTTCCGTAGTAGGAGTAGTTAAGTAGTAGTTGTTGTTGGAGATTTTTGGTGATAAGTTAGTCCCGTTTCAGACGCCATTTTGACGTTCAGTTTTTGTCCTTGATAAATTTCAATATATTGAAAGAAGCATGGCAAACATATATGATGTGCACAGAGACAGATTCGTTTTAAATGCAGTAATACCTACTAGTAGTTTCAACTAGTTTTAGTAGTATAATCTATTAATAATGATAATAAGCTTATAACTTAGTAAATACTAATGACTTTCACTTCTACAACAGTACTCACGAATAATAATGATTAAAATTGTAATTAACAATGTTTGCACTGGTAAAAGGAATGGAATCTTTATAATTTTTTCTGTTACTCATTTTTCAAATAAATTGTAGTCTTATACGTAGTATGACTTTTGTATAGGTTTCTTTCTTCTGAGGGCGAAGCCCATAGCAATGTGCCTGGGTAATGAGAGGGATGTTGAGGAATGACTACTAATTTTCAGAAAATCGGAACCGACTTTTTTTCGTCGCAACCCAATATACAGTAAATCTAATGTTATCATTTACTTTTGAAATTTCTCTGAGAATGTTTTTATAATGACGGGAATATCACAATTCCTTCGCTTCCTTGCTCAATATAATTTTGTTACGATATTTCATGTTAGAGAGAATATTGCATCCCTCAAGAGATTGGCGGGAGAAGGCGTCAATTTGGGGACATAAAATCTGGAGCATAATCCACAATAGTGTTGATTTTACAAAGCCTGATTTTACAAAAATACCTATATTTACTATATTTGATAGAATCAAGCTTCCTGTCGAATCCACAAATAAGTTGCTTTGAAAAATTAATAATATCTTCATTCTATGTATCATCATAAATTTTTACAAATCGAATGCAAAAAAAGCTACTATGAAGAAGGTAGTAATACCCTCTTATAGAGTTTCGAAAAATCACAAAAAATTCTACAAATACATAATTTCATCAACATCTATCCTGCACATTTTGCCTGAACCTCTGTAACTCCATCCACAAGTTATTGTCAGTGGAAAAGGGTGTGGCAGGCAGGCTCTCTACCACGAGACATGACACAATGTGGAAATCGCGTTTGGTTTGTTAGGCGTGTATTGAGTGGCTTGAAGTGTGGTTGGCTGCCAAAAATAGAACTCAATTTATTAGGGGATGAAAGGCAGGGAAGGGATGCGAGGAGGTTGAAGTTGGGGGAGAGGGGTTGCTGAAGAGAAGGGAAGGAAACGGCCGACACACATTCAGTCGGGGAAGCTGTGAATTTGACAGCAGACTCTGTATAGCTGTTAAAGTGTCAGCGGACTGTGTTTAGTCCTAGTGGTATTGTTGATGCCATACTGTGTTGTGCGGGTTGCCTATGTATAGCATTGTGGATGTTTGCACTTTATTCTCGCTAAACTTTAAATAAATGAAATTTTGAAAAGTTTGATTTAGGTGGTTTCTAAAGAGGAATCATATTTTATTTATTCATATTTTAATTCTGCGTATATCTTCCCTTCTTTACAGCACAATTTGAACGAGATTTGAATCATTTACACCTTAAATTTTTCGAATACTTCTAATCATTCTCACGACATATTGAATTCAATTCAAAATTTGGCCATTTTGGTAGCATCTTTTAGTATGGTACGATACAACGATACGGAATAATAATGCAATACTAATATAAAATGCAAGTTTCGGGTTTACAATCGTTACTCTCTATTAATCACATTAAACTATAATGATCACGTTTTGAAGATAATTTTGGGGATACTTTCCTATTCTCAAATATTAATCAAGTTTATCTGAATCTCAATCATGACTGAATCAATCAAATTTCATTCACTGTCTAGAACGACAGCAATAATAATTTAAACGATGCCTGCCTAACATAACAATGCAAAGCCCGACAACCAACATATATAGCCATAAATAGTCAACCTTATATTCAGCATAATATAGTTCCTGTAATAGTATATATAATATTTATATCGTTGACTGTATAGCTATATAGTTTCTGTATGGAGCCTACCATAATAATCATAATAATGATTCTACGATGTATGTATATATACCCATACCTATACTGCTCATATAAAGCATATAACAATAATAATCATGATTCTGAGACGTCCTAGTATATAGTTATACAGCTCTTATAAATCCTTTCATTACAATTGAAAGACGCCCTACTATAAAGCTATTCAGCTCTTATAAATCATACTATTATAATTATTGTAAGACGCCCAACTATATAGCTTTACTGTTCTTATGATGCCTACTATAATAATTCAAAGACACCCTGCCGGCTATATACAATACAATCCCTATAAAGCCGACAATAACAGTTTGAGTGGCGTATCAAGCGACGCTAAGCTGGCACACATTTAATTGGAGTGTCGCAAGAGCTTCGGTTTACTGTCTCTAAGCTTAGCTTAATGAACACATTTCTCAGTGCTACTGCTGCTGCTGCTGCTGCTGCTGCTGCTGCGAGAGCGATGAGTTGAGGAGAATCATCCGCCTAAAGCCGCGCTAATATCTGCCCTGGCCGGGCACTGATCACTGTTTATTGTGGGTGCTGGGCGGAGGGGTGTGTAGAGGGTGGATGAGTGGAGAGGGAGGAGGAGGAGGAACAAGGTGAAGAAAAAGTAAAGAAGGCGAAGAAGAAGGGAGTGAAGGGGAGGAGGGAGAGAAGGTAAAGAAGAAGAAAGTTATTATTGTGGAGTAGGGGGAGGAGGAGGAGGAGGAGGAAGAAGAAGAAGAAGGAAGAGGAGAGAAGGAGGAAAATTGGTAAAGAAGAAGAAAGTTATGAAGGTGAAGGGGAAGAGGAGAAGGAGGTAAAACTTTTGGAGAAGGAGAAGGGGGTGAATTGAAAGGCAGAAGAGAAGAGGGTGAAGAATGTAAAGGCGATTAAGAAGAAGGAAGGGGAGCAGGGGGAGGAGTAGGAGGAGAAGGTGAAAAATAATAAAGAGGAAAGAAGAAAAAGGAGGTACAGAAGAGAAAGAAAGTTAGTATAGTGAAGAGGGAAGAAGAGGAAGTAATGCAGCAGGAGAAGACGAAGGAAATAATTGAAAAAGGAAGAGATGGAGATGGAGTAGGATGAGGAGGAGAAGGAGGAGAAGAAGGGGTAGAAAGAAAGAGAATGAGCTAAATTGGAAGGGGGAAGAGGTGAAAGTAAAGGAGAATGAGAGGAAGAAGGGTGTGATTAGAAACACGGAGAGGAGGAGGTGAGGGAAGTGAAGAAGAAGTTAAAGAAGGTGAAGAAGAAGGAGAGGAGGAGAAGAAAAAGATATAGTAGGATGAAGAGAGGAAGAGGTAGGAGGAGAAGGTAGAGAAGGAGGAGGAGGAGAAGAACAAAGGGTGAGTGGTAGTAGAAGAAAAGAGAAGAAGAAAAGGGAGAAGATAAAGAAATGAAGACGAAGGAAGAGGAGAAGAAGAAGTAAGAAGAATGTCAAGGAGAAGGAGAAGAAGGGAGTAAATAGGAAGGGGGAGAGAAACAAGAAGAGAAGGAGATGGAGTAGGAAAAGGGGGAGGACGAGGTGGAGGGGGAGGAGAAGGAGGAGGAAAAGTGAAGGTATGGGTATGAGGGATACAAATGCCTTGTTGACACAGATGAATAGACAGATAAACAGAGAGACAGGATGATATTTGATCGTGGACAGTGGTTACCGTTGTAATCTAATCGCTAATTGATGTACTTAGCCTCTGTACATTTGATAGCATTGTCATTACGTGATGTGAGTTCGAAAATTCATTATTCATTGCTCATTAACTTGTATGTAAGACTCAGTATTCAATATATTAATAATTGATCATGATTAGAATAATTAAACCGAAAAGACTCTCTAAAATAAAAAGATACAATGTGTACTTTAATCTCTGTTTTATTCCTACCTGTGAGGAATTGAATTCCTTCCACCTGTGGATTTTCAAGGCTAGTTGATAATACTAATAAAAATTTGTTCTACAAGAAAACGTTGAATCCTATAGAATTTCCCATCATACCTAGAAGTGCTTGATTGATCTGAATAAGTTATATTCTTAGGCAAAGTCATTGCCTCCATATGCGTTGAAAAGCAATAAAGAAGTTATAATTGTAAAATCAAACCATATTTAAATCTTAGATTTTGAGTTGTGAAAGGACTCAAATACAACTTTAGAAGCAAATACAGTCAGTTCACTTTTCTCTAAACAGTAAACTAGTTCTTACTGTGTAAAAAAAATTATATTCAAGTTCTTGCCGTGTATAAAGTAATAAATTTCAAGGTACATGACTTTGATACTATTCAACAGGTCAACACGAAACAAGAAAAGTAAAAATTCAATTCAGTTGTACATCTGATCACTCCTTCCAGGTTTAGACCTAAAAAAAGGTAGGTATTCAATTCAATCATGGATTACCAGCTAATAACGCTACTGAAGCGAGCAAAGTAATAAAATTTGATGTGTTCAAGCTATGATGTTTCAAATGCTCAACATGCTTTATATCAATCCAAAACAATCAAAACTAATCAATATAATAACTACTATCAATAAATTCTTGTTCAGGACTTTTCAATTGAAAATCGATGAAAATTTGTTCCAACTAATGACACAGGTAGGAATCTGATGAGATGTTGTGATACTCAAATAATAATGGTGAACAGAATATTGTCAACACTATCAGATATCAGAATCCACTCAACAATACAAACAGCATGGTTCAAAGGGGCCGAAGAATGTAAAATTTTTCAACTGTAGTGTCTAGCAGGTTGGAAAGATTAGAAGTTCTATAATCCTTAAACAATCACTTATCAAAGTGAAATTATGAGACATTCTCTCAGAGAATTTGAATACTAACAATATCGATCATCCATGGGTTCTACTTCACTAAGGACCGTACCAAATGCCTTTTCCAAATCTTCAAATAGTGAATAGAGTTGATTATCGAATAAATCATTATACATGTATTAAAAAATGAAAATTACCATGTATTAAAAACATAAAATTATCATGTATATAATAAGTTAAGTTTGAATTAGGAATTAATACAAGTCGGAATGATACAAGAAGGAACAAGTAGGGAATTTCTTGCTCATCCATAACTGACCAAGGTTATTACGAATAAATTTGTAAAAAATTATAATATTACATTTGTGGTGAATTTGTAATAACCTTGATAGCTCACCAAATCATAGGTTTGACTACACTGTTGGCCGTATCAAATGCCTTTCAAAGATCTATGAATAGTTGATTATCATAAGAATGTTTTCTAGAAGTCAACTAAGCATACTACTAATAAATACAGCCCTGTCGACCAACACTACAACTCAGTCAACGGGGGTGCATTTTCAAAATTTCTATTTCAAAATGAAAAAAATCCCCACCTGAGCACTTGATTCCCTGCTGCGTGATCCCATGCAGCATGGATCCACAATGATCGCAGAAAGTCGGCGTCAGATAGGACCATGTTTCCCATTTATGTTTGCTGTCCATCTGAGAGTATAACAATACGCAGTTAGCATAGGATGATCCAAACGGATTTTCAAAATGATACAAATACAAAAGTCTACATCACAAATTTTCCCGTGTTATTTCCAAGTGTTAATCACAACCAAACTACGAAATAAAACTTCCCTACAGACAAAATCACTACAGAATCGTTCCTCCTGTCCAATCCCTGTAAAAACAATCACCTGTCTACAAAAAGAAATTTGATTATTTAAAAGAGGAACTACTACGAATTTAGTTTTTATCATCGAAGGCTGCTCCTATAAGATTGAATTCACAAACTACTTAAAGGTTAGTTCAATCAACAATAATGTTCCCAAAACTACTGACACGAATTCCAACAATGAACAAGACAAGAACACCAAAAACGTCGAGTTTTCAACAGCTTCAGTTCTACAAGAAAACAGAAATATCCCTCTTAGCCGAATCTCTGGGTAAGATATCGCCTGCTGCTTCTACGAAAATTGAATTAATTATTTCAAATATGTACTACTGAAAAATAACTTGAAAAAAAACTATTGAATAGAGAGATTTTCCGCCACTTGTAGATCCTAGGTGGTCTGTGAGGAGTAATGTATCTTGGTGCTGTTAAAAATGTAAGATTCGCGGTCAGTAGCCAAAAATCAAATTTAATTGTCTGTGTTTTTATCCTACATTGTAATATCTCAAATAAATAAATGAATTACATTATTTAGATAACCGTTATCGTTTGCGAAACTCATGTAATGAGCACTGGCGGCTCGTACCCACGAAACAGGTGGAGTGTCCGTATCTTTTACTGGCGACGTGTGTATGTACTGTAGCACTTCACCTTTTTCGTGGGCACGAGCCGCCAGTGGTAATGAGTCTTCAATGAGCTCCAAAAAGATCTTAGCGGCAGAAAAGGAACAATTCGAATTACTTATCAAGCGGCAAGAGTTCAATTGGATTTTTGGACATCTGACCGATAATCGAATAAATTATTAGTTTTATTTAGTAGGTGGTATTACAGCGAGTGTACGACCCAAAACATGTTATATTCAATGCTGAATAATTTCATTAGATGTGGTATGAATGGAGATGAACGTGATGATTTCATCAAGATTGCCAATTGTGTGAGTCATAATAAGTCTTATTGCAGTAATGTGAAATTGTTGGAGTTGAAGTCCTTTAAACTAAGTGATTTTGAAACTACACAAAGTAGAATTAAGAATCGTTTATGCTCTCGGGCTTGGATTCAACAATATTGCAGATCATGAATGGATATTGTAAAAAAATACTGAATTGAGAAAAAATATGTCCCCAATATAGTTTATTTTGATCCTTCAAATGTATAGTCACGTGACACGTTTCCAAAAATTTGAGGAGAGTTTTCATAGAATTGAAGATACTTTTCTTCAATTATGAATAATGTAGAAAATAAAAATATTACTCGTGACAAAACGTTTTCTTAAATCTCTGTGGAGGTTCACCAAGTAGAAAATCTATGGAGCAAAGTAGTTGTTATAACCAACAATGATCAAGTTTGAAGAAATGTTAGTGCGAGAAGAAGACTCTGGAAATCTACTTCTCACAAGATTATTGTCTTATCGGACAGTTTTTTACTTTACTGTTCGCAGTAACATAAGTGAGACACGTACCAGAAGTTGTTGAAAGTCCCAAAGTTGTTTGTTAAGAAAGTATTCGGTCCTAGAGTTTCTAAAAGTGTCCAAAGGGAGTTCTCGAACCAATTTTACGTAGTATGAGATGAATGCAAGTTACAAATACATTTATTCGCTTGTTATAACTTTTTCTAGAGTTTAATCCTGTCATAAGTAATAAAATGACTGCTATCATAGATTTTTTAAATAATGTAATAAGTTATAAGTAATATGTGATGATAAGGAAAACATAAATACTGAAAGGGTACTGTGATTTCGATTGTTATTCATTAACATTGGAAAAAATATTTTAAAACAACATTCTCCCGTTGAAATATTTCATCAAAAATGTTAATAATCCTCAAGTTTTCGTTTCACTGGCAGACTTCAATCGAATCAAGAAAGCATCGAATCAACATGGACGAAAAAGAAAGTAAAAAGAGGTATAGTCTGTTCAAGTACAGAAGACACACTGGCAAGATATGAAAATGACTCCAGATCGGTCATTATTGGTTCAAAAATCATAAATTTGAATGATCAGAATGTTTACTGAAATTTGAGACGAAATTTATAATTTTTTGATCAATATTGACCCCGATGGAGTTACCTTTTCATCTTGCCACAATGTCTTCTTCGCTCGACCAGACCGTTATAATATGGATTTTTTTCTCAAACAACATTCTCCCGTTGAAACGTTTTATAAAAAATGTTGGCAATCCTCAAGTTTTCGTTTCATTTGCAGACTTTAATCGAATCAAGAAACACCCAAAGTCTACCTAGACGAAAAACAAAGTGCAGGTAGCACGCAAGAAGTTGGCTGATCGAATAAGGCGGCTAAAAGGCAGCAAACACCCTGAGTGCCGCAGGGCCCAGACCTCAAAGGCCTCCTGATCCCTGAATCCTGAACTTGTTCTGGGTCTCGTGTGATTGCCACCACCACCACCACCATCACCACCATCATCATCATCATCATCATCAAAGCCTTGCCAAGTCTAGAATACTGGCGTCAAGTTTTCGGCAAGTTGGAGGTGTGGTGAGTGAGTCATCCCTAACTTCGCCGTCGAGTCAGGCGTCCAAATACACTTAGCAAAGTTGAAAGGTAGAGGAGCAATGTTTGTTTGCCGAGTTTTCTTTCACAACTCCTTCTTTGGACGCCTTCTCATTGGATGTCATCTTCAACCATCTCTATGAATGGTAGCAATATCCTATAGCTAATACTGTAGGAAGTATTAGATTCTTATATAATTATCTATAATTTATCTATACATGTTTCAAATATTTTTGTCGATTGACAAAGGACAGTACTGTACACGTTCTGAGCTTGATACAATCCTTATTGAGACTCTTTTTTGTTGAGTGTTATATTCAACCAACTCGATTCAACCAACTTAGGTCGCAATATCCTGGGGATAATACTTAATTCAATTATAGATTTTCACAATATTTTTAGTCGAATCTCACAGGAAATTCTTGACGCGTTCCGAGCTGATGTGAGTAAAGTTGTGCGCTATACAAATAAATTCGTCTCTCCATTAAAACGTGATGTTATTTCCAATTTTTCAGTGTTATTTTGTAACATCTTTATTTAAACACTTCTATCTTTCACACTTGAACTATTTTGTACGACACTGCATTCAATATTTGAATATTAGTTTTATCAAAAACTATTGCTCACATGTGGAGTGGTTTCGGATTTATTGTCCATTTTCAACACAATAAGTGAGTACTATTTTCAATAGATGAGTACTTGTATCTTCTTCAATATCAACTTCTCAAAACTTTAAATTCTTTATTGTTACCCACTATCTCCAGATGGCATCACAAGTTCTTACACCTTTCTTGCCTTTTCTCATCTCACACACCACGTCCACTCTTTTACTGGAGTAATTTCTCAATTTTTTCAAATTTTCAGTCTTTCCTCAAATTTCCTCTATGCCACAATTCTTGTTTGAAACTTCTCTCACATCTTTCTTTTACAATTCCTACTTTAGAAATCTCCTCATTGGATTTCATTTTCAAATTTAAATCAAAATTCTCCAAATGCATACATTTAACATCCCCATACTCTCCCATAATCCTGGTCCTCAATGTCTTTAAACCCAACTTTTCTGATTACTTGCTCTCTCTTTCCTATCATCCTTTACACCACCCACACGCTTTTCCATTCTTCTACATCTCTCAAATCAACTTTTCTACTTTTTCACCCTCTCTCCCTTACTAATCCCACTTATTTCGGAGACGCTACACCTGACGCGAACAAAAGTGGCGGTTGGCCAAAGTCTATTTATTGAGTTTAGCTATGTCAGGACAGTCTGAAAGTGGTCTACGACAGCGGAACGGGTTGGCTGTCATCGTTGATGACTTTATATGATTTGAAGATCGCTCTCTGATTGTCCTGACAGAGTTGAGAATTGATAACACAGATTCGCCAATTGCCAATCTTGTTGGAATGTGCTATATAACATCTGCCTGTTTTTCGGCTGGTTGCGAAGCGGCCCCGAGGGAGGGAGACAGGGTCGCCCGCCATGGATCTCTCTCACCTTTTCGACAAGCTTGCGAGATTTTTCATCAAGTATTTGTCCCCCGGGGGCACGCCTCAAGCTCTGCCACCCCCCTCCATCTCCTAATTCGCACTTCTGGCTGCCAAGCGTGAATTTTCGCCTCGTGTCAACGCCGAATCAATAAACCGCCCTAAAAATCGGCTGCGTTTATAGATTTCCAAAATGTTCTCGAACGCGGATCTCTATACTTTCTTATAAAGTAGTTGAGATAGGCCTATTTGAGTTAGGAGAACTGCCTAGAATAAAGTTTTAACAGATCATTGATACAAATTTTAAATTTCAGATACATTGTTTTTATCGACTGCGTTAATAGATTTAAAAAAAAAATTGATCGCGAATACATGTATTTTCTAGAAGATATTTGAGTTGGGAGAACTTCCCAGAAAAATAATTTCTCAATTGATTGACTGAGTTTATAGAGTTCCCAAAATATTCTACTTGAAATTCACTACTTCGTAGTAGCCAAGACATAGAGGGAGATGAAAATAATCCAACAATGTTGTTACATCATGATTTATGTAAGATACAGTACATAGTTCCTACTTAAATGTTATTGCATTGCTGTTGGGTTATACTGTATATAACGTACAATATATAAATTGATATATCAGTTCTATTATCTATTCTATATCAGTTATTGATACAGTACATAGTTCCTACTTAAATGTTATTGCATTGCTGTTGGGTTATACGTACAATATACAAATTGATATATCAAGTTTGATGATTTATCATAACCTTGTTTTGATGTGTTGTGAAAATTGGTAGAGGAGCAGTTTTGGGCATCTGCCTGTTGCACTCGCCTATATTTGTATAATTATTATTGAATAAATGAATAAATATTCAAATTCTACTTCAGATCCACGGTTCAAACTTGGTTTAAATCAATATGGAAGTGAATATGCACCTTTTTTATTCAACAAAAGTAATTTAATTAATTCAAGATTCATAATTGAACGGAGAATATCAGCCAAATATAGATAGTGGATCTACAGTTTGAACTAAATTGGAAGCGTATTTAGTTGGGTTAGTTCAAATGGAAAAAATGCGTAACTCCTGGATAAAAAATATACGAGAATTATAAATTGGAATTTTGTATTGAAGAATGATTGTGATACCCATTAAAAAAAAAAATTTTTTTTAAGGAAACTTCCTAAAATGATAATGGAGAATAATAATTGGGAGTACTATGATTCTGATATCATGATTTTGATAACAATTTTCGGTTGGAATTTCTATTTCAGTCAACAATGTTGCATACATTGTTATGAACCTGTTACACTATGGAAATAGCGACCACTATTATAGATCCTTTCAGGAACAGGCTATATATGGTCAGTGCAATTTATTATGCATCAGACAGTCCAGAATTCAATTATCTGACTGGCGATTAATTAAGTTGACCAGAAGCGGGACAGACCAACATTATAATCTGTCCAAGCAAAGAAGACATTCTAGCAACATGGGAAAATAACTCCAGCTCGGTCAACAGTGGTTCAAAAATCACAGATTTGTTCTCAAATTGTAGGTAACATTCTGCTTTATAATTTAAGACAAAATTTATAATTTTTGTACCAATATTGACCGAACTGGAGTAATTTTCCCATCTAGCCAGAATGTCTTCTCTGCTTGTACAGACTATACCTTTTATCTCGTCTGTTGAACAGCTGTTTGATTTGAACGTTAATGGTTTGAATTTAAACACTAGAATTGGTGAATGAAACATAGGCTTGCTTGACATGTGTATGATGCACTAGCTGTAATACATTGTCATCAATGTATGCATGATTGAAAATTGAATTGGTAACTAATGGAAAGTCTGGTTGGTGACATATAAGCGAATGAGGTGGAGCTAATGGATTGACAAAGATGGATCGTGTCTATTATTGATTGTAATTGTGATCAATCTGGTCCTGACAATGAGCCACAATTATTTATTGAATTCAGTGTAACCAAACACCAATTTCGAATGTTTGTTGGGATTTGAAATGGGATATTATTAATTGCTTTCAATGCAGTCTGGAAATGGGCCACAGTTATTGAATTGGGTGTAACCAAACACTAATTTAGAAGGTTTTGTTCCATCAAATGCTAACCATACCTGTGGTTGATGGGTATTCAAATTTGATTATTATTATTATTATTATTATTATCGTATGGCTCATTTTGTGGGGAGTTCCGAAGAAGTTCCACAGCCGACATAACCACAATTTCCCATGTCGAGAAATTATTGTGGTAGTTCTTGACATTGAACAAAGTTATTGGAATTTTGGTGAATTTCTTCAAATTTCATAGAGCCAAACACAAAAATAACATTCGAAGCACTAATCCACGATCGGAAATTATTGAATTTTGAAAGAATTTAGAGCACGAAATTTTCACATCACAATTTTGCCATGGCAACCGATTACTTATTTGATCATTTATTCAAACAATACGGTACACAGGGATGAATGTTGATAAACTGAAACTGTAGTTCTCAAAAAATGGAAAGGATGGGTGGAGAATGTGTAAAAGAGTTTGAAAGTCATTCTATGGTCAAAGAATCTGAAGAAAGTTACAAAACTCTTAAGATACTTCTCACGAATGGAAACCGTTACAACCGCTACCAGACGGTCTTGTAATAAACTAAACCCCATATAAAACTAAAAATTAACCTCCTCTTTCCTACAAATGAATCCCTAAATAATACAAGCCTCATGTTCAAAAATCATTTCCTATTCGATAAGAATCTTACTTACTACGAGTACAAATTATTACAAATTTGTAAAGCAGTTGTGAAGGTAATATTCTAGTAGTTATTCATATTGAACAATATTTCCATAGTCTTACATATTTTTCGACTTTTGCTATTTTTGATAAATCTGTGGTTCAACAATATCTTGTCTTTTCATTAATTTATTCATTAAAAATTCTTTTCCTATTTGCCAAAAATCAATCCCTCTCAATATTCATATTCAATTTGTCGCAAAATCAATCCCTCCCATGTAATAGATAACCTCAAACTCTCCCTCACCAATCTCCACAAACCAATGACAATACATTCCCAACTCCAACAATTCAACCGGACTTCTTTGGAAAGTGTATTAAATCCAGATAACTGGCTCAATTTTATCCGGAAACTTATGAGCAGAACTCTATCGACTACCGGCCAAGGATGCGTGATCTGCAGTTACAAAAGAACTCTTATCTAAGTTACGAACAAAGAAACAATTGAACGTGGAGAAGGAATGGAACAATAGGGCCGCTATTGACCTTAGACATTGACTTGGAGGCCCTTCAACAGAATAAGGTACACAAAATCAATGGACGGACCAATTGGACGTCGGGGAAAAGAGAAATGTCTTGAAAGTTTCAGTAGGATTCGTTCTCGACTTCTCCAAACACAATTCAGCTGTGAAAAATGGTCAAAATTCGGCTTCTAGATGACTTTCCATTATTCATTCCGCTGGCAGCGAGATGTTGTGAGCTGTTTTCCGACTTTCATCGGTATTACGATGCCACTCCAGCTCAGTGCCAATCTAATTTCATACATTTTAAATTCAGCTCCATTATTTTTCCTGGACAAAAATTGCGACGATTAGGATTTGATCAAACTTTGAAAAGTCGACTTGCTCAAGCACAGTTGACGCAATTAACGTTATACAATTGTTACACGGTTTTACGTTACAAAACGTTTATGTTTTGAGTTACACGGTATGTGTGCTTCTTGTGCGCTCCAACAGCTTAATACGAATATGTCAGCTAGCCATGCCTAGGTAATGGTTTTGAAATCAGAAAAGGTAATACTGTACAGAGATGCTTTACTTCAGCTGTTAGCAGCTGTCAGCGAATAGTATTAGAATGAACCTATTACGAAGTAGAACGACATTTTACGTTTTTCATCGCAAAACGGACTACAAATGTAAAACTACCACTGACAAAACTAATTATTCTAACAGAGGGATTGCCACCGAGAATAGTTATGAATTAATTAAGGGAAAGAATGATCATGAAAAAGCGTTGTAGCCAACTGGGGGATAACTCGCGTGATCCGAGAACCAATTCGTAACTATTCCCAAGAGATTACTACTTATCGATCCCTGGGAAAACCCATATTCATCAGGCCATAGCCTGATCCCCCCGGAACTATAGCCTGTCCAAGTAAAGAAGACATTCTGACAAGATGGGGAAATGACTCCAGCTTGGTCAATATCGGTTCAAAAATTATAAATTTTGTTTTTAAATTGTAGGAAACATTCTGATCTACAATTTGAGAACAAATTCATAATATATGAACCAATATTGACCGGGAATGACTCCAGCTTGGTCAATATTCGTTCAAAAATTATAATTTCTGTTTTTAAATTGTAGGAAACATTCTGATCTACAATTTGAGAACAAATTCATAATATATGAATCAATATTGACCGAGTCATTTCCCCATCTTGCCAGAATGTCTTCTTTGCTTGCACAGACTACATCAAAACATTCGACAAGCATGTCCATTGTTGGCTGGTTTCTTGTTTCCACTAATAATTCAGTCAGTCAGTGTTCGATGGCGAGCACTTACTTTCAGTGGCGAGCGACCTGCACTCTCCAAGATTAGACTGTACCAGTGCCACATATAAATCGTCACATGCTATTGCCGACGCTCCACTTCACGGCCAGGTAACCTTGAAAAATGAATTGGACCTTGAAGAGAGCTGAATCGTAGCTTTGATTGAATTGAACCTATCAGTCGATCCATTTCATGGCTAGGTAACCTTGAAAAAAATTGGATGCAAACGTAACCTGTTTGGGATTTTATCAAAATTGGGAATAGAAGACGATTTGGACCGTGTTTTCTACCTTGAATTGATTTTTTTTCTACATAAATAGAAATAGATTGGAGAACTAGATTGAAGATCAGACAGCATTGAACATTGCAACCAAGACAAAGTAGGTAGCCTTCAAGCGGATTAAGTTCGAACTTGAATTTTATTTATTGGAGTTATTGTGTCAGTGATCGCAATAGTAAATTACAGGGTTTTTTAATTCAAGGATGTGAGAAAATAATAATTATCTGGTATATGGTATTTGATTCCATCAAAATTTATGGAAGAGAAACAGAATATTTCAATCAAAGCTTAAATTCAAATGATCTGATCTGAGGGAATGGGCTTCGACCCATAAATTAATTTGAACAATAAACCAATCAAGATTGAGTAATCTGAATTAGAACGATCCCATAGTTTAAAATAATAATAATTGGATCGAATTACATTCAACTCTTATTATAAATTCCACACTGCATTAAAAAGTTAAGTAGATTCTATCCATTCACATTCCATACAAATTTATGCAAGAACACAAGAAGAAACAATGCTGGAATAAGCTGCTTCGTGATTGGAAAGTAAACGCCCCACAACAAGTATCTAGGCTCCGCCCCCAACCAATGACATGGCTTCTTCAAACCGGCTGACTCCGCCTATCTAGTCATCGTCCGTGATAACTTATGTTTTATAATTTTTTAAAATCTATTATTATAATGATCATGGATTCATGAAATTCTCTAGTGAAAATGAACTCTATAATTCTGATTAGATAAATCTATATTCCAATGCCCATTAGAACTGTGATAAGAGATTTGTTCTAATTGCTGTTCAGTCTATTCTAAACTGTTGTGAAGCTATTGGAAGCTTCTAAATGCGAGAAATAATTTATAATCTTTCACGCTTATAATCTAATACCTCACTCGCTTACAAAGATAATAATCCATCATGTACACATGATATGCACCTGTAAAATAATTCATCAATATTGCAAAGCATAATGTAAGCTTATGAAAGTGTATAATACACAGATAACCTCCTTAGATTAATTTGCAATATAGACAAGCAGTGAAACCTACAGTGTAATAACATTAGACCGCCGAATAATTCCATTGAGAAAGTCATCAGATCAAACCTGTAAGAGTGAGAGAGAGGAAAACATATCCGACCTATGAGTGAGAGAGATGGAAAAATTTTCACCAGAAAAAGTGAGAGACGGAGTATGCTAAAGCACAAAAGCAGAAGATTTCCATAGCAAACAAGCACAGCATGTGTTAGTTGGTTAGGCAGTGCTGCAAAGTCTGTTCAAGCAAAGAATACATTCTGGCAAGATGGAAAAATGACTCCTGCTCCATCAATATTCGTTCAAAAATTATAAAATTGGTCTGAAATTGTAGATCAGAATATTTTATATAATTTTAGACTCAATTTATAATTTTTGTACCAGTATTGACCGAGCTAGAGTCATTTTCCCATCTTGACAAATGTCTTCTTTGCTTATACCTGTACAGTGTATAGTACAAATCCCACAGGACTTCAGCAACTTACCGTTCTCACACATGTTAATACCATTGATAATGGATGTAGATGGGCCTCTCTATAAGGATACGTTTGTGAATAAATTTGAATCAAGAAGTTGTTTGGGTTGCTTGTTAAAACAAGGGAAAAGTGATCCTCGAAGAAGAGCATGATCTTTGGAGAATTTACGAATAATAAAGCTCACAAAAAACGTTGAGAATCGAAGATCCTGATTATTAACATGATCAAATACTTTCGTGTCAACGAAAAAAACAAAATGAAATTTCAACACATAACGAGGTAAATGAGGAGATTCTTTTCGAGAGAGGATAATGTAGAAATGATGGGTAGATTTGTAAATTGAATAGAAAGTAAATCATGGATTATGGATTTTGTACGATTCTGAACAAAAATTTGTAGGCTAAATAGAGATTTCTCAAAGAAATTTTCCACTTATGAGAGAAAGACGATAAAGATTTTTCACTAGAACACTTCAAGCTAACTAAATATTTTCGTTTTACTTAATTTGCTTTTGTAACTTATTCGACTGTACTTTGTGGAAGCATTGAACTATTATCATATAGTCTCTCCAAGCAAATAAGATATTCTCGCAAGATAAATTTCCGCCAATTTCAATTTCGGTCAATATTAATTAAAAAATTATAAATTGTAGACCAGTATTTTCCTACACATTTGAGACCAAATTAATAATTTTCGGTCTATTATTGACTTAGCCTCCATTTCCCATCTTGCCAGAATGTCTTCTTTGCTTGGACAGGCTACAGCAGCCCACTAGGAAACATCAAAATCATTCCCCTATTACAGAACATTTTTTTCATTTATCATTCAGTCCTTGTAGTCAATTATTATTGGATGAAAAATCTTTCAACATATTTTTCCTGAATACAATACAAAGGTCCACTTGCAAAGTGAAACTTTCAAGATGATTTCACTCAAGATCGATCTTAAAATTTGTTTAATTTTGTGCCATATAAGACACCATAAATTATTAGTATTCTCATGCGGTGATTAGTGTTAGCAAGGCAGAAGGCATTTGTTAGCTGTTATTGAAATAAGATGTTATTTACATAGAATTGCAGAAATATTTGTCACTCAGGAAATAGACATGGTGGAATAAGGAAAATCCTTATAAGGAAAGTTGGATTGCGAAATAAATTTTCTAAAAATGTCGGGGAAATTCGATCACTTAACTCTATATTGAAAAAAATTTTTTGAACTTTTGACAGCTCATGACAAAAAACCAACCAATCATTATTGAACAGTGAATAAGGGAGAATGATGGAAATATCATTGAATTATGAAACAAAATTCAATTAAGGAATTGGAAATTAATGGAAGTGAGATCTTTGGGATCTTCTATTGATTTTCCGAGTAAGTTCTGAACAAGAACCTAAAGTGAAAGCTATCTTATGGAAAAATTGTAATACGGAAAATAATTATAGAAAAGTGGATCACTTTACAAGTGACGCCTGAGATATTGAACAATAACTTCAACGCGAACTGTATTCTTCAAATGCACCAAGTCAAAAAAAAAAAAAAAATGAAAATACATATATTCACATTCTTGCATGCATAAAACGCGTAACATAACTAACCGATTATTTATCTCTGAATTAATAGGTTTCTATAAGATTCCAACAGGCGGAAAACACCAAAAACGTCTATAGAAAACACAGAAAAAAATGACACCGACTGATCATAGAAATCCAAAAAACATCACATGCCAAATATTGATAAAACGTTGAACTTTCTTGCATCACATCCAGGCCAAATGCTTTTCAACAACTAGCTTTTTTCAAAATTAGTTTGATATTATTACTTATTGTTTGAATTTTAGTATTTTCAATGTTTATTGAAATGTTTTAAGAATATTTATTCCAATAATAAAGTGGTAATAATTATTGAAGAAATATTATTGATTGAGATTGTAACACAGGTTTCAAGGTTTTATCAATATTATTTGACATTTTCACCACGATTTAAATATTTTGTGTTTGTTGAGTTGATTTTACGGCTTTGATTCTAATCTCTACTCGCTTTAATTAAATTATTTCTCAATGTTAGAATTTGATGCTTGTAAAGGTGATTAAATTCCTGCAACGGTTGTTATCTAAATCGGCTCTTTTGAATTTTTCCATCAGATTTAGCCTACACGCCAAGATAAGTTCCAGTTGAATTTAATAAAATTTATTATGTTTGTTATAATTAAAATTTCTTCCATGATTGATCATTTTCCAAATTGACGAACATGCATTTAAAAACTCAAGAAAATTCAATTATTTATGTGTATATTGAATTTTATACTAGTTATTTTAATGACTTTTTGCAAGCATTTTACGGTTTTAATATCAATATCCAATCACTTCCATGATAAGATTTGTCTCTTTCCATGATTATTATTATCGAATACACCGAATAAATTCCGAATTTTTGAGATTTATTACAGGCTAAGAATCGAACTCAATAGGTTCAGTAAGTATCATTTGGTTCACTAACAATTTTAAATTGAATCCACCTACTGATTGTAAACTATTAGATAGTATAATTTGTGCTCTTATTCAATTTATTCATTATTTCAATTTTTCCGATTTATTCCGAAATTTTTCCCGATTTTCAATTTATTTCCTTTAATACAATCCGGAATTTTACCAAAATGTTGAGCTAATTTTTACCTAGGGCAAGTTTTTGAAATTTTAGAAATCCTTTAATTTAGGAAAAATGCAAGCATACACTAGACTTCATTGTATGGCTAGTACAGCACTATGTTATCCACGTCTAGTGTACGTCCACCTTTTTCCTTTTCTACAACTTCCAAATTCAATAAAACAAGCTCCCAGATTCCATTTATCGGACACAGTCCTTTAATTTAATGACCCCGTGATGAGTGATGAAACATGCCAGTGATTCAATATAATGAACAACATCAATATGGAGAGAGTTGGTGACAAACATGCACACCCGTTCGTTCCTCCCCCCCCCCCCACCCGGATTTTGGTACACAATAAACTTGGGGGGGGGGAAGGTTTGCAATAGGGTTCCCCGGGTATAAATATAGAGGGGGTGAAATGAGGTAGCCCACAAAATGTTGATACACGAAATTAGATGGCCGAAAAAGTAAACATCAAATTTTCCTCCCCCTGTGTGAGGGGAAAGGGGAGGGGGTTTGAGGGTTGTTTATTAGCGACAAGCCAAAGGACGAAACAACAGTGACATAGAGAGAGAAAGATTGAGAGAGAGCGGGAGAAAGAGAGAGAGAGTAAGTGAAACAGCTTTGCACAGTTGCACACGTCAGTAGTACAGGCATTAATAATTTTTGAGACAGTGAGAGAGAAGAGAGAGGCAGAGAGAGAGAGAGAGAGTGTGTGTTGCTGAGAGAGAGAGAGAGACTACCTTCGCACTGCATGCCTTGATGGATGACGCCATAGAGTAAGGAGCCACAGTGATCGCAGAACGTTGGACTGCCATAGGTATGAGTCTTGAACTTGTGCTTGGTCCTCGTTGCCTGATGCAAAAACGCAGCCGGATTAATATTATCATAATAACTCATTGATCAGTTAATAATCACTTGATATCGTTGAGAAAATTGCTTAAAACTCTACAAAATTAAGATAAGTGGTAGGAGTACATTAGTATAGTCTACAGGGATAACCTTATTTTAAATTTCGAATTCTGGGTTGAGTTTAATAATCACTTGTTATGGGATGGAAAAATAGCTTGAAACTCTACGTCTACAATATTACAAATCAATAAATGGTAACAGTAGTAGGCTATAGTATCCAGGAACACCTTACTCCTAATTTCGAACTCCGGGTTGACTTTAATAATCACTATTGTTATCGTGGGGAAAATTGCTTAAAACTCTACAATATTACAAATCAATAAAATGGTTACAGTAGTATAGTATCCAGGAACACCTTCCTCCTAATTTCGAATTCTGGATTGAGTTTAATAATCACTTTTTAGGAAAAAAACGTAGGAAAAATTGCTTAAAAATCTACAATATTATAAATAAAAAAATTGTGGTAAAAGTTGAATATAGCAGCCATTGTGCTATTTATTTCAAATTTCGAAATCTGGGTTGAGTTGACTACAAAAATAAATTAATTATTTCCATCTTTCGTAACATTCTTTGAAAGTTTACAACATTACAAATATAGTATCACTGAAATAGTATTCAGGGACAACCTTATTTCAAAATTTCGGGATCGGGGTTGGGACCTATAAAAATTAGTTGATTATTTCCATCTTTGGTAACATTCTTTGAAAGTTTACAACATTTTTTTCAAGTTTACAAATAAAAAGGTAGCATAGAACCCAGGGACATTTTATTACAAATTTTGTTTCCATGGTTCATCTATTATCATTGTTATCATGCCTAAAATAAAAAAGAGTGGCATAACTTCCAGGGACTGAATGGCTTAGAATCCGTTAAAACCTTTTTTCTTTTTCCATGGGAATAAGTATTATTAATTTGGTTTATTGATTGTGAAGACAAGACGTTCTCCACTCAAATAATGTTGGAATAGTGGAGCAAACATTTGGTAATAACTTGTTTGCATATTTTGATACTGGATTACTTTGATATTCTGATACTGTAGCATAATTTCTAGGGACTGACTTCGCATTCATGAAATAACTGAATAATATTAGGATAGTGAAGCTAAATATTGAGGAACAGATTGTTAAAAAAAAAGTTCACTAAATGGATGGAATCAAGGGAGAATAGCTCGCGAATATTTGAAATTGGATAGTCTGCGCTCTTCTCAACTATCTCTCAATTATTTCGCTAATCAAACATGAAAATTTCCCCAAATGTAGGTGAACAATGGATGACTTTGCATCATGACACACCGAATCAGTGCGAAATCTAATTCCACCAAAGTTATTTTCGATCGAAACTTCGAGAGCACAGTAGCATTCCACATGCATTAGTGAGCCTTAATGGATCAACAAATTTGGATTGAAACCCAGTTTAAATT
This sequence comes from Sogatella furcifera, assembly GCA_017141385.1. Classification (NCBI taxonomy): domain Eukaryota; kingdom Metazoa; phylum Arthropoda; class Insecta; order Hemiptera; family Delphacidae; genus Sogatella; species Sogatella furcifera. Next base: position 21,198,384 of record CM029555.1, read on the forward strand.
CAAACTCCACATCACATAAAACTGTATGACTGTATCACGGACAATAACTATTTCTCACAATTATTGAATTTGTATAAGCTAAGGGTCTTAAGCAAATTAATTATTTATTTGGTTATCACCCACAATCAAGTATAGTTCGTACAAACTAACAAGACACTTCATAACAATACACTTTTCATTGTAACGGCGTGTCTTCTCAGCTTGCGCTAACTACACCTGAATCGGTTGGTTGATTGAAAAACCAATCAGAAGAGAATCTGTCTTTTTTCGTAAAAGTGATTTGGTTCAAAAATTGGCAATCAAAAATCTTTCTATCTTCAAATATTTTCATTTTCACCGTAGGATTGCATCTAGAGAAACGGCTGTATTAAAATTTGAAAGACTTGGGAGATTAGTTATCAGGAGAAATAAAAAAGATATGTCAACTGCAAGTCTCCAGCAGATAAATATCTCATGTGTCCCACGATGACAACAAGTGAATCTGTTCACAAATCCGTATAAACCGAATTGTTTGGGATTTTCTTTTCACCCGCACATTTCAAAATGGACAAGCCGATAACTGTTGACAGCTGGTTTCAATATTTCAAAATATCTATCTCGCGAATTCCATTCCATCCTCTATCAGTATACAGGCACAACGAAACCATTAATTACTAGAATGCGTGTATGCGTGGGAGTGAATGGTCGTTATATGAACCGAGGTAAAGTAGTGAATATACCGACATTTTATTTAACCTTTCACATTTGCGAGAGTGCTGTATGAACTCGGAACGCATCAGTGGAAGCTTTCCAGAGAAAATTGAAAATGTATTCTGATTGAGCTTTCAAAGTTTGATCTCGGGAACTTGATATTTGATACTGTTGTGAAATGTGCTCAAAGGGACTTTACTCAAGGGATGAAAGTCTTCACATTCTGATAAATCTAGATTTTCAAAATAATTTCTAATCATTGTTCTTAATTTGTTCATAGTATTCCTTATTTGTTATTATTCCCTACCATTTTTTATCTTTTTGCTACATTTTCTCCTTTTTTGTAGACATTTTTCAAGCACTGATAAGAATGATTTAACTACTTGGAAACATTTTGACAGTTTTATAATATTCTCAAAAATTGGGGGATCACGGAAGGAACAATTTGGATGTGTATTGTAAATGTAATGTGATGAATTATTGTATGAGATGAATACAAACCCCATTAAGAGATGCAAGTAACCCCATGATACATACATAACATGTTTTGTGTAATAATACAAACATAGAAATCAACATATATAAAATATTGTTAGAATGTATTGAAATGAATGAGGTTATAGCCTGAAAAAGAATTGAATTTATACAAATTAGTGAATGCTAAACAATTCGATAATAACTGGTTTGATACATCTTTGAGCTTAAATTAACGAACATTGGGATGGTTGTCTATCAATAATCTATAGTCCAATCATAATCATATATTCCAATCATGATCTACATAATTCACAGTATGTGTAGCATTGAATCATAATTTACAATCCATATTTGTAACGGAATTTGAGTTGAAATCACTTATAATTAACAAAAACTATCTTATAAGCAATAATGCACCAAGGTCCTGATGTAAATACATTCTAACCATGAAGTTCTTCAAACATAGACTACAAGAAAAAATTTCAAAAGAAAATAAGTGGATACTGAAAAAATATGGATACAATATTGATTGAATGTAACTCAATTTGCCAACTCTCTAGCCAGTACATAAATAAATTCATGTTGAAAAGTAATTCAATAGTTCACACACGATATGAACGTGAAAATTACCTCGATTGTTTATTGTTCTATTCTCATAAAAGTAATAATATACACGTATGTTCATGAAAAAAAACTCTTAAAACTTCTCTAAGCCTTTATTTCATTCAACTGCATTATTCAATTCTACTATCTCAGTATGGAGAAGTATCAAATAAATTTTATCCTAGGGTGAAGAATGCTGAGGAGATGTGGATGAGGAGAGTTATCGACATGTCATGTCACACAGACATCTGTATCCGAGAGATGATTTTTTGGATGTGAGAGCCTGGTGGTTATTGATAGAGATGAGGTGACAGAAGGATGATAGCATCTTTGGATGGTGAGAAAAGGTTGAACGGATGAAGAGTGACTGCTTAAAACGGCGGCAGGATGGAAGGGGTAGGGGAGGTGTAAGCGGAATAATTGAGAAATAAAGGGAAGTGACGGGGCAAGAGTGAAAAGGATAGGAGAATTTATAGAAAAAGAAAAAAGATTATGATGGGGAAGGAGGAAAGAAGTAGAAAAAGAGAAGGAGAAAAATAAGAAGAATGTGAGAAGTGAATGTGGCTGGATAGACGAAAGAAAGGAGAAAGAAAGGACAAAAACTAAAAAGAAGAAAAAGCAAGAAGTGAATGTGGCAGGATAGGCGAAATAAAGGAAAGAAGAATGGAGGAAAACTAAAAAGAAAAGCAAAAATGAGCAATAAGTGGATGTGGCAGGATAGGCGAAAGAAAGGGAAGCAGGAGAAAGGACGAAAACTAAAAAGAAGAAGGAATTAGAAAGGAGGAGGAGGAAGATTGAATGGAATAGAATAAGAAATATGGATAGGAGAAGAGGAGGTAGAGGAGAAGAAGGAGAAAAGACGGTAGCAGAATAGGAGAGAGTGGGAAATGCAAAAATTAAGACTAAAGAGGTGAAGACAAAAAGAATAAGAAAAAGAAAAAGAGGATAGAAGAAGAAAGAGAAAGAAGAAAAAAAGGAAAACAGGAAAAACTAGAGGGAAGAGATAAATGTAAAGTTTGCAGGATAAAGAGGAGGAAGAACCCAAAAACAAAAAAGATGGAGAAATGAGAAAGAAAAGAGGAAGAGGAGGAGAAGGAGGAGGAGAAAGAGTAAGTCAAGTAACAGAAGCAGGATAGAAAGGACGTGGAAGAGCAAGAGTGAAGACAAAGAAGAAAAAAAGGAGGAGGAGGAAGAGGAGGGAGGAGGAGAAGGAGTAGTATGAGGGGGGAAGGAGTAAGAGGAGGAGATGGTGGAGAAGGAGGAAGAGGAGGAGAAAAAGGAAGAGAAAGAGTGAGTCAAGTAACAGCAGCAGGATAGAAAGGAGGTAGAAGAGCCAAAGTAAAGACAAAGAAGAAGAAAAAAGGAAGGAAGAAGAGGAGGAGGAGGAGAAGGGTAAGGATGAGGAGGAGGGTGAGGAGTAGGAATAGGGGGAGGAGCAGTAGTAGGAGGAGTAGGAGGAGGAGGTGGAGGAGGAGGAGGAGGAGGAGGTGATAGAGTTGGAAAAAGGAGCACGAGTTGGAGTAGGTCGGAAGGAATGATAAGGAGAGTGGTTGGGAGTTATGCAATATTTTAGGTGTCAAAGCAGTGAGATGGATAGGGCCCGCAAAGCAAAGTGACGGTCATAGTCATAGCCCGCCGCCACTATACACTGAATACACCGGCAATAAATGGATGAAGAGAGCTGCTATGCTGCTTCATACTCACAGAATGGAGAGACGAAAACTTTGAGATGATAGAACGAGCAAAATGTGGAAAGGGGGAACAACAAGCAGGAGTAGTAGTAGCAGTGATACTAGTAGTAGAGTCTGTCCAAGCAGAGAAGACATTCTGACAAGATGAGATAATGACTCCAGCTCAGTCAATATTGGTTAACAAAATTATAAATTTGGTCTCAAATTGTAGGAAACATCCTGATATACAATTTGAAACCAAATTTACAATTTCGAAGCCAATATTGACCAAGCTGGAGTCATTTTCTCATCTTGCCAGAATATCTTCTTTTCTTAAACAGACTATGGCGGAAGAGTATTACTAGTTATAGTAGAGGAGTAATACTAGGAGAGGGTGGTAGTGAAAAGTTGAGGTATAGTTATAACTATATGATGTTCAATTTTGTATATATTTGGTTGTTAAGTAGTAATGAGAAGCATAGAGAAGTATTTGAAAGCATTATTGTAGTAATGATAAGTTGTGAAGTAATGACTTTGTTTGTTATTTTATTTTATACATCTTTCGCTAATAAAGAGCCGTTGAAAAAAAAATATCAGAAGGAATGAGGCAAAGAGAATGGTTGAAAATAGATTAAAGGTGAAGGAAGATGCAGTAGTGGGAAAGAAATATCAGAAGGAATGAGGTGAAAGAGAATTGTTGAAAATACAGTAAAGATGGAATAAAATGTATAAGTAGTATTAGTAATATAGTACATGTAATGTACTAGTATTAGTAATATTAGTAATTCAGTTAGTGAATGTAGAATGGTGGGGGAGGGAGACAGGGCTGAAGGAGTAATGCATGTAGAAAAGGAAGGAAGGAGATGTTAAGTAGTTATCGGACTTGAAGTCCGTAATAAGGAAGAGAAGCAAGAGAAGTGTAGCTGTCTTCAGACGAGTGTTTTCGATACGCTGTGATGATACAGAGTCCAAAATTGATACAGATAAGAAGCTCCTTGATACGAGAAATTTACAGCATTTTTTCTAACGGTAAGCCCACACGAGCTTTTAGGCTTATGAATGGGTAATGAGAAGGGTGATGACGATGATGATGAGGGACGACGACAACTTTGGAAGGTGTAAAAGAGGATGGGGAGAAGAAACGAAAAAAGAAGAATAAGAAGAGGAGCAAGAAAAAAGAATAATTAAAAGGAATATGAAGAAGATAACTCATGAAGCTGAAATGAGAAGAGAAAATTTATGAAGAATGACAGCGGAAGAGAAACTGGAGATGTGTGTATGCGTAAAGTGGGAGTGACATAAATTATTCTGGCTTGACTGATAGCTGGGAAAATCGAGCGTAGTAGATCAAGATTTTCACTTCTGGAGTCATCTTGAGATGAGATTGAATACATGAGCTTGTCAGACAAATACAAATGATCCAGTGGCAAATTCCAGTGCACAAAATTGTTCCGATTTGAAGGTCTCACTTGAAATATCACACAACTAGACCTTGCTCATTCTGCGCAGGCATCTCAACTTACACTTTCCACTTACAATGATGGAAACTACATTATTTGTCTTCTTCATCACTTCTAATAGAGGATATTTATTCATTTTTTCTTTCAAATGAATAAATATCCTTTATTAGAAGAGATGAAGAAGTACAAGTGATGAAGGATAGAGTACAATAAATAGAAAAAAGAAAAATTTCCATAATTTTAGATAACTTTGGTTGATAGATAACTTCAACAATAGAAAACTTGACTAATAAAGTTAACTTAAATTATAGATAAAGAGACTTGCGCTTAGTGAATGACTGTCATGAATGCTTATTTCTGTCAGAACAGTCATCGTGCGGTCTGCGAGAACATATAGAATCCACTGGCGGCTCCTACCCATGAAACAGGTGAAGTGCCCGTATCTTCTACTGTTCAGCACTTCGCCTGTTTCGTGGGCACGAGCCGCCAATGATAGAGTCAAGAGTGATCTCATCTAAACCGTTCCACAACCGCAGACAGCTCTCAGACTGTCCTGACTGAGAACTAATAACAGTGATTTCAGCATTGCTGTGACTTGTTTATGTCGTGGCTAAAACAAAGCCACTCCAGTCGCACACACACACACACACATTCAGAGCTTTTGTTTATCTCGTCTCAAGCCATCGTGAATGGACTATAGAGAGAGTACAACTCTATCCTAGAAGCTGTCAATTTTTCAATTGGTAAGTTTTACTAATAATTGCAAAGTATTACCTTGATAGAAAATTGCGAGACAAAAGGAGACAGTCCTTGACTTATCTTGAGCCAAGTAGAAGGAAAATACAGTGGATTGATTTTAAATTTTAATCCATCAGTGCAACAAATTATGAATGATCGTTCATCAGAACTAATCATCCATACTTAATTAATATTTCAGTAAGTACAATCTACTCCTAAATAATTATTAGTCCACTTGAACAACAGGGAATTATTCCACCCAAGAAGAGGAAATGTTAAGAAGATTGTATGAAGGAGAAGCTTTAGGGGAAGCAATTAAATGAATGGATTTTCCTCTAAGGGCTGAGGAAGTAAGGATGAAATGAAGCTGGATGATCATGGATGATTGAGTTGGACGTTGAGAATAATTAATTAATTCCGGCTCAGGAGATGACGATAAGAAAGACAAGAAGAGAAAGAACAAGGATAAGAAGAAGCGAAAAGGTTGATTGAATATGATGGAATTCATAAAGACAAAGTTCTAGGAATACGTGGACAATAAGTGAGAAAGAGGCGCAAATATTGAAAAGGGCGGGAAAATTGAAAAAGGGTTGAAAGCTTTGAAACCAGAATTTATTAAGGATTCGTGTGAAATTTTGACAGATAAGAATTGAAAAAAGAAGAAAACGTCAGGAGAAAGAGGATGAAAGGGATAAGAAAAAATGGACAGAAACAGTAGAAAAATATGATAACAGGTAAAAAAGGGGAAGGAAGATGAAAAAAGGGGAAGAAAATTGAGTTGGAAAAACGAAAGATGCATCAAGTGATGAGGGGAGCTAATACAGACGGATGGCAGGCAAAACAAAATATGAAAAAGATAATAAGAAGAACAAGAAAAAGGAGGGACGAATTCGGAGAAGATAATCGGGTTTAAAAAAATGAGAGATGCATAAGAAGGTATAAAAGGAGCTGTTAATAAAGTAATGACTTGTACAGTAATAAAGTACAATTAGTAAAGTAACAAAGGTACCACTGGCGGATCATGCTCACGAAATAGATGAAGTGCTTCACAGTAAGAGATACAAGCACTTCACCTGTTTCGTGGATACGAGCCGCCAGTAAAAGATACAGAAGGATGTTAAATAAAGAAAGGTGCGGAAAAAAGAGAGATAAGAAGAAGAGCAGAGAAAAAGAAGACAGAAACAGCTCTGAGGAGAGAAAAAAAGGAACTCAGAATCGGAGGAAAAGAAGAAAGAGTATGATAAAAAGAGAGACTAATGTAAAAGAAGGGAGAGGCTGATTAAAAAAGAGCTAAAGATCAATAATGCGTATTTGAGTAAGGTGGTGCTTGCTAATGAGCTGGGCATAGGCTGCCTATGGCCAATTACCAGCAGATAATGACTGCTGCTGCTAAAATGAAATCGATCCGTTCTATTCATTCATTACTCGGCGGCGGCAGATTAACTGCTGCTGCTGCTGCTGCTTATGCATCTTGTCTACAACCAAACTCTAATCTTATCTAGTTAGCATCGGCTTTGATTAAACAAATAGCCAATCGTCGGCAAGATGCTCGCTCGCTCGCCTCTCCTTCACTCGATTCACTATTCCTTTCGAAATTGGAAATAGAAGAAGAGAGAGAAAGGAGAAGAGCTAGAGAATGAAAGGAAGAGAGGAAGATATATAATTGTTGGAGAGGGTATGACTTAGGCCGGTATTACACGATAATAGTTCTATGATCATATGGAAAGAGATGAAAATGCGAAATCATATTTAAATTTCTTTCCGTATGATCAACTATGATAATAGAACTATTAACGTGTAATACCGGCCGTAAAGAGAGATGCACGATAATATAGTCAACTTTTTCCAATGAATGCATTGCAAATATAACATCGATCACAGCATAAAGAGTGATATAATTTCATTTATTGAAAATGATGATATATAGATGAAAGATTCAAGGGAAGAGGGAGGAGTAGGAGAATATTGCATTACGAGAATATTAGGAAGAATTCAAGAAGGGAGCGGAGAGAGGATGTATAAATGGGAATATGGAGGATATGAAGTACGGTATCTTGCGAGTGGAAAGTTCTGTATAAGATTATCAGAAAGTAAGAGAGTTGATTTTTGTTGAGAAGAAAAGCAGGGACTGCTTCTAGAAAATCAGGTTCGTTTTCTCTTAAATCTGGAAATACATTCGGAAATAAGTATAATTTGAATTTTATAATTATTATGCCTAGCAGAGGGGTACCGGAGCGCGGTTCCATTTGAACATAGAAAGAAATACCGGTACCCCGTTGCGGCTAAAAAAACCTGAATTTGAGTAATGAATGGTAGGGACAGAAAATTTTTAGAGAGAAGAGAAAATTAGAAGATATAGGAAAACTAGTTTGGAAAAGTATAATGAAATACAACAAGTAACAAGATGAACTAAAAAGTGGATGAGTTGATATAAAAGAATGCATTGGTTTAGAGAAGGGGTCTAGAAAAAAGAGAAATCTTAAACTCAAATGAAAGAAAGAGGTGTTGAATGATTGTAGAAGTTTAAAAGAGAAAACAAAGACCGAAAATAGCAAAATTAAAAAGAACGAAGGAGGATGTAAAATGAAGAGTAGATTGGGAAGGATAAAAATGAGAGTGTGAGAAATAAACTCGTACAACGTGCTAGGTTTGGTTTTGAACTTGTGAAAAGTTTTCGATTCCGACTGTAGTTGCTTCCAACTTGATACAGCAGACTACTTTCATAGAACGTCCAAGTTCAGTGCTAAACACCCAAGTACAAGTTTCCCAATGCTGAGAAATAAGTTTTGGAGTATTTGTCGCCAAATCTGCTGTTACATAACTGGTACCACCTGTCAGGAATCAATGCAATGGAATTATGATGGATGTGAAGAGTTGGAGAGAGAGTGTAAGAGCGAAAAATTGACTAATGGGTGGAATAATGTGATGGTTGGTCTATTTATATTAATATTGATAGGTACTGAAACATAACTTACGTACACAAAATGGTATTCAAATATAATATTAATATAGATATAAACACAAGTATTGAAACATGAAGATACTGTGATGAAGGAAAAGGAAAGGAAAGGAGAATGAGAAGGAAAGTAAAGGAAAGGAAAGGAAAAGGAGAAAAGAAGGAAAGGGAAGGAAAAGGAGAGGAAGGAAAAGGAAGGAAAGGAAAGGAAGGAAAGGAAAGGAAAAGGAAGGAAAGGAAAGTGAAGAAAGGAAAAGGAAAGGAAAAGGAAGAGAAGAGGAAAAGGAAAGGAAAAGGGAAAGGAAAAGTGAGGAAGGAAAAGGAAGGAAAGAAGGAAAGAAGGAAGAGGAAAGGAAAAAGAAAGGAAAAGAGAAAGAGGAAGGAAAGGATGAGGAAGGAAAAGGAAAGGAAAAGGAAGGAAAAGGAAAGGAAAAGGAAAGAAAAAGGAAAGGAGGATAAAAATGAGAGGAGAGGAAAGGAAAAGGGGAAAAGAAAGGAAAAGGAAATAAAGGAAAAATGTCTAGTGACACACACTGGACATTGATAGCATGGTGTACTACACAAGAAACGTCTAAGTTAGTGTACTTTCACCTTCATCCTGTTTTACATGAGTTCTAATTTTTTCAAGTAGCGTCTTGCTCTCCAATTACAATATTGCATTGCATCCTTCTTTTCCCCTTCCATCATATTTGTAATAATAAATAATGTATTCAATGTGAGAAAAATATGAGAACAGGAAAATTATCTATGAAAGCTTATTTTTGAGAAAAAAATGGTTACTGGATGTAAAAATTATATTCTTGAATCAGATTCCTAGATTTTAATATTTCAAGATGTATCTTCACAGTTATTATCCAATTATTTCACAGCACAAAAATCAAATTCTATACTAGACTATAACAAAAGCACATTTATATCTACAGTAATCATGACGAATTGGTAGGCTGGTAACTGCAAACTGTTGAAATAGAACATAGAGAGCACTTTATAGATTAGGTTTTATTAGCTCATAATGTCAATCCATCCGATATAGATATCATAAAAGTATTATTAGTGAAGGCACAGTTAGCAAGCACATTAAACCAAACATAAATCGTGTGTCTATGGTAGAGAGATTAAATGAAAACCAACTGAATAACGATCAGTATGCACCAACAGCAATAAACACTCAGTAAAAATAATTGCAGCCTGGAAGGTCAGGTATTTATTATCAGGAAGACACTCTGACAAGATGGAAAATGACTCCAGCTAGGTCAATATTAGATCAAAAAATGATAAATTTGATCTCAAGTTGTATACCAGAATGTTTCCTACAATTTGAGACTAAATTTATCATTTTTGAACCAATATTGTCCGATCTGGAGTCATTTTCCCAACTTGCCAGAATGTCTCCTTTGCTTGGAAAGACTATATGAGTTTGACCTATAACGCTCCATAATCCATGGCATGGATTTGGTGAAAGATGAACATGTTTCATAATAAAGTTTATGAGTATTCATAAAATCAAGAGTGTACAGTGAATGGAAGAATAAAACGTGCATGGTAAATGATTCTCCTAATAGTGTTTTTGAGATATGTGAAATTTTCTTCCACTTACAATAGGATAACCTAGCCACGTACTATATACCCTTAAGAAAGATCACAATGATCTAGAGAATAATCCCAACGGTTCAGGTTTAATAAACCTGTTTAGACAGAAAAAAGTTTAAAAACTGATTTTTTTAAGGATGTTTTAAACAAAAGCCAAGTTTTTAGTTTGTAATGGATGATGGATAATTTTCAAATGAATTTGATACATACTTGAAAATGGCTATGATGTTCAAAAGAACATGGATTTCATGAGAAGAAGCCGAAAATAAAACTAGATTAGATTGGGATTCTTAGTTACATGAACAATAAATTGGGATTTATTAGGTATTAATATTGTTATGAATAATGAATTGCTCTCAAGCGAAACAGTACCTACCTAATAAAGCAGTTGACTTTACCTTCCATAATTTTTCATTGGTTTTGAAGATAACTCCCATCGATATTGAATTTATCATTTATACATCATTGATCAAAGTGGAACATCAGAGTTAATTACTGATACTGTATTCAACAATATTGAAACAAAAATTTGAACTCGATTATGTTTCACAAGTCTTAATTGAAACCGCCCTCCCAGTATGAATAAAAATTAATAATAGATTTCATTTCGGAATCAAGCAACACTTCAAATAATGAACTGACTAAATTTCGACACAAACACATAAATCGATGAATCAGTCTCGACGGTTTCGATATTATTAGTGTTCATCAACAGTCAAGTTGACAAGTTGGGATAGCCTATAAAAAATATCATTATTATCACCCCATTACAGTAATGACATTCCAAATCAATATTTTCGTTGACAGTAATGGCCTGTTAATAATATTTATAATATTTCCATATCCCGAAACACTATGAGGAGAATCTTTCACGAATGCTTTTTTCACTGAAAAGCGAATTTCGCCCATCAAACATCGTGTTGAAAATGAATTAGTTGAAAATAGATTGAAAGTTCATTTAACAACAATGAGCATGAGAGATATTACAGTCGAGCATACAAACAATCATGAATGAATAAGAAGAAATAAATTCGAAATATTCTCACATAAATAACACACAAAATTGAATTAAAAAAATGAAAATATACAATCGCTTGAAACAATACAAAAGTTATTAAATAATTAAAGTTGATCAGATATAAGCTGTCCAAGCAAAGAAGGCATTCTGGTAGGATGGGAAAATTACTCCAGCTTGGTCGAAAATTATAAATTTGGTCACAAATCGTAGATCAGAATGTTTCATACAATGTATACCAAATTTATTATTTTTGAACCAATACTTACCGAGCTGGTGTCATTTTTCCATCTAGAATGTCTTCTTAGTTTGGACAGACTCTATAATGATGTAGAAGGGAGAGCAGTTACCTCCAATGTATAGTATATTTTTCACCATGATAAGGTCTGTTTTATCTCTTAATAAACTATATCTGAATAAACTATAAATATTCAGTATCTGGATATACATTTAGTAACTGTACAATGATGTAGCTGGCAAAGCAACAAGAAACTTCATATACTGAAATGTATATAAAGTGTTATAAAAGGTGGGTAGCCTAATGCTTCCAACTTTAATATTTTCTTCCATCTTCCTTGCACTCCATGGAAATTAACATATCTGGACGGTGTATATTTTCAAGGAGAATTTTTAAAGAGATTTTCAGAGTTTTCCACATAAAAATAATCCAATTCTCTGTAAAGCTGGTGCAAAAAAATCATCAAGTACATGAAATATTACATATTATGTAGCTAACCCATCTGGTATTATACTACATGGAATATTCCGACAAAATTCATGATGATAAAAATACAACTGCACTCTCTCTAATATCCGAATATCAATTACATAAAGGGTCTTTGGTTATTCTCATTAGAGAATTTGACTTATGCTCTCAATAAAGTGGGGATATTCTCATTGAAAAATGATACTTTCACTCCATACTAAGTAAACAAGGACAAATACATACTATGATCACATTTACGAAAATATTGAATCATACATGAGAAATGAGAAATTCTTTGAAAGTTGGAAAACAATACTTGCACGGGTCAAGTTTACTACTTTATGAAATCAATTCTAAGATACGTGCACATGACATAAACAAACAAGCTGATTATAGTGGATACTTACGTCTGAATCCGGGCCCTTGTCCACGCCAGGACACGTAAACGACACGTATTCGTGGCATCGTTTGTGTACCACGAAACTGCAAACTGTAAAAATAAAAATAAATTGATTAATACTCGTACATCTCATGTCAAGCATCATGTATCTATTAAGCATTAAGCATCTCATCTATTTTTTTTTTTATTTTAAAAACATTATCTATGCATAGCTAAATGACAACTCTAATCTGGTACAGGTAACGCAAAAAACTTGGTAATTGCTAATTTGGTAAAAATTTGTTATTTTATATCAAAAAGTACCTACTTTTAATCCTTAAGATAATATGAAATGATTATCACCTATTATTATAGTTACAGAAAATAATCTTCATAAAGGATATTTGTTTCTTGTACTGATCTAGGCTAACTTACTAACAGCTTATGTAAAGCATCTCATCTATTGTCTTTTTTATTTCAAAAACATCATCTATGCATAGCTAAATGACAACTCTAATAGACAACATCAGCTGTTGGACCAGACAAGGAGTAGACAAAACCGTCCAACTTTTTGGCGTCAACTAAACTTATTCGCTGTTTACTAATTGGAGAAAATTAAATTGTAGGTATTATAATTCTTTATACCCTGCTTGGATTGCGTTTTTCATCATTCTTTAAAGAAAATATTGGGAAACTACACTTGATGAACAGATAATATCGGGGAACAGAGCTCCGATCTGAAGCTGCATACTTGTATGTCCATCTTTAACAATTTCGAGTGTTTTTATTAAGCTAGTTCGAGTATCAACTGTGGATATTCGCATGCTGAATCAATGACCCATTACCGAATTCTTGAAATATTAATTTACATTTTTTTCATTACGTCTTAGGCCGGTATTACACAATAATAGTTCTTTGATCATATGAAAAGAGATAAAAATATAATTTCGTATTTTCATCTCTTTCCATATGATCAACTATGATCATAGAGCTATTATCGTGTAATACCGGCCTTAGAAAAAAATATCTCCAAGGACAGGGATAGTTCAAAATTTTGCCATCCCTACTCATCTACGAATAGTGGAGAACGTTAACCCAACATTCGACACCCAATAAGCAAAAACTCCAAACGTTCATATCTCCAAGGCAGTCCTTTACATTCAAAATGAACATCAAGATTTTATGTGCTAAGTTAGACTGGTTGCTTCAAATGAAGAAGAACAATAACCTTGGATATAAGACAGCTTAATAGTTATTATCATGTTGAGAGGATGAAAATTCCGCAATTTTGTGGAAAAGCCATGCAGAACGGCCCCAAATGTTCAGCATGGCCTTGCTTTAGAAACAATTCGATAGTGGGGAAATAGAAGTTTCGTAGATGAGCCATTATAGTTTCAACATACCCCACAGAGAAGATGCATGGCAATTGTTTGATTTCAGTGGGATTTGGAAGCTGTTAGCGATAGAGATGCCAGTCTCTATAGTTTCTCTATAGGTTTCAGCAGCTCAGGCAAGTTTCAAGAGGTTGTTGAATTGTTCAAATTCCTGTGTTTCTGAGTTCCAGTATAGTTCGCGCAAACTGAGAAGACACGCCGTTACAATACACTTAACATTATAACGAAGTGTCTTCATAGTTTGGGCGAACTATAGCTCTCACTCCAGCAAGAAATTCTCAACTGAAACGCTGCTGTTATATAGAGTGGAAATAATTGAGAAGTGTGTTTTCGTTGCACTTCCATTCAACAATGTTGATCTAATCGCTCAACATCAGTTATACATTTTCTTGAGTGAGCATCACACGAATAAACAATGTTTAGCCCACGGTTGTTGTTTGAATACCATCCTCCAGAATTAATACAGATAGATTGCTACAAAATCTTCGTTTGTCAAAAGATTGACAAATTTGCCCACCATCAACAAAGAACAAAATATCAAAATAAATTATTGATTCGAATATTCAGTGAAATTCATTGTACCTATGAAGTAAATACAGTAAAAGAAGGAAATTCGTTGAATAAATCTGTTAAAAAACTGGGAATCGAATACCTCTGTTGCCGGTCGAGTGACCGACTTCGTCAACCGAGCAGAATTTCAAGACCTACCTCTGAACGTTTTGAAATAAGAGACAGTAGCTTTTGGACTGATACAGTAAATTCTTATTAGTAATTACAATAAAATTGTAAATAATAAACAATGATCATTTAAGCTTTCACAGGATAAGAATCGGATTTCAAGTATGATTAGTAGGCTGGCTCTTCACTTTAACCGTTTTTAAGGAAAATTTTATCAGATGTTACTCACAATAAATTCTTTTATTGCTCATCAGAATACCTAGTATCTGCTCCTCAGGTAGTACTCGGTAATATATGTCCATGACTTCAGATTAAATTAGGACACAACAGAGCTAATCAGCCTCAACTAATAACCTTGAGAATTCAATTGAACTATTTTTGTGAAGATTCAGTTTCAGAACACTAGAACTAGGAACAGAAATAATTCCGAATTCCATCATAAACTTTCAATGAATAAAAAGCATGGAATCTGAGCATGATATAGTATGTCCAAGTAAAGGAGACATTCTGGCATCAAGATAGGAAAATGAATATTGGTTCAAAAATGATAAGTTTGGTCTCAAATTGAAGGAAACATTCAGGTCTACAATTTGAGGCCAATTTTTGAACCAATATTGACCGAGCTGGAGTCATTTCCCCATCTCACCAGAATGTCTTCTTTGCTCGACCAGACTATAGCTACCACACTGCTTCATTAAAAAGTTGGGGACCTGCGAGTGTCAACTTTTAATGGATAGAATATGCTCCACTCGAGAGTTCATTATTTCCAAATTGCTATAAAATATACGTTACGGTAGAACGATTTTCCTAATAGTTTCCAATAGGGTAATAACTGACGTTCAGAAAACTCATCGTTGGCGGAAAATTCCCCCATAAATCTCTTCTAAATGCTTCATTCTTGACATTGAAGATCCTTCTCTTTTCAGGAACTTTATAATATTATTACTTCTTTGTGCAATATTGTTTGTTATTCACGAGTTCATGCATTTACCTATTTTGTAGGAAGATTCTCCTTTAAAATACTGTTTATATTACTTAAAGAATTACTTCATGAAATCAAAAGTTTAAGTTTATTGATGTGTTCATATATATTGTAAGAGAACTTTTCAACGAAATTTCATTGTCGAAGCACTAAGTTTTATTACACGCTATCAAAACGTTTCAAATCATCATAACTTTGAATGAAGTTTAGCTATGAAGATGTGTTATGAATTTATTATGTGATGATATGCTATATTGATACTATTGACTACAATTACTTTGAAAATTAATAATCAAGAGATAAACATTAGAATTGGGATACCTGATTTTAAATGAGACCAAGCTATTTCACAAGTCCTTTTCAAGCTGAATTCGTCATTTCAATAAGATGTTATAAACCTGATCTTATTTCTCCCATAATATCATTTCATTTGAATGGAAATTTGGATATTTCTCACTGTAACAATCATGTCTGAAATGAATTACAGCTATTCTGCCAAACGATCTCAAATTCTCAAGAATTCCATTAATCTTTTAAGCCAACGAAAATACACTAGCTTGAGACCAAATGCGTTATTTGAGAGCTTATGAAGATAAAGAGCCAGTCATTATCCATTAAACTTCTTCTTCTTCTTCTACTTTTTCTTTTTCTTCTTGTTCTTCTTCATCATCTTTTTCTCGAACGTTTTCCCCTTGTTCTTCAGCTAATAAACCATCCACGCAGTATTCGCTTTGCGAAACGATATTATGACAGGACTCCATCCTTCAAGTTTATGATTTAATGTATTTTTCTCATCATTCATTTCCAAAATGTCCATTTCTTACTGTGTAATTTGAAGTACATGATACTCAACCAGTATAAGACGAGTATTTAAAGATTAGCCGATACCATTGGATGTTGGATGCGATTATTTACAAGACTAAATTCAATTTACCTTGACCTATTTGTCTTCTAAAAAATCGTAATAACATACAAGAAATAAGACGATGATAATGAGCATTCATATATTTACCTCAATGTAAAAGACGGCCTGATGTAAAAAGGCAGAAGAGTGAATAGAAATCAGATTTCCAGAGAACAAATACGGTTGGGAGAATAACCAGAATTCAGGTACAAAATGGAGAAAATGGGGAAGAAGAAGCTGATGAGAATAAGAATAGGAAGTGGAAAAGGAAGTGAAGGAAAGGAGAAGGATGAGAAAGACAAAATGCTCAAACATGAATTGAAGGGGATAAGAAAAGACAGAAAAAGGTGAGTGTAAGAGGAAAACTAAATGAATACTTGGCGAAGAGAGAAAAAATACGAAATAAAGAAAAACAAGGAGATGCGCGAAAAAAGGGATTCAATTATTATATCAGAGAGGATGCAAAAAATGAAAGTGAAAGAGGGAAAATCTTCATGAAATTATGAAGAACAATTATTATAAAACGTGATAAGTAGTAGGAGAATGTAGTGAGAATGACGAGGATTTACAAACTTAAAGTCTTGCACAGAACATAAGTCAAAAGAAAGAAAATGGTTAGAAACCGTAATGAAGGAGAACCGTAATGGTGGAGAACAAAAACAGGAAACCTAGGGTAAAGTAGAGAGCATAATGCAGGGTTTCAGAGGCCTGGTTATGATTTTGTCCGTATGTAATGACGAGAGAGAGAGAGCTGGTAAGACCAGGGACCATTCTTGCACCGAGTGCGTACTGATGAAGAGTGGGGGCCCGGGGGGTTTATAAGGGTAGGGGGGACGCAGTGTGCCCTATCGATTCGTACACGGCTTGTGAGGGGGGAGGGGGTGTAACAGTGGCACAGTCTCCCCCTGAGCTACTGGCTCTGTTGAGAGAATATACTACAAGAGACGCGTACCCTTCATTACATGTAAATTGGTGCAGAATGACTGGGATTTCTCATATTTTTCTACTCTCTTTTCCACTTTTCATATTTTTTTCTCCACCTTCATCTTCTTTATATTCTTGTTTTCTATGGATGATGCCCACATGAGCTCTTAGGCTTGTGCGTGGGTAATGAGAAGTATTATTCTTTCTTTGTTATTTTTTACCTCCACTTGATCCTCTTCTTATACTATTCTTTCCCTAAAAATGTTCATTTCTAATTATACTTGTTCTTGTCATTCAATTCTTTTTTACTTCGCTCTTCATTATCATAATTCAAAAACTGAAAATACTTTCTCTTGACCGCGTATCGACAGTCCGATACATGTGCCACGCATGCCTTGCGGTACAGTCTGTTGACGCGAAAAAGACACTCTGGCAAGATGGGAAAATGCCTCTAGCTCAGTCAATATTGATTCAAGAATATTATGAATGTGGTCTCAAATTGAAGAACAGATTGTTTAGACTTTTTAACAAATATTGACTGACCTAGAGTCATTTTCCCATCTTGCCAGAGGGTCTTTTTTGCGTCAACAGACTGTACTGCGAGGCATTCGGGGCACATGCCTCGGACTGTCGATACGCGGCTTAACTTAAATTTTGGGCTCTTTTTTAGTTAAATTAGTTTCACTATAATTTATCTTTTTAAACCAATATTTTGTTGTCAATCTTTTAAATTCTTTTCTCATCTCATCAATAGGGTTATTCATTCACTCCTCTTTTTAAACGTACATCTACCCTATAATACAGTCTTCTATTATTGGGATATCTTTTTATTTTTTGAAGCAATTCTCAACACTTATAATGATTCCGATATCATTCTACTATGACATTCATTCTACCGGTATTACACGATAATAGTTCTATGATCATAGCTGATCATATGAAAAGAGATGAAAATATGGTTTCGTATTTTCATCTCTTTCCATATGATCAGATATGATCATAGAACTATTATCGTGTAACACCAGCCTTATTCCTTCCGTGTATAATTTTCCTACTTCTCTTACATTCTTTCTGTCTTGTGTTAGTTACATTTGTTCCTTATATTCGTCCTTCCCCTTTCTTCATTGCTTTACGACTCCTCCTTCTTCTGTCAGTCACAATTCTCCTGTCACGTGCTCCATTTGGTTCATCTTCGCCCTTCCTTCTTTTCTACTGTCTCCCACCTCCCATTACCCTTCTTTTCCTTCTCTTCGCAATAAACAGCAATCACATCCGTCACATGAGTACCTTCTGCACTCTTTCACCATCCTTTCAATCTTTGATTTATCGACAGAGCGTGACCCACACAACGTGCAAGCCAGCCTGTATAGTCTGTCCAAGCAAAGAAGACATTCTGGCAAGATTGGAAATTACTCCATCTCGGTCAATATTGGATCGTCAATCATAAATTTAATCACAAATTGTAGGAAACATTCTGATCTATAATTTGAGACCAAAATTATGATTTTTGAAACAATATTGACCGAACTGGAGACATTGTCCAATCTTGCCAGAATATTTTCTTTGCTTGGACACACTATAACTGCCCTTCGCAACATACGCACCAAAAAGCGGGAAGAATGAGAGAAGATTAACTAAAAACCAGACGCGGAAAAATGAGTGAATTTACTGTATTACAAAAATATACTGTATTGAGCTGAATGTCCAGAGCTCTATTCATATTCAATTTATTTATGAAAATGAAATAACGTTGGAACGATTTAACGTTGTGAATAATTTTTTTTATTGAAATGGCACCTGCTGAAAAACCTTCGGGTTTAGCAGGACCAAAAAATGTAATTATTTATTTTAAATAAAATTGATTGATTGATTGATTACGAAATTACCCAGCTGAACAAAAAAAAAATCAATTGTCATGATTTGCTGTCATTTATTATTGTCTTTCGGTTGTATACATTAACATTCGATACATTCGAATTCGATTATCAATTTGCAACGATTACCATTTATTTCTCTTGCGCTTTTTTCTTGGATGAATCATTTGAAATAGAATGGAAAGAAGTACGTATTCCTTAATTAATTTCCTCTTCAGATATTACAAAAGACCACAAAACTGAAACATTATAAAATAAATATATGACTCAACACAAGACGTTTCAGAAAAAGCACAAGACTTTCCAATTTGATTATTTCAATTATTGAAACATGAATTATTGATTTAGAATTTTTTTTAAAGTCTTGCAGAATCGTATTTATCGTATCATGTATGGAATGTGAATTGAATTTATTTTGTACACGGGCGTAGCAAACGCGGCAGAAACGTCGCATCGGCAACGCGTGCTCGACAGAACACATTGTGTTAAATGGGCTTGTCTACACGAGCGAAATAATCACGCGTTTTCACAACGTTAGCGGGCGTCAACGCTTTGCCGACGTCGAGGTCAGCGTTAGCTGGGCGTTAGCAACGCGTTGAGAACGCGTGATTATTTCGCTCGTGTAGACAAGCCCATTCAACACAATGTGTTCTGTCGAGCACGCGTTGCCGACGCGTTGATCAGCTGGGTTTTGTATCTTTTTTTCTAGGTTAGGTTCATCAGCCATTTTGATTTTCTCTTTACGCGTTTGCTACGCCTCGTGTAGTTTGCAAAACATTTTGACGCGTTAACGCGACGTTTCTGCCGCGTTGCCTATGCCCGTGTAGAATGGGCCGTATTTGTATGTTCTTGTAAATATAGAATTGAAATCATAATTTTATGACGAAGTGAAGTCGAATGTCCACTCTACCAATAAACCGTGGATTCACAGCTGTCGAAACCAAATTAGGAAGGAAAGGGTATAGGGTATAGTGAGGTATCTCAAACCAATATGAATTGGAACATTACTTTATTTTTGCGGAGATGTTTAGGAAAATCATGGATAAATTTCCTCAGGCTACGATGTAAAGACCTCCATCAACTAACAATATTCCATAGATTTTATTTTCCTCGTAATACAGTATACCACATTTTCCACATCATAATATTGCTTCAGATTCAATTTCCCCACGGTTAGGTTATGATAACACCCACAGGCGAGGTTCTGATATTGAACTTCAGGAAGATTTGCTATCTACACACACTTAAAATCTAGAAATAGCTTTCAGCAGTGTTAACTGTAATGACAGTGTACCATTCGTAATGTGCACTTCAATCGTCGATTCGATATTTGCTCTTGACACTTCTGTAAATGTCAAGAAGCAATTGAATCATATTGAGTATCTGCTATGTAGGTGATTCATGTAAGCTGAGAAGACCCTCCTCACAATACTCTTTACATTGTGACGGCGTGTCTTCTCAACTCACGCCAACTATAAGATGAGTTATTTCAACAACTGTTATTACAACTATGATATCAGTGTTTCCCAATAAGAGATTCGCACGGCACATGCTTGCAAGAGAATTTCTATATTAAATGAGAAGACAAGATATTGTCAAACCACAGATTTTCTATATCTACATTAATAAGTTTGAGCAATAGAATTATTGTTGGAAAAGTGAAATTTTTCAACTTTCCTGCAAGAAGACTACCGAGATCAAAGAACTCTTTGAGAGTGAACAATCATGTAAAATTTACACTTCTATCAGAGATGTTTTGGAACTCATTTTCCCACAATCTAACAACCTTTGTTTTCACTTACCTGAAAATTTTTGTTTTAAACCATAATAAAGCTTTGCAGAAGGAATGAAGCATAGCCTTCACTGGAACTGATAGCACATTAAGAGCCTAGAAATATAGTCTATAACTGAAATTGAAAAATGAGGAGGAGAGGTGTTCCAAAATCCAGAAGAGAAGCTTTTAAGAATAAAGTATCATTATCCCACCCAGAAAAAGTATCAGTGGGATGATTCCCAATGTTTATGTAATAATTATGAATTTTAAATTTAATTGAACAATCTGTTCAACGATTTCTTGTTGGATAGCTTTTTCCTAACATGTTATAGAATGATCCTATACAACAAAATAATGAAGTTCAATGCATCATTTTCGAGATTTTTCGTAGTAATTGATACTTTTAGAATCTTTCATTAATCCAAAGATGCAGAGTTGCTGTACAGTAAAACTTAAAAGATAGGGACACTTCACCTGTTTCGTGGGTACGAGCCTCCTGTGCTATAGATAAATCATGGGAAAATATCATTATTCACAGTGTACAAGTTTACATGTAACTATCCAACGCTATCTATCAACGGAAATGGGAAATAAGTAAGCTGGCACTGTCTTTTATGCTCGACTCTCATTGGCCAGCTTTTCCACTCGTGTTGAGAGTGGGAGTGAACAGTCAGAGGCCTCAACTACCAATCACAGAGCTTCATTAGTAGGAACCGCCATTTCGTTTTCGAAAGCAGCCATTTCCTTGCTTGCAGTCAATACTAGTGAGAGAAAACGACTAGGAAATTTATGGTTGGAAACTTATTTAAAATCGAGGACGAGGATAGCTGCAACTACTATATTGGAACTACGGCAACTAAAGTTTTGGAAACGAATTCTATAGGCAATTCAGTTTAGTACATACTTTAAATAATAACTATTTCTGCACTAGGAGATAAGGGAATGGTTTTATCATTATAAAATCAATTGTTTGTATGAAAACAACATAGTTCCTGGTTATTATTATTATTATTATGATTCCTGAAAAATGTAAGCCCGCCACAGTGTAATATTCGATTCAATTTATTATGGAACAGACTGAGGCCTTAAAGGCTTATCAGTTATTAAAGAAAATTATTCGTGAAATGATGGACAATTCCTATAGAATATCATTTGACAATGATTAATGTTTTAATGTTATTCACAAATATTCCAACTCTCAACTTCTTAACTCCTATAGATCTGCACTCAATATGGCACCCGTGTCCTGACCTTCTTCTATAGACCTTGTGCTTTAGCAACGCGGGCAGTGCGCTCAGCGTACAAAAAGTGTACTAGTTGTCTAAAGTTTGGCGTTTTATTGTTCCATTCTGGTATATTCTTGTTTGCTAATTTACCTAAAAACAATAAACATTGGAATTTTTGTTATAATTATTACAAATTTCAATACCTCTGTCATGTAAACATGAAATGAAGGTTCAGGATTAGTTCATTTTAGACATATTAAAGAGCGCAGCGGTCGAATTTGCAAGAACATTGAACTAGCATTGAACTAAGAACATTGAACTGAGCGTTTTCAAAGAACACTAAGAACATTATCAAAGGGGGGAAGTGGTGGACACGCTAAGCTTCCGAGTGATTCTTTTACAAGAAAAAACACATTTTCCAGGTTAATGGGATGAGGCGTGTCACTCCTGTCCAACCTTTGTGAAAAGGGGATTAAGAAAAGTCAGCTTTGTGACGGTTTCAGCCCCTCTAACATGTTATCCAACTCTCATCAGTTTTTAAGGGGGTTATTCGGAAAATTATTCTACGAAGCTTGAATTGACGAAAAAAGCGTTTTTTTCGAGTTATCTTGATGTTCTGGATTCAAGTAATATGCTACGTAATTTGTAATAGAACTTTTGAAATTTCGAGATTAATTATTTATGACTAAAAAGCATATTGATTTTGAACATAACAAGCGGAAGATATCTATTTGTGCAGAGTACAGTCAAATGACTGGTCTTTGGATACTCCGTTGTATGATCTGGTCGAGCGAACATTCCTTCAAAATGGCAGCTTCGAATGATGCCAGCAGTTGAAATGAAAATATTCACACTCTTACTACCTGCCTCCCGTCACATCTAACCAGCGGTATGTTGGTGGACGTGATTTCAAACTAAAATTTTCAGATCTGCGCATGCATAGTCACACTTCAATTGGCCATTTTGAAGGAATTTCATTGATCGACCAGAATACATAAGGTTAATATTATTTAATCATATGTTATCAGCTCAGTAACAATTCATTTACAAATTCGTTTTTTTTTCATTGAAAAAATACAATTGAAGGAACGAAAAAACAGGCGTTAGTCCAAGACTTCTTCTGTTCCAATTTTGATAAAAATGTCCAAATTCATGTCCCTTTTCAATTCTCACTTATTAAAATTTCCACTCAGAGAAAAAAAAACCACAAGAATTTTGAATTAATGCAACGAATTGATGTTATTGATCAAATTCATCAGCAATACAATGGAACTACAATTGAGATTAGAAAAATAAAAATCGATTCGACTAAACCATTGTCAGTGTTGATATTATAGAAGAGACAACAGAAATACTCAGATTTGGAGACCACAATAAGCAAGAGAAGTCCAGCGTTTTACGAGTATTAATACAGTCATGATTCGAATAATTCCAACACAGCGAACAAACAGATCTCATAAAACGGGAAGGGGGAAGTGAAATAGGGAGGAGAGGGAGAAGAAACATAACTGAACAAGAAACGGAAGAGAAGCACGAACAAGTAATCAGAAAACGACAAATTGCTACAACAATTCGGAATTTGGAAATGGCGCAAAGAATTCTGCTTTGAGATTTTTTAGATGATTTTTGTGGGATAAAA
This sequence comes from Sogatella furcifera, assembly GCA_017141385.1. NCBI lineage: Eukaryota > Metazoa > Arthropoda > Insecta > Hemiptera > Delphacidae > Sogatella > Sogatella furcifera. The sequence goes on from CM029555.1 coordinate 21,222,063, forward strand.
GGAATTTTATGTCTTATTCCACTCCGTTATCTTTCTATCCAGATTCTCTTCACATCATTCTTTATTTCTTATAAATTCTAATTTTCTTCTCAATTATTATTTCTTTCTATAGTTCGTCCAAGCAAAGAAGACCCTCTGGCAAGATGGAAAAATGACTCCAGCTTGGTCAATATTTGTTCAAAAATTATAAATGTGGTCTTAATAGTAGATCGCAATGTTTCCTACAATTTGAAGACAAATTGATAATTTTTCAACCAATATTGAACGAGCTTGAGTCATTCTCCAATCTTGCCAGAGGATCTTCTTTACTTGGACAGGCTATATACAACTAGAAGAAGCCTATCGATACTCCGCCTCCTATCTACACGAATAGCAACTTATCGATACTCCAACTCCTTTCGACAATAGAAGCCAGATTGGAAAATAACAAAACATAGCCAGAATAGGGAAAGACTCAAGTTCGGGCACAGGAAAATAAAATTTGTGCTCCGAATTTCCAACAGTCTCTCTTCACCTCCTTGTTCCCTCCCGCAACCCCTGTCTACAGTCACCACTGAGTAAACAAGAAGGGATTCCAGATATAGAATGCGGATGGAGAAGAGAAAAAGAGAGATATGGAGAGATTGTGGAAGAGAGAGAGAACAGAGTAAATAGGAGATGAATAAAAAACACTCCAATTGTGTCCTCCGTATACATACGTGATATCAGTACAGAATTATTCATGCAAACCACATGCATTGATCACATTGAACACTGGACAGATTTGTATACAGATTTTGGAAAAGGATGGGGAATGTTTCAATCATTGATAGGATTCCAGAACAAGAGAAAACGTACAAGAAAAAAATGTAGGGTAGTCGATTTTGGCATTGTGAAGCAGTGGACTGTATAAACTACTAGTTAGGATTTTTACATTGTCGTCATTGTATATTTTATTCACTCCCAATAAAAACCTATTATTTCAACGGAGTGTGTTACATTTTTATTTTATAAATCGTAACTTCATAGTTTTTTCTTCAACCAAGAGCACTGGTATATTCATTTATTTATCTTTATTTAGTAATTCCACATCAGGGAGATCAACATACTTTAAAGCGTTCCTCTTGAATTTATACAAACAAAACAAAAATTAGGTTATATCGTGAAATATTTATAAAATACCAATCTTCACACATATCATCTCAGATAGGACCAATGATTTTCTCAATTATGAACTGGGAACTACTACATCAGCAATTGAATAAAAATTTGAATTGTTCCACCCAACCATAAAGCATAGTGTATTGGAATATTGGGATGGTTATAATTCTTTAAAAATGAAATTCAATTGATGAAATTGTTATTCTGGTCGAAAAATAAATTTTGTGTTTTCAAAACCAGTAAGGCAAACTCACACATTGAGGCAATTAAAACACATTGAAAAGTATTCATTAGTAATCGAATGATGACTAATTTTTAGTAAAATTATCGACTTCTATTGGTAATCGCCAATGAAAATTTGATTCGTGAAAAAGATGAAATCTATTTCACAACTAATGAAATGTGGAATATTATAATTTCAGTATTCCTACAAACATGGTTGGTATCAAAATGCCTGATGACATTATAATAGTAAATTTACTTTCAAATTTTTTCTTCACACCAATACTCACTCCCTCCTTACTCACTCACTCATTCTTATACCAATTATCCAGTCATACAATATTATTGAAGCTTAAAATGATTTTCAGGTCTAGCGTGAGGGTATGAAGTATTTGAGCTATTATGAGACAAATTCATTCCCGATAATTTCTAAAAAAATCAGTACATAATGGCTGAACTGGAAAGAGCAAGTATGTTTAAAATGATACAATTTATACAGAGTGCTAATATACAAGTAAAATAGAAACAAATTCTAATTTTCCTGTCACATCGAAGCTGATAAGATATGCAATCAGTCCTTACTCGAATCAGGCTAAAAGCAATACTTTACTAAAAGCAATAATTTTCGATGCACATTTCAAGTTCTAAAAAAGTATTTAATACGGTGACTCGAGGCACAAAGAAGAAAATTGTTCTAGAAAGCGTAAACCTTGGATTAAGTGGTTTGTAATCTTTTATCATTGTAATTAATCTTCTCTGCTTGAACGTGTGTTGCGTTATTAATTGACTGTTTATCATGTTTCTCACACAGCCTGTCCAAGCAAAGAAGACATTCTGGAAAGATGGGAAATTTACTCCAGCTCGGTCAATATTGGTTCAAAAATTATAAATTTTGTCTCACATTGTAGGTAACATTCTGATCTACAATTTGAGACCGAATTAATAGTTTTTGAACAAATATCGACCGAGCTGGAGTCATTTCCCATCTTTCTAGAGTGTCTTCTTTGCTTGGACAGACTATACAGAGATCAGACCCACCCACGTACAAGGATAAAATATTGCTCTAATACGAAACCGTGCACTTTAATACAGGGTCAGTTCGCCTCATAAGGATAAATCAGGTCATTAGTCTTCCTCACTTATAATTAAAATCCATCAACTTTCGAATCTGATATCATTTTATCCCACCTTATATCCATTTTCAGTAATCTGTTGATAAAATTCATCTATAAATGAATGGTAGGGAAGACATTCAATTTGAATAAACTGGCTTCTCTTGTTGAGTAATTGTGGTAGTTATCCATATCGAATTAAAAAGAAATTTTTTTTCAAACTACAAATATATTGCAAATCGAGAAATTACCATTTCTTGTCTTTTTATTGGAAAATACAGCTTCTTATCCCATCTATCAATAGCATATGAGTAAAATTATTGGGTTGATAAAGGGAATAGATTGTCCATTAAAGACTTATTCCTGACTGACAACCATTTCTCTGATAAGATACTATCAAGTTAACTTATTGAAGATAACAATATTCAATATAAAGCCTGAAGATGATGGAATGAATGAATGAGATCAACCAGTATCAGTATTCACCTAACAATACTTTCATACTAGAATTTTAAATTAGATCAAATAATGATAATACCCACTTTATATAATTTATACTTGAGTGAAAATCTTGATTTCTTCGTTGTTTAGAGGAATCTATTAATTACTATTATCACATAAGTTTCAAATTTTCCTTTCTTTCTTGAGAAAGTCTGTTTCATCACTTCCTTCTGTTTCATATTCCACTTCTTATTCCCCTCATTCTTGTTTTTTATTCTTTCCAATCTTTTTATCAATAAATTTTCCACTATTTATTCTTCTCAGTATTTTTCTTTCCTTGCTACCTCCTTCTCCTTCTTCTTCCTTCCCATAATTTTCCACAGAATCCATCTTATCGCTTCATTTCAAATTATACGCTCAATTACCTCTATTTCCATGTTTCCATTTTCTCCCTTTCCACTTTTTTGGTATAACAGATTTGTTTTTCTCCTTCTGTGCCTTCTCTTTCCAATTTCTCCTCATTCTCCCCCATCCAACTATCAACTAATCCTCAAGGCCAAGTGAGAAAGGATACGATTATCCTTCTCCAAGAATGGACAATATCATGTCCAAACTTCGCCTTTTCATTTAGATATTCTAATGCACAACAAGTAAGATTGCAAGCAAGTGTCAATTATTTGGATATTAATTGTTCTATAAATTTTCATTCATGTGTAACTAGTTGAATAAATTATTGAACAACCTGTATAAATTGATAAATAAATATGATTGATTATATAAGTATAATTGATAAATTTATAAATATATATAAATAACCTGTAAAATGATAGGATAATTAGATTCATTTATAACTTTTGCAATCTAGAAACTAGACATGAATATTTTGTTCTAAATGAATAAAATATTTGTTCTAGATGAATATTTATTCATCTAAATGAATGAAGAAATGTAATCTAATCTAATCTAATCCACCTAATGCGATAATCACCACTGCGATCCTATAAAGGTGCTTATCCACTCAAAACAAATTCAACCTACAGAAACCTATTATATTGTTGTTTGTCTCCATTGCAAAATCGAAAGGTACACAGCTGCCATTTCAATTCAGAGCAGGACAGTAATTCCTCAACCACAACAGCTGACAGATGGATTACAGCATCTCTATTTCTGTTGCTGTAAAACCGTTAACATTTCCAGCTTAGTGGAGTCCTTTGAGGGATTTTCCACGTTGGATCAACTCCCGCTTCTCAGTTTCAAAGTTGAAATGTTGCGGATACCCTTTCTATATACACAAAAAGTATATTTTATATCCTCTATATACCGTATATTTTTTCTACAAACACATAATACAGATACAGCCACTGTATTTTCTAAATAGATATACCGTATTTATAAAATATAGTAGCAGTATTATGTGTTTGTAGAGAAATATAAAGCTACAAAAATAGATATAGTCCGTACAAGCAGAAAAGACATTCTGACGAGATAGGAAAATGACTGCAGCTCGGTCAATATTGGTTCTAAAATCATGAATTGTAGGGAACATTTTGATCTACAATTTGAGACCAAATTCATGATTTTCGAACCAATATTGACCGAACTGGAGTAATTTTCCTATCTTGCCAGAATGTCTTCTCTGCTTGGACAAACTATATACCGCACAGTTTTGCGATATAGCCTTTACTACCTTGCCTCGCTTTTTCTCTAAGTGGATCTGCCCGTTCCTATTTGCTGGTTTTGACTGATATGAGTCGAGTACACTTTTCTAAAGCGGGCCACTTACATTACTTTCTTTCCGCTCTTATCAGCTCGTTCAAATTGGATTTACGTCTTGAGGAGACGTTTTTATACCGCAGTCAAGAGTTGAAGATACCGTTGATATTTGTAAATAGAAGTGTAATTGACATTTCATTTTTTGGGGGAAATGTTCTGTTGTTATTCTTTGAAGTAAAATAATAATATTCGTGTGACCTTGCTGCTCAGGTCTGGTGTCAGAGTTTTCAGGTCGCTCCTGATCAATTTCAGGGCCTCTGGCATAACTTAACGACAAGTAATTTGGACTCTTGAATATAAATTGTTCAGCTGATATAAAGATAATAGGAGATAAATTAACATTATTTAAGTTTTTTTAATTTTTACAATTACTTTCTTTGATTTTTTACTAATTTTCTGTATTGTATGTGTATTTTTATTTTGCTATTTCATATAGGTAGGTAATATTTCATTTTGTAGTAGCCTATTTATTTGGTATTGAAGATGCGATGTCTTTCTTATTTCTAATGAATTCATTGTTCGTTAGAACAATCCCTGTTCAATTGATATGTTCTTTGGGATACAATCTACTATTTTTTTTATTATTTTTATTACTACTTTGGAGTGGTATCCCAAATTCAATGGACATTTCCCCCTATTCACAGACATATAGTCTTTTTAAGGGGGTTCCTTTTTACTCTATTTGTGATAATTTTCTAATATGTACTACTCATTATATTGAATATTAATATTATATTACATATTAAATTTATATTACGAAAAGATTCAATTTATACTGTTTTTTATGTATTGTCTTTTTTCTCTTTGAAATTTTCTAACTCTATTGTTTTTGTGATTGGGCAACCGCCGAAAAACCAGGAGTTTGGCAGGACCCTAAATTGTTTTGAAATTATTGATACAAAATTTGATTGATTGATGTATTATTTATGAGGAAAAAGATAAATTAGAATTTGAATGAATAAGTGTTAACGCAGTTTTAATACTGTATATTCAATTTTTATCTATTTCATTCATAATTTTCATCAATTATGATAAACTAGCAGTGCATCCACCTGGCCACCTCCTCCGCATGAATTTCAACCCATTTCTCAGAACTCGAAATGCAAAATACTGGTTAACTGAAAAACATAGCAATCGTATCAATACAACTGATCAAACAGAAGCTGGTTATTAATCACTCGTTATTGAAGTTGCAAACTCTCCATCATTAAACAATTATTTGCGTTGGTAGATAAAGACTTCGATTTAAAAAATGGCGTTCCAAAGTTCAACGTTTTCCTGGAATTTTCTTCGCCTACCTCAGCTTTACGCCCACTTGGGCCGGTTCCAAAAGGAAATCCCCACTGGAAGGAGAAATAAAAGAAGAGAAAGAGATTGAAGAGAGAAAGAGAGATGAGAGAGAGAAATGGTGATTAAGGACGATAAAGGGACGAAAAGGAGAATAGGAAGATGGGGAAAAAGAGCAAAGAGAAGAAGAAGGGGGAAGAAGGCAAAAAACAGGAAAAGGCAAAAAGAGCAAAAAGAAGGAGGGCAAAAAGAATATGAATATGGAAAGAGAGCAAAAAGAAGAAACATAAAAAGGAGGAAGGAGAGTGAAAAGGAGATAAAGGGGGAAAGGGCGCAAAAAGGAGAAAAAGGTGAAAATAGTAGGAAGGGAAAGGATGAAAGAGGGAAGGAGAGCTGAAAGGAAAAGGGGGAAGGTAAGTAGAATGGAAAATGGGGAAGGTGAGCAAGAAGGAGCAGAAGGGGAAAGGAGAAAAAGGAAAAAGAAAAGCAAAAAAGAGGAAGAGGAAAAGTAGCAAAAAGGTGAAGACGGGGTAAACAGAGAGCAAAAAGGAGTAGAAGGGAGAAATAAAGCAAATAAAGGATAGGAAAATAGAGCAAAAAAGACAAATGGAAAAGGGAGCAAAGAAGAGAAGGCTGGAAAAGAGCAAAAAGGAGGAGAATAGGGCAGGAGAAAAAGGTGAAAGGAGAGCCAAAAGGAAAAGAAGGGGGAAGAAAAGCGTGAAGGAGGAGGGAAAATGAGAGCAAAGAGGAGATGAAGAGGGCAAAGAAAAGTGAGTTTGAGACCAGAAAATAGGAGGGGAGAAGAGAGCGAAAAGGAGAAGGGGAAAGAGAACAGGAGAGAGAAGGAGGAGGAAAGAAAGTTAAAAGGAGAAGAAGGGGGAAGAAAGACAAATGAAGAAGGAAGGGAAGGTGAAATAGTAAAATGAGAAGAGAAGGAAGTTGTGCATAAAAAAGGAGAAGCGAGAATAGAACAAAAGATAGGAGAGGGAAAGATAGCAAAAAATGAAGGGAAGGAGACGAGGAGGAAGGAGAAGAAGAAGAATGGGAAAGGAGAGCAAAAAGGAGAAGAAAAAGAGATTGAGGACAAGATAGGGACAGGAAGGTGAAGAGGGGAAGGAAGAAAAATGAGACAATGAAAGAGATGAGAATTGAAATCACAGCGAACAAGTAAATCGGATTCCTGGTTTGTTTTTCCACTAGACTTCACCGGAGTAATAACTGAAATGCGCCGCCTCATTCCGCTCAAATCTCTTATTCCAATTAACATTCAGATTCTACTCAGTTATTGTGGAAATTGAATGGACTTACCTTGACACTGAAATCCTTGTTTGCCAAAGCCCCTGTAACAAAGAAAAACCAATTATTGGCGTTTTATTGAACGAGAGTGCTTTGTAAAACACTGCCAGCCACAGTATTATTAATTTGAAGAAGAAAGTCTTCGGTTGAGTATCATTGGGAAAATACAAGAACAATATTACCAATTTAGAGGAGAAACTCTTCAGTTGAGTGTCATTGCGAAAATACCAGAAAAATATTATTAATTTGAAGGAAGACATTTTCATTCAATTGCACTTACACCAGAGCAAATGTTTAGTTATTAATTTGGAGGAAGAAATTTCCATTCAAATGCACTTGAACGTTACAAAAGAGCGAATGTTTAGAATATGAATGTACCTATTGAAAGAATCTCGCAGAGAATCGAAGATGATAGATATTGGTTTATTCAATTTTCTTAACTGTAATATTGAGAGAACTTAATGTTCAGAATTTGAATGTAGACCAACCGAATTTTAGAAAGAATCTCGTAAACAGTCGTAAATGATGGGTCAATCCTATTAATACAACTTGACTACAATTTTTCAGTGTTCATTAAAAATGAGTTTAATCTGAATTGACATTGAGATTGAGTAAAATGCGATTTCAAGTTCATTACACATATTCATCTGCTCCTTATGGGAGATTGGCTGTCATTATTGAAGATAGTCAGTCGTTTCCCGTCTCTGGAGAAATAAAACTGTTACATTACACTGTAACTGATCAACTAGAAATAATTCAGAGGTGTTCTGAATGTCCGTCACTTGGTTACGGAAGCTAGCTTATGGTTGAGAGGATCAACGTGCTAACCACATGTTACCCCTATCACCGTAGATGATTATTCACCTCTGCTGTATAGTGGAGTGAAAATGAAACTGAGCCCTTCATAGGCTGTTGAGCCATTGGCAAAACACATTAAAAAGTTGAAATTGATTTTAAAAATTTTCTAAACGTTCATTTCACTTTCTCAAGTATTAGCATAATCACAGGAACAACGTTGAACAATGTAAAGTTCTTCACAAAGGAAAAATTAATTTATTAATGAATGATAAATCTATTCAAAGATGTGGAAAACTTCATGAGTCTTTCAAAAACAGAGATAATTTTCATTAGGCCTACAGTAAATCGAACTATGGATTCATTCTCCAAAATTTTTTTTAATATCATACAAGCCCAAAGTCCAAAAGTTTCCAAATTGACTAACCTATAAGTCCAGTATTTAGTACGGTAGTACAACCAAGTTGGCCTACATTGAAAGTCCAATTGGCTTTCTATAGAAGTCGATTCTAAAAACCTAATAACCAACAGTGAGGTAAAACAGATTGCCTGAATCACTGATTGGGAACCCACTTTAAGCTTAATTTCGACAAAATTTTCATTAAACTGTGTGGTTTGCCACGATTTGATATTACGGGATTGAGTGGAATACTAAATACTGCAATAATCTGATTCTCCATAATCAACGTGTACTCCAAGCGAATGGAATCGGACTCAATGAGAGAGAGGTGAGTAGAGAGCGAGAAGAGATAGATGGGAAGGAAGATGAAATAGGGCATGAAAAAGAAAAGAAAATAGTTATTTGTGCATCTAGGGACTAAAGGGCAACTTTTTCTCCCTGAGGGGAAACTGTTGTTGCCCGAGGCGTAGCCGAGGGCGACAATTTCCCTGAGGGAGAAAAATTACTTTAGTCCCGTGATGCACACAACATTTTTCCTCCACCTACATTAATTAGCTATTGATAGGAATATATAGAGTGTCCCAAAATTAAAGTGCCAAACTCTGGGAATACATTCTATGGCTCAAAATAAAGAAAAAATCACGATTAATCTTCTTCAAAAAAGCGATTTGTTCACCAGATATCCGCCTTTCTGCATTTTTTACAAAATAATTTTATCTTCAAATTCGTTTAACCAATCTTTATTAAACTCGGCAATATATTCATATAAAAGAAATCAGCTGTAAAATAAATCCAACTTGGTTCAATCTGAAATCTCAAAACTAGGAAGTACGGTAGGTAGCTGCTACTTCCCAATTTATGATTTTTGTAACTACAAACTAAACAAAACTGGTGAAATAAAAGAATGACGAATGGAATGACTGGCTAGTTAACTTATATAGTAACAATAAAAGGGAAGCAAATAAGTTGATATTGCTTCCAGTTTTTAAGTAATGATACTGATAATAAAAAAAAGTTATGAGAAACTAGATTGAGCAATGAAACTTCTATTTCAATTTTTGATTAGGCTAATATGTAGAACTAAAACCTAATAAAAAGAAGAAGATATTCAAGCAATCAACTGAATCATTTCAAATTTACTATAATAGACTTCATTTTAATTAACGTTACATTAGACATGTATAAAAGTAGTGAAAACAATCTTTTAATCTATAAGCTACAAAAATAAAAGAAAACAAAAGCATCAATAAAATTTATTTATTTCTAACAGATATCAGGCTACTAGCTTCCAGCAAGTACATACCGTATATTACAAATGTTGAATTGTAAATTCAACTTTCAGAAAACGTTACAATGTTTGAAGGCCTATTTCGTCCACAACACAACAGTAACCGATCGTGAAAACCTGTTCATTAGGACAATTAAAATCCAAATAACATAATATTTCGTGTTGATACAACTCATACAACATAATAAAGGCTATCTAATGGAGGATATTCGTTTAAATTTATGTTGAAAAGTCCGGTTTCCAATTGAAAACTTTAACGATTTTACTGACCTCAACTACCATATAAGTTGAGGTTAACTATACTTCCAAACCTCAAAACCAAAAGACTAATTCAACAAAGACATTCTTTTATCATTGTTCCAGTATAATATGACAGTGGACTATTGATAATTAGTCGAAATTAAAACGATAAACACACTATTATAAAAATAAACTTAAATTATAACACACAAATCTCAAAGTACAATAAACCATTGTAGGAATGAATAATATTGAATTCGATTCTATCTAATTCTAATCGATTCGATAGTCGATATTCGATAGTGATCGAGAATTCTAGCTTTTAAATCATGAAGATTGTTTTTACTTTGGTACTATACTTCCATATGTATACATTTTTACATTTCTATAAATTTATGAATAATATACAAGTATTTAACTTTCTTCCATCATGATCCATTGTTTTATAAATATTCCTTCAAAATATCAGCGTAACCAACCTTTCTTCCAAACTGTGCACTCTATACTGTTTACTGTTCTACAGTTCACGCCTAAGTTCCAAATGTAGACACGAAATATCATAGAGATGCTTCCCATGTTATTTAAATGGGCTTACTTTATTCCCAAGGGAATTTCAATCTTCTTTTTCTCCCGAGGGAGAGAATGAAGCGCTTTAGTATTCGATTCTGGGGAGTGAAATGCGAATTTAGATAGTAGGTGGAGGAAAATATAAAAATAAAAGAAAGATATTAAGAGAGCATGTGAGGATGAGAGACATATAATAAACGTCTGAATAAGAAAGACAGAGATTAGATTAATTATTCGAATACGTAGATAACAAAATTCAGCTTAGGTTTTACATTACAATATAAATGAGTAGCCTAGAACAAATTATTCTGAAAATTTCACAAAATAGAAACTTCTAGTAAAAAAATACGAAAAACGGTGATGTAATGAATGCAAAATTTATAAAAATCTCAATTCGAGGTTCTGCAAAATGGATAAGAAGTGTACATCTATAAGGAAGGTTACTAGAACGAAAGAGAATGAAAGAGGTTCATTGGTGCTATTGTTGCTTGACTCAATCACAAGACAAATGCTGTGATTCGCTACAGATATTCAACTGGCCAACAGTCTCCGAGTACAGCACGCTCAAGGTAGGTAGAAAAATTCAGATTCACATTCATTTAATTTATTTATGTTAATTACAAATACATCGACGCAATTACAAAATACACTATATTACGCAAATTAAAAATTATACTAATTACATCTCTTGCTTCAATAACTAAGTTTAGACTATGGAAACTTACGAAAATGATACAAATGTGGGATATATTAATCATGTTAACGGTAATATAACTGATGCTGTAATCATATAAAAAGGCGGAGTTTGGACATATGTCCATTCTTAGAGAGGAATGCTCAAGAACATACCTCCCATTAACACTCAACCATGGGCTAATCTTTTCCTGATAAATTCGAATAAGAATAGAAAGAAAGAGAGAAGAAAGAAAGAGTTGGGCCATGGTAAATACCTATATACAGTACCTATATAGAAAGTGGGAGAAATACGAGTGAAAACGATAGAGATAGAGATAGAGAAAGAGAGATGGATGGATAAAGTGCCTTCAGGGCGGAATTAGAGAGTAAGAGATTAGATTAGATTAGATTAGATTTCTTTATTCATATAGACAATAACAAAACATTCACACTTAGATTCTAGATTGCAATTAGATATTGTGAGTAATAATGTACAATAGTAAGTAACCTCTATACAGGAATACACGTAGTAACTATAACGTTTTGTATAATTGACACTAGCTTAAAAGATAGTAATTATTCAACAGACACGGGTATACATGAACGCTGAGTTATAGAAATTATATATTTAGGAAAACTATATAGGCTACTATAATTAATTGGCAATTTTATTCATTACGATTGAATTATCTAAATGAAAAGGCGAAGTTTGGCCATGAAGATGTTCATTCTTGGGAAAGAATAACAAAGGTATCCTTTCCATTAACACTTGGCCTTGAGAGAGAGAGAGAGAGAGAGAGAGAGAGAGAGTGAGTGAGTGGGGGAGGGGAGATAGAGAGAGAATGAGATAAAGGTAGCAAAAGACATTGAGTGGCAATGTATGTTTGAAAGTCATTTTGAGGGATGAAAGCCATGATCCGGCGCGGATAACCGTGTAACGAGCGTTATGAAATGAACATTTCCAGAGCTGAACATGAACAATGCCAATGGATGCAATGCTGGCGTCAAACTAATGGATTCAAACAGCCAGCCAACGGATTCGTGGATTTGCAAGATTAAATGCATGTTCAATCCTCAGTCCATAAATTAGTGATGCAGCGATGTAGCCAAGTTTGCGTTCTATCGAAGTAATGAATTTGTGTGAATATGGAAGAAATAATGTTTTAAACAAGAGAATGAAGTATTTGTTTGAAGAGTAGCACGTTTCTGGGGATATGGTAAACATGGAGGAACTGTTAAATGGAAAGACATGTATTTTCATTTAATATGGATAACTACCACAATATTACCTTCACAACTATGGTTTACTCATCAAAAGAAGAACTGTATCTTGCAAAAATAGAATTGATGTTGACCTGGGAAGAATCAATCAACAAAAATGATGAGAGAATCATAACATGAAACATGCAGAATACAGGAAAAGTAGTGTGAAATAATAGAAAAATAATGATGAAATTGATACAATTCAATTATTATCGGTGATACTGTAATTTGCAAGGAGGTTCAATTGATTTGGTAATTTGATTTGGGACTGGGACTTCAATCTATCAACACCACATATCCAATTTTGAGAGCAATCATTATCATAATAATAGCAGGTTAATCATACGCGATTTGTTACTAACTCTATTAGTAGCCTAATAATTTCAATACAGTTCTCTAGCCAATCTTAAGCTTAATGATATGATACACTATGAACAATTGGACATAATAATAGAGGGCTAATGATCCACGATTTGTAACAAACTCTAATAGAAATTTCAACACAGTTTTCTAGCCAATCGATCAGCTTTGCTGTGTGCTCATGGACGATTAAATTTGACTCTAATGAACTGTCAATAGTTTGTCATGATATCAATTCAATTGGAGTTAATTCTTATTTGGTATTTCTATTTCACAACTAATAGATCTACCAATCTTCAAAAGGTAGGCCTGCATTAAACTCGTCAGCCATGATTATAAATATTTTTAGGGTAATGCCTACATGTGCTTTTAATTTTGAACATGTGCGTAGGTAATGAGGTGATGATGCAAGATAACGACTGGTTTGCAGTGGGGAGCAACAGCTTATCGTCTCCTACAAAAGACGGAAAAATTAACGCTGATTACCAAATTAACTTTGATTAGCAGATTATCCAACCTGCCCCACAAAATAATCACGGAAGTCGATTAGTACATTTGAAATAGAATAAAAAAAATTAAAAACGTATACTCAATAATTTACATCGGAGAAATTACTTAGCAACTACCCAGGAGTCACTAAAACAATGATGGGACGATGGTACCCAGCACTAAGCGAGGTTACTACTTGTTGCTAATGCATTTGCGTGTTATACTAGCTTTCCAAAAAAATGTCGGTTGTTAAATTACCGTTATTAATGCTTAACTCTGACAGGACAGTTTGAAAGCGGTAGACCAAAGGAAAACTATTTAGCTAAGGTTGTTTACGACTTGATTTGCTCTCACAGACCGCTCGTTGACTGTCTTGAAAGGGTTAAAAATTAATGTTAGTATTCCGCTAACCGCCTGTTTCGTTGGCGTCTACTATATCAGCGTGGCGTCGCATGCAAATTGCCAATTAAGTGTCCAAGCCAAGCGCCAGTTATCAGGCTGAGGAAATCCACTCTTTATATTCGCCACTGAAATGAATTTCACATGGAAAGCGTACGCCCCAAGGTGAATTTTTAATGGAGGGTGGTGTGCTTCACCATAGCCTGTCCAAGCAAAGAAGGCATACTGGCAAGATGGAATAATTACCACAGCTCCGTCAATACTCGTTCAAAAATTATAAATTTGATCTCAAATTGTAGAAAAAATTCTAATCTACAATTTGAGACCAAATTTATAATTATTGAATGAATATTGACCAAACTGGAGTTATTTTCCAATCTTGCCAGAATGTCTTCTTTGCTTGCACAACTATACTGTAAAATCAACCTGCGCTGACTACGAAAACTCAACTGAATCAAGGAAAACATCTGCCTACTCCCGTATCGAAAATATACAAACACATAGCTTATAGTTTGCTCTAGACATTCCGTATTTAGCGAATCTTGTATAGTCTGTCCAAGCAAAGAAGACATTCTGGCAAGAGGGGAAAAGTGACTCCAGCTCAGACAATACTGAATTGAAAATTATAAATTTGGTTTGAAATTATAGATCAGATTGTTTCCTACAATTTGGGCTCAAATTTATATTTTTTGGACCGATATTGACCGAACTGTATTAATTTTTCCATCTTCCCAAAATGTCTTCTTTGCTTGTACAGACCATAGAAAGAGAAAGTTGGACCATTGTAAATATATATGGGGAATGACCAAGGTAGGTAGAAAAAAGTAGTTAAAATTTTATCTCAAATTGTAAGAAACGTTCTGATTTACAATTTGAGACCAATTTTATAATTTTCAAACTAATATTGATCGAGCTGGATTCATTTTCCCATCTTGCCAGAATGTCTTCTTTGCTTGGAAAGACTATTTATACTAGGCAAAAAACAAAGCTCGCACAGCTTACTTAAAAGTTTTCAATTTCGTGAAAACGACTACGCTCGACCTAATTTTTTCTGTTTGTTGAAGCCTCGAATTCAGGTCACCAATGAATAGCTGTGTCTGAAAGCATTCTGGCCATATAAATCCACCAGGAAATGTCGGTTTAGTAAAAGGTTTTACGTTTGACGTGCTTATCTTACAGGATCGGAGCTCATTCCCAAAGGTTCTGTAATCCTGCAGTGATTCAACTTATTTTTTGTTCAATGATATCCCTCTTTTTATTAGTTGGAAATGGGTTTATGGATTCAATCCCAATTTCATATATGATGAATCAAGATTCATCTACTAATAAGTTGAAATGGCAATTGATGACCTCCAAATTACCTCATTACACATTTCTAAACAGCACAAAGTGTGGGAAAAGAATCAACCAATATTCTACGATACAGTACACAATATCGTCATGATAGCGTCAAAGTGGATTACCTCTCATACTGCGATTCGTTCACTGTTAACTGTGAACGTTGTTTTTAGGTAAATCATATAGAATCCAAGAGCCATATAGCTATACAATGAACCACTTAATGTCTGCATTCAACCACTGGCGACTCGAACCCACGAAACAGGTGAAGTGCTGTACAGTAGAAGATACGGGCACTTCACCTGTTTCGTGGGTAAGAGCCGCCAATGGATTCAACTACAGTGCATTGTTCGTCTGCTACATAAATTTGGCAGATTGATACTCATGCCCATCAAAATACTCGAAAAATACACTGAAAACAGTTAAACTAAGTAAACTGTGATAGAGGATTTGCATTTTCAATGAAAATGATAACAGTGGAATGAACTACAGCAAATTATAATTTGATAAATTATTATTATAAATTAAATTATAAAGGCTAATGAGTGCTCGTGAACAAATAAAATGTTTAGTCTATTAACTAGCCGGCAGGCTCGCTTCGCTCGCCTTCTCCGCCTAGCCAGGGGGCTCCGCCCCCTGGACCCCCGACAGTATCAGTGAGTGTCAGTGAGTCAAACAGGCTCGCTTCGCTCGCCTGCATGACCTCTGGCAGTGTAAGCTGAGTTAAACAGCTGCAAATTCCGTTCAGAAGGGATTCTAAATTTATTGAACACAGCATTTCTAGACATAATCTGTACTCGAGCTGTTTACCAAATTTCAACATTTTCTAACAATTTATTCTCGAAAAATCAAAGACAAAATCCAAAAAATTCCGAAAAATAGTAAACCGCTAATATTGAGCGTAACCTTGGGAAGTATATCGGACGTGGTTTGGTTTGAAACTTGATTCAATATCTTCCAAATTAGTTCATCTATAATCTCCCTCAACCATTGAATTTACAGTAAGGATTAGTCGTATCAAGGCGGAAGATATGCAACCCGCAATACATCTACAATTTAATAATCTTGAACGAAATTCAAAAATATTTTAACACAACATTTCTAGACTTTATCTGAACCTGCCTACCAAATATAAAAATTTTCTACCGATTGGTTCTCGAAAAATTGAGAAAACGCCGAAAAAATTTAAATATTTGTCGTATCTTTGAAAATTTTCTAAAATCCGTTCTTAGCGCGCGTCTAAACGTCCAACTGAATATGCCTGCCAAATTTGAACGCATTCGGTTCAGTGGATTTTTAGTTCTTGTGATGAATGAATGAATCAGTCAGTCAGTCAGTGCCATTTCGCTTTTATAGATATAGATTTATTTATAAGGGAGGTTTTCATAACATGTATAAAGAAACTTGATCAATATTAATCAATAATATATGTACAATGTAATAGTGGAGTAGACACTTAGCAATATTGATCACTACTACAGTATCTACAAAAGGTAATAGTAGAGTAGGTAGGTCAGTGAAGACATACATGTTATCAGCAGATCATCTCAAACACCAAACTACTAGTAAAATACTGCAGTAGTGGTCGCAATAGTAGTAGTAGTAGTAGTAGAAAACCTAGTAGTAGTAGTAGTTGGTCAGTCTAAAAAAACACTTTATACCCACAATAATTCAAACTCTTTCAACAAGACGTTGAGTTGGTGAATATATTCAAGATATATACAGTAATCTACGCATAGTCTTGCGAGTGAGTTTGAATATATACAGTGATATTGAGTAGTAAAGTTCGTTGTGTGTGTACGACGCGCGCATCAACATGAACAAGCAATTTTTCCATGTCACGAAAACGAGCCGCTCACTTTGAACGTGTAATAAATAGGCGACGAAGCAAGAATTTCGACTTTTCGGCATAGTTCCAACCTAACCAAAACCGACAATTTCCTATGATAAATGGCGTCGATAAGGAATAATAACGAGATAGGAGTGTGTCAGGTTATATTCAGGGCCTATATAGTTTGCCCAAGCAAAGAAGACATTCCGACAACATGGAAAAATGACTCCAGCTCAGTCAATATTGGTTCAAAAATTATAAATTCAGTCGCAAATTGTAGATCAAAATGTTACCTACAATTTTAGACCAAATTTACAGTTTTTGAATCGATATTGACGGAGCAGGGGTCATTTTCCCATCTAGCCAGAATGTCTTCTTTGCTTGGACAGAATATACAAATGTTTCACTTGCCTACAATGTTTGCTTTGTCGGTCGTCAGACACATTGACTGCTCTGACAGTTGTCTCGAATCGAAATGTCATATTCAATTGACTCTCGAAATAAATCGATTCTCTAGGATAATAAGGGAGCTTATCTGAAGAAGAGTTATTGCTTGCTAGATTCCGCTATAAAAATAGAAATAAATAGGATGAGAGATGTAATGTGATTTCTAGGATTATAATGTGATATACGATTAGGATTATGTGTATATGATTTTAGAGAGAAACTGCATAAAAATAGAAAGAGAAAGACTGAGTACAAGAATATTCATAACGATAAATTGATTGTTAGATGGAATAATTAAATTGTGACCTTTTATAATGATGTTAAGTGCTCAATTTTGACATGAAATAAAATTATTTGCATCTGCAAGACAAAATTGTTACGATTTCAAATGATGCAATAAATTACAGTAATTATAATTTGAAACAAGAGAGGCCTAACGAAACTAAGAGAGAACACTAACGTTCTCACTAAAATATAGTCATGATTTTGCATTTGAAAATGGTTATAAATAGTCGAAACATGTAATGCATTTGAAAAATAATTGAAAAAGGGTACTTTGATAATTATTTAAAATAAAAAAAAACAGTGTTGAAATAGCCCTGAGATAAAGAAAACAATAGTAAGAACCTGTATAATTACCCAAATTAAAAATAGAATTGAAAAGCTTTATCAGTTCTTTCAAATATAACCACGTCAATGACAATCTATTATTGGACTGATTACAGGTTTCATGAGCTCTAAACTTAGCCGATAAGTTCTATTTATAAGAAAAGCTTTCCCTTTCACAAATCAATATCGATTGTTGGTGACCTGAAAACTGTTTCAATCAATATTACTTCCAAATCGATGAATCGTAAACTATTTCCCAGCGGATGAACCTTCCAAAAATTTATTTTTTCAATCAATTTCATGCCTTACGTCAAATTATTTTAAAGGTCACCTAGATGTGATGCCAAGTAGTTGCTTGATATTTGACTCTCATAGGTTATATGAGCGGCTTGTCCAAAATACGCACGCGACCTTGTAGTAATGGAAACTAGAGGTTTCCAATCTATAACATATCTATATTCCAAAACAATGTATCACGACCAACATGTTAGAAAGATTGTATACTAGTTTTCAATAATTATAGTCTGTTCTAGCTTTCACATTAATTTTTCATCATTTAAAACGACAAAAGGTCAAAGATTTAGCCATGCAACTGTATTATATGTAGCATAAGTGGATTTTACCAAGGTAATTATAGTCCATTCACGATGGCTTGAGACGAGATAAACAAAAGCTCTGCATGTGTGTGTGTGTGTGTGTGTGTGTGTGTGTGTGTGCGACTGGAGTGGCTTCCTCTTAGCCGCGACATGAACAAGTCACAGCAACGCCGAAATTCCGAATTTTGTTGTAGGCAATTCAGAATAAGTATCTTTTTTATAGATACACATTGGGAAATTGCTTCTTTCGGTTCTCTCTCGACTGCATGAACCTAAAATGAACAAACAGTTACAATAAAAGTTTTTGTAACCAAAGCGGTTACAGTCCCGACAACGAAATTCGGGATTTCGGCATAGCTACGACTTGCTTATGTCGTGGCTAAAACCAAGCCACCCCAGTCGCTTGAAGAAGGATTTTCAAATGTTCACTATGTTAGGGCTATAAATGTGTTATAATTCAATAAAATAGTGAAATTCACAAATTTCAAGTGATTTCCACTATTTATTGATCAATTACACATTTGTAGCCCTTACAACATAGTGAACATATATAATATAGTTAAGTGAATAGTGTTGTGATGGCTAGAACAGCGCAGCTACAGCCCGGTAGCTCGAGCAGCGAATTAAGAGCCGGGGCAGCTCGAGCCGCTTGGGAATGTCACTTTTTAGTCTTCAAACTCGATTGAATGAATGGGTTAGGCGCAATGGGCAACACTTAACAGATGTGTTTTTTAAAGTGATTTTCTAAAAAAATCCTTCTTGACGAACATATTTTCAGTATTAAAAATGTTTTGTAAAATTTTCGTTGGTTTATTATGGTTATTTCAAAATTTCCCGTTTCTCTGCGCCACAACACGTTTCGAAAACGTTCGCGACGTCGCTAATACTCACCTTTCCAGCCTCAGCTGATCGCTTCGGCTGTGAAGCTCCGTATTCTTGACATCGCAAAACGACGTTTTCAAAACTAGTGGTGTAATATACTATTTCCCAAATTTATATGAATAAGTTTAAAAAATAGAGGTTATGATCACTTGTTTCTTGAACACTATCACTATTAACAAAAAAATGAAAACTTATAATTGGAGTTTTGAATGTTCATTTAAAAATCAGAATAAATACATAGAAGAGAAGCCCCAAGGTTTCTTCTATACCGTTATTGTAATTTTCACGAGGTTTTTATTATTATTATTATTATTATTATTATTACGAGGTTGCAAAAGGCCCCAAGGTTTTTATTTTAATTCAAATGATTTTTTCTCAAATACAGTGATTTCCGATTGAAAACCAGCGCGAATGTACACGATTCCAGCATATCAATTTCAATCACACTATTTGAACTTACGAATGAAGCCCGATGCAAATGCCGCATTCGATCAGTTTGCTTTCGGTGCACTGCACGGGTCGAAATCACTTTGCAATTCACTCTTTACTCCAGGTAGCCTAAGTGCTCAAATCAAAACCACTTTGCTGCAGGCTCGCGGCTGCCGCCGTGCAAACAGAATTCATTTCAAAGCTGAGTGAATTTTAAAATTCACTTTGAAATTGCTTTTTCTTTAGCACCGACGGCGGCGAGAATGTGTGACATGTGAGAGAGAAATAAAGAGAAATAGAGTGAAAAAGAGAGATTGGGAGAGAGTGAGTGAGAAAGTAAGAGAGAAAGAGTGAGTGAGAGTGAGAGAGAAAGAGTGAGAGACAGTGAGAAAATAAGAGTAAGAGAGAGAAAGAGTGATTGAGAGTGAGAAAGCAAGAGTAAGAGAGAGAAAGAGTAAGTGGGAGTAAGAAAGAAAGAGTAAGAGAGAGAAAGAGTGAGAGAGAGTGAGAAAGTAAGAGTAAGAGAGAGAAAGAGTGAGTGAGAGTGAGAAAGTAAGAGAAAGAGAGAAAGAGTCAGTGAGGGTGAGAAAGACTTAGTGAGAGTGAGTAAGAGAGAGAAAGATTGAAGGAGAGAGGGAAAGAGTTGGTGAGAGTGAGTATAAAAGAGAGAGAGAGAGTAAGAGTTAGTGAGAGTGAGTAAGTAAGAGAGAGAATGAGTGAGTGGAGAGTGGGAATGAGAGAAAAAAGAGAGACATAATAAGTGAGTCGTGAGTGAGATTCAGATTCAAATTCAATCACTTTATACATTTAGATTAAAGAATACAGTATATCGGTTTAAGAGTGAGTGGTAGTGGACGGCAAACTGCCGAACGGCAAAATCAAGCCCCATAAGAACAATGTAATTTTTTATCAATCTCTTGGAGCAGATATTGCCTCTATTTATGGACAGAATTTCACGTTCTTTATGTCACTGGAAAGAGAATTTGATTCTCCAGGGGAGTTACTTTTTACTTTTTCGATTTTTGATGTAATTATTGAAATTAACTAAAAATCGAAAAAGTAAAAAGTAACGCCCCTGGAGTATTGAATTATCTTTCCAATGACATAAAGAACGTGAAATTCTGTCCATAAATAGAGGCAATATCTGCTCCAAGAGATTGATAAAAATTACATTGTTCTTATGGGGCTTGATTTTGCCGTTCGGCAGTTTGCCATCCACTACCACCCACACTTAAATCCTATCATATGAAAATAAAAAATAAGACTTATTACACAGTTTGCTTGAGATAACCAAGATAACTAATTGAGTTAGTAAGTATAGACTATGAAAACTTGTAAAATGACTCAAATATGAAATTTAATAAGCTGAAGGTGATATAAAATTGTGCTGTATCTACATAAAATGGCGGAGTTTGGAAATATAAATCTCTATTCTTGATGAGAGATGTGCAAATAAATCCCTCCCATTGATACTCAAACATGGGCTGATCTACTTGACGAAGAATTTTTGAATTGGAATTTTAATAGTATGAAAATATGTAGAATTTAATATGAAAATATGGGAGTGATAGAGATGATGAGAGAGAGAGAGAGTGAGAGAAGAAATTAAGAGAGAGAACAAGTGAGTAGTCAGTGGGAGTGGGGAAGAGATAGGAAAATTTAGAGAGAGTAAGAGAGAAAAATGATTAATGAGGAAGAGTGGAGAGAGAAAGTAGGAGTGAGAATGAATGAGTAGTGAGAGGGAGTGAGAAAGAGAAAGTAAAAGGGAGAACGAGTAAATCGTGAGTGGGAGTGAGAGAGTGCGAGTATTGTGATGTGTGAGTGGGACTGTGTAATGGCGGCAAATTCGAACGGCATTCATTTCAAATTTAAAGATGCCTCCCAGTCTCGCCGAACAGTGTATAGTCTGTCCAAGCAAAGAAGACCCTCTGGCAAGATCATGAAATGACTCCAGCTTGGTCAATATTGGTTAAAAAATATTGATTTGGTCTCAAACTATAGATCAGAATGTTCCCTACGATTGAGACCAAATCGAATAACTTTTGAACCTTAATTGACCGAGCTGGAGCCATTTTCCCATCTTGCCAGAGGGTCTTTTTTGCTTGGACAGAGTATAGTAAGCAGGCACTTGAAGTAGTGTCGTAGGGTGGGGGCAATGAAAAACGTGAGTGTAATGATGAAATGCTTCCACGCAGCTAACAAATGAGAAATGGTGGGTGTGTGCAGTCAAGTGGGAGGGGAAAACAGGTAGAAAAGTAGAAAACGAGAGGTGCCAAACGATGAAAGAAGGGGGAAAGGGTAGTAGTTGAGAAGGAAGAAAGAGAAAGGTGAAGGGAAGATAGAGAGGAAGAGGTGGGAAAAAAGGGTGAGGACCTGAAAGAGAAGGACAAGAAGGAGGAGCCTTAAAGTTACAAAAAAACAACAGTGAGATGTAGAGCAGGAATAAATGATCTAGGAGAAATATGATTGGAGAAAAGAAGTGGAATGCAAGAAGAATAGGGGAAAGCAGAAGAATGCAAAAATTAAATTGAATGGGAGAGTAGTGTAGATGAGGAGAGGGGAAAAAATTGATATAAAACGAAAATTTGGAAGAAAAACATTGTTTAAAACAATTGGAGAGTAGGTGAAAAAATGAGGATCAGTAGAATGTTTAGAGGTGAATAAGGAGATAATTTGAAAGAAATATAGAATGAGAGAGAAGTTGAAAAAATTTAATGTTTGGAATTGAGAAAATAGATTAATAACAGAAGAAGAAGTTTGAGAAAAGTGAATGGACCTTGAGAGAGGAATATATATCATGGGAAATAATTAGAAATAATTTATTTTTATGAACAGAGGGGGGGAGGAAGAATAAAGGAGGAAGCACAATGGGAGGACGACAAAATAATGGGAGTTGAAGGAAGGAGAACGAATATGGAGAAACCTAGGAAGAAGAGGTTTGAAAATAAAACAGAGTCAAATTATAAACCTTGATAAACAAGGAGGATATGAAAATATGAGAGAATAGTGAAAAACAGTACAACAACAATTTTAAGCAGAGAAAGAGAGACTGATAGAGTAAGCGTGAGAATGCACAATTGAGTGAATAATTGACTGGTACAATACAGAAGGAGGAATACAAATAGGATGGGACAATTGCTCCCCTCTTACCCCCAACACCTGGAAGGGGTGGGGGGTACGAAGCCATTATCCAGGATGGATGAATAATAGAACCCCTTCATTTATTCATCTCCTCCATTCGTCCTAAAAGAGTCACATTTTTTCCTCTGCGTCCTGGTCTGTCCCGTTTCACTGGTCGCAGTTCATATTTTCGAGAATTCCTCTCCTTCCCTCCTTTTTTCGAGAATTCCCCTTCTTCCCTTCCCTGTTTCCAAGATCCCCTCTTTTTCGAGGATCCCTCTCCACCCCTTTTTCATTTTTTCGAGAATTTCCCTTCTCCCTTTCTCTTTTTCGAGAATTCCCATTCTCCCCTTTTTTCGAGGACTCCTCTCCACCCCTTTTCCATTTTTTCGAGAATTCTTCTTCTTCTCCTTTTTCGAGGATTCCTTCTCACCCCTTTCTCATTTCCCTTTTTTTCGAGGGTTCCCCTCCCCTCAACTCTTACTTTCCCCCATTTTTTACTTCATGAGCGACCTCCTTTTGTCGCGATTTTTCTAAATAAAATTTTCGCAGTTGGAATTTTGCTTGCCGCACATCAATCAAGCTCATTTTCCGCTTCGTTAGACGTTGGTTGCACTCCACTGAGCGCTATATTTCAACAATTTATTCTCTTTTGCATTGTCTGTTTTGCTCATTCAAATGACAAATTAATTCAGGGAGGTGACGTAATTAAGAAACGTCGCGTTCTGTCACTCACTCAATGCTCGTTCAATTTTTTGTCAATGTGGCAGTTTTTAACGAGGCAGAGACTCCTGGCATATTAGAGACTAAATTCTGAAACAAGGAAAGCTATAGCTTATGTGCTATCTGGGTACAGTTCAATTATTCGAGAGAACGGGTTTCTTTTCTTTCCTCAGTACACTAGTAGTTCTGTGAAAACTCACGTTCGGTCAATTAAGCATATTCGTGGGAAGGTCCCAATGGCACTATCACCATCGACATAGCCTAATTTCACATTATGTTTATACCAAAGGCACTAACCAATGAACTGAGCTCTAAACAATGAACTTATAGGCTGAGGCCGCACTGCCGGTGGGTAGAGCCTGGAGGGTGGAGGGTAGTTGGTAAATCTATAGAACATACACACTATCCACAGTAATACATCGTATGAATGGTATGACGTCATACTGTTTTTTGAGGTTATGTTGTCCATATTTAAGAATTTCAAGATGGCGGCTGAACACATACCATTCATACGATGTATTACTGTGGATGGTGTGTATGTTCTATAGATTTAACTACACTCCACCCTCCAGGCTCTACCCACCGGCAGTGCGGCCTCAGCCTTAGGGTGAAAACTCAAAAACTGATTCAAAATCTTCCCCTTTTTTCAATATTGATGGAAATTTCAAATACGTTATCCACAGTAACGATTTATAACAGATTTTTTCTCTTTAAACTAGGAGAAATGTATTCACTTAACAATAACTCGAGTTGATTCGAGGTAATTGTTAGATAGAGACAGCTGCTAATTATTTATTTGTTTTTCCAATATATTACAAGAACAATGAGACTTGAGAAATAACAGCATAACACTACTTTTAATGGTTGAAAGAATACCAATGTACCTTAGAAACTTATACCTGCATCATAAACACCAGGCACTAATAAACAAGACGAGCTCGTACAGGAATAATCCCTCTACACGTCGCGAATTGAACCAAGAACCATCACGATTCAGAAAACTACTCTAATTACCACAACTCGCTGATCTCACCAACGTGAGGTGAGTAAGCAACATTCGTTACTGTACTCCAATCTATGTAACTTTTGACCTAGGATATAGTTTTATCACCCATCTTATACGTGCTACACCAAGTCAGAAGTTAAATCAGAATCGATAGGACTAATCCTCCCAACATCAAATTTCTGCAGGGGAAATAAGCATTAGAGGCACGTAATAGCATCAGGTGTAGCCCTCAGCGTACATCTTGCACCTATTATAGTCAGTGAAAAAATCGATGGAAATTTTTCTCTCAGACACGATCAGCCATTATATTCGCACTATTGGGCTCTTTCTTCGGGAAAAGAAGCGTATCAGACCTAACTCGTTAAAAGTGGGTGAGGAATTCCATTATCCGTGATTCGTCATTTCCTGCTTCCTTTGTGCCTGCCTGTCTATAGTCTGACCTAGCAAAGAATGCACTTTGGCAAGATGAGAAAATTACAATAGCTCGGTAAATATTAGGTCTAGAATTATGAATTTGGATTCACATTGTAGATCAGAATGTTAACCACAATTTGAGACCAACTTCATAACTTTTAAATCAATATTAACCGAGATGTAGACATTTTCCCATCTTGCCAGAATGTCTTATTTGATTAGATAGACTATACCTTTGCTTCGCCTCGGTTAATGGAGATTTCTAGGGGGGAAAAAGATAGGGAGAGATAGATAGATGGATGAATTGCCTTTATGAAGGGCGAAGTTAGGACTATTGGTTACTAAAGAGAGATACTAAGACAGCTCTGGAAAAGAGAGAGAGAAACTTAATAAAAGGGGTAGAGATTAATAACAATAGGGAGATAGATAGTGATAATAAGAGTGGGGAAGAGATAATAGAAGGGGGAATTTAGTAAAAAATAAGGATAATAACAAAAGAGAGAGAATTAGAGAGTAAAAGAGAGTGAATATGAGCAATAGAGGGCGAGGATAACGAGTGGCCAGAGTAAGAAAAAAAAAGTAAGACTGAGAGTTGGGATGGGAAAGAGAACGAGGTAAAGACCGCTTGGAAGAGAATGATAGAGCAAGTAATAAAGAAAAAGAGAGAAGATAGAAAGGAAAAGTGTGTGAAGAAGATTTATAAAAGAAGAAAGAGAAAGGTGATGAAAATCAAAAAGAGTGAGTGAAATTTATTTTAGTGAGAGTTGATTGGGAGGAAAAGAAGAAAAGCGGATAGAGTATGGAAAAAGAGAAACAGAGAATAAAAAATAGGATTAGAGAATATATAAAAGAGGAAGACAGATGATAAAAGAGGAAACGACTGTTAAAAAAGATAAGAGAAAAAGAGATTAGTCTTTGATGTTGGAGATAGGGGTGGTTTCAGAGTTGCCAGCTCGAATAGCAAGCAAGCCTCATTCGATAGCTGCAATGAGAATCGATACGGTCAGCCAATTTTCACGGAAAACGTTTGCTGCATTCGGAAAAGTCGGTCAGAAAAGCGTTCGTTACCACTGATAGTGAATGAATAAACGTACGCCACTGGAGCTGTGAAGGGCTGTTTACATTGTTTGCATTGATGGACACTGTACTGAGTTGAATTGATTTTTCTTCTTTTTTTTGTTCACCTGTTTGAAGTATTCAGTTTGCTGCTTCTCTTTGAAAGCACCTGCTGACAATGTTATCTAGATTTCCTGCTGGGATTTACCTACCCGTAATTTGTATGCTGGAAAAAGTGCATCCAAAGTATAGTGAATGCTTCAATGTTCCCCAACTACATTCGATGTGTTGATGAAAATGCTGGAAACAAATCAACTCAATGCTGGAGTCCAGTTTGTAAACATCTGCTAGCTAGTGGATTTCCACTACGTAGGTTTTCTACTAGAATCCTAGTGATTTGTGTATTAGAAAAAGTACGTTTGGAATGCAGTACTTTTCTCCTTCCCAACAACATAAATACATTCAAAGCGGTGAAAAAGTTAAGATTTATTCAGTTCGTTCATCATATCACTCAACTTGTAGCACAAAATTAACACTATTGATGATAAGTTTATCTAGATTTTATCTGGAATCCAGATAATTTGTGAACCAGGGAAAGTACATCTGAAATGCAGTACTGTTCTTCTCAACTATAGTCTGTCCAAGCAAAGAAGACCCTCTGGCAAGATGAGGAAATGACTCCAACTAGGCCAATATTGGTTCAAAAAATATTGATTTGGTCTCAAATTGTTGATCAGAATGTTTCCTACGATTAACACCGAATCAGTAATTTTTGGACCAATATTGACCGAGCTGGAGAGACTATACAAACATTTCATTCAATGCGTTAAAAAGTTTGAATTAGATTTGTTTGTCATCATATTAACCTGTAACCAATAATGTGAGTATTCAATCACATTGAGAATGGGCTAAAGTATCGAAAATTTTTTTGATAGAATAATATTTTTAAAGTTTCAAAGGGTATTTTATTTTTATTTTATCTACCAATTGTGAACACTTGCAGACAACTTAATCTGGATTTTCCGCTGGAATCCAGGTAATTTGTGTAACAGGAAATGTACACCTGGAATACAGTTCTTTTATTTACCCCAAAATCTAAACATTTATAAAAAAATGTTGTAAAAGATAAGGTGCATTCAAATCATTTGACTACCTACGTTCCAATAGATTCAATAGACTCTCATTACTCACAGACATTTAATCAAATCATGTTTATTTATTTATTTGTAAATCTATTGGCGAAAACACATTGCTAAGAAAGAGCATACTGGTATTTCAAAACACAATTTTCATTCAAATATAGTCCAAAACTTGAGGTTTTGCTGCCAAAAACAAGAAAAATCTTGATTTCATAAATTACTTGATACATATTTCACAGGATTCGAAAGGTTAAACAATGTAAATAGTATGTTCAACTGTATGAAATGATGAAGCTTCAGGGTTCAATATTTTGATAGTGGTCAGGTCAGGACATGCTAATATAAATTATGTTGGTAGAGGGAGCAAACCAATCACATTCTCGCTTCTAGCTTTGCGTGGGTATCCCTTTGAACTGAAACGCTCTGTTATATCTGAAGTCACCTAATGTATGAACAGTTCCCAGAGACTACTCACACATGAAATTGGATAGGATATCAACTGGAATACGCAATCTCAATGGTCTCGAGAGACTATTCACACTCGAAAACAGAAGGATTGTAAACTGAATATGATTCAAATCAACTTCTACAAACCAAAGTTCAATGTCCATCTTCAAACCACAGTTCATCTTCAATTAATTCTTGAAAAATCGATCTGATAGATGGGTAGCTGGATAGAGTGATAAAGATGAATGGGTATCGTATGTTCAAGCAGAGAAGACAATACTGGCAAGATGGGAAAATAACTCTAGCTCGGTCAATATAGGTTCAAAAATTATAAATTTGGTTTCAAATTGTGGGAAACATCCTGAACTACAATTTGAGATAAAAAATGTTGAATGTCAACTTTAAAATAAGGTCTCAAATTGAATAGAATAGAATAGAATAGAATAGAAAAGAACTTTATTAGCACTATTTTCAACATTACAGCGATAATGAAAATATTAATAAATTAAGCAAGCATACATTTCTTCACAAAAAAAAAAAAAAAAGTTCTCTAGGCTTGGCCGAGGCCGTCAGCCGAGTAGATAGATTTCTTTATCATTCTAATATTGAATAATTATCATTGTTTCTGTAATTACATAATTCACTCAATAATTATTTTTCCTTATCATTCCTATTTAATTCCTCCTTCTTCTCATACTTGATAATAACAAATTTCTCCTAATTATCATAAATTAAACATTGTAACTCGAAAAAGCAATTCCCACTCTTAGGAACTTAAGATGCGTCAATGTGGCTGGACTTATGAAAAATACAAACAACATATTAGCTTCACGAAAAAAACAACACTTGAAATTCAAATAAAGTCACCTCTCACATTGTGCTCCACTAAATAAGCAAAAATAAAGTAAAAAACTTTCAATTAATTCATCAGCAATCTAAAAATGAGAGCACAGAAAAGAGATAAAATAAATAAATTAAAAACTTTGAATAATCAATCAATTGAGTCATCCGCATTGATCTTAGCAATACTTAAGTAATACATAAAGTCTTGCGGCTTCTCATGATAATGATAAGATACTAGTTTTAAACTAATAACTGCAATAATTATAATCCTAAAAAGACTTTTCTACTTAAACATTAATAATATGTTCATTTTACAATTGCATAAAAAATAAATAATAAATAACAATAAAGAGGAAATGAATCTTATCGATTATAAAATCCTAAAAATTGAATTCTGTTATCAATTCTCGCCTGTATCTCCCTGCCTCTCTCAAATATCCTACTAGACTCTTCCAACATTTTCCATTCAGAAACTCAATTACTGTTTCCCTCTCTAGCATCGCCCTTCTCAGATATTTCTTTCTTATTTCACCCAAAATTGAACATCTACCGATGAAATGATAAGCATCTTCTGTTTCTCGGCTATTGCACATAGAACAGATACCTATTCCCTCTTCTCTTTGCGGTGCGTGATTGAGCGATAATAGCCCTCCTCTGGCCTTGAAAATCATCGAGATAGCATTCCGTTTAAACTCATCATTCATGTAATTTCTCGTACCATCGTCAATTTTTACATCTGCGTAGATTCTGTGAAACTGTGACCGCTCTCTTCTCTCTAGCCACTTACTTTTAACTTTAACTCTTATCCTCTCCATTGCCCTCTCCCACGTTGCTTCCCACCCCCTCCTGAAATTCGGTGCTTGCCAGTTTTCTGCTGTTATCGGCAATTCAATATCAAACTCATTCAATATCCGTCTCCATTCAGAATACCAACCGCACTTTTCTCTTAAACAATGCCTTGCTATCAATGTTCGATATCTGTCGCCAGGCATCTCAAACGAATTTAATACATATTTTACATGAGTGCTCAAAGTATACAACCACAAAATTTCCTTTCCTGTCTCTAAGTATACTATATAATTTGGTGTATTACGAGGTAGTCCAAATATTTTCTTAACAAAAACCTGAGAAATTTTTCTAGTTCTTCTCTCTCCGCATATCCCCATACCTGCGCTGCGTAAGTTACGACTGCTTTACTTATCGATTCAAAAATTCCCCATTTCATTGACAGAGGTGCTTCGTCGTTCAAAATGAGTCTTCGCCATACACTATTGATTCCAAATCTGGCAGCCGTTATCTTACATTTAAAATGTGCGGTTAGGGCTAATCTTGAAGAAAAAACAACACCCAGGTATCTGTACTCATTCACTGTTTCAATAACTTCATTACCATAGTACCACTTCTCTCTTTCTCCTAATCGTCCTCCTCTTCTAAAAACTACAATCTTGGATTTGGCCATGTTCACTGTCAGATTCCACCTTATGCAATATTCCTTCAACTTATTTATCATTGACTGCAGTTGTCGAGGATTCTCAGACATCAATACCACGTCATCAGCATATAACAGCGAATTTATCAGCCTCTGCCCAACATATATACCTCCACCAATAACATCACTCAAATCATTCAAAAATAGTGTGAATAGCAACAGGGAGAGTACGCATCCCTGCTTTAATCCATTTCTGGTTTCAAAGTACTCTGTTGAATTACCCTCAACGCCATGCCATACAGTAGACTTCGTATTTCTATATAGACTCCTCAACATCGCAATAAATTTAGTCGACACTCCTAGTTCACTCAGTTTAAAAAATAAAGCCTCTCTGTCCACACTATCGTACGCTCCCTTGAAATCCACAAAGAAACAGTACAGCTTCTTTCTAGGTATATTCAACGTTTTCATTACTATATTGAATAGAACAAAAATATTGTCTATAGCCGAAAATCCTCTCCGAAAGCCACTCTGATTCTCTTTAATAATCTTTTCTCTTTCCTCCCACAACTGCAACCTTCTCAGTAATATAAATGAAAATACTTTAGCGACAGCGTTTATAAAAGATATGGCTCTATAATTATTAACGTCATTAGTATCACCTTTTTTATGCAATGGGAATATAATTGAACGTGAAAACCCTGTTGGTATCTGTCCACCTCTGACAATGGTATTGAAAAAACTCACAATAATCTCTTTGTAATTTTTTGACGCATTCTTGTAAAACTCGGACGGAATTCCGTTATCACCCGGAGCCTTATTGTTGCGCATTGTCTTGAGGGCACTTTCCAATTCATTCATATCTATGTCTTTGTCAAGAGTTTGATCTTCAACGTTCCTCGCCGCATAATATGTGACTACCTCGCCAACTGATCCAAACACTCGTCTGAAGTGTTCAACCCACTCCTCAGCACTCACAGTTCCCGAAATTTTGAACTCAGTAAATTTAAATTTCTTTAACAGAGTCCACAAATCACTAGAATCCTTGACTCTTCTGAATTGTTCTTTTATATCGCTGTAATACGCTTGTCTTTTATTCTTACACAGCACTTTGTATTCCTTTACTACCTTCATATAATTTTCTCTCACCTGCTCCGAATTTGATTTTCTAAACACCTTCAATAGGCTGAACACTCGCATTCTCATAACCGCACACTCTTTGTCGAACCACTTTTCTTTCCATCCTTCTCTCTTTCTATTAGGTTGAGGCACATAATTTGCCGCTCTATAAACAAGATTATTTAGTAATTCATAAGTCTCCTCACTACTCTCGGGAATACCATTTATTTCTCTACAAGCATTTTCAAGTTTAGATATATATTCCTTCTTCTTCGCTTCCTTCCATCTCAACTTCGGTAAGAGCGGTAAAAATGTGCTCTCTCTTTCCAAAGTATCGATCGTCATTAGAGTAGCTTCAACTGGAAAATGATCAGATAGAAATTCTGGCACAATAGAAAATTTTCCAACCATTTGCGCCAATTCGACAGACACGCAACATAGATCTATTACCGACGCCCCTCTGCCTCCCATGAAAGTAAAGTCTCCCCACCTATCTCCACTTATCCTCCCATTCAAAATGATCAAATTAAAAACCTCACAGAACTCCAGTATTTTCTTGCCTTTCAAATTAGTCACCTTATCCTTTGACTCTCGCTTATTACTCAGTGCATTTCCTAATTCTATTACACCCGTTAATTCCGACAAGTCCTGTCCATTTCCTATTCTACCGTTAAAATCTCCAATTAAAATCATATTATTTCTATTATGCTCTTGCACTATCATAAACTCCCATAATGTATTGAATTCTCTCTCCCATTCCATGTCTCCTCCAGGTCTCAAATTGTGGGAAACATCCCGATCTACAATTTATTAAAACATTTCAATTTTAACCAATATTGACCGAGCTGGAGTCATTCTCCCATCTTGCCAGAATGTCTTCTTCGCTTGAAATCACTATAGATGGGTAGATAAATAGAGAGATAGATTGATTGGTAGATTAATATTTTTCTCGATTCATGGGAATATAAATGCATGAAATATCACAAAATCTATTGAGTGTGAAACGATAGGAGCTACCGTTAGTGATAAAAATCTTTCTTCATTCATTTAAATTGAATAATTAGGTACTCTTGTTGAATAGAAAGCTTCATTTTGCATGCACTTTCGTCGAGGGGAAACCTGTTGATTAAGTCAAATTGGGATCTTGAGTTTTACGATAATGGCTTGTCTTGATATTTTCATTCATTCATTCAATCATTTAGATTCATACAATTTATTCATCAATATTATCAATAATCGTTCGTCGAGAATGCATTTTTGGGATATTGTCATGGAAATCCAATAACACGAAAAAAGAGCCAAACATTGAACTCACCCTTAGGAGTAAAATAAAATAGAATGCAGAAAAGAAGAGTTCGCAGTGATTAGAAGAGAATGTGAAGAACTATAAATAGAACTAAGAATGGAAAGTAAGAATACGAAGGAAACTATTAATGGGTGCTCAGAGCAAAAACTGTAATAAAACAACTAAACGTCAATAACAAACCATTGTACTACAACAAACTGAACTTTCCCTGCGTTCTGAACAATAAATCTATTCATATCCCAATAATTTGGTTCAAGGGGTCATAATTATTACATCTCAACAGTTTATGAGTAGGCTACAGATCCAAACAAACAAAGCCTACACATAAAATCTAACAAAGGCACACCATAGTCAATGACCAATTGTTTGTTCAACATAATGTTTGTGAATTTGTAAAATTTTCCATAGTTTTCTCCTGTTTTGCAGCAATAGCTGTATTATTGTCAAGATATTGTAAAATAAAAAACATATTTTGTATTAAAGGGAAGAATATGAATTATTATTAGTATTATTATTTAACAGACACAATGTAGCTTTCTACAGTGCACAATAATTGTTCAACATGGATAATAAATCATTGTAATGAAACGTTTTCAAATTTGCAATGAGATACTCAATTCTTATCAATTCCAGAGGTTTAGCAAAATTTCTCTGCTATATCATATAATAAAGAGTGGTGAAGAGGAAACGCATATTTTTCGAATGGCTAGTACGCGGCGACGGGAGGTGGTATGGACAACATACCTATATTACAGACCAGTTACCCTACTGTGGTATAGTATTGCTTTTGGAAAATATACAGTTTCAATACTGTATATATCACCACCTCCGAAGACCTGTCACAATTTGCGCGCTCATCTACATTCAGGGCACATAAGTTTCCCCAAGTTCATTAGCTACTCAATTATGACGCCCGTTTTCGCATTGTGCTGATAATATAGTCTGGCCACGCAAAGAAGACATTCTGGCAAGATGAGAAAATGACTCCAGCTCGGTCAATATTGGTTCAAAACTTATAAATTTGTTCTCAAATTGTAGTTCAGAATGCTTCCTATTATTTGAGACCAAATTTATAAATTTTGAATTAATATTGACCTAGCTGGAGTCGTTTCTAATCTTGCCAGAATTTCTTCTTTGCTTGGACATACTAAACTAGTTAGCGTGACTAGAAGTTGCAAGAACGCGGAAACCGAATTAACCTACAAATAGGCAAAAGTTATTGTTTTCACGGAATGTGTTTACCTACATTATTTGTGATAATTGGTTCCGTTGAGTGGTTCTTTTTATCACTTGTCAAAAATGTACTGCGAGAAAATAGAGAAAGATGGAGGAGAATTACTTGAACTTGACAGTTTCAATATACTCTTGAGATTATTGTCTCATTATCAGAAGTGAGGCATGTTCAAATGACGCTAATGTCTGGAATGTTCGTCTTTGTACCGCGGAGCTCTCTCTAATGACGTCAAGATTTCAAAATACAGTAGCATTTTTTACAGAATTATTCATATCTTCTCATTTTAATTACCAGAAGGATAATTGGGATTTAGAAGAATTCATATCTTCTCATTTTAATTCCCAGTATAATAATTGGTATTCAAAAGAATTCATATCTTCTCATTTTAATTCCCAGTAGAATAATTGGTATTCAAATAAATTCATATCTTCCTATTTTAATTCCCAGTAGGATCATTGGAATTTGGATTTTCTACTTATAAGTCATAGTATCTTCAAATGAGTCTTTGGATGTACTGGTTTCTATTTCTACAGCACGATCAGGATCTAGATCTTGAAGTTTCAATGTTTGTATGATCGCTGGGTGAGAGCGGTTGCTTAGTGATCATGAGGTTAAGGGACGAACACTCAAGACTGATTTTGGAGGGGTGACCAAATGATGAGATTGTAACCAAACAAATAACTGAAGGCGAGAAAGAGATACTCGTAAGAGTTTCCTCATGGATTCTCTAATTTCCAGTATCATAAAATACAGGAATATCAAAGCTCTTACAAAATAAAGATTTAACTGAAATATTTTTTGATTAAAAATAGTCTATTTAATGTTGATATTGATCAGTTGCAATGTTTTTTTCTAATTATAGTGACTACACAAAATAAAATGTCACGTAGTACCTATAAGTATAGTAGCTAGATGACAGATGTTAATTAATAAATTAATTATAGACGTATTGAGTGATGGATTAAGATAGATTAGACAGTAATCAGACAGTGTAAA
The DNA here is from genome assembly GCA_017141385.1 of Sogatella furcifera. Classification (NCBI taxonomy): domain Eukaryota; kingdom Metazoa; phylum Arthropoda; class Insecta; order Hemiptera; family Delphacidae; genus Sogatella; species Sogatella furcifera. The sequence goes on from CM029555.1 coordinate 21,256,774, forward strand.
GCATGTGTTTCCTTCATCACAGGGCTACTTTTGTTTCTTCTGCATTCGAAAATGACTATTAATAGTCGAAACATGTAATGCTTTAGTAAAAAATAACTGAAAAAGGGTACTGTGATATTATTTAAAATAAAAAATCAGTGTAAAGCATGTTTAGAACTATATTATTCAATATGATATGGATTGATTACTATTTATTCTGAGGAAAGTATTCCAAGTACAGAACCCATACATCACATCATTTCAAACACACAATTTCCTGGTTTAAACTCATTTTCCATGGCTGGTAATAATTTATTACAGGTGGAACTTTTGCAGATTAATCTGATTTGGATGATGAATTAGGACCGACAAACGTTAAACCCCCATTGTTATACTCGGGTATAGCGTTCTGTAGAATAAGTTTAGTCGAAATTAAATCGGGTAGATAAACTCGGAAGCCGTAAAACCCAAAAACCTATCTGACACAGATCATAATCGATTCTCCAGCCCTGCATCAATCATCGGCTGCAGCTCTTGCTAACTTCCACACCAACGATGTAATGATAATGATGGCTCAACTCTTTATCATTTTATACTCCTCTCTCTCTCTCTCTCTCTCTCTCTCTCTCTCTCACTTACTTCTCTACCGTTTACTCTTTATTTTTCATTTTAATCTACCTTATCTATCACCCTCTCTTTCACACATTCTCTCTCTCTCTCTCTCTCTCTCTTTTGTTCACTCTTTTCATATTTTAATCTCCCTTGTTCACACACAGACACTATCACCCTCTCTTTCACTCTCTCACTCTTTCTCTCAATCTCTCTCACTCTATCCCACTATCATTCTCCTTCACACTGTTTTCACACGCTCATTTATCTTTTTTCTCTGTTGCTGCCAAAAACACAGTTTCATCTTCAAGCGGCAGAAGGATGTTAGGCGCTAAATTAAACCTACTTTTCGGAATCTGTTAGCAGTCGCTTACAGTCTCACCCTACACTTCTTTCTAATCTGCCAGATTAACATTCTGTGTGTATAAGTGTTTACAAAATGTTCAATCAATGAAAATCAGAGTACCCCTTTTAAAATATTTTAATTTTGCATAACATGTTTTGCATAGCCCTGAAAAAAAGGGTTTACAATTACATTGTAACTGCATCGATCTTTTGTAATCGCTGGCTGTAATATTACTTACGAAAGGTGTAATGTGGAAATAGAAGTATTTTGCTTTTCGGATTTAATTTCAATCTGAATGTAATACATGAAGAAGTGAAAGTGAACAGTTCTCTTTAGAAATGTCAATTTGTATGCAAACGATGGTTATTTCCTCCCAGCTCATAAAGGAGGTCTAAATTTGAATCTACTGTAATTATAAATGAAAAGACAAGATGTTGTCAAACCACTGATTTATTTTCTTGAACTTGATAAGAGATACCAGAGATTGATAATGGTGTAACAACCGAAACCGGTATCTCAATTTTCTAATAAATCAGTGGTTTGACAACATCTTGTATTTTCATTTATTATGGATAACTACCACAATATGAACTTCAGAACTACTCAAACTCGAAGAGTGACAACTGTAATTAGTTTAAGTATATGAATGATTAAGGATTTTATTGTAATAAAAATAGATGGCTTCATTTATGGACTGTTGGTCAATTCGAGTAGTTTGATATGAAATATATTTTGATCAAAAAGGAATAATATAACTCAATTAAAAAGCCTTCATTCTGGTTAGAGTGCGTACAAATTGTGATATTATTTTTCGAATTCCATGTTCAAGTTTTGTTTATACTCGTATTTTATTGAGCTGTCCATGTTCAAAATTAACAGATACAAACATTAATATTGAACGAACAAGAATAGTAAATTATAGGAATGGTTACAATCTTACAATTAGTTATGAAATCATCTCGAAGTCTTGAAAATATCAAAATTATCAAAATTGAAGAAAATCATTATCATAAAACATTAACTCAAGAATGCATGGAGAGACATCAGTCGGAGAAGTAAAATCAAACTCAAAGAGATATGGAAAAGAATTGGGCTAAAGTTCTAGCTACAAGGCTGAGGCCGCACTGCCGGTGGGTAGAGCCTGGAGGGTGGAGGGTGACGTCATTCTGTTTTTATGTAATATGTTGTCCATATTATGAATTTCAAGATGGCGGCTGAACACATACCATTCATACGATGTATTACTGTGGATGGTGTGTATGTTCTATAGATTTACCAACTACCCTCCACCCTCCAGGCTCTACCCACCGGCAGTGCGGCCTCAGCCCAAAGGCTATCTTCACATTGTAGTAACCGTATCGATTTTTTGAACCATATTATGTTTTTCAACAAAGTAGGCAAAATCTTGATAAGCTATTTGATGAAATTAATTAATATTTCATACTGTTATAACTATTAAACTAAAAAATCGATCAACTGTAATACATAGCTAATATATAGCTAATGCCAATATTTTTTCCATTTTACATTATACATGGAAACAATTGATGCAATGAATACAATTGATTGTACAACGGATACTAACAAGCCTTGAGAGTAGCTAGACCGCTCAAACTCGCTTCCATAGCAAAATCTGCTCCAATCCAGAAATTTGAATCAAACTAGAGGAGATAGCAAATAGCATTAGTCAGTGAAGTGAAGAAAGTGCAAACATGCTCAAGGCTTTCTGATCTACAACACTGTAGATGATGAATTTTCCTTTGTTATTGATGATGTTGATAATGATAATGTACATTTGAAAACACACATTTACATCATACCGACAACCCAACCGTAATTTATCAGATGTCTACAAATTGAAATCTTCAGTTATATACGGTACAGTCTGTCCAAACAGAGAACACATTCTGGCAAGGTGATAAAATGCCTCCAGATCGGTCAATATTAGTTAAAAAATTATAAATTTGGTTTCAAATTGTAGATAAAAATGTTTCCTACAATTTGAGATTAAATTTATGATATTTGAATCAATATCGACCGAGCTGGAGTCATTTTCCCTTCTTGTCAGAATGTCTTCTTTGTTTGGACAAACTATACCAGTCTGACACAACTCTCAAAACAGAGATACAAAAACGACGAACATCTTTCCCGTCTTCTTATGTAAGGCAAGCGCCACAAACAAGCACACACATTCATGAAAAATCGATATGGATATCCTTCATACATGTGGAGAACACTCAGCTCTCTCGAGCACACAAAAAATAGCTCAGAGGTATAGTCTGCCCAAGCAAAGAAGACATTCTTGCAAGATGGGAAAATGACTCCAGCTTGGTCAATATTGGTTCAAACATTATAAATTCAGTCTCAAATTGTAGGAAACATTCTGCTCTACAATTTGAGACTAAATCTATAATTTTTGAACAAATATTGACCGAGCTAGAGTGATTTTCCCATCTTGCAAGAATGTCTTCTATGCTTGGACAGACTGTATGAGACTGTATTCAACCACGCCAATTCAGAAAGTATATATATGCTCAATATGTATACATAGAGCTGTCAATCAAACGACTGAGAAAATTGTTTTGTGGGAGTAAAGCCTGTTATAGCCTGAGGGAAAACTCTATGTGAATATTGAACTAATATAACCAGTTATGATAGAGAGGCAGATATTGCAAATTACGATATTCATCCCTCTATAATATAACGTGTGGGAAGCTTGATATGATATGATGTGTGGGTGTCTATACTCCGATTGCTATAACTTCAGACTTTGCGTAACATGTAAAACATATAGAATATAATGTATTTCAAGTCAGAAGTTACATCAAGTTACATACTTGAGTTAGATGATGCGATTGTGATGAGTTGGAATTTGACTAACAAATAAGGGGTTTAATCTGAGGAATTTAATGCGAAGTGATTTGAGTGCGTAACTTGGCTTTCCTGGTAGTGTTTGGGAAATAATAGTAAGGAGCTAGTTCATTGAAATAATTTCGAAGTAATGAACAAGCACATAATATTATAGTGATGCACATAGTAAAGCACATTATAGTAATGAACAATGAAGTAATGAACAAGCACATAATATAGCGAGTATAATTTTATTATGTATATAAATTACAAAGAGCTTTGAACACACAAAGGAAGAGTATGGTCGAATCCACAAATGAGAAAATAGTTCTAGAAAGATGAAATTGAAGATCAAAATTTATCTAATTTATCAAATTTGAACAATACTGTACACAGTTTCGCAAGTAATTTTAGTATATGAACAATGAGAATCTTCATAAGAACAATAATATAAAAAAAAAAATCTTTACTAAGAGAAGCTACTATATAGCTTTCACATACAAGATTAATCCAACTTTTATTTTGTTCTATTTGAATTCAAAGACACAAATCTATCACTTAGTTACACAGATACTACAAACATGAGTCAGATTTTGTGAAGAAAATAGTATCTAACATTCAATAAAACTTTCTTGAAGATACTTATTTTCTCTTAGGGCTACTGTATTCATTAAAACTTTGAAATAATTCAAATCAAAAATATTTTAAAAAAGGGTACTTTCTTGAAAATGTATAAGCATCATATTTGTAGATTTATAATCCGTAATAATTTATATTTCATACATTTGGGATATAAATTGTGAATAATGATTATTCATTTCATACTGAAAAGTTGCAAATAAATTTGTAAACGTACATTTACTCCAAAAAATGTTCCAAATATTTATTCATACATGAATTTCCTCTCATAAAAATGAGACTGTAAATGAATTCCGATTAAATGAACTGTTTCAAACTATCAATGGACTGCAGATAAAATCAGACCAGTAGAAAATGTGATGAATCACAGAATATTTCCAAGTTCATAAATCTGGACGAATAGAATCATAATCATATCAATCGTAGTTATGGTGTATTTTAAAACATATAGCTACAGAATATGATATATGAATTAAAACATTAACAAGCGATGTAGGCTAATAGTCTAACGATGGTTTGTAGCCATGAAATTCAAGAACAATACAATGCGTTAACTTTGTTTTACGCCACCACCAATGTAGCTTTCAATGGTTCTTTTTCAATTAGCAAAAACAAGATTTGTTTGGCAAACATTCAGACTAGTTCGCCAAAATTATTACGCGGCCAAATTTAGAACAACCACCACAGAATTGCAGAATCTATCAAAGTTCGTTCTGCTTTGATGTCCTGAAACCATTAATTTGAAACTGTATACTAAGTTTCCACGATTTCGAGGGAATTGACTTGATATGATTCTGTTAGACACAAAAATGAATTTTCGAAGAAATGCCATCAACTTGAAAACGTTTTCAAGATAGGAATTCCTATACTACCAAAGTAGTGGAAAATTCCTAATGTTCAGTTGATAAATAATGAACAGTACCGAATCAATTGAAAATTCAAACTATTTAGTAGATAAAAAAAGCATTAAAAATAATCATCTACTCCAGGCTAGTTTTAAAAATTCTAAATATTTTCAAATATTCTAAAAATTCTGAAGATTTTAGTAATGAAAAATGATAATTGAAAGTTGTATTTAGATCGTCTCGTCGTGAATTTGTTGTTGTTCATCCATATTTATCACAAATAAATTAATTAAAAGATCATAAGAGCTTTGTAGTAAAATTACTCAAGTTTTCATGTTTCTTTTTAATCAATTGTATTCAGAATTGAAAAAGAGCCACATTCAGAGTTCAATGATACATCGTCTTTCATTTTATATCGTGAGTGCTGAAAATCTCCAATCTTCCATAATTGGAATTTTGAATGGAATTTAGTTCTGTTAGATGAATACTTTTGGTAAATTACATCAAGCGAAAAGATAAAATTATCTTATGAAACACAATTTGTGATCAGAGATTGGATATTGAATTGTTTTACATTCATAAAGTTTAAAATTTCCACTTTAAAAGAATAATTTCTATGCATAAGGAGACTTCTACAGAAACAAGAACACCGCACTTCTGTGGTCGACAAATTGCAAATTTTACCTTCTTATCAGCTAGTTATCAAATTACCAAAGCAAACGGTTTCCTCAACAAAAAAATCGACAACTTTTATTCTAACTACGAAAATCTTCCTATCTTGAAAATTTTTATCTGCAACAGCGACACAGCTCGATAGATGACAGCTAGATAAAAAGTTCTTAGAGTAAACTACTCCCTTTAAAAACACCCCTAGATCTTTTCTTCTCCCTCATTTTTTCCTCTTAAAAGTAATTTATTCAATTTCATTAGACTCATGTTAAATTGGAACTGACTTAATTGGAATCAACTTAATCCTACTTAATTCAAGATAATTTATTAGCCACAAAAGAGGCGCTAAGCAAAGTTGAATAGTAATTAAAAAGTAAAACAGCAATTGAAGTGCACTTTAACTTTCTACTCCGGGCTCACCACCTACTCTCAGCCTACACTCTATCTCGTACTATTTCTCTATTGAATACTCTATTTCATCTATGTCTGGACTAAGAGTAAGGCCACTCTCTTTCTTTTTCTCGTACTATTTCTTCTCTATTGAACGCTCTCTTTCTACTATGTTTGGACTGAGAGAAAGGCGTCTTCAAACTTTAGATTCCCTTGATGCAAATCCATCACTCAAGATTGATGATTCCAGAACATATACTGACTGAATCACCTACACATCCTAACACGAGACTATCTCCAAGAACAAACTTGTTCTCATACTGTTAGGAAAAACTTTCTAATTTCACGATTTCCAAAAATGAAATACATTTTCAACGTAGTAAATCTTCATAGAATTTCACAATTGAGTTCATTCTTAGCCCATACTGTCCTACGACTATTCCTATAAAGCTGTGAGTCTACTGGGCGATTTTCCCCCAAGAAGATACACAATATGATACATGTATAAAATTAAATTACAGTATAAGAAACAAAATATTATGTTCCAATAGTTATACAAGACCTCTCATTTTTTACATGAAAGTTCTTGTGTATCTTATTGAAAGGAAATTGAACTGCAGATACGGCTAGAAAGTAAAATTGTTATCAAGCATTTAAAAAATCTATATTGGCTTGTCAGATTCAATACGTCACACAACCTTTTTCATCAGATAATCATATTTAAACAGAACATATACAATCATGAAATTTTTTCATGAAATTGCAACCGATAAAGAAATTCAATCCAACAGCTGAATTTATAAAGTAGTTGAATACTTCTTAAGTAGATAAACTTCTTTGTTCATCATGGTTGGTTATCAAGGAGGTTGTTTTTCTACAGTCCATGCCTTTTAGTATGTTGGTATTTTACCAAAACAGATTCAATCCAAAAAAATTGGATGTAATTCGATTAAAAACTTTTATCAGCTTAAAAAAGTGTTACGAAGCATTTCAAGTGTCTCATTTTTTAGTATCAAATTTCAATTCAAAATTCATTATAATTAATTAGTAATTCAATATAATTCAATTGAAAACTTCAACTTCGTCGTCAATTCACATACCAATAATGGTAATTCTACACGTCATCGGCTATACTGTTAAATAGGCCTATAGCATTTTACACCAGAAGCAACCAATTGTTGATTCCTTGTACCCTATCAAAAACCTTATTGCCCTCAAGTATTGTCAATTGCCAACCTTTATTAGACAATAGACAAGTCTCGATATCATATTGGACATCTTAAAAAACTTTATTATTATTACATCCAATCAGTTCGAACCTTTAAACCCACACCACTCCACAATAAAAAAGCTCGCTCAAGGCTATACGAGAGAATATAAGTTATATCCAATACTTGCGAACTAAATTTTATTATACACGCTTATAAACGGAACGTGAAAATGTCTATTGGGAGACGCTATTGGCTTGAAATAACGATAAGTTTTTATACCTAAAAGATTTCTGCTTTTCAATTACGATTACGGTCAGTGCTTGGGTCAGATACATAAAAAAGTACCGAAAGTATATAAACTTAATCCATAAATGTATATAGTTTGGATCAGATATATAAATTTTTGTGAGATGAGACCGTCGGCTTCGGTGACGTTTTACGGCTCGTTTTACGACCGATTTCACGACCTAATTTTATTACCGTAACGATAATATTACAGGTATAGTCTGTTCAAGCAAAGAAGACATTCTGGCAAGATGGGAAAATGACTCCAGCTCGGTCAATATTGGTTCAAAAATTATCAATTTCATCTTAAATTGTAGAAAACATTCTGCTCTACAATTTGAGACAAAATTCATAATTTTTGCACTAATATTGACCGAATTGAAGTCATTTTCCCATATTTCCAAATGTCTTCTTTGCTTGGACTGACAATACTTCCACGATATCGCAACGGAAGCGAGGAAGCCGCATAGTCTGGGTCATCTGTCACTCTATAAGCTTTTGAATTAATCAATCGCCAGGTTTTTCGTTTCGAGGTTTCCATCATGAGCAGAACCCGTGGGGGAAATATAATGAATTTTGATGAATTTGGAGTTGGATTGATGAGGTTTTTAGGGAATAGGCAGTATGGAAGGTATTGAATTTTATCATCGATCCAATTCGTCTACAACTTTGATAATTGGCAATATAGGGTTCAAACCAAGTTCCAATTTTCATAAATATTTGTATCACAGAAGGTAGCGTAAAACCAAATCTGATAGCGATTTCTAAGAAAAATTCCATTTCCTCGTCTTTTACAAACACATCAATACACAGAAAACTCATTAGAATAAAGTGAAACAAAAAATCCCCTAGCATTGGCAAGGTCCTAGAGTAAATTTTGAAATTTCGTGGTTTAAACATTCTTCAAGTAAACTCTATACTTCATATCCCATAAGTTTATAAGAATCCGCTTATATTCTTGTTAGTGGAATATTGAGTTTTTTTAGTACTGTACAGAACTTATTTTATTTACGAGGGGAAAAATGAAAATTAAGTAGTGTTCTTACCCTTTTTGGAAAAAATGATAATCCCATGAGGTGAACTATCTTCAATCTATGTCGAAGAAAATTTACTACCAAGTAGTAGTAAATTATAAGTTGACTAGAAATTATAAGTTTTTAATTTGATATATTTAGTAAGTATTGTACCTGAACCTACTTCTACTTCTATTGCTTTATTACTTCATAAGTTTCGAATTCAGAATATTCTGTAACTTCTACTTCTACTATTACTAGAAATACAATATTTTCATATTTTATTACATCTATTACTAGTAATACATTTCGATCATACTCTGAAAATTACGTCATTTACCCGTTACATACAAGTATTAGCACACGTAGTAACTTGACAAGGAAGTTTGATGTTATCCCAATCATCAGTGTTGATCTATTATCGTGTACTGTGAATTCCGTAAATATAGGTTTCACAGATTCTGATTGGAGTTGATGCATTGGACAAGTTTTCACTTGTTTGGAAACCAGGTCGCTTGCCAGTCCTATCCTATGTACCAGTTTCTCATTACATGATCTGATATTATCGATTACATTGTTCATTTTGTACATAGGAAACAAGACATCATCTACAATTCAACGTGGAAAAGATTTTTGTGGATTTGGATATCACATTCATTTTATACGATAAAATCTTGTTTTATAGTCTGAACAAAGAAAAAAGACATTCTGGCCAGGTGGAAAAATGACTCCAGCTCGACCAATATTGGTTCAAAAATTATACATTTGTTCTCAAATTGTTGGAAACATTCTGGTCTACAGATTCAAAACAAATACATAATTTTCGAATCAATATTGATCAATCTGGAGTCACTTTCCCACCTGGCCAAAATGTCTTCTTTACTTGGACAAACTAAAGCTGACGCCATAAATTTAGGCGGTTTTGTCTGTCCATGGTACTTGTTGTAGCCTACTAACAGCTGATGTAAAGCATCTATAGTCTCTTCTGATTTCAAAAACATAATCTAGGAATAGCTAAATGACAACTCTATAGTCCATTCACGATGGCATGAGACGAGATAAACGAAAGCTCTGCATGTGTGTGTGTGTGTGTGTGCGCAACTGAGTGGCTTCGTTTACCACGACATAAACAAGTCACAGCAATGCCGAAGTCCCGAATTTTGTTGTCGGGACTGTAACCAAAGCATTGACACAAAAACATTTACTATAATTGTTTGTTCATTTTAGGTTCATGCAGTCGAGAGGCAACCGAAACAAGTAATTTCCCAATGTGTATCCATTAAAAAGATTACTTAAAGATACTTATTCTGAATTGCCAACAACAAAATTGCGGATTTCGGCATTGCTGTGACTTGTTTATGTCGTGGATAAAACAAAGCCACTCCAGTCTCACATACACACATGTAGAGCTTTTGTTTATCTCGTCTCAAGCTATCGTGAATGAACTATAACTGACAACATCAGATGTTGGAGCGCACAGAAGCAGACGAGATCGCCCAACTCTTTGGTTTAAAAAGTTGAGTGGTTTCGTCTGTCTCTTGTGCATGATGTAAGATTCTATAACAGCTGATGTAAAGCATATATCACGGTCTCTATATATGGTCTGATTTTAAAACCATCATATTTCTAAACGACAACTCCAATTGACAGCAGTTGGAGTACACAAGAAGCAGACGAAGCCGCCTAGATTTTTGGCATCAGCTATACTTTATTGAGATCAACAAGGAAAATATTTTTGAATCGATTCATGATTTTATATTGGAACAAAAATTGCATTTCGCAGAAAGGAAGCAAGTAATTTTTCATATTTGTACCAGGAAAATGAACCTGAATGAGCCTATCTGGAAAAAATGAATGTGAACACAGTAAATTAAATTTCCAATAAATGAAAAGATGGTAGCCTACCAAACGTATTCCACCGTATTTATGGTGAAACATTATTTTGAAGAACGGAAGTTGTGAGATTGAATGTCTATTAGATAAAACATCTGAACGTATTTTGAACGTGAACGTCCAACGTAAATCTAATATGAAGTACTCCAGAGCTCATTCAATGTTGTTCCATCTTCAGTCTCAGATAGAATTAGACAGCAGAGATGCAAAGAGAGAGGAGAGAGATTCAAGAAAATGAGTAAATAAAAGGCGAGAAAGAAGATGAAGCAGGTGGAAAGGATGACGGAAAAGAGAGTTTATACGATAAATACTTGTTGTAGCTGATAAAAGTGAATGTAGGGCAAAAAGCAGAAGGAGTTACAAGAGGAGAGGAGAAGGAGAAAAAGAAAATGGACAAAAGAATAAGCATTTTATCATGAGGCAAAATGAAAGATGTGGAAACATGAATGGTTGAGTGGCAAGAAGATGGAGAAGAAGAAAATATTAACTAAAATTTAACAAACAAAACCGTTAGAGAATGTTTAAAATAGACGAAGAGACGATAAGAGACTGAAGAAAAATTTATATTTTCAATGAAAGGACGGATGAAAAAGGTATGGAGTGAAGTAATGATGCCACAGAGAATTGAAAATAAGTCGAATGAAATGAAAAAAGAATGATTAGGAGAAGGTGAAGAGGATAAATAAAAGATTTGGTGATAGGTGGAAATAAGAAAGAAGTGGAAGGAGAGTTATAAGAAGAATTAGGAGGAGGTAGTAGCGGAGGAAAAGGAATAGGCGGTGAAGGAAGAGGAGGTGAAGGAAAAGGAAGAGAAGGAGAAGGAAGAGGAAGAGATGGAGAAGAAGAAGAAAAAAAAGGAAGAAGGAGAGGAGGAGGAGGAAGAGATTATAGAGTAGAGAGATGAATGTGCAACAAAGAAAAGGAGAAGAGAAAGAGATAGAGAGGAAAGAGAGGAGCAAGAGATAACTTTGAAGAACGAGGAGCAAGAAAACCATCGGATGACTCAAGATCCATGACAGGGGGAGGGGAAGTTGAGCAAAGAGTAAAGAGCAGTGGCACAAACCTCTCTGTAAGTCTGTAAGCAATCTGTGTCAATCAAAGGATTAATCTTGAGAATCGGCTGCAGCGTCTTGGTAATCCTTACCGCTAGCAGGTCACAATCTATCAACACCACTTCCCAACTATACTCTAATCAATGTAACCTTCTACTCACCTCAACAAGTATAAGATAGAGGGATACAATATATTTCAAGTTGAAAGTTACATTAATATATAGAGGCCTTATAGATCTCAAATACCCAGGTGTGTTGGCTGACTGACATTTCGAAGTGGAAGTCATCAAACTTAATCAAAGATCAGGCCGACGATTTGTAATGGCTGTGCAAATTTCGATGATTCAGTTGCAAATTGCAGGGAGATTGCTGAGAACAGGTTGTTGCCGAAATTGATGGTGACCTTAAGTCATGGTTACACCAGAGAGTAAGAGTGGTAGCGAATGCGAATTCTGTATTCAAATTGAATGGGAAATTCGCATTCGTTAGAGCTCGTTCGCTCCAATTCGCTGTGGTGTAATCATGTCTCAAAACTAAATCCTGCTTGAAACAAGTTTAAGTTGAAGATTGAGAATCAGCAAATGTTCATTGAATTTCACCGAAAATTGGGAGCTGGTAGATTCAGTTTACTGTGAACATTATGATAAGAAAATTAGAATTTAGTGATTGGACTCAACTGAAAATGCGATGTTTGAAGCAAAAAACAATACGGACGATGAATGTTATTACTGAATCATTTTGAAATTCGGAAACTTTCAAGCAATTTAAATAGCATCGGATTATTGATAAATAAGTAGGTTTAAAATGATGGACGAGAGATGTCTGGGTATATTGTGAATTTTAGATTGAAAGTAGTTCTACTAGTAGGCTACCAAAGTAGACTACTTTGACTTTTTTGTGTTCAAGTGGTAGAGTGGACATTACTGTCCAAACTTTACCATGTCATTAAAATGAAGAAGTCATTTTATTCCATTCTATTTTTGCATGTCATCCACCTTCACCTTCTATTTGGTATCGTACCATTTCAATGACTTATTCAATTAGTTCTGGAAGAACTGAATTTATCTTAATATTTGATCTAATTAAATTGATTTCATTGAAAAAGTGCTTTGAGTGAATCAATTTCTACTCAATGACACAACAAGAAGGCCTAACTAAATGTGTACCTATCAAAAATAATGAAACTTGGTTTTGTACCGATATTTGTTTGTGGAAAATAAATTTAAATTTTGAAAAAATATAATTCGAGAAATCAATTTCTCTGATAAAAAGCACTAAGTACAAATATATGGCTGGCCAGAGATAGAAATTTCAAGAGGTGGAATAGAGTTTCGATTCTAGCAGAGAAGAGGAATCAGTCTCCGTCAGCAATTCTGAAGATGCTGTCGCGAGATCGAAAGTAAATATTTTTGGAAAATGTAAACCTCTTGAGAATAAACTCGAGTACCCTCGAGGGATTTCTTCACAGGTATCCACTTTTGGATAAGACGAAGATTACATAAACAGATTAAATCAAGAAGCAGACTACTTAAAATTGATACTAAACTAATACTTTCCAATTTCATTCAATTATCATGGAATTTTCTGGTTTCAAAATGAATTGTGTTGTATGAAGATCGATAAATCAATTTATTTTCATTCCATTTATTCACATACCACGGAGAAATGATTGATAATAAAGATAAAATACAAAGAGTAAATAGTAGTTAGGCAGCCTAATTGAATTATCATTAAATGTTTTAACAAAAAATTGGAAACTCAATAACAAACAAATTGAAGATTTCAGCCATTTTCACCCAATAACTTTCTTGAATAACATTCGAAATAGTTCCTAATTCAGCCAGCAGATGGCAGTGGCAATAGGGTGACATGCTTTGACTTCTATTGAACACGCCTCCAAGCTCCGCCTAGGATCAAAATGGCAGAAAACATCGGTTAGAAAAGTTTCCAAATTCAACCAGTAGATGGAAGCAATTGACGGGTGATGTTTCAGATTTGACTTGGACACGCCTTCATGCCCAGCCTGCTCTTTTCTTATTGGTTGACAGTGTTTCGTGAGTTCTGTCTTAGAAAATGGCTGCTAGCAAGAAAATGATGGATGGTGTATCATAGGCCTACACAAAAAAATACGCTGATTTACTATTGACAAACTTTTGATGATATTTATTTATGTATTCAGGCTGGTAAGATTCTATTAGGTTAGTATTTGAAGAATTTATTTTTAGAATTTAGACTCAGTTTTACTTTTATCGTGTAACTTGGGCCAGTACTAGACATCAATAGTTTTATGCTGTATGATTTTGCACTCCCATCTTTCACTCATTAATTCTATTTTTTATACGATGGATATAATGAAATACAACTCAAACTATTCATGATCTAATACCGACCTCTTACCAGAAAAAAGTTTGAAAAACTCTGCAATTCGGTAGAAACATTAGTATTATAGGATTATTATATGGAAGAGTTTAATCGGAAACTGACCTGTGATTGGTCGACAAAATGTAATGTGGTTGTCAGTCAACAATAGAATTGAATTTAAAAGGGGCTTGCTTGCTTAAATTGATCGTGGTTTTTCAATTGATCAATTCATTATGATGAATGAATTTATGCAGAGGAAATAATTCCAGTTGTTGGTAAAATAAGTTTTTTATCAACTAGTGGAAAATTTATTTTAATAATCCAATTGAAATTTTTAAAATTCCTGTTTTGCATCTGCCACCGCGGCGCCCCTCGGTCGCACACTCCGCACACCCCACGCGAGGGCCCTGACTCGAGAATAATTTAAATCCAATACCATCATAAATCATGTTTATGCCCGGTTCATTTCATAAAAGTGTCACCATACAATCACTGACAACACGGTCGTTATTTTTGAAAGCAAGCCACGAAAACAAATAATACCGATGATTGAAAGAGTGAAAGCAGACAAAAAGGCCCTGAAGTGAGTGTATTTCAACCGTCTGACAATTTCAGCCGTCAACCCTATGTCCAATCCAATCAATCAACAGACAGCTGCTGGAAAACTCTGGGAAAGCGTTGTTTATGCATTGGACAGGTGGAAAGCCCTTGAAACAATTCATCGCGCTGACAGAAGTCACTGACAATCCCTTTACTTGACCCCTCCCTGTTAACTCACTCAAAATGTACTGGGCTTTACTTCTTACTTTCACTCACTCACAATAATCTTCTCACTTACAATCAATCTTCTCATACTCTCACTTTTCAACTTACTCAAATCATAATTCTTTCACTCACTCACTATCACTCTTCTCTTATCCTCACGTTCTTGAAACTCACTCGAATTGAGGTTCTTCCTCTCACTCGCAATCACTCTTCTCTTATACTCACATTCTTAAAATCCAAGCAAATCAATATTCTTTCTCTTTTTGACAATTAATCTTCTATTACACTCATGTTTCTATCTTACCCAAATCATAATTCTTTCTCTCACTAACAATCACTCTTTTCTTACCAATGTTTCTAGCTCACAAAAATCATAACTATTCTTTCTCTCACTCGCAATCACTTTTCTCTTAGGCCTGGCGTATGCTGGGACGCACGTGTGCACACGCACGCATTCCAGCCAATCACAGCTCTTGTTGAGGACAAGACAAGAGCTGTGATTGGCTGGCTTGCGTGCGTGTGCACACGTGCGTCCCAGCATACGCCAGGCCTTAACCTCTCATTCTTAAAACTCAGACAAATCAAGATTCTTTCTCTCATTGACAATTTATTAATCTTCTATTAGAATCATATTTCTAGCTAACTCATAATAATTTTTCTCACTAATGTGCTTGTTCCTTTCTCTTGATATTCTCTTCCCTTCATCCTCCATTAATCTACAATCTCTCTCTTTCTCATTCTTCACGAGATTCTCCTAGAATTGACATTCATATGTCCAAACTTCGCCGTTCCATATCGATGCATTACAATCATAAGTTTGTTATTACATTATGACCTCTCTATCGTCCAAACCCCCCGCCCCCTCCCATACTCACCCTCTCTCACTCCCACCTCATCCTTCTCCAATAACATCCTTTCTCTAACTTTCTCAACATTTTTCCTCACTTTTCCCATCTCACACTCCCTTACTCTCTCCCACTCACACACAATCCTTCTTTCCCTTCAACTCTTTCTCTCTTAATGAAAGTGACCTGGCCAGGTGGTCGAAAATAGTTCAGGATGAAGAGTGACATCATAACAGGTGTGTGCGCGTGCCGGTGCGTACATCCGTCAAACCGATCGATTTTCAACCTATTGTTGTTACCAACACACATACATAAACAAACACCAACCACACACATAGAAAGCACTGGAGAAAAACGAAATACTCCCACCACGGTTAGTCTTGCCCCGCGGTCTGCGAGATGGGAAAGCTTCTTCGTGCGATTAGCCGTAATAGCACGTGTAAACCTCAAAGGGATTCCATCAGAAGGAACAATAAGCTACAACAATACGGCACACGACTCTGGTCGATTAGTTAACTGTAAACATTTTGAAATGTTTACCAGACATATTCGAAAGTCTGATTTTCATCAGCAGACAAATTTCTGTACGGGCGAGAACAAATAATCTAATTACTGTAAATTAATCTTTAGAAATGGATAAGTAAATAAGTAGGCCTATTTGTAGCTCTGAATCTTACCAACTCAAGTATTCTCTATCAGTTCACTCACGGGTAACAATTGGATTGAACTTAAAAGCATCCTTCAAAATGAGTACCAAACAATACACCGAAGTTCGAATCTTTCATCTGAAAGATTTTTAGTAGGCTTACAACATCATAGCCTAGTAATGTGGAAAATAATCACTATCAAGTCACTGCAAATTTCGAGATTAATTGCCATCATTCATTGTAAAATTCACGTTTATTCGTAATCAAGTTATACTCAATAAGTTAAGTAAGCTTAAATGTTTGCAAATAGTACTACAGTGTGTATTAAAAATACATTATTTTCAATGGAATTTTTTTGACACATTTCAATAACATTATTACAATTTCATAAATTTTTCATAATTATGAGATTTATTATGGAAAATCCCAGAGTATAATATCTCAGAGGAAATATAATTTTATAATCCTCATTGATGGCGTCCAAGTAGAATAATTTTTCCAATAATAGATTTTTCATTTAGTTTACCTTGTTTAAGAAGAGTCATGACCGAGTTGTGAAGTTACTCAACTGGCTATACTTATTTTCATCAAGTAATTTTGAGTTGGAAAATATAAAAAAATCAGGGGTCTTTCAAACGGGACGTACAGAAACCTCTCTGAACTGTTTCTGGAAATAGGAAACATGCATTTGCCCAGAACTACAAGAATTCTTAAATCAAGGTGAATACAAATATAGTCCGAAAATTTTATTCTTTGTATATCGACATTTAAGAGTTCCATAACCTAATTTTCTATAAAAATTCCGGTATAAGATAATAGAGATTTCAGAGCTCCATATAACCTAATTGTTCAATTACGTTGCTCAATTATTAGATTTGATACAACTTATCGATTTGAAAACATCTACAGTGAGAAACCTCCTTTTAATAGAAATCAGAGCTGAGCTCTACATTAAACAACCACTAGATAGCAGTCAAATTTAATTTCAACATATCACTTGATTATTAATAAATTCTCTTGTGATAAGCAATGAAGATCAATAACGTACGAAACACGCTCTGAAATCCCTTGACAGTGTAGAACCAAATCCGTTGTAACATATTAATCAAAACAGAATAGCTTGTCTAGTATGGACATGCGCTTAGGCATTGCTTGCATATAGTGCAAGCGGTAATAAATAGAAAATCTATGTACTGTACTTGACAGTTACATATTAATTCACGGATAGTAAATTGCGTTTTAAATGTCAACGTACACCCACCTACACCAACACACACGTACTCACATCACACAAATGAACACTCAAATAAATCACTCTCGCACGCCTATATCTAGTCTGACCGAGCAAAGAAGACATCTTGGCAAGATGGGAAAATGACTCGAGCTCGGTCAATATTGGTCTCAAAATTAAAAATTTGAACTCAAAGTGTAGATAAGAATGTTTCCTACAATTTAAAACCAAATTAATAATTTTTGAACACATATTGACTGAGCTGTAATCATTTTCCCATCTTGCCAGAATGTCTTCTTTGCTTCGACAGACTATACAAACTGAATAGAGCTATTTTTAGAGGAGGAATATATTAAACTTGAAGCACTGCAATCTTTCCTCATCTAGTTTTTTCTAGTACAATATAATAATCTATTATTCAGCTTGTAACAGGAAAAGGGAACGCTTCCAAGTCATCGGTAACATGTTATTAAAATCTTGTTACACCCAAAATTTAGAGAACGTGCATTGAAACTTATTTCACAGAAACAGTGGACACAGGTGTATAATGAAAGTTCTAATTTTTTTAGCTTTATAGTCCAGGATGGGTTTCGAACGTACTAATGAATATTGAAATTAAATTGTATACAAACTCTAATTACAGTAAAGCATTAATAATTTCTTGGAAATGCAGTACAGGAAAATTGTCGAAATTATTTGCACGAAAGCAATTAGATTTCAGTTTTAATTGATAGTCTCAATAGAAGTGTTATAATGATTCAACCCATGATAGTTCAAACTGACACCTCACTGGAACTAATCAAGTTGAGGAGAACTGGTCCCAAATTATGGGGGAAAAGCAAGTTGGAAAAAGGAAAAAGTTATGATGATGATGATAATGATGAAATGGGTATTAATAGTAATCAATAGTTTATTTGTCATAAGGAAAGTTTTCTGGTAATGTGAAAAATTTGATTCTCGGAAGTTATAATTATTTTGGTTTAGGGCAATCCGCCTACAAAATCAGAATAATTGATAATATTGATGAACTTGATTTAATGCAGGTAACTTTCAATACCTGTACAGCACAATCAATATTCATGAACACCAATAGCTAATTGAAATTGAAATCTAAACATTTATTAGTGAACGTTGATAGTGATGTACAACAATATAATTTCATATCTTACAAAATTACTATATTCCATTTATCGAAATGGATAATTTCAATCAAGTAATTTAACTACCAAGGTGGATGTACAGTTGATATTTCATGATCCGCCTAACTAAATTATTGAAACATTATCTATTTGACAAGGGTGAACTTGAAATTGAATTGAGTAAGATGGAAGTGAATTAAATCATTTTGAGATGAGTAACGAAGTGATTATGTTGCTGCTTACTTAACTATTCAGCTCTGGGAATAAATTCTGCTCAGAGAGCTACTTACATTAGTCAAAGGAATCAGCGAGATTGCTGCTACTATACTCTATTTGATGTAACATACGACTGAGATTACATTGTATTCCCATCTTATACGTGTCACCCAAAGTCGGAACTTGAATCAGTTTAAGAAGGGTGAGACTCGAATTTTCTCCATGTGATACTCAGATCTCTTGACACAATCTCATGCACTTTGCTCCAGAATAAGCAAGATTCTAACTTTTTAAACAGAGAAAGAAAGATTTCGTGAGTATTTCTGAGGCGCCACCTGGCTCGAAAACAGAAAAATGGGAAGGATTTGTCGAGCTGACACTACTCTCATAATGCTGATATCACGTTTCTTATTCCGTAAGCCGGTAGGAAGTTTTTGCATTTTTTATAAGATGATTTCTGGTACTTTGTTTCGAAACAGAGCTACTATAAGAATATAATGCCAAAGCTAGGAATAAAAATTAAAATCTAAACAATGGAGAAGGGATCGATTTATGAGAATCTGATTATTTAGTTTATGATTATTTTAAGTGAACAATTTTTGAAGATGGAAATCTAAACAAGGGAAACAGGATCAATTGATGAGAATCTGATGAAATCTGACGAATCTGATAAAAAAATTGTTTAGTAAAACAAATTTCTCATCGACCACTGCACTTAGAACAGAACCTTAAAAAGAAACTTTGAACACGGAAAGTTAATTGTTGGATCTTTAGGAACTTTTCGGCCAGATGATAGATTCATCAAGCCATTAAACGAGAGCCCGTTAAATTTAACCATATCAAGATAAGGTCATTCAACGGAACTCAATTAAATGTTGGACTGATTGCACTTGCTTCGTAAGGTGACGTTACTTTACAGCGGTTAAATTCAATTGGATTTGACTGTCAGACATTTAGAGCATGATAATACTTCTTCCCAATTTTGTACTTTTATTTGAAGTTGTCAGTTAATTGAATCCGTTTATTGTTCATTTCAGTACTAATAAACCGAAAAGCACTAATTGAATCAAGGCAGTTTCAAATACCAAATCACAATTTATATTGAAGCATTGTTAAACCCTACAAAAAAGTAAAAATTTACCACATAAATTTTTGAAAACTATTCAGATTGCTAAAAAAGGAGAATGAATCCAATTAAATCTTCAATGTATTCGGAATCTATAATAATTAATATCATTTTATTAGGCTATAATATTAATATTATTATATCCTATAACAGGATGAAAGTGAAATCTGTGCTCATAGAATATTCTCAGAAGCCATTAGAAATTGGTACTAAAAACCAAAGACCAAAGTCAATCTTATGAGACTCATACCGTGAACTAAGAACTTTAGTAGATTGTATTTGCTCATAATTATGAAGTATGATTAATGATTTATCGGAGGTAAGAATAGGGACAATGTATTAAATAAGATGATCAATGTATTACTGTCAGAATGAAGCCTAATGTAATTCAAGACTTCCTACCGCTGTAAGAATTGTCTGCAATGAAAGCCAGCATACCGAAATCAATTTTCAAAGAACTTGATCCGATTATGTCTCGGCTACGCATAATTGCATTACAACGTACTTGTACGTTTTCCGCTCTACTCTAGAACGTGAGTTCTACTAGGCTATAGTCTGTCCAAACAAAGAAGACATTCTGGCAAGATGGGAAAATGACTCTAGCTCGGTCAATATAGGTTCAAAACTAATAAATTTATTCTCAAATTGTAGAGCAAAATGTTTTCTACAATTTGAGACCAAATTTATAATTTTTGAAACAATATTCACCGACCTAGAGTCATTTTCCCATCTTGTCAGAATGTCTTCTCTGCTTGGACAGACTATACAACCCCGAGACTTATTTTCCAAGTTGCTTAGGTAACAAGGAATCGCTCGTTACATTCTAACCAATTTATATTCTCCATCATAATGCGGAAAATATTAATATCGCAGGCTACAGACAGATTTAAGAGCACTCAATCTTCCGTGAATTTAATAAACGAGATCTTTCATGAAAGGAATAGAACCGTATACTCAATAGGCGTCGGTGATAGGACGGATATCCATAACGTATATTATGAGAGTTATTAAGAGCTGTATTTTCATCCATATATTCCTAGTTCAGGTTGTTAGAGTTATAACTTGGCATGATATAAATCAGGAAAGATAAAAACATAAATATAATCTAATGAAGCGGATGGCTTCGTAGTCGCAGAAATTAGAAAAAGGCTGCTTTATACGATGCCAATTGGCGAGACAATAATTGTCTTCTAAAATGTAAAATTGTGACTTGGCTTAAGCATAACATTCTATCATTCTAGAAATGATAGATGGTTATGGCTTAAGAAAGGTATCTTGTTGAAAGAAAAAAACCAAACGATTTATATATATTTTAGAATGTACAGCTGATGTGTAGTATCTATCGTATTTTTTTTCTTCTAAAGGCATCTTTTGATTCTGAATGGAAACTCTAATGCCCGGTTTTTCCAAGCACACTCAAAATTGAGGGACACTCAAGTTTACATTCAACAGTTTACAGTTTGAGTGTACTTGGAAAAACCCTGCTTAATTGACAACATCAGCTAATGGTTTCAGAAGACAATTATTATTGTCTCGCCAATTGGCATCGTGTAAATGAAGAGACGTGAGCGTGTTTCTACTGCTGTAACCATTTGAAGTCATTTTCACTGTGGTGAACATTTGAAGCCTACTACGCTAAATAACATTCATGAATATCAAAACCCCTTCTTTGTGGTTCGAAACCGACCTAGAGGGCTCAATTACCACCCTCGCTCAAGTCAGTCTTATGTGGACATCATTCTCAGATAAAATTATCAAAAATTTTTTCAGGGAAAAAATGTGAGTTAAAGAAGCCAATCTAAACGTATATCAACTTTCAGAGTATATTTTTTAGGGTGTATATAGTCTGTCCAAGCATAGAAAGACCCTCTGGCAAGATGAGAAATGACTCCAGCTCAATCAGTATAGATTCAAAAATTATTGATTTGGTCTCAATCGTGGGAAACATTCTTATATACAATTTGAAACAAAATAAATATTTTTGAACCAGTATTGACCAAGCTGGAATCATTTCCTCATCTTGCCAGAGGGTCTTCTTTGCTTGGACTGACTATACGAACTTAGGTGAAGTTGACGCCAAAAATTTAGGCGGTTTCGTCTGCTCCTTGTGCGCTCAAACAGGTAATGTCAATCAAATGATGTTTTGAAATCAAAAGAGCCAATAGATGCTTTCCATCAGTTATTAGTAGGTTACATCACGTACAAGAGACAGACGATACCGACTTACTTTTTGGCGTCAGCTATACATCTAACATTGGAAGAACACAGTTCTGGTCTGGCTCTTGGTCTGACTACTGTGTATTGCTCCATAAGACTCCATGCTTCTCTGGCTACGTCTTGCTCGCTCCAGTGTGCGTTCACTCTTAAATATTTATTTTTCCCATCACAAATTATCCCAGTTCATTATTATCTGTTCCCTGTGGGTGATTCCCACATGAGCTCTAGGCTTGTGCGTGAGTAATATTATAAAATGGATGAAGCCTAACTGTAACTCTAATCAAACAACATGAGGAGTGAACATACTAAAAAAGTGAACATACTCTTCATGTTCACTGCTCTAAATGTTCCCTGTAGAATATTGGTTGTGGAATTTAATCAAAGTAGATATACAGGGTGTTTCAGGAGGAATGTGCAATACTTCTCAGGCTGATTCCTTGGACCAAGTAGACCAAAAATCGCAAAATTGACAAAACATAGCATAGGTGATGAATTTGTGAATAGTAGCGATTTTGCGATTTTTGATCGCTATTCCTGAGATTTGGGTAAGATTTACACAATCGCCGTCACTTAACTTTTTCTTCAGAATCCGACTCTCTTCAACTTCCATTAATAAAGAATACAATTTTATGATTCCTTAGCCATTTATAACCCTTATTGTTGAAAAATTGCGTTTTCTAGCATATTTTTTCCAATTATCTCAATAACCGTTGAAGTTACAAACTTGGAACTGGTTTCATTGAATTCCTCAGCTAATTTTACATAGGAATTGATTATTTTAGAACCTCACTAAAGCCTCTAAAAAATTATAAAAAATAATATATTTTGAAAAATCTCAATTTTCCGCCATTGTTATCTCAGTAATAAAGCGTTTTTGGGGGTTGGTCCCATGGAACTTTTTTGTCTACTTGGTGTAAGGAATCAGTCTGACAAGTATTGCACATTCCTCCTGGAACACCCTGTATAGTCTGTCCAAGCAAAAAAGACTCTGGCAAGATGGGAGAATGACTCCAGATCGGTCAATATTGGTTGAAAAATGATAAATTTGATCTCAAATTGTAGGAATGAATTTGATCTACTATTAAGGCCATATTTATAATTCTTAAACAAATATTGACCAAGCTGGAGTCATTTTCCCATCTTGCCAGAGGCTCTTCTTTGCTTGGACAGACTATAAAAATCAATGATATGCTCAATCAATTATTTCATATGATGATTTACATTTTCATTTTTGTGTAGTTGTGAGTTTGATAAATTGATAATTGTATAAAAACCGGAACCGGTAGCTGGATATTTAAATACACGTAAATTTGTGGCTGTGACAAATAGTAGTTTTGTCCAATAATTTTATTCAAGATTAGTTTTGTTTTCAAAGCAATATGCATACGGTAAGTCCTCCACTTGACGTTGATAATGGGATAATTTAAGTAAGAGACCTAGAA
Source organism: Sogatella furcifera (assembly GCA_017141385.1). NCBI lineage: Eukaryota > Metazoa > Arthropoda > Insecta > Hemiptera > Delphacidae > Sogatella > Sogatella furcifera. The sequence continues at coordinate 21,280,544 of CM029555.1, forward strand.
ATCAACTTGAACCTTCAATTATGCTTCTGTCAGCGAAAGTAGGTGAGCTTTTGAATAAGCAGTGACATTATCACCAAAATTACTTATAGCCTAAATAGAGCACACATTTTTTGAAACGTCCATTTTCTTTTGTGATTGATAGATCGATAACACAAGACCATTTTAGAAGAGGCACTTCCAGTTAACATCAAATAAAATTATTATCGTTAGGCTATTAACAATAATAGATAATTTTCGAGTCGGATTGTTTTGATTCTGTATCAATGCCAAGATTAATAAATGAATAATAATGATTGTCAGATCAATAATCATCTATTGCCAAGAATAATGAATTTTTTCAAGCTCATTAACACTCCAAGCCAATTTCTCAAATGAAGCCCGGAATTTATTCCATTCAAATTTACAGGCTACTTACTGATTGTATTTATAAATATTTTACAAGTAGGTTTCCAATTGATACAGGCTAGGCCTGTATGATTTGAATCTCATAGGTAATCCAGAAGTTGATCCAGTTCAAATAGATTTTTTCACAGTTATTTCTGAATGAATACCAAATCTCAATCTTACAGGAAAATTTACAATGTCAATAAGTGAACAGATAGTCAATAATAGTAATATTTCTGTCAGTAAGAATCGATTTTTCAAAAGACTAATTTTAAAAGTAGGCCTGTGATCATAACTTTTAGCTAAGGATTGTTTCCTTCACATTAAAATGATAAAAATGTGTAAATTTCAAGACATTACAAAATTATCTGATTATCATAGAAAAATTAAAAAAGCAATACAAATATAGAATTTTATTACTTCTGAAAACTATGATTCGAGTGAGCTATCTCTTCAGAATTGAATAACTAGAAAAGATCGACATTCAAGTTATAAAGATTGCTTCATCAACAAAGCACTTTTCATTTTTGAAATACATTTTCGAAGTAGAACCATTAGCCTATAATAAATTTTTTGTAAAAGTTCTGTATAGATGAAGAATTCAGCTCGAGTAATTAATTTTAGCACGCAACAGATACGCTATGGAGAGGCGATGTGCGATATTCATTTACGTCCGCTCTAACATTACTTCCAAGTTGAAGCTAGATGATTCCAGTTAAGCCAATTTTTATTGACAACAATTTGGCATCATTGAAAACTATGCTGATAAATAAACTTGAGGCGTCAGCCACAATAACTACTAGTGCGAATAAACGCAGTTAATAGACTAGATTTATGAACACCAACAATTGTTAAGTGATAGCTAGTCTAGTCAGAATGAATGGCTTGATTCAATTATCAATTCAGATCTCCACACTCCATTGTTGCGACCAAATATCAATACCATACTCATTAATTGGTCATGGCATAGTTCGTGAGTAAAGCTAACGCCAAAATGTTAGGCGGTTTCGTCTGTCTCGTGTACGTGATGTAACCTACTAAGAGCTGATGTAAAGCATCTATTTTTTCTTCCTATTTCAAAAAGATCATCTCAGCATAGCTAAATGACAACTCTATTTGACATCAGCTGTAGGAGCGCACAAGGAGTAGATGAAACCGCTCAACTTTTTAATATTGTTTGTGATATTGTGGTAGTTATCTGCATTGAATAAAGATACAAGATATTGTCAAACCACTGAATTTTTGATAATCCAGGAAACCAGTTTTTCTTGCTACACTATTATCAAACTGTGTTAAACTGATTAGAACTAATTGCCATCCTTAGAACCATCCTTTTAAACAATTTCTAAAAGAAATTTCAAGAAATTTCGAATGAAACTAAGTAATAGCCAACGGTATTCTGGAGAAGATGTAAGATGTATGTAGGCCTATTCTTAATTTTGTTTCTGCATTATTATTGTGAAAAATTTGAGAGATTTCAAACACAGTTACGGAATGGGAAATGTGGAGAGCATGATCAATTATTGTCCTAGCTATTAAGATTAGTATAAATAGATGTCTTTATTTTTCTACTTTGCATATTACAAGAAGTGTTGTGGGTGAAGTTGAACACGAGCACACGAGCCCCCTCTTCCACTTAACCCAAAAAGGGTGGAGTTATTAAAAGAGATTCATGTCTTATCAAAACAGAAGTGAACAGGTTAAAGGCCTGAGCCATGAGCGAAAACATAGAATTAGGTAGGTAGTGAAAATCTTTGCCACCCGGGAATGATTAATCATGCTTAAGGGTGACAAAAAATATGTATTGACATTCTATATACCCTAGGCCTAATCCTTTCTAATAGAACACTGATAATTCAATAAAAATATTACTTAATTACTATAATCAGACAAGTGAAAGGGTTTCATTTTAAACGCCAAAAATTGTAGTTTAGATACTACAAGGATGTTTACGGCGCTCATGCTATCATTGATAGGCTACACTTAACGACCGAAATTTGAGTTATGTCAAACGTTACTAAGGAGATGTCAATTCAGGAGAATTCATCAAGGGTTGATGAGATTCTTGCCTTTCTCAACAGGTGGTGGTGCACTTGAACTAACTTAAATCAATGATTTGACATGTCAAATACAACTACACTGAAACGAGTGTAATGAGTCCTAAACTAAGAGGTTAAGCCACGTTTTCCCCCGGTTTACGAGGACACATGACATACTATGGAAAATGATTGACTTTGATAACTTCTTCCTCGACCCACACACTTATCTACGGCATAATAATGGTGAGGGGAGTAGAGTAGGTATAGTATTCAGGTGTAGGTACTCACCAAATGAAGTCCTTGCAGTGGCTGCAAAATGTCGGCTGCTTGAAGAACCGCGGAATGAATTTGTGATCCTTGACGTTATAAACATTTTTCTTTTTTAACGCGCCTTTACGACCGCGAAGCCTGAGACCGAACTTAGTATTTAGATCGTTAGAACTGGGAGCATCGTCATTGACGTTGCTATCGTCGTCCGCCATGACTGCAAATGAAATTGACTTGACACTAGCAGACGCTACTGGCGGGCCCACGGCCTTTACAATAGCACTCCTCGTTGCTCCAAATAATCATCTTGATGACTCAATGTATAACAGGAAATTATAGATGAGAGAATATAAAAAATATGAATTATTTTTATATGATAGTCTTAACTAATGAATGAATCATAGCTCATTATGAATAATTCGAAATTTCAACTACCGCCGATATCAGCCTGGCAGTGGTGTCGGCGTTCAGTGACTCAGTGAGCGCATCAGCTGTCTATTTTCTGTATCATTATACCTTATGTCAAAACTATTAATAATTTAGAAAATCTCAAATAAATTCTCAATTAGAGAAGATTTTCTATGGAATAATATATTGAACTTTATCATGGAACTACAAGATATATTTTATAACAAACAGGAGTACGTGGAAACAGTGAGTGTTTTGATATAACCTCAATATTTTGCTCTTGGCATTGCCAATATTTTTTCAGATAGTATTTTATGCTCTAGAAAAGAAATATTTTTTAATCATATAAGTATATTATTCACTAGATTATCCAAAAATGAAATTCTTGCTGTAGAAGTTTTCATTTACAAGTAACTTACATCAACTTCAGCAAAAATCTCCGGTGTGACATTACATTCTTTTTTGTCCTACACAATTACTGTATTTAATTTTGTAGCCATTTAATTTTATAAAATACAACATGAATGTGTTTTTTCACTTGAAATTTGCCAACAGTCAGCAAAGCATCACGTTTTATTTTCGTTGAACATATCAATTTTGATATGGAATTTGACATTAGAATCTAGCCTGAAATTATTTCAATATTCAAGCGCATTTACTATGACTCATTATTCGTTGACAAAGCATCGAATTCTGATTTTACTTGACCACCCTCAAAAAACATCAATCTTGATAAACACAAAATTTTCAAATGAGAAGTGTTTTTCAAAGTAAATTTTTCTTGTAAACTTTCATCATCTTTCATTCACCATGTAAACATCAACACTCACTCACTCATCATCACCTTTGCTTAAAATACTTGCTATCAAGTCGCAATGTAACAATAAATAAATATAAAAATCTTTTTTTAGGCATCAGGGAACAAAGTTAGCCGACAGACTGTTTTGTGCGGTTCTCAAAACATAGTTCTGAATGGTAAAGTAATCGTCCAGTCTGATGCAATCATTCGTGGTGATTTGGCGAATGTTCGAACAGGGCGGTACTGCATAATCAGTAAAAATGCAGTTATTCGACCTCCTTTCAAGAAATTCAGTAAAGGGTGAGTAACATTAGAGAGTTCAGTATTTGCAGCTTTCGATGAGTGACGATGATTTCTCTACTAGGCCTACATTAATTCATAAAATTATCATGATCATTAATATTCATAAAACATCATTGGCAGGATCTGCATGTTAGTTTATTTATGCCATTAGGCCTAACACTTTAACCCTAATTCATTTATACACTGTGAGTCTACTTAGCGTATAATTGTATAATACAATTTGTTAAAATTTGCTAATCCTATTCATACTGGATTGACATTACACAACATTGATTCATAGAGATTATTAAAAAATGTGAATATTTTATATTTAATTTCTTATTGTATGACAAGATTACATTGTGAAGGAATACAGAGCATGAACAGAGAGTAATAGGCTACAGAGCATGCAGCATATGACCTTCAACTTATCCAACTTTTTGGCTGATTGGTTTTGGAAAATCCTTACATTGTTCATTTTTCTATAACACAAATATTTTCAAATTTATGAAATTTAATGGAGCATTGCAACTACGAAGAATATTAAGTTCGTAATGTTCTAATGTTGGTATTGATTTGATAAAAATGTTTCTTTATTTCCAGTGTTGCCTACTCTGTCCCCCTGCACATGGGTGACAACGTGTATGTTGGTGAGAACTCAGTCGTGAAATGCAGCCGCTGTCGGTTCATACGTTTTTATAGGGAACAATGTTGTAATTGTAAGTATTAACATTATATTCGTTAACTATTAATTGACGATCAAACTTCTAAATTAATACAATCAACTATTTTTTTCTGATGATATTCTCTTGCGTTCATAACTTCTAGATGAGTAATGTGGTAAAAAAATGATACAAAAAAATGCCAGAAAGGGATGAGAATCATTCCCATGATCAGGTGCAGACTAAGTTGCTGTTATGTACAAATGTACATACAACTAGGCTAGGTCTGTTCTTGAAAAGTTTATTATTGAGCGGAGCGAAGCGAAGCTCTAATGGATTAGGAAAGTCACTCTTTGTATAACTACTCCTCCGGAACCGCTCGACCGATTTGATTCAAACTTGCCATGGTGATAGTAGACATGGACGACCAGGTTATAGGCTATAGAGCATTTTGAAAATTTGCATATTAAGGACGAAAAAAGGAAAAAAGGATTGCTTACACACTATTACTATACACATGCTATATTCATGCTCTCTGCACTGCAGGATTGCAACCTAACATCAGTTTTAAGAAACGTTCCTGGTCAGAAATGTCTATTATGCTCTTGAAATCATGTTGGTATCACTGGCAGAATCGGCTCCTCATCGAAGCCTCATAGCCCAGTGGTTAGCGACGTGGACTAGTATTTCACTGCTTACCAATCAGGGGGGTTCGAAACCTGAGTAGAACATTTTTTTTGCCGATTATTTTCAACTTAGAACAACTTTTAATATTATTTTACATAGAAATAAAAGAAATAAACGACCTTTTAAGATTTGTTTGGTTAAGAGAAAATCAAATTAAAAATTTAAAATTAAAAATTAAAAATTGAAAATTTAAAAATTATAAATTAAAAATTGAATTTAAAAATAAAAAAATCGGTAAAAAATGTTGATATTTGGTGGGCAGGTTCAGATGAGACTAGAAATGTTGTGTTAGAATATTTTTGAAATCCGTTCAAGATTAAGCAAGTAATAAGTTTTTAAAAATTGTAGATGTATTGCGAGTTGCATATCTTCCACCTTGATACGACAAATCCAAATTGTAAGTTCAATGGTTCAGCAAGATTATAGATGAACTAATTCGGAAGATATTGAATTAAGTTTTAATCTATGTCCAATATACTTTCCAAAGGTTACACTTCATATTAGCGTTTTACTATTTTTCAGAATTTTCGGAGTTTTTCTTAGATTTTTTGAGAACAAATTGGCAGAAAATGTTGAAATTAAGTAAACAGGTCCAAATTAGGTCTAGAAATGCTGTGTTCAATAAATTTCTAATACCTTCTGAACGGAATTTGCAAGCAGGCAGAAGCAAGCCTGTTTGTCTCAGCTGTCACTGACAGAGGATTTGCAGGCGAGCGAAGCGAGCCTATTTGTCTCACTTACACTGCTCATACTGTCGGGGGTCCAGGGGCGAAGCCCCTGGCTAGGCGGAGAAGGCAAGCGATGCGAGCCTGCCGGCTAGTTCTGAATAATAAGGTGCCTGATTTGTAAGGATTCAATGATATAACTGAGATGACTATTTTAATTCTAATTTCAACCTTTCACATTCAATATGGTAGTTTGGAAAACTTAATGTGTAATACGGCCTGCGGCTCGTGCGTAAGTGTTTCTCTTGATACATAAATAACTATATTGTACTGTGTGAAGGAGGAAAAATGGGTTTTTTACCTGATGTCTTTATTAATAAAATTATTTATTTATTTGCATTCATTCAATATTTCTCAACATGCTAACAAACAATGGAAGCTTGTTGTGGAAATACACCAAATTTGCCCAAATTTCATCCAATAGGCTTATTTTTTCGCAATTTTTCAAGTTTATATTGATTTTCCTTTATAATTTGCTACTGAATAATTATTTTAAACAATCAGAGCACATTTGAGACCAAAAAAGGTACGTCAAATGCTGTATTTACAAAGTTGAACCACTCATAGAGGAAATGACTCCAGCTCGGTCAATATTGTTTGAAAATTATTGATTTTCTCTCAATAGTAGGAAACATTCTGACCTTCAATTTGAGCCCAATCAATATTTTTTAACCAATATTGACCAAGCTGAGTCATTTCTCATCTTGCCTTATTTTATCAAAATAAACACTCACTTGAGAAAACATTCACTCAAAGGTCGTTGCTCATATTTTATATTCTCATTTCATAACATTACATGGTAATAGAATGAGCCACTTTCACCATCAGCTAGGTTTAGCTAGGCTTAAAATACCGGGATCAAATTTTCGAGTCCACACGCTTCAAAAACTTTTGGACAAAAAAAAAGCTCGCTCCGCTCAATTTGCAGCTGCCTCCGCATGCGCTTCTCTAGTTTAATAAAAAGGGGATTACGCTATTTTCTATAAGTAGGAGATAATATTTTGAAATAAGTCTCCAACAGGATTTTAGGAATAGATCCAGGAATTTTAGGGAATATTCCTACTTTCCAACAGAAAAGTAGGAATAATCAAACACGTCTGAAATCCCAAGTTTTACACACAATAAAAAATTTCTACGAAATCATGAACTAGAATAAGAAGACAATAACATATAAGAAAATATTTTAATTAATCAACACTATTAATTTATACCAAGACATGAGGTAATTTAAATCTATTCTAGTTAGTCTATAAAAATTTAATTTGAACGCACTTATAAAAATGAATAAAATTTTATTTGGTAGGTATTTTAATAGAGTTTCTGTCAGGTTGTTCACATCTCACTGAATTATATTGCTACATTGCTAGATATACCTCTAATTGAAGGTACTATCATATAGTATTTTTGTTACACCTTGGGTCAATAAAAAGTCAATTGATGGTAAATTCGATGAGCAATCAATTCAAAGCATATTATTTGTTCCTCAGCTCATGTCAATTTATTATCATAGTATTTTCATTACACCTTAGTCCTATATAAAGTCAATATTGATGGTAAATTTTATGAGCAGTCAATCCATAGCATCTTGGTTGTACCTCGTCGTGAGTAAATTCATGGTAAAAATGTTGTTCCTTAAGTTCTAAGCGACGATATGGTATAATTGTAGGTACGTTCAACAAATCAATCTGAATTGTTCAATTTTTTTTAATTTCATGTCACCTCCACTTGCAGGGAAGACGATGCATATTGAAGGATTGCTCGATGATTGAAGACAACACAATCCTTCCGCCTGAAACTGTGGTTCCTCCCTTCACCAAGTACAGTGGATCACCAGGCTTGTGCGTCGGAGAGCTACCAGAATGCACACAGGATATCATGGTCGAATTCACACGTAGCTACTATCAGCATTTTGTTCCGTTCCCGCTGCCTGATAAACAAGTGGCCAAATGAACGAACAATTCAGCTTGATAAACATGTGGCCAAATAAACATGAACAATTCAGATTCTCAAACAAATTGTTAGATAAATATAAGCAGCTCAGCTTGTTTATCAAGTTGCTAAATAAGTACAAGCTGCTCAAAGCTTGATCAGCAAGTTGATAAAAACATCCAACTCAAAGCTTGGTCAACAAGTTGCTAAATAACTATGCAATTCAAAGCTTGATCAGCAAGCTGCTAAATAAATACAGTTTGAACAACTAAGCTTGTTAACACGTTGGAAAATGAACATTTCAAATGCCAACAACTACATGTAACTTATTGCTATAAGTTAAGTGATTAGTGAGCTAACTCAGTTGGTAATTGTACATAGATAAGCACTTATGATATGATTTGTATAAGTTAGATTAAAAATAAGTTAATGAATAATTTATTACAAGTGGAAAGATTTTGTGAATATTTTTTGTAGTTCTTTCAATTATTCCCTAGTTATAATTGTCATATTAGTTATCATATCGTCGGTTTTTTTGTAGGGGTGATACCCACATGGGCTCTTAGGCCTGTGCGTGGGCAATGGGAAGGATGATGATGAGAAATGAATGGACCTACTGCTTTACCAACCTAAAAGCTCTTAGGCTGAGGCACACTGCCGGTGAGTAGAGCCTGGAGGGTGGAAGGTAGATTGGTAAATCTATAGAACATACACACCATCCACTGATAATACATCGTATGAATGGGCACGGTCCAGGGAACGTGGTTACCAGTAGATTGTCTCAAAATCTCGAGCGGTAGATTGTTCCACGTCCAATGGGAGCATTTTGACAGTAAATGTACCAAGCGGTTAGTACGGTTAGTAACCACAGTTGGAGGTACGGTTACCAAAAGCGGTTACTTGTACCGGGCTCTCATTGGTCGAAAGACTATTGCGTCTGCTTTCTCATCTGCGCATGCGCTAGATCGGTCGGCTGCATCTATTTATTATACATTGGTAATTCTGCATAAAATTCTGTCTAAAAATACTTTCTTCTGTAATGGCTGGGCCCAAGATGTACTATTTTTCAATCATTAACGCTAAATTTTTCCTGTAATTGGGCAACGTAACGAGATCTGAGTCGGTTGGGAGCTTGATTGTGGATCCGTTCATTCAAATGCCTAGATTATAATATATTATTTTTAACACCTATTTCCAGCAACTAATACTACGAGCAAGGGAACTTCCAATAAGAATGATAGTTTGTGATAGTTACTATTCAACAGGTTTATTGATCTCTATTTTTAATTAAAATTTGGATTTAACAAAATAAATAGTAAATTGTCCAAATATCATGTCAGCTACAAATCTTGTGAAAAGAAGAACAAATCAATTTGAAAAGTATTTCTTTAAACAAATTCAAAACCTTCAATTTACTTAGCTTGAAAAACATTGCTAACCTGCTACCACTTAGTGTTAAGGCCTCGGTCAAAGATTCTACTAATTAAGAATTCAAAATTTGTTTGAGCTAGAAAAACAACAAAAGTTTGGCACTCACCATAATAATTTTCAAAACACACAAGATACACAAAATAGACAAGATACTCTACTAAAACTGGAAATTTTAAATACTTTTAAACTGAAACTAGAACCCCTACAACTTCTAGCTTACTTTCATTTTTACATGTCACTTTTAACCCCTCTAGATGGACAACCCATCTAGAGGGCCAAAAGCTTTTTCAATAATTAACTACATTTCCGATCTTGCTTTCGGCCGTGTCTCGAATCGAACTCTCGCTTTTCCACTCCAAAAAAGTTTGCCCCCTCCAACGACACCCGGTCGCCTGCACGAGCGCTAAAGCCTATCTTAAGTGTTGAAGTCAGCCAAAATTCTGAAAAAGGTCAATGTTTGTACAATTCCCAAATACAGTAGCTTTTTCGACATGAAATTGAAACTGATACTTGGAGAAAATGCACGAAGAATTGCACCTAATTCTGACACCTAAAAAGCAGCAAGTTAGCAATTTCTTTAAACTAATCAACACATTAACAATGCAATATATTCTTCTTTTGAAAATTAAAGTTCATGTCAAAATTCTTTTTAACTCAAAAAAGTTCAATAACCTGAAAATATATAATTTACTACACATAAAATGAAACTAATAAATATAACAACTCAATATTCTCCACATTACACTTCTATAACTTGAAAGTTTATAATAAATGCTTTTATGTGAGAATCAATACACCAGCATAACACATTAATGAGAATCAATTTCAAAGTGCCCGCCATCAGTTATGAACCCAAAAGTGTACCGCGATCAATGGGAACATGGTACATTGGGTAGATTATTCCATGTCACAAGTTACCGTATCAAATAAATTGACTTATTCCATGTTTCCCTGAACCTGCCCAATGGTATGTGTTCAGCCGCCATCTTGAAATTCTTAAATGTGGACAACATAACCTCAAAAAAACAGAATGACGTCATACCATTCATAAGATGTATTACTGTGGATGGTGTGTATGTTCTATAGATTTACCAACTACCCTCCACCCTCCAGGCTCTACCCACCGGCAGTGCCGCCTCAGCCTAAAAGCGCTTTAAATCCACTCTTTTTTTATACTAGCAACATTCTTAAAAATCCAAGCCAAATCAATATTCTTTCTCTTTTTGACGAATTAATCTTCTATTACACTCATGTTTCTATCTTACCCAAATCACTTAATTCTTCCTCTCACTAACAATCACTCTTTTCTTACCAATGTTTCTAGCTCACAAAAATCATAACTATTCTTTCTCTCACTCGCAATCACTTTTCTCTTGCCTTCCTCATTCTTGAAATTCAGACAAATCAAGATTCTTTCTCTCATTGACCAATTAACGCTTTCTCTCATAAAATATTCTATTAGAATCCACGTTTCTAGCTAACTCATAATCCTTTTCTCACTAATGTTGCTTGTCCTTTCTCTTCCATATTCTCTTCTCTTCATCCTCCATTAATCTACAGTCTCTCTCTCTCTCATATTTATGCTTAGTTTCTAGATTTCGAGACTAGATCCTAGACAAAATTTATTATTAAATCTAATTATTCTATCATTTTTACAAGTTATACAATAATTTCGATCTTTTACACTACACGTTTTACAGGTTATTCTATAATTCTATAATCTATTCAACGAGAGAGGTCACATATGAATGCAGAAATCATATGTAACCTCTCTCGTTGAATAGATTATAGAATAACGTGTAAATAAAAAGTGTAGTGTAAAAGATAAAAATTATTGTGTAACTTGTGAAAATGATAGAATAATTATATTTAATAACAACTCTTGTAATCTAGAAACTAAGCATAAATATTTTGTTGCTATCTAAATGAATAAATGAATCTTTTTTTGTGAGGGTGATGCCCACATGGGCTATTGGGCCTGTGCGTGGGTAATGGGAAGGATGATGATGAGAGATGAATGGACCTACTGCTTTAGGTGGGTTCCGAACCACCGGGAAGCAATTTTTGAGGCTCATAAATTGAATTCAGAGGAACCGGTCACCATTACAACAGTGGTGGTAGAGGCACGTCGCTTATCTAATCTCACCGATTAGACGCTCTCTACCACTGGGACAAACCGCTTCCCTGTTTCTTGATTTGATCGAAAACTACTCTCACAAATAGAAATAGATATACACTTGTATAGAAGGTCCATGTAATAATTCATAATTTTGAACAAAATAATTACATTATTATACAATACAGATAGGAAAAAATATTTCGATTGAAGGGCAAACTAATAAATCCCTATCTCCTCGTAATTAAATTTTATAACTCTCTTATCTCTTCAAATAATCCATTATTTGCAACGCGTTTGATAAGTACAGTAAGTTAGCCTACCTAGAAGTCAATTAATCCATCTCGTAGTCCTACCTACGAGTCAATTTGCAATTGATGGTATACGAATATGTAATAAATCTTGTGTTTTTTCTACGGTGCAGTATTACATTGAAATCATTAAATCATGATTTTGAATAAATCAAGTTCAAAGTTTTATCTTATCAGAGGTAATATTAATTTGAAACAAACAGATGAGAAAAAAATTACCATTCATATAATAAGGGAAGCGTTGAAACATGGCACATTAGCTCCTGACTATGCATAAGCTCAGAGAAGAGTTTTCCAAACGCTTCCCATATCATATGAATAGTAATTTTTGTAAGTTTGTTGGAAAACAAAAAACACTTTTTGGAAAGAAAAGTATACAACTTACTTGCCTTCGATTATGTACAAATGCCGCTCTCATCTTCACACTCGATCATTAGCTTATCGAACACAGACTCTCGAAGTTACAATCTTCAACTTTCTTCGAGAAGAAATCCAGTGGACACAAGTCATCATTGCTTGGACAGTTTGGAATTCTGACTGGTCTCTCTTGATGTAAGGTGAGCACTTTCAATTCACTCCCACATCTGGAAATTGAATTCAATTTGTTGTTATATTGTTGATCAGTTATGCATTTCGATTTCATACATAGTATTGTAATTACTACCTATGTTTAGTAACTACACATAGTAGTGTTGTAATTTTGAAATTTCCACACTAAAATAATTTTTTATTGAAGTAACATCATGAATAGCCTAGTGTAATATTTGATTCAATGATTGGTTTGAATCCTGAAAGTGAGAATAAATTTATTAATTAGCTGTAGACGCTGCAACTGAAGATAATATTGTTGTTTGATTTCGTGCAAATCATCAAGGAGTTCGTCCATTTTTGATAGTTCTATTTGTAATTGAGTAGTATTTTGAAATTCCAACACTAGAATAATGACAGAGAATTAATAGAAATAATATATTACTAAACTTCCAAATCAACCCATTGGAAAGTTAAACTTACATTCTGTATTTAATCATTTATTTTTCACATAGATTTTTCCAAATAAATCATAGCTATGTCTTGAATGTGGGGTGACAGATTAACTCGAGAATATGTTTCTCACAAATCAATCTCTTTTTCCCAATTTACCTGTTGTATCCTATGATTCGGCAGACTCCTTCACAAGAGAGACATGAAAACATCAACAATACATTTCAAGGTCACATTAATGAGCAAGCATTGAAAACCGTATATTCGAATCTACTTAATCTGAATTCAAACACCAAGTCAATTTCAGATAAATTCTAGAAAAACAATAATCATTAATTCAATCAATTGAATACAAAGGTGAGTAGAACAGGCATAATAGATGAATAATGCCCAAAACTGTTCCTCAACCAATTTATACTAAAAGTCCAAATCAAGGTTGTCAAACAGTAAAACGAGTGTTGATTCAATTGGTAGGTTTTTAGTGCAGCCAGATCTCACGATATGTTTTGGAACGCTAATATAGTTCGCGTAAGCTGAGAAGACACACCGTTAGAATAGACTTTAAATAATTGTAAAGACGTGTCTTCTCAGTAAAACTGGAACATTCAGAAATGACCGAATTCGATTAGTTAGCTTACCTGTAAAGTACAAAAGCAAGATTTGTGCCAAATGCATCAATTCTTGACACTCTCCACAGCCGATTCGATTGTTGTTCGAAATTTTCTGCTAATAGAGGCAGTTCATCTTTGTACAGGTTCAGATAAGACAACATCTTCAACATAGTTCCAGAGTGCGAGAAGTAGAATACCGATTGGGTCGGTTCAATGTCGCTCCTGTTAAAAAATTGAAAATGATTACAAAACAATCAGAATTGAAAAAGGTGATACTTGAATAAATAAGGAGAATTACATCAATGTGATATTGATTCATTGTGTTTTGACTGTTTTAATATGTGAATGTTTTGATATGTGAATATTCTAAAGTAATTAGAAATTATATAATAAATTCGATCCTATAAATATTAGTCATTCAATACTAAACAAACTTGAGAGACAGTAATGTCATCGATAATGTTGATTTTATTACTCTGAATAGAAATATAGGGTTATCTTCACTATTTAAATTATAAGCTATTCTTTCACATCTTGGAATACACCACACAGTCTTATGACAATGCATTTTTCATGTAAATAGGAGTGCACTGATGCCGTAAGTAATGGCTTAGTACAGCTGGTGCCAAAAATTAAGGCAGTTGGTGATAGACTGTTGTTAATGCTCAGCTCTGTCAGGATAGATCGCATTATTATAGTTGGGGCCTTGATTAAGAAAACTTACGTGAAATGTGTAACCATATCTTGGTAGGCAGATACAAGCTTTGTTCATAGTTCAAGGTAAACCCAGGTCCATCTCCTCCCAATAGTATTTAAGATCTTCACTTAATATTCAATCACCTGGAGAAAAAATGAAGATTTTATAAAAGTTGAAATTAACTTGGCAACATCAACAAGTCTACAACAAAAATTTAATTTATTATAAATTATCAATTTATTAATATTATGAATTACTACATTCATTGACTGTTTGCCACAAAAATGTTAGCTCCCATTCATATTGTTGGAAAGACAACAGGCTGAAACCAGTGTTTCATAATTTGTAAGTTCTTTGGCAAGAAATACTGTAAGTTAATTTATTTATCTATGGCTAACAATTTTTTCAAGAAGTGTAGTAAAAAATATGTAGAAGAGTTATTCGCAGAAGAGAAATTATGAAAACATGATGATACGAACCTCTATGTCTTCAGCATCAAGAAAACTCTACACCATGGCGAAGTGTATGTTCGGTTAGAAATGTTTCAAAACCGCATACTTTCGATACATTGTAGATAAATCATCTGCAACAAGCAACATCTATCAATAAAGAATATAATATGTGGAAGCCGCATTTTTTCTTAGCTGAATTAGAGGTAGTGTAGCACGTATACTAACTAAACATTAGCCACAAAGTAACTTGCTAATAGATATTGGAAATGTGCAGAGATTTAAAAAGTTAGCTGATTTTTCCATGAATTTTATCTTTCAGTAATTTTCGTTTTAGGGAAACATAAATTGAAGAGACTAGTCGGTTACCACTCACCGAATGTTATTGAATCAAGATTCAAACGTTTCTTCTATTTTGTTCATATGATTTTATTCATTGCTTCTGAATTAGTAAATTTTCCGATCTCTATCTTCGAACTTTCACTTTTCCTCATCTGCTTCCCATTTTCCACACAGCTTGTAAAACTGAAAAGAAAATATTTCAAAATTACACAAAATAAAACTCATTTTATTGATAACTAGTTAACTACTGACTTTAACTAATAAATACTGACAGGATCCGATACGTTCTCACAGGAAGTATAATGTTTTGAAATTATTTGTATTCTTATTATATTAACTTATTTCTATCTCACTTTCATTTCAAATATTTATACATCTGCTCTTTATTTTATTTACATTTTTAGTTGTTTTATTGGCGAAGATAACATCTATAATTGATATAAAACATTAAATTTCAATCAAACAATTCATTAATAAACAATGAATAAGCCAGTTTCAAGAACAATTTAATATTAACCTTAGAAAGATGCCACCGAAATAATTACGAGAGCCGATGAAAAAATCTGATTGCAATTATGTTTGAGAAAAACGTTTTGGAGATCATTGTCTGTGTTTTCGTCCAATAAGTTTATTGTATTTTCTCGAATTAAAAAAATATATATTTAAAATTGGATAATGTAATAAGTGGTTGAGCATGATTAAATTTTCGTGGAACTGGCCGTATGTTTGATAAGAAAAAAAATAAATTAAAAAAACAGACTATAGCATAATTTTGACTAGGCTAATATTGCATTGTAACTGTTTTACTTTCAACCATCATATTATTTTAGCTACTGTTATCAAAATAAAATGCTAATTAGTCTTAAACCAACAAGAAATTACAAAAATCCAAGTTCACTTTTCAAACTTTTTCAATGTTATTAATGTAATACTGTACTTCTTGATTAATAGAATTGATTTATTAATTACCCTCAAAATCGGATCAACATGCAATGGATTGGGATAGTCAACACGGTGGCTCTCCCTTCTCCCAAACAATCCAATTGAAAATTGCTCTGCACTGGCCTGAGTACGTTGAGTTGCAGTGTATCGAAACTGAAAAATAAATTAAAAAAATATATATCAACTACCGTATGAAAAATACAACGAAAAACTGATGGTTGAAGAATGGTATCATTGAAAAAATAGAATAGAATTAATTTTATTAATTTTTAAATTAATTTTTTTAATTAATTCTATTCTAGTTTTTCAATGATACCATTCTTCAACCATCAGTTTTTCGTTGTATTTTTCATAGTTGATATATATTATCTTATAATTATATATAATCATTAATAATTATTCATTAATATAGTCTTGAAACAGCATATTTTTGAACAAGATATAAATGATCGCTATTAATAAAATAGAATTGTTGCATCCGTCTACGAGCTATCAAAATTATCTACAGATAAAAGATTAAAATAATAATGAAAAAATAAAATAAATGAATAAAAAGTAAGTACATAATACAGAAAACCAAGACAAAAACTGCTATTGTGTCATGAAATGGACTTGAATTATAAAGAAGCAATTATGAAATGTATGAAGACAATGGTTTCTTTAAAAAAATATAATAGATCATTAACATAGTCTTGAAACAGCATCTTTTTGAAGTTGATAGAGATGACAACTTTTAATAAAAATACAATTATTGCATACGAGTAGGAGCTCTCGAAATAATTATCTGTGGAAAAAATATTGAAAGCTTTTCCTGTATGAAAACGCTTGATTTTTATTTCGTAATTTTTCAAAATTCTATCCCTAACTTGTAGAATGATCAATGCAGCAGTGGTAAATCAGTATGAAACAACATTTTCTGAAATCGAGTAATAACTAAAATAAATCTAATACTTTGTGGAATTGAGTTCTACTTATCCGATAAGCATAAGAATCAAACTTCAATTGATAATAAGAAATCGAGAAACGTCTTCAGATAACTCACTCATAAGATTCAAAATAATAAACTTCGGTTCTAAACTGATTATTCATATAATTACAAATCAGCATGTTCTAGTCCTAGTAGAACCTAAAGCCAAGATGAACCAGAAGTTATATGTAATACTAGCCGGCAGGCTCGCTTCGCTCGCCTTCTCCACCTAGCCTGGACCCCCGACAGTATAAGCAGTGTAAGTGAGTCAAACAGGCTCGCTTTGCTCGCCTGCAAAACCTCTCTGTCAGTGTCAGCTGAATAAATCAGCTCGCTTCGGTCGCCTGCAAATTCCGTTCAGAAGGGATTCGAAATTTATTGAACACAACATTTCTAGACATTATCTGAACCTGCCCACCAAATATCAACATTTTCTACCGATTGGTTTTCGAAAAATTAAGAAAATGCCGAAAAACTATAGAAAAACTCAAATATTTGGCGTACCCTTGGGAAGTTTCAAAAACCCGTTCTTAGTAGGCGTCTAGAGGTCCAACTGTACATGTCTGCCAAATTTGAACGCATTCGGTTCGGTAGATTTTTAGTTCTGCTGATGAGTGAATAAGTGCCATTTCGCTTTTATATATAGAGATTTTTACATTTAGATTCAATATTGTAATTGGGTGTAATAGTGTAATAATAGTTTAGCCCACCTTATAGAACTCCCGAGAATAATGCTCAGGAAGAACGCTTGGGAACCGCATTTGCATTCTTTCTCCAAGTAGTAGCATTTCTTCTTCGCCCTCATGAACTAAATCCATGGAACTTATACGATCAACCTCTGTTATTTGCCAATTTTCAAAATCGTTCCTCAGGTCACCGCATAGCTCACCTGCAATCAAACTAATTGAGGATGAATGTTCGATTTGAAAAACATGATGAAACCAAATCAGTATTTCGTCAAAGTAATAAATCTTTGAATGTGGAAATTTTTGCTGCATTCCATTGCAAATTTATCGCTAAATCAACTTTTCAATCAAATCAAGCAGGGGTTTTCTCCTACAAAACTAAAACAGCCAGTAGCTCAATAACTTCTGTTGAAAAGTAAATCAATAGGCAATACAAATCCAATTAATTAATTAGAGCAATATCTGACTTCTTGCGTTGAACAACTTAAGCGAAATGTGCAGATGATGAACAATATAGCATAGGTATATGTATATGTACTGACACTAACTTGGTCAGTACTTGCAAAGTCTGGTCGAGCAAAGAAATGGCGAAATGGATTCTGGCGAAATGGTGAAATGGGTCCAGCTCGGTCAATATTGGTTCATTTTAACCAATATTGACCGAACTGGAGTCATTTTTTCGTCTTGTCAGAATGTTTTTTTTTTTTTTGCTTGAACATACTAAGGTAGAGAAGTTTCTCATGTAGGAACTTTCTAAACTCTCTATACTCCAACTCACGAGTGTTTATAGGTAGCTATAGGCGTAAATTTGAATAGATATATTACGATCAGCTTCAGAAATACTCTTAAAAACCATTGAAAATATCTCTCTAATTAATTTTATTATTATTTTATTTTTTATTATTGTATTATAAAGTTAAATTATTAATTTTAATCGTTTACATGCTATTTAATTCACTGCCCATTGTAAACTATACGGTAATTCGTTAGTCACAATTATTTTTTCCAATACAATTATGAAAAAAAACCTTTGAAAATTTTATCGATTCATCAAATTTGACTCCACGTCCACATTATGTAAGTCAGTAAGTGATAATATTAAAGTGATTTATCTTCTGTCTAATTAATTAGGCGAAGCATAAATATGAAGAAAAAACCACAGCGAAGTTACAGACGATATCTGCATGGTCACTGCTCTAAAAATAGCCTAGTTTACAAGACCAGAAACTGTAGGCTAATGTTATCTCCTTTAAAGCGTGCATTGAAACCTACTCCCACTGTATTACGTCTTAGTATCATAAATAATAGACTTACTACTTTCCAATAATTTGAAATCTTCATTAAGTTATTGTAGATTGTTTCGAAACACTTTTATTGCTAATTTTATTCTTCTGAATAAAAATGATTTTTCACAGGACAAAAATCAGAAAATAATATCTGAATTATTTCGAGGATACAAAATAATGCAATTATTGAGAAAACGCATTTCCTCAGTCATGAAAAATTAACATTTTTATTCCGAAGAGTAAAATTAGTAATAAAAGTGCTTCGAAATAAAGAATAATACAATAATGAGAATAGTGCTACAATAATAAAGAATTGGAATTATTGAAAAGTAGAACTGTAAGTGTAGGCTACATTGTAATCAAATAAATAAATTGTAAATAAATCAATAATAAATATATTTAAAAATTTATTATTTTTAATTATTTTATATAATATTTATTTATTTAATAATAAATAAATCATTCTCCTCATGACGGAACAGACTGATAAGATTCAAATTCCAAATTAGGCCATGTAAAACTACTGCACTTGATGGGGATTTCTTAAAACTAATTAAAAACATTATTTTTATTTTTGGTGAAAAGGTGACGAACTTGATGATTTAGCTCATGAAATACCACATTATCAATGATACAGAACTTTTTTGAAATTTGATTCTGAAGATTTATTTCAACTTCAAAAATTATGTTTATATAGATTCAAAACACAAATAACCAGCAAATTTGGAAAATCGCGAGTTTCAATAAATTAAGGACAATGAATTTCAAGACCGCATCCCCCTAATTTTTTTAATATCACCCCAGCCAAACTATTGAACCACAAGGGTTCATGCAGGACCATATTTGACGACTACAGAACTGAATTTTAAACATCTTTAGGGGAAAAATGAAAGAATGAGAAAGATAATTGTGAAGACCAGTCTCTTTGAACAGTTTAGTTATAATTTGAATTATTTACAATAATAATTATGTCTCAATCTTGATAGATTAATTAATTCGTGAAAACTTTGAACTGGTTTCATTTTTTCTCTACTTTCAAAGAGCCAACAAGAACAGTAGCTTACGTGCTCATATGAGGATCATGATGAAAATAATAGTGGAAGTTATTAAATATAAAGTACTGGAATTTTAATTGTACAGAACAAGTAGGCTATACAAATTTTGGCAATGGCTCAACAACCCAAGAAGGGCCTAGGCCTACCAGCTGCTTGGCAGTTTCATATTCACTCCACTGTACAGTCTGTCCGAGCAAATAAGACACTCCGGCAAGACGGGAAAACTACTCCAGCCCGGCCAATTCCGGCCTAAAATCTCAAAATCTCACACAAATTCTCAAACAGAAACCACAGTTCCCGAATCAACACCGACCTATATAAAGCCACCCCCCACCCCGCCATTCTTTATTCAGGTTTTACTCAAAAGTACAGATAATGACTCACATTTTTGCTGAGAGATGCCAGAAAGTATTTTTTCTCGAAGAGCTTCCAGTCTCTCTTTGTAACCTCCGATATGTTTGACATTTGCTTTTCTACTTCCATGTCGTACCATTGCCCATATTTTTATCGGTTCACATCCTGAAACAAAATTGGATCAGTTAGTTTACAAGTAAAGGCATGAATGAGATACTGCATCACTTATTATAAAATGATGGGCATTTCACATAAAATATTAAGGAGGTATTATTGATGCGAAGCTATAATGTCGGTAATTTTCTTCATAACGGATGTGACCTACTGTAATGCCTTCCATCTTGATTCTCAAGTTTTTATATGGTAATATTAGGGGCCCAGGACCCCTGAGAACCACGGTGGTAGCAGAAACCGCTCTCATGCTCACCACGCAATACAAGAGCAGTTCATAAAACTTGAGCTGCACAAGAAGGCCTGTTTTTCATAATCTTTGTACTTTATATAATAATAAAATACTTGAAAACTGAAACGTCTTTTGACTTTGAAAGAAAAGTTCTAATTTTTCTTGAAACAGGCCTAACATTTAAGAATCTACAGCATTAATCAGACCCAAGAGCTCCTTTTAATCAGTTAGACAAAATTACCCAAACTATTGTAGTCAGTCCAAGCAAAGAAGACATTCTGGCAAGATATGGGAAACCGGGAGATGACTCCAGTTCGGTTAATATTGGTTAGAAAATTCAATCTCGAATTGTAGGAAACATTCCGATCTGCAATTTGAGGCCAAATTCATATTATTTTAAAACCAATATTGACGTTTTCCATCTTGCCAGAATGTCTTCTTTGCTTGGGCACACTATATAACTTATCCTTATAGCGGCCGTACAAACCCAAAAGAACAATTAAAACCTTCAAGTCTCAGCCTTACTGATATTCTTCTCATTATTAAAAAACCCCTTGCTATTAATCTACAATGGTAGTAGGCTAACTATAGTAACATTATGTCATATACGTACTTAACAGTCTAATATTTCACAATAATGTTATTCACGAGTCCAACATTATCCTGTACTTATTCTATTTTTAAACAGCATAAATGACTGAATATGCTGATTGATTATATTATAATATTTTACAGTAATGTTATTCAAGAGCTCAACATTATCCTGTATTCTATTTTTAAACAGCATAAATGACTGAATATGCTGATTGATTATATACTATGGTTGAGAACCAGGAGGATTGTGAAAGGTGTGTGAGGATTGTGAATCATGAATTCAGTTTTCATAAAGCTAAATAATAACAATTTCAATTCACCTGGATAACGAATCTCCGACACATCTAAATTCTGGACAAATCTGTAAGGTGTTCTCGTTCCAAGGTGATGGAGTATTGAAGCATTAAACTCACGACAATTTTTTCTAAACCAAAATACATAAAATAATGCAACCAAAGCGACAAGAATAGCGGCGAAAGTTTTCACGGGCTTATCCATTATTTATCCACAACAAAATCTTATCAGATTGATGAATTTTATAAAATAAAAATTAGCTGTAACTGATAGTGAGAGTAATATCATTTAGACATGATAAATCAAATCAACTAAAACTGTAGAATAATGTAAAGAAAGATTATTCCATTAGTCCCAAAACTCTACAAAGTACAAACTTCTAGCAGAAAGCTAATCTCAAATATCAAAGCAGAAACAGGTGAAGAAACTTTAGAAATTCGTAACAGCTGATCGTTGGTGCCTGAATTACTTTCAATTGACATAATTCCATTTTTCAGGAATTAACAGGGTTTTATCATAGAGCTGGATTTCTATTTTATTTAATATTCCATTAAACAATCACATTTATATAAATTAAAAAGAGTATATTTTACAAAAATACTACGATACCGGTATTTGATATCATGAAGGCAGTCATTTTAGCAGTTCATCAGCCGCGTAGATTTGAAATATTGCCGCTCTTTAACGAGAAGAGCATTTTAGAAAAGATTCAAAACAAAAAGTAGGAATTTCTTATAAATTCTAAATGTGAAATAGGAATAGATCGAGGTAATATCGTGGAACGGTTTTATCAGAGTTTGTGAATGAAAATCAATACATACATATTAAAGAAGAAGAATAAATAATTATATAGGCACATTAAAAATTTTAGTCAGATGCTCATTCCAGCAAAATGTATGAACCTCAACTGCTGTTGAGTAAAAGCCGGATAGTGTTTGAAAATTCCTACGTCATTGAGGTTTCTCCAATATTATAAATCCAAAAAATATCCTTCAACATCATTTGGAAACTAATATCGAATTGAAGTGAGGAGAAAAAAAATTAGGTTTCAGAATAAGAATGGTACTCTGGCATTACAATAATGAACTCTGAAGATGTTTCAAAATCTACATTTAAACAATAAACATTCTGCAAAAAGTGAAGGGTTATAAAAATAATTGCGCAGTAATGAAAAGAAGATGGATGAAACCACTGACTATTGTTCTAGAATACTAGTTGGAAGAGTTTTCAATTTATCTCCAGTTGACAGAGTAATAAGTGATTATACCGAAATTACATTGCTAATGTTTAGTAATTATTGGTACCATGCAATACCAAGTGTTATATTTATGACCTCAGTATCTATTGCTTTGAAACTTCATATAAATCCGGCTAGGTTATGGAGCAGATTTTGTGAAAATAATTTGCTGAAAGGAATTTTGAAGGTAAGTATGTAAGTATTGATAACAAAATGATAACTTTGATTCTTGTATGAGAGCCTAATCAATGTAAATTCTAATGATTATGAATAATTATTCTTATTCTTACTAAGATAAACAAGTTTGAATCAAATAAAATTTAAAACCAGATTTTGTCAATTCTACACTTTATTTTGTGATACAGACGATACAGTAAAGGACCATCGTTTCCTGGCTACACGTACCAGTTACATCATTAGCATGGAGCCACAATAAAATGAAGTTTGGAATTTATTGTGTAACCTGTGTGACCATAAAATCATGATCCTGTACCTACAAATAAAGTGTAGAATTGACAAAATCTGCGATTTTTCGTTCTATCAACACCTATGGAGCAGTCATACAATATTAATAGCGCAGTGACATCAGTTGAAGTTTGAACTAGCCTACATAATTAAATTTTTTCAAAATCTTATCCGTAAAGAAATAAAATAATTATTGCAATCATACTTGAATCTTTTAAATTTTTGATAATTGATAGACCTACACTATAAAATTCAAACATCAACAATAATTTAATTCTTCACATGTATTTTTCCAATCATTAATCAAGACTATGATTTTACATTGATTGAATTTTCCTGTTTCAGTTACTTTTGAATCTACTAGTGTACTCATTCAGTCTGTTTGCATGGCTTCTAATCAGTGAATTGATTTATTGCAATTGTTTGTTGGTGAGTATTCGATTGATTACAGGTAAGGGAGAGTAGGGAACAGAGACACTTTTTTTTAAAGCAGATAAAAAGTTTGAAAAAGCCTTTTTTGTCGGTTTGAGTATTCCAGTAGATATTCTACACTATCTACTCTGAGAAACTCAATCATATCAAACTTTTCTATCAAATATAGAAATTTTTAAATAAAAAAGTCACATAACCTCAAATGTCTCAGTGTTCCCCACCCCTGGGGAACACTGAGACACACCATGGGGAAAAGTGAGACAAAAATTTTAATGCAAGAAAATGATAAATTATACCAATGTTTTTTAATATTAAAAAAGAATCAATTATTGAAAACCAGTATAGCTATCTGTAACAAACAAAAAGAATGAATAAACTCCACGAAATTCATTTTAAAATTCAATTCTCATACCGGGGAACAGTTAGACACTTTAGAAAATAGGCGAAGTTCAAAAGGGGGTATGGCTCCCCGAAAAATATTAATACAACTTTAGAACAAAGGGTATTGAATACCTTGATACCCCTATGGTGAACTAGCCCCCCACAAGACCAAGTGGTAAACTCTGCCCAAGCGCCTATGCATTCAGCATAGTCTCACTGTTCCCCATTCTGTGTTCCATGGCTTTTTAAATAAAAAAAAAAAACATAACCTCAAAATATTATCAAGTGAATTACATGCTGCTTCAATCAGCATGAATAACTGTATTGAGAACATCCTTGGTTCTTGTCATATTTCGAAAACTCATTGTCATGGAAGAAAAAACTAAAGGGCGGAAAGAAATATTTCCGCCAAAACATTGCCTTCAAATGAAGTCGAAATTATATTGAAACAAATCGTCGTCGTGAAGCCATCCAGGGGTGATACATCTGGCCTACTCTAGTAGAAGCTATTGCCACTGAACAGCGCCACTGTAGGGTGTCTACATTTTTTATTAAAAATCTTGTCTCACTGTACCCCGTGTCTCACTGTTCCCCACTCTCCCTTAGGCATATTGATTATTTTGATAAATTATTGTTCAATTATTAATCAGGCATTATACTCTCAATTAATCCAGTATTAGTACAAGCGATAATGGTCTCTTAAGCCAATAGCCAAATTTTTGTTAAATGTTCATTACATATACGGTATCGAAATTTTCTACTGGATATAATCAGTAATGTAATTTTTCTGCTCTCAAAATCACTCAAATCTACGCGAAACATTTTTAATAACGTCCAATCATAACATAAATAAATAATCAATACGAGCTATTAACTGTATAGGCTAGTTTCCAATAAATATATTAATATTTTACTGAAATATTATAATTAATTTTAATTTTTTATGTTTCTTGAAGCAGATTGAAAACATGAAACAGGTAGCTTGGCTCGAGAAATTCTTTTCAAATCACAAAACAGACAAAAATCGTCAGATTATCTTTTGGATCTCTCTAGCTGTGTCCACATATTTGTCACTATGTTTCTCATTCCTCTTTGCAAGACCATACTACCAGGAATTAAAATTTTCATTTCTATTGCCTTCAAGACTAATTTCAAGGTGAGTCCAAGTAATAATAAGCTTTAAAGTTATTTATTAATATTATTTGTAAATTACTGAATAAATAATTTTTTAGATTATATTAATTTGCAAACTTTTTCATTGACACTATCAGTTGCTGAAAAATATGTAATGACGTGAAATTATGTCATCTGCTTCGCAGAGCTAATAAACGAATCTGACAATATTGCAATAATGTCATTTTCATAAAACAGTTGGTTGAATTCAATTTGATTTCTAAGTAACTGGCGCAAATAATCAAAAAATAAGTATAAAAATACAGAAAAAACTTCATGAATAGTAAACTATTTCATCAATCGTTAGTTCGAAGGTGAGGTGCCAACCGATATGAGAATAACTATTACCTAATATCATAGATATTAGGATATCATTAAATGACAATAGGATAGACTATAGGATATCATTAGATGACAATCCTCATTTATAACATTGATGGATTAGTAGAACTTCATGAAACATTGATAAAAGATTACA
This sequence comes from Sogatella furcifera, assembly GCA_017141385.1. Classification (NCBI taxonomy): domain Eukaryota; kingdom Metazoa; phylum Arthropoda; class Insecta; order Hemiptera; family Delphacidae; genus Sogatella; species Sogatella furcifera. Next base: position 21,306,411 of record CM029555.1, read on the forward strand.
TGAGGCCTTGGCATACATGAAATTTTTCTAGGAGACGTTTTATGTAAAATTAATAAATTTTGAATTAAATCTGTCAATTTCTGAGGAATAAATTTTTACATCTATCATTGCATGTATAAGATATTCGGACACAATTTATAATCATTTCAGATTGAAAAGAAAACAAAAAATTTTGGAAGAAGCGACTGAGAAGGAAGAGGGGATACAAATTAATTACCAACTTCATTCTAAAAAGAACAGGTAAACTACTCTAAGTTATGAATTGTCAAAAAAGCAGTTACAACTGAAACAATGTTGTTGCCTATTTATATTATCTTTCCTAAAGATTATGCCTGAAATTGAATAGATTGCTGCCATCTATCACATACTTATCCATCGAGAGCTCAAGAAACAACATATCAACATAGAATGTTTTTGAATCGAAAAGAGTTGAGACTCCTAACACTCTGAAAATGAGTAAGACATATTCTTAAAAAATTTCAAGTGTTCTTGAAACGCTATTTTGTAGAGTATGTGAATGATTATGGAAAAATGAATTATTAAAGTAGCTACAATACTGATAAAGTATTTTGTAGTTAGGAACTATAGATAACAATCAACAATAGATAACAAATAGATTGGCAACCTGTAGTATGAATGTGGTATTAAAGATCCATATTCAACCAAAAAAGCACAAAAACGCTTAATCTGTTTCAGACTAAACACAAAAAGATGGAAACCTGCTACTTTGAAGAAAAGTATAAAAACCAAGAAATAGGAGTGATTGAGTACGTGATGAAATTTAAATTGTCATCATCAATTAAAGTCCTTACGACCACTGCTTTCGATTACTGAGTTGTACAATAGAAAGCTATGCATAAGATATTCTCAGATCAACAATAATTATTGTTGTATAAAAGAAGAGAGGTAGTTTGAGCTGAAACTCACGGAAAAAATTTGAAGAGTAGTACCTACAGTAGGTACAAACAAAGAAGACATTCTGGCAAGATGGGAAATAACTCCAGCTCGGTCAATATTGGTTCAACAATTTGTAGATTTGGTTTCAAATTGTAGATCAGAATGTTTCCTACGATTTGAGATTAAATTTATAATTTTTGAACTAATATTGACCGAGCTGGAGTCATTTTCCCCATCTTGCCAGAATGTCTTTTTGGCTTGGACAGACTATACCAATTTGCTCTTTTACTATTCTATGACAAAGATTACTTAACGAATAATAAATGTTTCCAAAATGGCATAATTTCTCTATATAGTATCATTGACTATGGATATATTATATCCATAGTCAATTATAGTATATTCTACTTGTTGCTACTATTTATTCGTTTGTGAATGATACAAGTAAGAGAATTAGGTATAAAGTTATCTTGCCAATAACAGAGACATTAACGATATAAGAACTTTACATTTTTCTCCAAATAAAAAAGTATCAAATACATACTGCCTTTAGTCTAAACTATAATAGAAGAGCAAAATACAACAATTATTCATTTAACGATCACAGTTGAAGGCCACCTTACTTTCTATATTTTATTTTAAAAGAAATACCAGTTGATCTATTCATTATGTACAATTATAATATTCTACTATTATCAAGTTCAACTTGTAAGATTGTGCTAAAATTATTATCAATCCACATACAGATTTCTGTAATGGAAATATAAATACAAATAAAACAATAATTTGTCTAGAATCTAAAAGTAGAATTTTAAAATAGCTTTTACGAATAAGATGTTACAACACGGTAAAGAGATATTGTGAGCACCCTCTGAAGATGTTGAACCTTACAGAAGAAAAACATAGAATTTTTTCATAAATCGACAAAATCAAATGATTATTTAGATTTTAACCAGCTATATAGAAAGATTCATTAATGAATATTACACTGTAGGTATTACAAGTTTCATCAAGTATTAGTTTGCAAAATGCTCTCAGCGATAGATTTTCAAAACTTGAAGGTATCTCTCATGTGATTATTATATTTCAAGTAGGCTATATTGATTAATACTCGTATGTCATAATTCATTTTCACCCATTCTGCAGTCAATGATGACTTTAACAATCAATACAGTAATCAATTTATAATTTATTGATTAATAACACCGGACGGTTTCTTAAAGCTACAATGCATAGACGCTGATAATAATGTGCCCAATTTTATAATACTATTTCCTATCAAAATGTATACTATATAAAATTGTACAAGATCATTCTTGTTTCCGTATATTTTAAAAATTGAATCCTACAGCAAGAAATGCTATTCACAGAAAAATCAATAACAACATGATTCGAATAAAGTCTAGTAAAGAATAAAGAATGTAAAAAGATAAAACTGAATCAATAGAGTATATCTATTAGAAAAAAATTACTATCTATCCTAGTAATAAAAATGAGTATTCGTTTTGTATTGTAAAAACACAACTAGTCTATAATAAGTCAAAGTAAAAATCTGCACTGGCATTGTAAGTTATAATGTAATTTTACTTTATAAAGTAGTAAATTCAATCTCATAATAACCAAGCAAAAGATTTGGAACGAAATTTGCTCTATCCTTAGAAAGCTGAAACGTTTCTAATCTCACTCACTCAAATAAAACTTGAAAAGCACTTTGAATGTATTTTCTATGATCTTTTTTTAAAACAATTATCAAAAGATACCCAAACATTCGAATGGAATTTCTAATCATACAATAGAATGCGTAAAACGTAATTGAGCAATTTTATAAAGTTTTTCCATTTTCACAAAAGTTTTTCTCTTGAGATTCTAAAAATTCACCTTATGACTACATCAAATTTTATAATGTTACATTCAGTTCAATCACTAATTTCAAAAATATAAGTTTGGTACTAAGTACTTTTTTCCCAATATGAGTAAACTTTTATCAAGTACAAGTCTAATAAGTCTATGTAGACTGCATCCTTTATTGGGAATTTTACTCCACACTCTATACATAGAGTTGATAATAGCAGTTAAAATAATGACATTGAGTATTGTCAATGATGCAGTCTTCATGTCTTATTGTATCAAGAAAATTCAAATCAGAGCCAAGCTCTTAACAGCCAAGTAATTATTAACACAATCATAATATAATATGATATTATTAAATTCACAATATAGAGAAGTGAAAATTGAAAAATTGCACAAAACCTAGCTTTTTCTTGACACTTTTATGCTGAATGATTCTTCAAATGATGGAAAACTGTCATGAAATTCATTATATCACATTCACAAATTGAAATACTGTAACACAAAAATCGTTAATAAACTATAATAAGAAGTTCTCACGTAAGTTATTGATATCTACATTAATGGACGGAATTCCCTCGTTAATACTCAAATTCCCTCATTAATTTCAGGCAAGATAAAATATAATTTTTCATTCTTCCCCGCAAGCAAACATTCTGGTTATAGTCTATATAACTTATGTAAATATCTAGATATCGATAATTGATCAATGGAATAACGATAACAAGCTGATGGTCATAAGTCTAAATTCAAATTGCTTGGACGTAATTATCAGAAAAAAATAATTTAAAATGATTTGTGGAAAGATTCATTCTTAGAATACTAGTACAAAAAATAAAAAATAATTTCTTATAGAAAAAAGTCCTACATGTTCTTAACTTCAACACTGGAAAAACACAATATTTGTCGATGAAGACCAATTTGTTACTAAGAAATACAGTCAAATACTCTAATAAGGTTTAGGACACTATAAATAGGATTGCACAAAAATCGTTGAAATAAAATCAGTGTAAATATAGCAATGACTTAACAATTAAATTGCACAATTGGACGGATTGTTTGACAATTGGAAAAATTAAAATCTTATTACTCTATATCTCTTCAATTAAGCTTGATTTTCACTTCCTTTGTTAATAAGAAATTGTAAAACCACAGATTTATTGAAAATCGAGACACCGGTTTCGGTTGCTACACCGTTATGAATCTCTGGTTGACTCTCTTGGGAGTTGACTAGAAATTGATTACGGTGTAGCAAACTAGTATCTCGGTTTTTGAAATAAATTTGTGGTTTGACAATATTTTGTCTTTCAATTCAATATGGATAACTACCACAATATCACCTTTACAACTACCTAACAAATTCCTTTGTTCTATCAATTAAATTCCCTAAATTATGTAAAATTGGTCATCATTTTAGGTGCAAATGAAAAGTATAAGTATTGTTGATTAGAGAATCTTGATATCTCACTTTATTACATTACATCATCGTAATTACTGTTTGTCAGTTCTTTTGAACTTTGAGGTCTATTCAAGAAAAATAGCCAATCACTTGTTTCTCACAGCGTAATATCAGAGATACTGAAATCATATACAATTACTTATACAGTATATCTCATATAACGGCATGAAAAATTCCCTCGAGTTAACGGTTGTTGACGGTTAAATGAAGCGCTGAATTACATGAATAACCCTATTTTTCATAAATATGACAACTATTTATAAAATTTTTTCGAAAAATTAAAAAAAAAATCTTCAACACTTGTTCAGTAACTTTGAATCTATTACTTGGTTAAAATTAAGTTGCACTCAGTTACTCTGAAACTCCATTATATTAATGATAATACTGGATCGCAATTTGTCTCTTCAAATTTGCCAAAATATCAAGCTATTTCACTTGATTCATTTTAAAATTACACGATAGGCCTACTCATTTTACGAGTCAAAGATCACCATTATACTCTTCTCAGTGATCTGGTGTTGGAAGGATTTAACGAACAAGACGTTTCCAGATTACACGATTGTGTAGTCTGAGGCTGAAGCACACTAGTAACTAGTTTAAAACCAATTTCCCACTCTAGTAGGATGTCATTATCTTAGCTCGTGGTCATGTAAAACAAGGAACAATAATTAGATTATGGTAATCTCGCTGAACTCCACTATTTCTGTCCTTTGTTCCCCCAGAACGGTTTCCATTGTTTTAATAATGTTCTTGGGAAGATGATCTTTGAACATCCTGGGCATGACCCGCAATTCGGTGAGATCTTCAGGCTTGATCCATCTCATTTCGAATGTGTCGCTTGGATTTGCGTTTTTCCTGAAAAACATTGATATTCTTATTATGTTCTTCAGCATCCTATTTGATACGTATTTCTCTGAGGTATAAACAGGTTGATGACCACATGGGCTCACTCTTTGTGATTTTACTATGCTGTGAACAAATGATTCAAGGAATTCTAATTTTTATGAAACAGACCTCTTATAGCTAATTTTCGAATGAGTAGTCTGGTCCTAGCTTGTTAGATTAAAGATGTTGCGGTCACGTGCACCCAGCCTGGAGAAAACTGAGTTCTGACGTCATTTACACCACAGCTGCTTAGCAAATCTAGTTGACGCCAAGAAAACTCATATCGGAGTGCATGGTGTGTGTGACGTCGGAAATAATGTTTTTTCATTCTTTCCACCCACACACATCAACGATGACTGTTACATCTCCAATCTAATTACCTTGGTCTGGTCGAGCAAAGAAGACATTCAAGATGGGAAAATGACTCCAGCTCAGTCAATATTGTTTAAAAATTTGTAAAATTGGTCTCAAATAAAAGACCAGAAAGTTTTAATCATTCAAACATCGAACATTAACCGAGCTGAAGTCATTTCCCCATCTTCCCAGAATGTCTTTAAATTTACATAATAATTAATTTGGTTTTATATTGTAGAGCAGAATTTTTTCTCCAATTTCAGACCAAATTTATAATTTTTGAATCATTGTTTACCGTACTATTAAAAATTAATCATTTTCATTAAATTAATCATAAGTCATTTTCCCACCTTACTAGAATGTCTTCGTTGCGCTACCAGAAAATAAAACCTCCTCAAACTTTAAAAACGGGGTTTCAAACTCTCTTCTTTGTTGAACCAGAAATAAGGCAGTTATAATTAGATAATTAAACCACATAAGGAAGTTATCACATAAGATCATTGATACGGTTTGAATTACGGTACTTCAAGATTTGCTTGAATTCAATTAAAAATATCCATCATCATTTCATTCTTTATGAAAAATAACAAAGAATCAATTCAAACACAAAGGAATTAATTTAATGTGAGTGATATATTTGAATATTTACCTACTTGATTGAAATACAACTTACTTGTCTTCTTTGGTTTTCTTTTTGTAAGCTATGTGGAGAATTCGACCAGCCGAGTATAGCCTCGTCTTTGTGAACTTTCTGTTCGCCACATCCTATAAAATAAATGAGTCAAACAATTATAATTTTTCAGAGTAAAATAAACAATTATAACACAAGATGATACATTATGATGTGTAATTGAATAGAAAATTAAACCCATTAATATCAAATTACGTCAACACCATACAATTTCCTACTTGTAACTCAATTTAAATTAAAACCATTCAGATGACCAACTAAGAATATTGATGTAACCAGTAACTTAGTATTAGAATTTGAAAAAATGAAATTAATATTATTCTCCTATGAAATTGAATGAAAATAACTATGATATAGGAAAGGATCGATACGATAAATAGATTTTGTCTACTACAGTAGGAAGTGATACAAAATATAAGTGAGATCTTCTTTAATGGAAGGAAAATAACACATTTGCGAGTTAATTGTGCATCGAAGCGACTCCCAATGATTGAGTGAAATTAGTGGCATAACTTACGGCGTAAAGGAAGGGATTCCTGTATGCATTCTCTGCCTGTAGCAGAACCCTATGGTGCCTATGTGTAGGTGATGGGATGTCGTTACGCCATGTCGATTCCAAATCTCTCGAAGGAACTCCGAACAGGAAGTAGCCGAACCCGTTTACCATTACTCGATACTGTGAAAAAATTGAAAACCTCAGAGATAAATTATTATGAAATATTCTCAATTAACCTATCAACAGTCATTTCATCAAACATCAAATTCCAAACAAGGAAACTTTGCATAAATTTTCTAGAGAAGACACTTTCCAAAGTTATAATAACTAGATAATTGAGATCAACAAAATTCTATGACTGTACAACATACACCCTACTAGGAATAATACAGTTGGATAAAATTAAGTTTGAGACTGTTTTAATGATACATTATTACGAATCGCCAATCGGTCAATTGCTCGAAAATCCAATTGAATTACATTATGGAATGTTCCAAATCATTGACAACACATATCATTGTATATGTATAGTCTGGTTGAGCAGAGAAGAAATTCTGGCAAGATGGGAAAATTACTTCCGCACGGTAAATATTGGTTAAAAATGATCAATTTTTTATCTCAAATTATAGAAAAATTCTGCTCTACAATACATTTGTTCTCCAAACTCCTTATATTGATTCTGTTGAATTAAATCACTTACCAACGTTTACTTTCTTTTGGATTCTAGAACAACTTTCCGTCCAGTACAGTATAGCTTTCAGACAAATTTTATCGGCTTTTAAAGTTGTAAATTAACTTTTGAAATACCCTTTATTTTCTATCGGCCAAACGAACAATGGTAGTTTTTCTTCTATTAGATCTATTCTATTAAATCTGATTACAACTTAATCGCCGTAAAACGGGATGAACTAAAGTAATCAATGCAACGAGCACCAGTAAGGTAATCAGAAGTCAATTTAATGACGTCACCTGAAGGCGATTGAAAAGGCTGTTAAAAATAACTGACCTTTGGTAATCGGCAAGATTGCAGAACGCTAAGTAGCTGGTTGCGAAGCTCCTCCATGCTATCAATGCTCAGTCTCATTACGAAGTCGTCACCTACTCCTATACTCATGGCAAAACTCTCCGTGTACTTTGCTGCCTCCAATGATAAAAGTCCGGCTGGAGAAAAAAATGTATTAATATCACAATCAATGATAATATTAAGTAATCAAAATTACTTGATGACAATTATTGAAGAAAACATCATTACAAAAATTTGACCGAGTCGTTGTCAGTGTTGTAGTATCGTTTCATGATGAAATCATTCCTTGATGAAGTTTATTTTGGTGCAGGATAATTTGAGATATCAATTAAGTAATCAATTTCACTTGTGTGGGGGTAATGGAGAGTGTGTGGGTGATTTGTAACACCCCAGTCCATTCGGTCAACCCGGCCGGCAATGTTCTGAGTAAAATACTTGAAGGAATGATGTCCTTGTTATCATCTTGATAGATTTCCCTTGAATAAATTCATTGCAGATTAATATTAATAAACTTGTGCACCAATAATAAATTGAATAAAATCTACTTACAAGGCGTAGCAAACCCAAATACTTTTAGATCGGGATAGGTTGGCCTCATCAGTAGACCTAGAATGATGGCCACTCCAGCTCCCAAACTATGTCCTGCATTGCAAGAAATCAATATTAAAATCAAGTTATAGAATATTATGAACGAAAATAAAAAGCTGAGACAATGTACACTGAATAAGAAGTGCAATGTTTTATTGTACTAAAGCATTCAGCAGAATTGATGGGCATTAAAATTTGAACAGAAACAAAGTATAAAAGAATAATATGTTGACAATGTATCATTGGTCATATTGACATGCATTAAATATTGATCAATAAAAACGTTTATTGTCATTGTATCAAACTAAGAATGAAACCAATAAGTATAGAATGTTCCAGCAAAGAAGACCCTCTGGCAAGTTGGGAAAATGACTCAAGCTCGGTCAATTTCAATTCAAAGATTATCAATTTGATCTCAAATTGTAGGAAACAATTTGATCTACTATTAAGACCACATTTATAATTCTTGAACAAATGTTGACCAAGCTGGAGTCAAATTCCCATTTTGCCAGAGGGTCTTCTTTGCTTGGACAGACTATAAAAACCTAGATATTACGTTACATCAAAAGTATTGGAATCAATAAAACGTTCATTACAAAGGAGTAGGTGACATACAAGTAGGTATTTCGAGAGGAAATCAGATAGCAAGAGGAATCAGTTGAATCTTGAGGATGTCAAAACCCCATACCTGTTATAATAAGATTGTAGCTAGGATATTGACCAAACGCTTTGTCAAGAATACCAGCATCTTCCAGATGCTTTTTCAGTCTATTGGCACACAACAGCATACCTTTATGAGCCTGAAAACAGAAAGATATTTATATTGTATAGAAAATATAAAATACAAACGTAGTATACTTTTTTATTATATTTATTGATGACCAGAGTTTTCAAAAATATAATTTTAGAGATACAGGCCCACCGGTGTTCCACCTCACCGACATAACCATGATGGGAAGAATGGTGAAAGTTCTTGATCTTTATCATTGTCATTAGAAATTCGGAAAAATCTTCTCAATTCAGAAAACTTAAAAACACCAAAACGCCTTAAATGAAAAACACTGATTCAATCTTATAATACAGTATAAATGAGTTCCTCATTGAAACAAAGATACATTTTTGTTATCGACGACTGTGGTATATATGTTCGTGCAATGACATACGATTAGTTGAAATTGTTATTTTATTCACGGATAAATATTTCCAAGTACAGTAATAAGACATCCATCTATTTTTTTTGTCTCCAACTGAAGCACCTCCTGATTAGATGGAGCAAATTAAAAACGTAAATATTTTACCATAGCATCTTCAGGAACTCCTTCAGCTTCTATTTTCTCCGGCATGGAGGTGAGATCTGTGAAGACGTCTCTCACAGACATCGATCCTCTCACACAGAGCACTATAGCACGCGTTTTGTGATCCACTATCACACAGAAAGGCAGCTGTAAAAAGAGTATTATCATTGAGTATTTTTACAAATGAAAATTAGTAGCTTTCGATGGAGTTTGAATTGAAAAAATAAAAATATTACAATGAAAAATTTCACCTGAGCATAGGAATAATAGTTAGTGATATAATTTCATAATACAAAGTCCCAAAAATTTTGTAGTAATTAAATTATGACAGACAGAGCCATGAAAATAGAGAACTATAAATTTTCATTATGTTTTATATTTATACAATCCATTCTGGGAATAAGTATGATCGTTTTTCCACCAATTCCATCTCTTGAAAACTGAAAAGCGATAGAATTAACAAAATTAATAAAGCGATCTCAAGTGAAGAAATTTAAATCAATTTCTTCCTTGAGGTACATAGAAATTTGAATAAATATGAGTTGGATACTTCTCGCATTGACAAATACAAGAATAAAACATTATCCTTACGATTGTAGGGTGCAAACATGCAAGATCCTGAATTAAACCCTTTTTTTCCTGGGAGTACTCAGAAATGAGAATATTGAAATTAGATTTCATCCTAAGAATAATCTCCTATTTAGATATATTTAGAAATATTATCAAAATATTTGATAAGAAGTTTTAATTACCTCAAAAAGCCTGTTGCGGAATGTGACATAGATGATTTCATCCTCTGTTTTTTTGGAGAAATATTTTACACCGGCAAGATTACACAGACAACAGTTATCTTCTTTAACTATTGTCTTTTTCGCCCTGGAGAATGAAAGAAAATGAATATAATTACAAATTTATGAATTAAGACTTGTAGCTCATAATACAATAAATTATGTAAATTTCAAAATTGGGAAAAAACACTTATTTTGAGTAGAAAGACGATCGTTTCGACCTGGCGTTGGTCTTCATCAGACTAAGAAAGAATTGACTCTGAATTGTCAATATACAGATGAAGACCAACACTATGTCAAAACTACCAGTACTTGAAGACAAACAGAAAGAAGACTTGTGAGCTAGATTTTCTCTGGTAATGTTTTTCAAATGTTCATCTTGTGCATCTCTTTAAGAGGTGCTTTCCGAAACTACACCGGCGCCCAGCGAACAATAAAACCTAGGAGTTCTTATGAAGAGTAGAATTGCTGCGTGGTAGTGCTGCTGTCTAGTGGTACGGCTCCAAAAGAAGCCAGCACCCATTTGAAGGTATAGTAACTCAGTACGCTGCGTGCCTGTGCGCGGCGTAGTTTCGGAAAGCACACCTCAAGATACATTAATTATACAAGAAAAATATCAATTTGGAATGAGAAAACAACTTGATCAACTCACCTAAAACAGGCACAGCATGTCATGAACCTGAGCAGTTTGAAAATACCGGTCAAACAGTACTCAAGAAAAACAAGATGGCACCCGTAGGGCGCGATTGCCAGCCTGGCGTAATGGTTGGCCGTCTCCAAACTCATCCAGTTTGGTAGGCCTTGGAATGCTTCTTGTATGTCTGTGAACAAAAATAAAAATTCAATTCCAATTTATTTTGTGTAAATTAATTGATTTTTGCATTGAATTTTACTTGAAATGCTATCAGTTAAAATAATGATAGAAATGAAGAGAATTAAGATTTAATTTATTTTGTGTGAATTGATTAGTTTTTGCATTGAAATGGACATAAAACAGTATGAATTAAAATAATAATTGAAATAAAGGAAGACCAATTTGAAGGAACGTCTTCTTTGCTCAACAAGACTATAGTACTACTACTATCAATTGTATTTCAATCTTTAAAAATGCTTAGGGTACCTGATGTATACTTCAGCCTTTGTTCAGCAACTAATTCTAGTCTTCGTTGTTCCCTCGATTCACGTTTCTGTTTGACCCTAAGCAGGACACAGCCGGCTATTATGTCCGAAGGCACCAAGTCAGAATTGCGAAACATCGAACTAAACAAACCTGCAACCCAACATATTGAACAGAGAATGAAACATTTATTAAAACTAAAAATAAATAACAATTATGTCACTGTAATCAGTCAATGATGAGATTGATAAAATTCATTTATTTCACACTTGGAGTAGAAGTTTTGTTCTGATAAGTTTTTATTCTTCTCAAATTGATCAAGTTTAATCGAGTTAATTTCAAGATTTCTTCAATTATATCCCTTATCATTGCAAGGAAAATTTTGTGCGCAGGTGAGGTTTGCTACTAACATGGTTAAATACAACGATCCATTAGGAGCTTATAAAAGAAATAATAGATTTAATAATATAATAATAGAAAATAAGAATATGAAAAAGAGGAAGAAAGGTGAAAGAAAACGAGAGAGAAAGAGAAGAAAGAAAGATGGTAGACATACTTTTGAAAGAGAAACATGAGAATTACTCGAAAATTTTTAGCCTCCATTCTAGTGGTTAAGGTGTGCTTCTCGAAACGCGCCACGTTCAGGCGCAAAGCGTTCAAAGAATAGAGCTAGAAAATTGTATTGTTACAGAAGGGACATATTCAGAGATCCAAGGATTCAAAGATCCTCACACGTCAACCCAAACTTATTGTGTGTCCATAAAGCTACTAAGCGGAGCTGGGTTATTTTGGAGCCGTGCCACTTCATAGCAGCACTACCACGCTGCGAGCTGTAGGCTGTAAAATACCTTAGAATTTGTACACTGTACGAGGGTGCGTGGTGCGTTTCGGAAAGCACACCTTTACTATCAAATTAATAGTTCTTCTTTTAAACTGACGGTTACATCTGGTCTTCCATTAAGAGTGGTTGGTAGTGCTGCTATGATTTGGAGTCCAGCCCCTGGAGAATTGAATCCTCTTTCCAATGACATAAATTATGTGAGATTCTGTCATAAATAACAGCGCTATTTGCTCCAAAGAATTTATAAAAATTACATTGTTCTTATGGAACATGATTCAGCTGTTTGGCAAATGGCCGACTACTACTGCCCACTCTTAAAATGTTTATTACCATATTAATATCATCATCAATGACAAAATAATCCAGTAAGAATAACTGATTCAAGTTGCAGTACTGACCAGCAACCTGTGTGAATGCCTCATGCGACTGCTTGTCTCTGATGAGCCAGCAGAAGAACCAGCGGAAGCGTCGCACCCAGATGCGTGTCACCTTCTTGTGTTTCAGGGTGTCAATGGAGATCTCTGGCTGAGAGCCGCGCAGCTTAATGCTGCCGATCGGATCGATTACCATGAAGATGCCGAACACGGCCAGCGCGAACAGCACCCAGTCACAGCACACTAGAACTGAAACAAAGAAAAAATACTTAGAAACTTAATAAGTTACTTGGATAGAGTTTATACTCAGATACTTGGTCAATAATTAGATACTTAAACTCTAAGTTTATACTCAGATACTTAGTAAATGATAAGAATACTAGAACTGGAAAAAGAGAAAAATACTTGGAAATTTAGTAAATAATTAGATACTTAGATAGAGTTTATACTTAGATATTTAGTCAATGATTGGAATTTCAAGTTTTTTTACTTTTTGTGTGGTTGTACGAGTGAAGATCAAGACCAGTAGGATGCAAAAGAAACACGAATTTGTACACAGCAACGCACATTGGTTAGCTGATTCTGCGTTGCTCCATACAACTCCTTGTTTTATAGCATCATATTGGTTTTGGTCGTACCAGTGCGCTTTCATCCAAAAGCGAGGCGCACATATCAACCGACACGTATGACAATAGAATGCATGTTCGGATGTTTGAACGTACATAACCGCAGACCAATGGGGGGTTATGTGGGGGATTAAACATGTGGACAACAAACCATGGATTATAGAACTGACTGAATTTATGTTGTTATTTCAACTATTATGGAACGGTATCCATAGTTAGAACCTAACAGTTAATGCCAGCAAAAATACATAAAGTCACAAAGTATGTAGGCTTTATTTGAGAAATAGGAGGAAAAACATCACCTCACAGCGTTCAAATTTAAGAGCATGATAAGTGATAAAATTGGTGACTTCTCTAGTCACATAGTTATGGTGAACTTCAGAAATTTCTATGGCCAGTGTAGTTATAGTTCATTAGCCGGCAGGCTCGCTTCGCTCGCCTTCTCCGCCTAGCCTGGACCTCCGACAGTATAGGCAGTGAAAGTGAGTCAAACAGGCCAACTTCGCTCGCCTGCAAAACCTCTGTCAGTGTCAGCTGAGACAAACAGGCTCGCTTCGCTCGCCTGCAAATTCCGTTCAGAAGGGATTCGAAATTTATTGAGCACAGCATTTCTACACCTAATCTGGACCTGTTTACCTAATTTCAACATTTTCTGCCAATTTGTTCTAGAAAAATCTAAGAAAAACTCCGAAAAATGCAAAAAAATAGTAAAACGCTAATATTAAGCGTAACCTTGGGAAATATATCGGACATAGTTTGAAACTTGGTTCAATATCTTCCAAATTAGTTCATCTATAATTTCGCTGAACCATTGAATTTACATTTAGGATTGGTCGAATCAAGGCAAAATATGCAGCCCGCAACACATCTACAATTTTGAAACCATGATTACTGGCGTAATCTTGAACGGATTGCAAAAATATTTCAACACAACATTTTCTAGACCTTATCTGAACCTGCCCACCAAATATCAACTTCACAGCGTTCAAATTTCAAGAGCATGATAAGTGATAAAATTGGTGACTTCTCTAGTCACATAGTTATGGTGAACTACAGAAATTTCTATGGCCAGTGTAGTTATAGTTCATTAGAACTGAGAAAAATATACCAAAAATGAAACTTGTAAATTTAATATTCATTCATTTCTTCATTAATGTTTAAATGATCAATGATTTTCAACATTTTCAAAACTGCCCCTTTACAATCGATTCTTTTAACCAGCCAAAATTAAGATTCTCTGAAATATTTTCCTCGCACAAAAACCAGCTCTCATTCTGATCATTTACTGGATTAAAGAACAAATATGTAAATATATATCTTCCACTAATTTAGATTGAGACACTAGCAAAGAAATTGAAGATTGAACACAATTTACATGCAACTGTGACTATGGCGAACTCCTTAATAGCATAGAAAGAGAAAAAATAGATATATTCTGGTCGAGCAAAGAAGACATTCTGGTAATATGGGAAAATGACTCTTCGGTCAATATTGGTTCAAAAATTATAAATCTTGTATTAAATTTTAGAGCAAAATATTTTCTACAATTAGAGACCAAATTGATAATTTGTTAACCAATATTGACCGAGTTGGAGTCATTTCCCCATCCAGCCAGAATGTCTTCTTTGCTCGACCACACACAAAAATTCAATTAGAAAATGTAACTTACTATCGATAACAGTGTTTGTGAAATCGTCATCGTTTGGGCAGTCTATGACGGTGGTGAACGCCCAAATAGTGCCCATTACATTCCATGCTACTTCTGGGATAATTAATATCAACCTGTAACAAACATAATATTCTAGCATTAAATTAATTAATAGATAATATACATGATACACATTCATTATACAGTATAATAAATTGGATACTAAAAATTGGATTGGTCTCAAATCGACATACATTTGACGTTGTTGACTGCTCGCCGCAGTTTACAGCATCACATAATAAAGTGATATTAGAGATATGAGCGATCACATGTGTGGAAGGGGCAACAGTAAATAGATAATTCTGTACTAAATAGATGGTTACTCAATATTTAATACTTCTAAATAAAAGTTCTATTTCGAAGGTCAAGTATATTATAGCTTATTCAAGTATGGTACAGTCTGTCCAAGCAAAGAAGACATTCTGGCAAGGTAGGAAAATGACTCCAGCTCGATCAATATTGATTCAAAAATTATAAATTGTAGAGCAGAATATTTTCTTATGATTTGAGACCAAATTTATAATTTTTGAATCAATATTGACCAAGCTGGAGTCATTTTCTCAACTTGCCAGAATGTCTTCTTTAGACGATACCCGGTCAATTCGTTTTTATAATGAATACAGTAAAAACAGTGTACTGCATAAAATTCAAACTTCAAAATCGTTTGTTTGCAGAAACCCTTGGGGAAGTCAAGGGCATTGAATAATATGACAAATTTATTTGTGAATAAATTTGACAGAACTTATACTGACTTGATGCCGAGGAGCAGCGGCACATGCCTGCGCGCATGCGTGTCCACGATGGATCCACGCGCACTGTGGCACACGAGCGCGATCAGCACCACAAGCACAATGGCCAACAGCACGCACGTGCCAATCAGATAGACACGCACGAAATCCCCACCCGTTGCACACGTCCACGTGTACCGGTAGTAGCGACCCGTTACCGTGCCCATCAGAGATAGCCTGCCAAAAAATAAATAATGTTTGTTAAGCTATTAGAATAATTCGAATACAATCAAATTTCACAGCCGCGAAAAATAATTAAAAAACTATATATATATATAAATTATAATTCACTTGAAAATTATAATAAACTAAGAATAGTAATAATAATATGGTAATTTCTTTAAATTGATCGACGTTCCAATAGAAAACTTTATAATCAGTATGTCATAGTCTCTATAGGCGTTACCAGCTAAACCTAAATGGTTTGAAAACCAATAAGAAAAAAATGAATTTCTTTAATAAAGAAAGCAAAATATATTGCTAATGAACTATTTTCAAATAATGTAGATGTTAATTAAAGTTTTTTTTAATATTTCATATTTCTTTCTTCCAATCCTAATAATTTTTTTCGAATAACTAAATTATGTATTGATTTTTTTAAAATTCTGAATTCACACTTTAAACAAGAGTTATGTTTTCTTTGGTCCAACCGACTCCTGAGTCTTATTGCATGAAAATGTATTTTAATAAATCATATTTATATATTTTTCAGAGTGTTCTCATGTATAGCTACTAGTAAATATTTGTAAATTGTTCAGTTTCTTCAGAAGGGCAGTCGAATCTAACATGGTATTCGTCATGTGGACTTTTAGTAGTGTCTTTGATTTTTTTCTGATCATATCAGTGAATTTTCATTAGTATCTTCGACTTATCCTTAGTATCTTTGATATTACCTTATCAATTAAATCACGATCATTGATGTATGCGGATGATCTGAAGATTTTTAAGATAGTGAGAGATGAATCTGATTGTAACCTTATTCAACAAGACTTACACTCTTTGGAGGAGTGGTGTGTGACCAATAAGCTCGATTTAAATATTAAAAAATGTTGTGTTATGACAATCCATCGAAATCTTACCCCCTTTTATTTTTCTTACAAATTGCAAAACAGTATTTTGAATCGGGTTAATGAATTCGTTGATCTGGGTGTTTTAATTAGTAATGATTTGTCTTTTACCAGTCATATAATAAAAATTGTAAATAAATCTTTTAGCTTATTAGGCTTCATTTCTAGAATAGGTAAAGTGTTTAAAAATATAAATTCATTGGTATCATTGTACAATTCTTTAATTCGTTCAAGACTTGAATTTGCAAGTGTTGTGTGGTCACCAGCACAGGATGTGTGGATTGAAATGTTAGAAAGAGTACAGAAGAAATTCTTGCGTATTTTATACTATAAAACTCAAAGAAATTTGCAACCCTTCTGGTTAATAAGATATTCTGAACTTCTATATTTGTTCAAGTTTGAAAAATTAGAAAAGCGTAGGAAGGTTATCAAACTTTGTTTTTTACATGGAATTCTTTCTGGACGTATTGATGATCCAGAGATACTCTCAAAAATATGTTGGTATGTGCCCGCGTATGGGGGTCGCGCTAGCAGGCTGCTCTATCCTGGAATGGCACGTACCGCTTATCATGCGGCTTCTCCTCTAATATCCTCTGCTGCCCTCTTAAATTCCGTGTCAGGTGGTGTTGATGTTGCCATGTCACCTTTATGTTTTAGACAGGCTTGTTCTCGAGAAATTGCTAATGAATGCTAGTTTTGTACCATTGTTTTTTGTACCAATTTTTAATGACCGATGATTTGTACTGTTATAAATTCATTATGTTTCTTTATGGAACAACGATATGACTTGTCTCTGATTTTTGTGATGGATGTTCTACAACGATTTTCCCCATTTGTACGGACCTAAATTTATCATGTAAAACATATCATTTATCATTATAAAACTTTCTGAGTTATTTCTGATATAAGTCGAACATGTGTTTATTCTGATTTTGTCGCTTTTTTACTTTATTTATTTATATTGTTTTTACACTTTTCTCCTCTAAATTGAGTTGTATGAATGAATCTTAGGCTCCTTCCAAGTTATGATTCTAATGCGAGTTGTTTTTCTTGTATACAATTTTGATTGTTAGTTGTGGTGTTATTATTTAGTTTGACAAGCCCTTTAATTGGATCTGTTGGGATCTGTTGGGCTTGTTTTTACAGGGAATAATATTTACTTATATTCCATATTATGTACATTATGGTGGTTTTTTATGATTACTTGTTTAGAATTTTTTTTTTTAATTGTAAATGGCAAACTACCAATTGTATAATTTTGTTGTAATTTTTTTTCCTGTAATAAAGTTATTATTATTATTATCGGTTAATGCTATTATGACTGGACTATCTGGACTCGTCTGGAATCTATATCTATATAAGCGAAACGAAATGGCACTGACTGACTGATTCATCATCAGAACTAAAAATCCACTGAAGCGAATGCGTTCAAATTTGGCAGGCATGTTCAGTTGGACGTTTAGACGCGAGAACCAATCGGTAGAAAATGTTGATATTTGGTGGGCGGGTTCAGATGAGGTCTAGAAATTTTGTGTTGAAATATTTTTGCAATCCGTACAAGATTACGCCAGTAATAAGGTTTTCAACATTGTAGATGTGTTGCGGGTTGCATATCTTCCGCCTTGATACGACCAATCCTAACTGTAAATTAAATGGTTCAGCGAGATTATAGATGAATTAATTTGGAAGATATTGAATCAAGTTTCAAACTATGTCCGATATATTTCCCAAGGTTACGCTTAATATTAGCGTTTTACTATTTTTTGCATTTTTCGAAGTTTTTCTTAGATTTTTCTAGAACAAATTGGTAGAAAATGTTGGAATTAGGTAAACAGGTCCAGATTAGGTGTAGAAATGCTGTGCTCAATAAATTTCAAATCCCCTACTGAACGGAATTTGCAGGCGAGCGAAGCGAGACTGTTTGACTCACTTACACTGCCTATACTGTCGGGGGTCCATGGGGCGGAGCCCCCTGGCTAGGCGGAGAAGGCGAGCGAAGCGAGTCTGCCGGCTAGTGATCCCATAAAAGATCAAGTACATATTTGGTACAACTGCAGCGTTCAGTATAGTATTACGAGAAATAGTACAGGCCAAGCCTAGTTTTTCTCTTTCAGATTATCAGTTTATTATTACAGATCACTGTAATATTTTTACTAATAAATAAATTATTGATTAATTCACTAAGTATTCACAAATCACCAAATCACCTCCAATTCTCTACTAATTTTTTATTATTTTGAATGAGACAATTACAGATTCATGTATAAGAAAATTTGATTTTATAAAATTGAGAGGCTACTCACCATATTATCCGAAGAATTATTTCGAATAGTCCTGGAAAAACTAAGTCGTCTGTTCCTGCCAGCCATTTTCTTCCGAAAAGTTTCAGAGCTGGCATCTGAAAAAAATCATAAAATTATTAAAATGCATTTATTCATTTACAATTTTTCAGAACATTTAAAAAACTCATAATGTGAAATAAAGAAATTTTCTATCATAATATTTATATCACTGAATTCTAAGTCTACTCAACTTTATACAGTACATAATATTATATATAGGAAAAAACTCATTCAATATTACAAAAAAACATAGGGTACATGTAATGAGCAATGGGGAAAAATTAAAAAAATATTAAAAAATCGTAGTATTCATATCACTGAAACAATGAAATTAAAGACCACCCTACTTCATACATAATATTAGACCTAAATAAAGATTCAAATCTAAGATATAGAATAGAATAGAATAACTTCTTTATTTTAATGACGTGGCGAAGTTTGGACAGTAATGTCCACTCTACCACTTAACCACGATAAAAGTATGCTGGGACTTGTATAGTAAGTCCCAACATCTTATACAGCTTTACAAACCAGATTCAAAATCACAGAACTTTTTTTAATAGGAGTATTTCCTATTTTTGTAGGATCCTCAATCACAACAACCATCAAATTACCTATGTATGTAAAATATCAAACCTGTACTTTCTACCCACTCTAGACAGTGAGTCAGTCAAGAGTTATTTCCTGACACTACTTTAGTCAGTAGTACCTACTTGTAGAGTTTGATCGAGAAATGAAGACATTCTGGCAAGAGGGAGAATGACTCAATCTCGGTCAATATTGGTTCAAAAATTCCAAATTTGGTCACAAATAGTAGAAAACAATTTGCTCTAATTTGAAACCAAATTTATAATTTTTGAAACAATATTGACCGATCTGGAGTCATTTTCCCATCTTGCAAGAATGTCTTCTTTGCTAGACCGACTACATCCATCTCACTACAAATTACATAGTGAGTCAGTCCAGGACTCAGAATTCAGTATAGGTCTACAACACTAGCCAGTAGAAGATCTTGCTCTATATGAACAGTAATATATTATCTATTCATTTATTTAATAATTGACAGAAATAGATACTTATTGGTTAAAACAGATTTACAAATTGAAAATTTAGTTCAACATTGAACAATTACTATAAATAAAGTGCCTAATGTCCAAAGCGTCTTTTACCAAATTTTGATAATTAAAATGTCTGAAAGAGGTTTTAGTATACTTTTACTTTTACTTGTAATTTTGTATATTTATGTAGAAGTTGTTATATTTATGTAGCACACAATAATTTTGTTATATTTATGTAGAAGTATAATGCACAGCGTGCATTGTAGCGCTGCAGCGTTCACTAGCTGTTATTCAAGAGCAAGATAAAAAACGCCAACACACAGACACAGGTGGATTAATTGTCTCTCACACGCACAGGTGCAAGCAGGCGCGCACATGCCAGTCGGTCAGTTCAGACACAAATAAAGGAGAGTAACAAAGAGAGAGATATCCTCCTCTCTCTCTTTTAGTTCAGCCAAGCGTCCTTCACGGCCGCTTTCTGCTTTCGCCCTGACTTTCTCTCGAGAAGGAGAGAGACGGAAAGAGGAAGAAAAGAGAGGGAATGAGTGAGGAGAATGTGAGAATGTAAGATGCTGGGTGAGGGATTCGGAAGGAGCACCTGCAGCTACTACAATTGAATGGGAATATGGGTGAAGGGTATCTGAATGTGGAAGATTAGCGATTTAGATATGAAAAGTAGTTGTAGAGAGTGATTTGAAAGGATTAAGAGTATTTTTTTGAAATCAAAGTTCAATCAAGGATTAAGTAGGTGTTAGAGGACTTTGAATATGAAGAATAAAGGAGATCCACAATTTTTTCAATTAAAGATTGACAAAAGATTGACAATTACAGATCTTCTCCATTTCTACCTCTAATCTTTCTTCTGTTTCTTCTTCTCCTCCTTCTTCTTCATCTCTCCTCCTCTTCTTTTTCTTCTTCATCTCTTTCTCCTTCTCTTTCTCCTTTCTCCTTCTCTTCTCTCCTTTCTCCTTCTCTTATCTCTTTATACCTTCTCGCCAATTTTATTTATCTGAGGGCGATGTCTGCATGGACTCCTAGGCCTGTGCGAGGATAATGAGAGGGATGTTATTGAACTATTATTTTCCTCTTTTTTCTACTATACTAACATTACTAATACTTCTTCTTCTTTTTCTTCTTCTCCTTCTCCTTCTTCTTCTTCTTCTTCTTCTTCTTCTATTTGCTCATTTTTCTTCTTCTTCTTCTTCTTCTTCTTCTTCTTCTTCTTATTTTGGTTATTCTCTCTTATTTTTCTCAATTTTTTTCTAGTACTGAACGACTTAAATCTTGATTTGCTTGATACAAAACAATCTCTGATCAACCGGGATTTAAAGTAAGATAAGTCTTCGGGTTAGAAGATGAGAAGGAGACTTGAAGATACGAGGAAAGATACAGTAATATTTTTTAATAGGTCGATGATAATAGATAAGAATGGTCCGAAGCTTCTAAACCTCAACGATTTCAGAAGAAGACGAGTGGAAATAAAAGGTGAAAAAGTTGGAGAGAAGTGAGAGAGGAGGAATGATAGAGAAAGGATAGCAAAAGCGATGAACTATAATCCTGTTGGTGAAGTAAAAATTATGGTGTCTAGAATACAAGAAAGTGCAAGTGAAACTTCAAAGACCGTAATATAGAAACAAAAAATAGATCAAAAATACAGAGGAAGAAAGGTGTGTCCTGTATGAAATTATGGAAGATGAAAGAAGAGGATGACATAGAGAAAGAAAGGGGAAAAAAGAGAATAATGGAAGAAGTAAAGAAAGAAAAAAGAGATAAGAAGAGAGAATAATGGAAAAAGGTCAGAAAGAGAGAGAGTGAGAGAGAAAAATATGAGAAGAAAGAGAGTGAGAGAGAACAGAAAATAAGAGAGTGAGAAGGAAAAATACTGGAAGAAAGAGATTGAGAGAGAAAAATAACGAGAGAAAGAGAGTGAGAGAGAAAAATACAAAAAGGGAGAGAGAAAGATAAAGAGGAGATTGAGAAAGGAAAGTAGAGAAAGGAAGAGAGTAAGAGATAGGAATACAGAAAGGAAGAGAGTGAGAGAGATAAATACAGAAAGGGATAGAGTGGGAGAGGAAAATAAAAAGAAAGAGAGTGAAGGATCATTATGAGTAGAATTTATTATAACCTCTTCAGGTGAAGTCTACCTCAAATAAAAGGAGACAGAACAGAGGAGGACAGATTGAGAGAAGAAGATACAGAAAGAGACTACTGAGATACTGTATCACTGTGGCATCTCCCTCAGAGAGGAAGGCATTTAGAAAGAAGAGGGAAACGGGAAAGAGTAAACGAGAGAGATAGAGACAGATAGAGAGAGAGAGTGTGTGTGAGAGAGAGAGAGGAGACAAGTCTCATCAACATCCGGACTCAAACGACAGTGAAAATAATATCAAAGCGGATGCTCCGACATCGAAGAGAGTAGTCAAGCAACAGACTTGATGGCAAAAATAAAGTGATGCAATAGTAGCAGATAAGCCGATACCTATTTGCGGATACTTTATTTGCAGGTACATCACAGACATGCAAATCTGCTGGAAATAGGCACGAGATAAACGCTACAGTTTATTTTCATTTATGATGTCTTGAAAAAGAAACTCCTGTCAGGTGCCTTCAGCTGTGCTGGTGACAACTTTCCAAAAATAGCTGGAAAGTAAAGTACAGTGGAGTTTGTGTTGCTTCTCTACAACAAAAATAGCTCTATATTAGATTGAGGTGTCGTGGGTAGGGTAGGTAGTTCAACTGCATGGATCAATGTTTTTGTGATAAGTATTTTTAAAAAAAACCGACTTTTTAAAGCACCAATAAAATCTCACCCATTTCACAAAAACGCTCTCTATCTATTATTAAATTTGATGGTTTATATTTAATCTAATTTTGTCTAATGGTTTTCTAACATTGATCACTATAGCACAACTGAGTATAGAATTGAGATCATCGTTGAATTGGTCACTGATGAGATGCTTCTAATAATTGTGGTCTAAAAACTAATTCTTTCATTGATTGATTACTTCAAATTATTTAAATAGTAGTATCATTGTTTCATTTTTGTCAAGGTATTTTTATCAATGAATCTTAATGACAATTGAAAGCACATTACCCTATTTATAGTAGTTTCTATTTGAACAAATTTTATAAGTGTGATTTCAATTTTTATTTAAGATAACACAAGTAGTATCCTTGTATGACAAAAGTGAATAAAACATTTAATACTAAGTTGCAAATTATAGTGATTCAAATTATATGGAGTTCATTCAGTACAGGTATATGGAAAAAAGTTACAACTATTATACTTTTGAGTATACAATTATAGACTTGAACAATTATTATGCTTTTGATGTTTCGATATCAAGTTTCATGATTTACCATAACCTTTTGGACTGTTATATTCTTATATAAATTGATATAGGGGCAGTTTTAGGCATAAGCTTGTTGAGAAGCATAAGATGGTTTATATATTATGATGATTATAAAAGTATGTGCAAATAGTGAAATGATATTTCTCAACAAATCCCCAGAATAACAACATGAAATATTTATTATTATTATAATTATTATTATGCACATACCAATACACACTTCTAATCAAGATCTCAAGAGTGATGCACAAATTAATCAAACATGACTGAAACTTTCTCCATGCAACAGTACTGCAAACAGGAGATCACGTGAATGCTACCATTTGTTATAATGCCGCATAAAACACACACACTTTTCACACACGCATTCACATGAGCAAAATTCTCACAGGAACAAATAAAATGAGAAGGAAAATGCGGTAGTCTTCACTAATGTAAGTCAGTCTAGGCCAATTGTTTCAATGGCCTTCAAGGTAGCTAATTCTCTCATCAGCTCTCTGATGAAATACTGTATCATTATTCAAGGGAAGTCCGTAGCTTTAAATAATTACGGAGCAGCCAAGTCATTGAGTAAATGCAGCTTTGAAAAAATTATGATTTTTCACATCTCATCGAAATGGAATCTGATTAATTCTTCTTCAAAATATGTTTCGTGAACACTATTCACCGTGTGTTTGAAGTAAATTAATGTTATAATTATATTTACTCTGTTTGGACTACGTATTACAAAATATAAAAAAATCATCATTTATTAAACTTTTTGGAAAAATAGTGCAAACAGGGTAAAAATTATTAATGAGTTTGCTTCAAAAACTCGGTGGTCGGAGAATAGGGTCGAACTCGGAACCTTTGGTAAGACGGCGTCTTATAATTCAAAGTGTTTTTCAAAGTTAAAATTGTAATGTAAACATTCATCATCCATCATCATTCATTCACTATGTAGCCTAAACATCATCATCCACTTATCACCTTTGCTTAAAATACTTGATACAAGTCGCAATTTTAACAATATATAATAAATAATTCCTGCTGTATTTATTTCGCAACTCACAGTAAAGAGTAGGCTTATGTTATTCGACGCATTAGCCAAGATTTTTTTTACATGAGACACACGTAAGTTGAATATTCAATAAAACAGCTGAACTCAATTATCTATAAATCTGTAGGCCCTATGCATTCAACTCTCTCGAAAATATGTTGTAAGTGGGGTTTTCCATTGCCTCACATCTTACCATGTTGACTGCAAGTCGTAGTTGGGTGCTACAACCTCTCAATGGAATAGAAAGAGAAGAAACAAATTCATACAGTCAAAGAAACAAAGTGAGTAAGACTCGGAGAAAGACTCTAAGAGTCTCTAAGACTCTAAGAGTCTCTAAGACTCTAAGAGAAACGGAATTAGACGAAGCAAGATACGAGATAAATGAGAGATGACAGATGAAAGAGAGAGAAAGAGTGTGAGTTTTGGTGAGAAAGAGTGTGAGTTCCTGTGCGAAAGAGATAAAGGAATAGAGACAGAAAGATTGTAAAAAGAGCGCAAATTGGAGGGTCACCACGTATACAGTGATGAGGTCAAGGAGCCGTCAACTTTTAAAAAGATTTTAACAATGTAAAACAAAAAGAAAAACTTTATTCAACGCCTATTTCCTCCCAGGTAGAAACAGAAACACTAATACTTAGTGTATGAATTTAAATTCATTTCGAAATTAGATGCAATGTAAAAAAGTAATGATAATTGTGATTGAAATACAGATAAGACGTCCAAATCAGTTGACTCACTGACGCATGCAAGTTGTAAAAATGAATGAACGATCTAATCATCTCTCAGCAATGATTCGACAATTTTCACTCTTATTATAAAAAACAGACTCTTATACCAACTCTAATGACAGGTGATTATTTTTTCCAATAATTCGCAGAATAATCTACTTGATGGATGTCGAGATCATAGTGATTCTCTATGAAATGAAATCCTGCATGATGATATGATTTGTAGGGTCAAATAGACATTAATAAAAAGGCTAATGACATGTACATGTATAAATTAAAATTCAAAATGAGGATTTTTTCTCATAATGAATTTGGTATAGTGTAATCAACACAATGTTCTGGCATGAATTGTTTCTTCATTGATCTTGATGACTGGATGTGTCAATGATATAATTATATGATTATATCTCGACTCTTCTACAATATTTTCAATGAGGTTTAAGGATACCTCACCATTGTGTATTTCATCTATATTTTGAATTTATTGTATTTTGTGGGAATTGTTTATTGATACAAAAAATTTAAAAGAAAATCATGTATTCATAGAACATATACGTTACAATGTTGGAAGAAACAATAGACATTTATCCAAATCTTCGGGATCTTCTTTCATAAATTGAGATGAATACATTACAGTTAAATAATATAACGATAAATAATATTATCACGTTGTTGTAAGTAGTGGGAAATTTATTTATTTATTTAAAATGATACATCATTGAGGGCCCCCCAGTTTTTTCGGCCCCCCCCGCAAAAATATTTTTGGGCCCCCTCGCAAACATAGTTTAAGGCCCACCCAAAACGACTCTGATTTCAAGACTTTTTTACTACTTTGTACCTTGTTTTAATGTGTAAATTGTTTTATGTCAGAAGTCTCCGTATTTTGCCCAGCTCACTGGTTCGCGGGCCCCCCGCATTGCGGGCCCGGCTGTTACACCACTGCATTGAGGGCACCAGGAATCAATCCCATTATTGCCCTCATAACACAAAAACCGAATTACAGAAAACTAAATTGGTAAAATACAAAATTGAAGTTCATTATAGAAATTATTATTATTTATTGTTACAATTGCGACTTGATAGCAAGTATTTTAAGCAAAGGTGATGATGAGTGATTGAATGATAATGTTTACGTGGTGAATGAAAGATAATGAAAGTTTACATTAAAATTTTCACTTTAAAAAATTCTGAATTTTGATAAAAGTTCACTGTTCAGTGTTCACAATAAATATTAAATAAATATAATTGAAATGGGCTTTTAATTATCATGCTTATTTACCGAATCATATTTCCATCTTTTACCTATCATCATCTTTTTTACCAAATAATCAATAAAAATTTAAAAACAGGATATTGATTCAGTTCAATTACCTATATTTACGGCGTTGACCTCTCTAGAGCGGACATTGCTATAGTGAAGGGAAATCGTCTCTTGACTTTCCAACAAATATTATCATAAATATTTTTTGCTAGTCTTTTTTTAGCAATTTTTCTGCCACCCAATTGTTTGCTGCTGCGTTTTCGTCTATTGTTCAAAATATAATCGACTCCACACCAAATATAAAGGCATTGTGGAAACTCAAGCATACAATGCGTAATATGAGAATAGAAAAAATATTGTAAAATGCCAATGTAAGCAAGACGTATTGACATGTGGCTAAAGGTTTATAAAGATCAGGACAATACCCAAGTTAACAATAATTGTAATTTGGTTGTCACTACTATTTTGGGCAATTTGAATAGTTTTTTCTTTTAATCCATTTTTGGTACTGAAAGTACCTCTTATAAATTCATACAAATCGAATAATAAAATTTTACTATCCATTATCAGCTTACAACAATATAATGTAAAAGTAACTTTTCAAATTCAATTCTCAACAGCATTGATATAGCATGAATTATTCAGCATTTCATAAATTAATGTGATTTTCAATTAATATTTAATTTAATGTACAAAAAATTACTTACAAATAGAAAAAGTTGATCATGATACAAGTTCAAGCAGTAAGTTACGTGCAATGTTCAACAGTCCAGTACAAAGTCTCACAAGTTATATGCTATAAGTTATAGGTAAAGTTATGGCCTTAACAGTTCAAAACTACATGCACTTCATATAAATTAGCCCGTAACTATGTACCGTGAAAAAAATAATCCTAGAAGAATAAAACAGTTAAAATTAAGTGAATTGTCTTTTGATAAATAAATTCATACATAATAAAATGATACTAATTGGATGTTGATAAATGAATACATCATGAAAATAATGATTGGATGGAAATTTCTATTTCAATAATATAAGATTACTTTTAAATTTATTATATTTATCCACGCTTTCTTGACAGTTATTTCATTGAAAGAGTAGATAGAAAGTACAGTAATACAATTCACTTGAACAGTCTCAAAAAAGAACCAAGAAGTAGGAGCAAATAAAATTAAATGATCCGTGAAAACTCAAGCATTATGATTCTGAAAATGAGCTTGTAAAGGCTATTAGTTGAGTCACTTGAAAAATCTATTACCATAGAGTAGCCTAAAGTATAATAAGTAAGTATATGCTAGAAGCAAATATTTGTTAATGGTCACTGTTTCTCACATAAAAAACTAGAGGTATTCTTTCAAAACTTAGCGTTTAAGTTAATGCTTTGAATACCAAATTTAAATATTTAAGCTTCTCGGAGTAGAAAATACTACAGAATTACCTCAATAAACTCAAAATACATGAGTAATTGAATCAGAGGGTTTGGGAGTTAATATTCTATATTTTCTGATTAGAATCCAGAATAAAATACAGTATTTGATGGGAGCCTGACGTTCTTAAAACAATCATAGAAAAATTAATATTAGTTTTAAAACATTTCTTTGGTATTGAAATTGTAGTTGGATCTAATATTGAATTAGTCTAGTTAAGACTGATTGAATCGGATAATTTAATATCTAATTTTAAAAACCAATAATGAACTGTGAATAGTTACTTTTCAAACCACTTCCAGAAACTTTTACATCAATCTGTCATCAATTGCAGATGGTCTATTTGATCACGTTAAATTAAAACTTTTATGTGATGAAGGAATATCCTGTATCTTCAATTGAAAATTGTCAACAGGTAACAAACAATAAGAAAAAAGTAGAATTGTTTGGAAACAGTGAATAGTTACTTTTTCAAACCACTTCCAGGTATGTTTTCAACAATCTGCCTTGATGGCAGTTGATCTATTTGCTCAAGTTAAATAAAAATTTTGTTTGATGATGAAATATCCTGTATCTTCAATTTAAAATTGTATACATGTAACAAACAATAAAAAACTAGAATTGTTTGAAAACTGTAAATAATTACTTTTCAAACCACTTCTAGGAACTTTTTCATCTGTCATTGATTGCAAATTTTTAAGTACAATTCAAATAAAAATAAATCCAAGTTTTCCTCTTCGGTTAAAAAGAAATCTTTGTTCGATGGCTGTCCTTGGAAATACCCGAGATAGGTCTCAACATTTTTCTTGCAAGTACCCTGGCGACACAAGGTCAATCATTTACCGTCTTTAAACAAATAACTTTCTGCTGTCACCTGTTGAAATTAATTGTGGCCACTCGTATTTTTATTTCAACCTTTTTTATTTCTCTCAAGTTAAGTGTGTGATATCTCAAAACACAGATAAAAATTTGCATCCTAGATGAGACAACAGCAATCCTGACTAAATCTTCAACCAAGAAAAAGAATAATTTAATCTCCAGCACTAGAATACTTCAAGGATCATATCGTCTCCAAGGTTACTGTAGAATCTTTATGTGAGCAAGATTAAACATTTCCTTGTTTGGACGGTGGTGATTTAATGAATCTGTTTCTCTATCTAGATAAGTGAAGGCAGGGATGTCCTTTCACACAAATATGTTAGAGATATCACTTACATTAAATGTTAGTTATTGTAAGGACAAAGAATAAAGAACATTCATAGAATAAATTGAAAATTATCAACTACAGTATCTTTGATCCTATGTCCTGATTTAAATCAAGCTTCTTGTTCCATGTATCTAAATCTATGGTTGTGCCAAGAACAGAAGAGCCTTTTGCAAGATGGCGGAGGGAAGTGAGATTGTAACTACGCATGCGCAGAACTGAAATTTTCAGGGTGAAATCACTTCAGCCAACCTACCGTTTTACACGAATCATAATCATATTAATTTCACGAATAAAAATATGTTTTGATTCATGCATTTATTCAGTTATTGGCATTGATAGCACAAATCATAACATAATTATGAACTAGGACAGAGAAAATAGTCTGAGTCTGTACTATTTCTTCCTAAAGTTGGTTATGTTAGAACAATTTATAATTCGAATACTGGCAGCAGTGAATGGGTCTTCTGTTCTTGTCAGAACTATACTTATGGAGAGGAATTGAACGATGAGGAAGTTTTAGAAAGAGGTCTAAGTCTGCGGTTTTAACCAATAATTTTAATCGTTTCTGTAAAATGAATAAATAAAAAAAATGGATTTGGAATCGAGAATATTGATAATGTATTCAAGTAAGTAATCGTTTTTGATTCGTAATTGTAAATGTCTCCCTCCTTTGGGAGATTTGCTTGTCGTCAGTAAAGATAGTCAGTCTATTCACGTCTCTGGAGGAATAATAATTGCTGCAGGATGTTATTCAGAGGTGGTCTTCGCCGTCACTTGGCTTCGAGAGCTAGCCTATGGTTGGGAGAATCAACGTTCTGACCACCTCTATCTTGGTTGATGATTATTCACCTCTGCTGTACAGTGGAGTGAATATGAAACTGGCAACCAACTGGTAGACCTAAGTTCTTCATGGGCTGTTAAGCCATTTACATATTGTGAATTTCGGAAAGAGTAATGAATACCACTATCGAAAATTAAAAAGATCATTTATTCAACTGAGAATATGATCTTTATTATTAGTTGGTGAAGCCCTAAAACAATAATTTGAAAAGCATTTATCACACAATGAAGACAATTATTGTCGATAGAACCGTTGGAGGACGTTTGGCCTAAAGAGGCCAAAGCCTATTTAGAGCCATGAAATGAAAAATAATGTCAATGTTCATGTTATATTCATATTTGGTCACACTAACATGTAATTATTGCACATATGTATGGATGATAGGCAATAAGAGAGCTTGTTAAAGCTGACGCTTGAATAGAATTATGATAAGCTTATTACGAGCTTCTTTTACGGATGACTCGCAAAAACTTTGTCATGGACGAGACGTTCATGTATCAAAATTATAAATGGTGATACTCCATTGTTGGCATCGTGGATATAAGATATAGCATTGGAAATTCAGTTATGAAAGACAAATCAAATCATCAAATTCGATAAAAATTGATATTTTTTCTGTTTTGTTCACAAATGATATTAGAAGGTCTACGTTAAACGAGGAAATAAAAGCTTTGTAGAACTGTAGTTGATGTGAAATCCCTCCGTGATTGTAATTAATCATCAGTTGTTGAATTCACTCACCCAATTTTGAATTTTAAAAATTCATTGAACTTGAAATATTTAATGATTGAAATTTTGACTTTTACAAATTTAATTGAACTTGAACAATTTGATGACTATTACAAATTCAATTGAACCTGAAAATTTAGTGAAACTCATTCCTTATTTCTCAAGCTAGAATAAACAACATACATACGAATTCAACTTCGATTTTATGTAAGACATAATAGGAAAGAAGAGATTTTCTCGAAGAGGGAAAATATCTCTCAGATAGAAGATATTCTGAAAGCACAGATTTCGAAAGAAAGATTCATTTTCCAAAAGATTATTCTCTCATATTTATAGCATTAATGAGAGAAATAGGGAGTGACCTTTATAGAGATTCCCAAGACCTAGAAAAATTAAATACAGGCACACACAAAAGACAAAGAAATCACTAGAAATCTACTAATCCTTTAATATTCTTGTAACACTATTCATTATGCATAGGCCTATATTCTAAATTCACAGGACACTGGAAGAGGTGTATACGATTATTAAAATAGATGTGGCTCAATTTTACTTCCTGACGATTTTTCACAAGTGAACAATGATACCATTTGAGAAAGCGAGAGAAACCCCATTGAATTTTTTTTTTCATATTTGAAAATTACCAAATTAGCTGGCTACTACCAAATAGAGCACTGTTTTTCTCACTTAGAAATACAAGGGAGATAATTGAGGAAAACTTTGCATAAACTCGTATATGTTCGTATCGTAGAGAAAATAGGTACAAGAAAAAGACTATAATTGCCTAAGGAGAATGGTCAGATTATTGACCTGAGAAATCTAAGCATTTGACCAAATAATAATACCGGATGCAGTGGATTCTTTTGCAATTAGTAAGATGTAAATCGATAGTCCATTTCGATCGACTATTGAAAGAAATCATTTCCAATTTAGGTGGAAAAATGTTCGAGTCTAACTTGGTTTTAAAAGGCCGGTTTTGGACTATCCGCAATAGCTCTATGGCGTATAAAAATGAAAATATAATTTCGTATTTTTATCTCATTCAATATGACATAGAATAATCAACTAATTCGATTTGTTTTTCAGGGCTACAGAGAATTGTATTTGAAATGTAAATCTAAAATCGAAGCAGCCTCAAAGTATTTGATTCAATAACAAAGACCTCATAATAGTTTTTAAAATTCACACTTGAAAAGTACTCTTCAAAGTTTTTAAAAAAGAACTACTAAATCAAAATAATATCGGCCCAAGTAGAAAATACTTCTTGATGAGTTGATCAGCAACTATGTAACTATTTCAAATCAAACATGAAATATGTTACACATCAAAGGTTCTTTTCACTGTATGGTAGCTGATCAGAACACGTATACTAGAAAAACACATCTTGATCTGGGTGAAAAAGTGTATCACTGAACAAAAGATCTCAGCACAATATTACAAATGATGCTATATAGAAGTAACATAGACAATGTACAGATATACAATAGTACCTAGTCTAAGGTAGTAAGCTACTGTAGTAAAGCATTGTGCCATTCATTTAGGTGGGAAAACAAGTTTCACAAGATTTGAGCAAGTGCGCAAGATGAAAAGATGAAGTACAAAAAGTTCTTTGTTCAAAGTGTCACAATTGTAAACTACATTTTTTTAAATAACATTTCAGAATGATAATGTTTTCAGAATAGCTACTTCGAAAAAACTTATGGGAGTAAAGAACTTTTAAAACTTAGGGCTGTTTAAAATAATTGAAAAATAAATAAAAATCAAACACCCTTTTTTTGAAAACTTTAAAATTATAAAAAACACATACATGTTTCGGGAGCTAAGCCCATTCTCAATGTGTCCCGAAACATGTATGTGTTTTTTATAATTTTAAAGTTTTCAAAAAAAGGGTGTTTGATTTTTATTTATTTTTTAACTTATGGGAGATACAACAATATCACACAGCCACACAAGTAAGAAAACTATTCTGGATTTGTTTATCGAGAAACTATCTCATATGTTATGTATCCCACTGTGAACGAGTCAAATATATGAAACTTTAAAATTACCAGCCGGATTGAGAATCGAACCCATCAGTGCAAAGGGAGCACACTACTACTACTACTATTACTACTACTATTACTACTACTACTACTTCACAAATTAGATTCAAAGACACTGTTCTTTTTTATTGAGAGTATTTTTAATTTTCGTAGGATCCCCAATCACACCAGTTATCAAATTACCTATAAATTAAAAATATTAAGCCGTCTATTACTATAGTTGTACCTTAGTTATAGGCACTACTATAGTTGTACTATGTCTATAGTTGTTCTACTATAATATAAGAACCTAAGAGCCTCTTGCAAGATGGCGGAGGGAAGTGAGAGTTTAACTACGCATGCGCAGAACTTAGAATTCCAGGGTAAAATCACTTCAGCCAACCTATCGTTTTCAACTAATCGTAATATTATACGAATGAAAATATTTATTTATTCAATTATTGACATATGATAGCACAAATCATAACATAATCATGAACTGAGACAGAAAAAATAGTCTAAGCCTGTACTATCTCTTCCTAAATTTGGTTATACTAGAACAATTTTCATTCCAACTACTGGAAGCAGTGAATGGGAGCCATGTTGCCAAAGGCTCTTCTGTGCTTGACACAACTATACTTCTACTTCTACTACTACTACTACTACAACTCTTAGAAGCGGTTGAATTAAACTTATACTGAAATGGAATAAAACTCACTGATAAAGTAGTTAATGATACCGTTTATTTTATTACATGACCATGGTATCGTGTCTCATGGCCATGGTTCATCATGGAACAATTCCACAACATCGACAACGACTAGTTAATTTTTCAACTAGTTGAAATTTTAAACTTATTCCCACCGAGAGCTGGTTTCATGTTATTATCTCTTGGAAAAAATCAAATTTACAGGTTGTAGCCTGTTTCGTAGCCTAATACTGGATTTAGAGCGTTCTGATCTGATGTGAAAACAAGAACATCAATAGAACAAATTCATCTCATCATTGAAAGTGAAATTAGTGGAAGAAGCTCGAATCATCAAGTTTTATTACCCTACAAAATCTTTACCATCCATTCACTTCGACGTTCAAGGTTATACTAATGCATGTATAATGGATAGTTGTATTCAAAATAAAATCATTTTAAAGGGTAGACTACTGTGATTTTTATTCTATTCATTACACTGTACCATCTTATTGATGCTGCCCAATATACAGTATTCAAATATCCACTTGCAGAACGAATAACCCGTTGCCAGGCCTGATCGCAATAATTACAGCCCAACATTCGTTTCAAGGTAGTCTGTCCAAGCAAAGAAGATACTCTGGTAAGATGAGAAAATGACTCCAGCTCGGTCAATATTTGTTAAACAATTATTGATTTGGTCTCAAATCGTATATCAGAATGTTTCCTACAATTGAGACCAGATCAATCATTTTTAATCAATATTGACCAAGCTGGAGTCATTTTCTCATCTTGCCAGAGGGTCTTCTTTGCTTGGACAGACTATAGACTCTCTCTATCTCTATTCCCACTTAAAACATATCCTTACCTGTATTTTCCAATTTCAAAACCACATTAATTTTTCTTAAAAAAACAGTAAACAAAAAAGAATAAAAGTTTTACAACTGTTATTGGGTTTTTACGTGCGACTGATGTTGATTTGCTAATGACTGGGAAACGATTAATATGAAACATTATTGAAATTGTAAGCAATTGTTAGTTCAAAAGAGATAAGGCCGCGAACATTAGTCTAGAAGAATTTATTTGATGAATCTGATTGCTTGAAAGATTGGATAGCAACACGAGATATCGATTTCGAAAGAAATTGATTGCGATCTAAATTACGGAGTCAATGTTATTGCAGTTTGACCTCTAAAATAGTGAAGTAGCTAGCAAAAAATAGGATATCAAATTCATTAATCGCAATATCAAAGATAGGATATAATTCATTGAGATGAACTATTCTGATGTCTACTAAATTGCTAGTAATATGCTACTAAATAATCGGATTGACTGAGAAAGTGATATTTGATTTTCAGCTTCTAATGTAACATACATTAGTCTACAAAGTAGTAGTAGTCTTATTACCATGTAACATTCTATCAAAATCAGCAAAAGGTAATTGATTATTCAATAAAATTGGAACTAATAGATATCTTGTTTTTGCAGTACAATTATGCATATACAATCACTATAGATATAAATTATTATACAGGTTAACGAACTCAGTCTACTTTTTTTCTTCTAGGTGGTCAGAAAATTGAATATTATTTACAAGGGAATCATACCTAGACCCAACTGTCAGAATTTACACACGTGTAACCTTCACAACAAGGTCACCTAGTAAATATGTAGATCTAATAGTTTTCAAGTCTAGTAATTGATCATTTTCAAAGTACAATAATTTATAGTCAACTGAATAAAAATAGATAGTGATTTATAGTTTACATTGTATAATCAAAGAGCAAACTAATCATTCTTCTCTGAAACACTGTTGATAAGAAGTTGCTTCAAAATACTTCACTTATGTGACAAAGATTTGTAAAAATCGAGAAAACATGTCAAAAAATTGATCGCTTGTTTCATAAAGATGAATAATAGTCCACAGTAAAGTTATTTCTAAATTTTTCTCAACCTAGATTTGAATCTCAAGATAAGAATAAGAATGGAATTTGTATCAAATTTCATTATTTTAGAGATAACATTGATTCAAAGCCACTTGTAGAAGTAGAAACTTGGACGTTTTGAATTCATTGTAACTTTTTGGCTTCCATATTGATAATTCAATACGATTAATTCTAAACTAAAAGTTGATTTTTTATCGGTTCTGTTGAGTCAAGTAACAAGCTTAAAGGACTGGAAAGGTGACCGCTCCGTTGAAAAGTACCCCCAAACTCCAGCTTTGCACATACCTTTCAAAATTAAAGATATTTCATTTTGTTAAGGCATCTGATCTGACAATGAATCAGTTTCAAAATCATTCAATGATCAAAGTTTAATAATTGTAAAGCTTAAAACACTGGCGGCTCGTACCCACGAAACAGTTGAAGTGCCCGTATCTTTTACTGTACTTCATCTGTTTCGTGGGCACGAGCAGCCAGTGGCTTACAATGATCTGGTAACGTATATTCAAGTTCTGTAAGGTTCTGTAGATATTCATCAACATTGTCAATTCTAAGGCTGAGGCCGCACTGCCGGTGGGTAGAGCCTGGAGGGTGGAGGGTAGTTGGTAAATCTATAGAACATACACACCATCCATAGTTATACATCGTATGAATGGTATGACGTCATTCTGTTTTTGAGGTTATGTTGTCCATATTTAAGAATTTCAAGATGGCGGCTGAACACATACCATTCATACGATGTATTACTGTGGATGGTGTGTATGTTCTATAGATTTACCAACTACCCTCCACCCTCCAGGCTCTACCCACCGGCAGTGCGGCCTCAGCCTAAGGGTCAAATCATTGTGCAATTACAGAAGCTTTTCTCCGCGTTACAAAAAATTTACAATAATTTCAATGTCTATATAAACTTGAACAATAATAATTATTAAAAACATCCCTCCTCGTTGCAAAAAAATCAAAATTATTATTATTTAAACAAAATTTAAAAGTCTAAACTAACAAATCAAGAAATCAATTTCCTCTGTTCCTAAATGTCAATCACCTCCCTTTCGTTCGTCAACCATCAAATTATACAACATTTGTATGTGATTATTAGTCAAGTTAACCGACTGAGGGGAACTTTCGC
Organism: Sogatella furcifera; assembly: GCA_017141385.1. Classification (NCBI taxonomy): domain Eukaryota; kingdom Metazoa; phylum Arthropoda; class Insecta; order Hemiptera; family Delphacidae; genus Sogatella; species Sogatella furcifera. Next base: position 21,343,020 of record CM029555.1, read on the forward strand.
TACTGTTACACGACAACGAAGTGCTCTACCGGTTTGCCTGCACTTTCCGACAATTTGCATTGGCAAGAGGAACCTGTTGGAGATTTTTCTATAGTCTGTCCACGCAAAGAAGACATTCTGGGAAAATGACTCCAGCTCGGTCAATATTGGTTCAAAAATTATTGATTTGGGCTCAAATATTTGACTAGAATATTTTTTACAATTTGAGACCAAATTAATAATATTTTTTTGAATTTATATTGACCGAGCTGGAGTCATTTTACCATCTTGCCAGAATGTCTTCTCTGCTCGGACAGACTATTATCCTCGGTGACAGTTCTGCGTGCAATTTGCTGCCATAGGTCAATACCGAGAAAGAATAGAAGTTTGAAGAAAGATTAAAGTATACTTCAAGCCGTCCTTCAGCCAAAGGAATTGAACCGAGGACTAACCTGTCCTGCAGGAAATAAACCATTATTTCCTCTTCGTTTTCTTATCTCTCTCCTTATTCTTCTCTTCTTGCTTCCACTGAAATTTGCTCAACAATACCCACTAGTTGTCACGTGACTCTTGGAATAATTGGCAATCCTCAAGTTACGTCAAACGGCTAATTACTGGGGCGGATACGTTTCCATCATGGAAACTTTATTCAGGTAGAAAGACATGAGAGCGTTACAACGAATGGTTTTCAACATTTTCCGAGGAATTTTCCGATTTAAAAGTAGAAAACAACAATTTAAATTTTAAAAATAAATTAATAATTTTATTAAAATAGCCTAATATTCTCGTCATATTTTATACACACGATACGATTTTTTCCAATTTTAATGTGGAAAATCACAAATTTTATTCATAGGATTAATAATTTTATTTAAACAATATTCTCGCTATATTTAATAAAAACTATACGATATTTTCCGATTTAAATGTGGAAAATCACAAATTTTATTCATGAGATGAATTAATAAACTTAATAAATTGATAATTTTTGTAACAGTCTACAATATTCTCACGCGATCTATTAGTATTAATAAGATACAGTATTTTCCGATTTAAAGGAAATTTCAACACAAATTTCATACACAAGATAAATTAAAAACTATTCATACCATATTCAATCACGTGAAACTGAAATTTTATTGAAAAATTACGCGGCTAAAATACAAGTGAATTCGTCTATGAACAGTAGAAAAATTGATAAGTTAAACTTTGAACAAAATGAAATTTCAAAGAATGAAGTTTTTAATTTTAGGTTTCTTATGCCCGGTTTTTCCAAGCACACTCAAATTTGAGGGACCCTCAAGTTTACTACACTTTACTACATTTCCTGTACTTATAATAGAAAATGTCAGCTGTTCATCAAAATTTGAGGGTCCCTCAACTTTGAGTGTGCTTGGAAAACCCCGGCATTAATGTATTTTTAACTAAATAAAAATCACATGATGGATCATGTGAAGAACGAATGAACAAATGAATCAAAACTCAAGTTTTGAATTGGACTGAGAGCAAGTTTTGAGACCATATCATACGAGAACGAATGTCATTTTTGTCGTTGAGGGAGTTCAAAAATAAATTTCTATTATTGTCACCAGTTTCCCTATCACTTGACTTGATGGAGAAATATTTTGAATTCCTAGTTCAATGGTGCAAATATTTTTGAACATAAATTGCATTTAAATCGTTGACAGTATTTTGAATAAATGTTGATTTGTATTGATGAATGAGAGTATCATGTTTTTTATATCTCTGTTCAATTTTATTATAGCTTGAATAAGAGGAAATACGAGTATTTGAGTCATAATCAACAGAATAACATGAATAAGCCAATATAATAAAAAAACGTTAAGAAAAAATATCACAACTTATGTAATCAGTGATAGGTTCAGAATTTATCAAACAAATAGCAATAAAAGAAGTCACTACGAAAAATTACAGTACTTTTTTCAACTCTACCATTCTACAGCATCTCAAGTGGTAACTCATTTAATTAAAATACACTTCATCTGGGCATAATCAAATAGTAAATGAAGCCTTATCAATGATAAATCCAATGACTATCACAGTCTATTAAATTTCATATTGCATCAGTACACGTCATAAAGCTATGATCAATTACTGCGAATATTTATGGGCAATCAAATAGGGTATCATAATTCACCTGAGTAATGAGTAAACTCATCTACCTGCTTGATCTTGTACTTTCAACCTTGATGCTTCATGACATAATTTAATTTTTAATGTGTCAGGTTTAATTGAATCTTGTTTCTACTAACTAGACAAGGTTATTAATATAGAAATTGATAGGCTGTCTTCATCAAATGACATTTGAACAGTAAATTTATCTAATGAGATCAATAGAAACTATCAAAAACACAACTATAGTCCATTCACAATGGCTTGAGACGAGATAAACAAAAGCTCTGCATGTGTGCGTTTGCGACTGGAGTGGCTTCGTTTTAGCCACGACATAAACAAGTCACAGCAATGCCGAAATCCCTAATTTTGTTGCCTTGACACAAAAACTTTTACTATAAGGCCTGGCGTATGCTGGGACGCACGCATGCCAGCCAATCACAGCTCTTGTTGAGGACAAGACAAGAGCTGTGATTGGCTGGCTTGCGTGCGTGTGCACACGTACGTCCCAGCATACGCCTGGCCTAATTGTTTGTTCATTTTAGCATAGACTAACTATATAGTATATCTACGATTTTAGGTTTATGCAGTCCAGAGACAACCGAAAGAAGCAATACCCAATCTGTATCTATTAAAAGATTACTTAAAGATACTAATTCTGAATTACCTACAAAAAAAATCGGAATTTCGGCATTGCTGTGACTTGTTCATGTCGTAGCTAAAACGAAGCCACCCTAGGCGCAGACACACACATGCAGAGCTTTTGTTTATCTCGTCTCAAGCCATCGTGAATGGACTATAGTGTATTAGGAAGGCGATCTGAGAAGCTCATGATTGTTCGACAAATCACTAGAAAATAGTACCTATAAATTTGTTAATAATGATTGAATTAATTATTAATTATCCGTTATTTAAATGTGAGTATCTTAACAAATAAGGCCTATAAAAGGAGATATTAAGTTGTTGAGTTGAAGGATTGGTATTCGATGTTTTTACCGAAGATTCCAAAAAAGTGAGGAAAACTCTCCTATAAAATACCAGGGGAAGCCAAACACTAATTTTCAAGACTAAACGGTAGGTACTTGAATAAATGTAACTTCTGTGTTGAAATAAGTGTCATACACGATACTTGATAAGCCAATACGGAAGTTATACCTATAACATTAGATTTCCGGTATCGAATAGTACATTTTTGTTGCACTCTAGTTTTAGTAGGTACTCCTAAACACTCATTGACATCTACCAAATGTTTTATAACAATTTCAAAATTGTGGAATCACCTTAATGTAAAGATGACCTTGGATAAGATTTCTCGGAACTGACCAGAGTTTTATGAAACATAAATTACGGATAATAGGCTTTTAAAAAATAGAATACATTAAACGCCAGTTTTGACATTACATACCAGCATACATTCGTAAAAATGCTGAAATTTTAATTTCCATACTTGGAATGTTTTATATCAACTGGACACCTTTTTGACAATTCAATGTCAAACGTTATAATATATAAGAAGGCTTTGAAGCCATTCCGAGTTGAAATCTGCTATCAAATTTACGTTGAAAGTTGTCTCTGGTGAGAGAATTCTAATTCTGGTTTATTAAATGGAGAGAAGCTCAATACAGTACAGCATAGTATAGCAGATACCAAAAATTAAGGCGGTTGGAAAATGACTTATTAATGCTGAGCTCTGTTAGGGCAGTCGGCGAGCGGTCTGCCAAAGCATTGAGAACAGCCTCAGCAAATTGTTTCTCTTTTGCAGATAGCTTTCAGACTGTCCTGACAGAGCTGTGCATTATTGATGATGCCTAACTTTACTACAGATGGCTACAAAATTGATCAAGATCAATGTAATCTCTTAAAACACATTTCACAACGACTTTGCTATAGTCTGTCCAAGCAAAGAAAACCCTCTGGCAAAATGGGAAATGACTCCAGCTTGGTCAATATTTGTTCAAGAATTATAAATGTGGTCTTATTAGTAGATCAAATTGTTTCCTACAATTTGAGAACAAATTGATAATTTTTCAACCAATATTGACCGAGCTTGAGTCATTTTCCCATCTTGCCAGAGGGTCTTCTTTGCTTGGAAAGACTATTACATACAGAGCTTGATTCCTTTAGCTAATACATTGCATATTTTAAAGCAAAAAAGTCAGGATAGGGGTCCAAAATAAACTGGATGAAATAGATAGGAGCACCAAATAAAAACAACAGCATCAAAGTCAATCACCTATGAAATCGAAAAAGGCAATAACGTATCAATGCAAGAGAATCGTTCGATTGCTCAAAGTTAAACCATTCATATTTTGTGGATAGAAATGCTTTCAATAATTTAATCCAGTTTTTTTCAGTGACCTTCGTTCCAGTAGACGTTTTAATAGCGGTATTGATTATACCCGAGCACAACCAAAGCTGTAATCAATCTTATTGTAGCTTTGCCCTTTGCTATTGCTGGTCAAGTTATCTGATCCATCGATTACAATAATAACACGAAATTCGTAGGAATCATAATACGAAATCTCGTAATACAAGAAAATAGTAAACCTCATAGTGAAATGCATCTGGTCCGAAATAGAGATGAAATTGGTATCACTTATCCTAATGGTCCTATCTGATTATCTTTTATTAGTGTAGGTTGCTCAATTACCAAACAGGCTACTGTTGTAATGTAGGAGTATTGATCTACAATTCAAATTGTTCTCAATTGTTGAGACTCAGTACAAATACGGACAAAACTATATGTTCATTTTATGTGGCAACTTCTACTGAATTCGTATTGAACTGATAAAATTGAGGATGCTGCAGTGTTGTAAACAAAATATTGAGATAAAAAAATACGAGTTCAAGTTCAACATTGAATTAAAATTTAATTGATAATTATCTGATATTACATAAGAAGTTATTCTTTATTTCCTTGATTTAATAAGAAAGGGTTTTCAATCAAAAAGGTTTTTTGCCATTAAAATAATAATTTCTCGGATTCTAAAATTCGTGAATGCTACAAAAACATTACTAAATTATTAATTTCTTTTTTTACTGCGGATGATGCCCACATAAGCATTTTAGCTTGTGCATGAGTAATGGATATTGAGTGCGAAGGTGGTTGATGAGGTGAGAAACAGCCATGCCTACTGGGTCTCGAACCCTGACCAGGTAGCGCAGGTGCTAGCGGACTGAAGGTTGTGAAGCCTCAAGCCCACTACGCCGGCTAATCCATTGAGGTTTGAGCAAACACTTGTATGTCTTGCTCTTCTCCCAAGTACACTTGGACTTTTTGTCCTACAGATTTTTTGTATATTTCTTATTGGTCAAGTCATTTCGTTTGGTGGATAAAACTTATAAATTTTTACAAGAGTTTTCACTGGTTAGGCTGCATATTCGAATAGGTGCAAGACGAATTGTGGCCAATATTTTTTACATTTTAATAATTTACTTGAATAAGTAATGTCTTCATTGACTGGGACTGGGGACTTACTTACTCATTGACTCAAATGAGTAATGACAGGGACTGGGGTTTCCAGATCGGCAGTGTCATATGGATAAATGCAGCAATGGCTCCCCAATCACCTCCTGAAGGGAGTACAGTGGCCTAGCCACCGCACACCAGCATCCTTTCCACTGTTTCCTGAACTCAGCATAGCCTACTCCACGTCATTGTAATTATTAACTACAGAAATCTTTATTATGCCATATAAAGGATGATGCTCAAAATAAATCTTTCTGAGGGTGATGCCTAAATGTGCTTCAAGGCCTGTTCCTCCAATAGAAAGCTTTTAATAGTCTCAAGTTATATTAATTAAAAAATAATGAATAATTGCACTGTGTGCTACACTGCTATCCAGCATAGGGGTTTCCATATTGCTGTAGTTCGGTATAATTCAAAGTTGTTACCTTTATCCAATTTATCGGTAGCTTTTCTGTGAAGTCTTGAAGTTGGGAGAAACTATAAACAAATAGGTCCAAGCTGTGGATTGTTTAAGAAGGTCAGAACATGAAACTTATTCGACAAACATCAACAATAGAAAAATCTTGAACATAAAATAGAAATCTCCTTTTTCCTCTTATTGAACGGCTCCCTTGAGAAAATTATAACGCGGCCTGATAAACAAGAGGACCTAAGTTCAATTCTTGAACACGGACAAATTCATTGACAGCAGCACAATCACGTTGTTACGGCCAACCTGTCTTTCGGATGATACGATAAGCCGTCGGTCTCGACTATCCAATAAGTAGTCATTTTTCATCATCTTCCCTCCCATTACCCTCGCACAAGCCTAAAAGATCATGTGGGCATCATCCTCAGAAAAATATATAGGCTAGCCTGATGGAATCAATCGAGGTAAATTGAGGTTTGTGTTTTGTATGCTTCAATAATAATTCACCTCTGACCCTCTCACACGTTCTTAAGTTACAGCTGTTACACAATCAAACCACCTGTGGACATTTGTTTACATTCATCAAAGAATGTCATTGAGATGCTCACTCTCTAACTAGAGTCTAGAGATGGGAGATACGGTAGATATTATGCTAGTTCTGTTCTTGAGGTAGTTTACCTACTTGAATAAAATTTGTTGTCATCTTTTATTGATGGTGAAATGAGGATATGCTCTAATTTTATAACCGAGTGGTTATAGGCTACCATGTGAACTAACCTCAAAACAAAAGAAGTGACCAAAACCATCAATTAAAAAGGAATCTGATCTGACCCAGAAGCATGATTACTGAAAAACCATCAGGACTTGTCTACAGATAACAGTGAATAACTTAATATTTCATCAGCATACCTTCAAAGATTGGATCCGATCACATGAATCGTTTTTGAAGCACTAACAGCAACATATCACAGCAGTGTCTGAGGTAACTTCCAAACTTCAACCACAAAAACAAACACAGTATTGGTCACTATTTCCTAAACAGCACAAGTCCTAAGCAGATTCCCCATGCACACTCACGGATCCTGGAGGAGTCAGCTGTTCCAGAAGAGCAAGGGTTCAGTAAACTTTACTAATCCGTGTTGAAGAAAGTTTACATAAGCGCACAATGGAAGTTTTCAAGTTTGTGCATCTTCAAGAGTTTTACTAACAAACTATACTTAAAAATTCCAGGTTGTACTGATCACTGTTATTTTATTGTCTGGTTGGAAATTCACATGTAATTAATACTGACGCACAACAAAATCAACACAAACTTGAATTACAAAGATTACAAACCGACTCAACTGTCAAAGTCGAATTGGAGGGACAAGTGTTTTGTGTTTGTGTTGGTAGTTTGTGGTAGCGGTGGGAGATAGCGTGGCAGAAGCAACCTTTCTCTTGTTCAGTGTAGCCAACATAACAGCGGGATAATTCCCTCTCTCTTTCGCGTTGCACAAAGCAACGCAACGCTTCTGGCAGGAAGCTCACAAAGATACGGTACCATACAATTGGGCAGCTGAAGCCAAGGTTCTTATAGGTTCCTATATGAACCTTGAGCTGAAGCAGCGTGGGAGGCGCGCTGGTTGTACAAAAAGTGTACCGTATTTGTTGTCCAAAAATTTATTTTTATATTGTTGTTTAATTATTTTGTTCTGGTATATTCTTGTTTTATAATTTATTCAATCACAAATGAACATTCGAATTTTTGTTCTACTTTTCTTTAAATGCTAAAATACACTTTCGTCACCTCTCACCTCTTTCATTGTAAATAGGCTATGGAATGAAAGTCCAGGATTAGCTCTAGATTTGTGCGGTGAAAAGATGATATATGCAAATCACCGTACTTTTTAGGCAGTCGGAACCGACGGCTTATCGTCTCCGCCGTAAGTCGGAAATTGCTTATTGAGACCAAAATACCTTCCTTCGATGGGATTCGATCTCAGAAGCTCGGAACCGTTTGATTATCAGATTGGCACTTATTGGCTCATCTACCACATAATATTTTCCAAGTGCCCTGAATTTCTGGATTCTGACAGCTCACATTACGACATTAAGTTAGTCAGTTAGTCCATTAGGTGTCTGAATAAAAGTTGGAGCTATGGAATATACATACTTATTATATAATCCGCTGTATAATCCAAAATCCGCTGTTCAACTAATGAGATTTTGCAACGACTTATTACACCATATCTATCTGTTTCTGCAGTAGATTTGGAGAAAACCCCAATTATCTAATAGAAAAACAATTCGCCAGACCCAACTTCCAAGAAACAAGTATTGAATCAGCAGATTTGAAAGAGGAGTGGCATAATTTATTATGAGTCCAGTGTTTGCTTTACGAGATAGATGGCTTATGATATTGGGAAAACCCAGAGCCAGACTAGGAAGGGAGTCATCCAAAACACCTGGTATAGTCTGTTCAAGCAAAGAAGACCATTTGGCAAGATGGGAAAATGGCTCCAGCTTGGTCAATATCTTTTTTTAGGGTGATGCCTCTGTTCAAGCATCATGAGTATAGTCTTAATAGAAGATCAAATTGATAATTTTTAAACCAATATTGACCGAGCTTGAGTCATTCTCCCATCTTGCCAGAGGGGTTTCTTTTCTTGGACAGACTATAACCGGGCTACCTCCTAATTTATGTTCTATTATAGGCTCCACTATTGGTGACCATAATATCAATATATCATTCACTCTCGTTCCAAATTATAGCAGATTCAGACGGAATTGGTAGTTGACGAATGTCATCAATGCCCTAAATAATAATGTTACCATATACGTCCTCTTTTCCCCGGACAAGTCCGGGTTTTTGGTCATTTGAAAACGTCCGGGCGGATTTTTCAGAAATCCCCTATTTGTCCGGGGTTTTCACAGAAATGGGCAACAAACATACAGTAAATCATACTTTTTACTGATTTATCATGAAATTATCATGAGATTCAAGTCGTCAGAGTTGTGCCAATGTCTTTTCCCGTTATATTATGTAAAGAGTGGTAGTATTGTTATTATAAGAAGACTTCTTCTTCCTTCTCATAAGATAAAGTGTAATATTCAACCTCTCTGTCTCTGATATCATCAATGTTAAATTCCTTTCATTTTTACAAATTAATAATTTTTACTGAAAAACAGATCAAATCGAGTTCTTTTATGTAATTAGTTTAAAAATAATTTTAGTCTCTTGAGTACAAAAGGATAGTTTTGGAGTCTACATTCTTAATTATACCTTTTTGACACCTAATTATTCAACTTTTTCATCTTACACCAAGTGGTATGGACTAACCACCACCCCCCCCCTCCCAAAGTGTCCGGTTTTTTGACCCTAGCAATATGGTAACCTTAGTAAAGAAGAATACTGCGTTTCCTCTTGTGTCGACGAGCGTTCTGCAAGAGCATTTCGAGTCGAGAGTTAAAACGGTTTTTAACTGATGTCGCTCTCGCAGACTGCTCGCTTACTGTCCTTACAAGAGACACCTTCTTGGCATTCAGAAGGTGTTTCTTCTTGACGCTTCCGACCGTTCTGAGTATTCACCAACTGCCAATTCCGTTAGAGTCTGTTAAACAAAAACAATTTGCCCTAACTTTTCACCAGTTGTCCGAGTTTTAGACAGATTTCTTGTGAACGCATGTGTTCGACATTAACCCCATTCCGCGAATGTGACTCATCATGAGAGCCTGATAATGGAGATTATGAAAGCCGGAAGACACATTCGGAAGTAAGTTATAGACGTAGAGGAGAGACGCTACAATAAAGAGACATTGACCATTGACCAGTGAGTGATGCGGTGATTAGGTCCACGCAAGCTGAGAAGAGACGCAGCCACAATACACTCAACATTGTTACGCCGTCTTTTCTCAGCATGCACGAACTATATGGTATAGTCAGGCCAAGCAAAGAAGAGCCTCTGGAAAGATGGGAAAATGCCTCCAGCTTGGTCAATATTTGTTCAAGAATTATAAATGTGGTCTTATTAGAACATCAAATTGATTCCTACAATTTGAGATCATATCAATAATTTTTGAATCAATATTGACCAAGCTGGAGTCATTTTCCCAACTTGCCAGAGGCTCTTCTTTGCTTGGTCAGACTATACCACCTATACAGTATAGTACAATATCTAGTACCTATATTATATATGCAACATATTATATAGTTATACATTATCCAGTAGTGATTGGCCACGAACATTTATCTATACTACCACACCTGTTGAATGCGATAAGAAAGTTTCTCCATTTCACTCAAATCTTCAGGTCTTTCTTACTCATGAGGGAAATCCTCCGGAAGCAGTGAGAATGTTTGATTACGCAAAGGAACTCCTTTCTACTTAACTGTTCCGTATCATATAAATGTGATACGGCTCTTGATACTTTTCAAATATAGGCTATGCTCGAATAACTTACTTGTTAACTCACTTGCTGGTTGACTTACTTGCTGATTTATTTGTGTTTTACTAATATTATTATAATTATGAAATATTTGATCAATAGTCTATACAAGGAAAAGTATTGACCTTGTTGTTAGGTACTTACTTTCAACAACATGTTCAGGAGAACCATGATAAATGATTAAATTGTCAATCAGAATGAAACCTTTCAAGGATGGAGATAGATATCGGTATTGTGACATAAATAGCACAATAATATGATTAATTTAATTAGTATTCTCTGAAATTCTATTGAAAATGTTGAAATATTTTTATTTAAAAAATAATTCAAATCTCAAAAAACTCTTCATTTTCCCCTAGAAACTCTGAAAATTTGAAACCTTACGCCATCATTATCTCAATAACAAAGCATTCTAGAACTCATGTTTACTTAAACTTTTTCTTTATTTTTATTGAAGAAAATCACTCTCGAAGTTTTTCAGTCTATCTCAGAATCGGTCTATTATATTGACATTACTATTTTAACATTTTGCTCTAGAAGCTTTCAAACATGAGGAAATTTGAAATGGGCTGCTTTTGAGCCTTGCAATCTTTCGGAACGCGATTTCTTTAACGTTCGGTATTTGTAACAGTAAGTGGCATATCAGCGTTCCTTAAGGTTACTGTTACAAATACCGAAAGTTAAAGAAATCGCGTTCCCAAAGATTGCAAGGCTCAAAAGTAGCCCATTTCAAATTTCCTCATGTTTGAAAGCTTCTAGAGCAAAATGTTAAAAAAGTAATGTCAATATTAATGGATGATGATTATATTCTGACCATTATCAAGAAAAATATATGAAAATTAATATTAAGCAGGACATATTACGCTTTACCAAATAGGCATAATTCATGCATGATAGGGTAGCTTTTCATTGAAAAAATAAAAAAATCTAAATAATTATCATGTTATAATAATAATTATTATTTTGACGGATGTCTTAAGCTAAGCTAATGATTGTTAGGTGCCATTCTTCACTGGTTATTCTTATTAATATCATAACCAAATAAATTCAATGAAAATAATACTGACAGTAACACTATAGAAAATAAGTAGAAATTATATCTATGTTGATATTATAACATACTGCATACTTTCAAATACATTAATGGCTTGCTATGATAACATCCAATCACATACTAATTATTTAATGTAAGGTACATAAATCTAAACTATGTCTTACTTACATTGGAGTTAATAATAATTTTATTAATTAACAAGTCGTACATCAATGTGGCTGTCATTGATGTACGATAACCAGGCACATAACTTTCTAGACATCCTATATAATATTCATTAATTTTACCACGAACTTACACTTATAAAACATCTTTTAAATACTACACAAAACACCGCATATCGTTCGTTGTCGATTCACTTCAAGCTGACATAAATTTCTTATTCTAAAGAATATCCTACTTCGAAGTTTGGAAGAGACGACGAAAAGAGTTAAGGAACGATAATAAGTCAATTGAGAAGATTCTAAAAGATAAAATAAGAATTATTCAATGCCTGGATAGTTCTTAATAAGTAATTCTAAAATCTACACTTAATGATTTGAACAGAATGTTTGAAAATACAATATTTCAAATATATAATAATAATGAATAATATTATAATTTCCACAAATGCTACAAAACTAAATAATAACTATTGAAGAGAATGGGAAATAAGGATTTCCAATAGAATAAAGTAAGAAAGGCGTACTAAAGTTTAACTTTGAACCTTTTATAATTATTCCCCACCTATTAATCAAATGTATAATAAGATGAAGCTATATACAAATAATGAAATAGGTACAGTTAAAGTCTAGAATTTGTTTTTTGGAACTAGTGAGAGGATGAGATTAGTCGAGAAGGGAATGAAAAATTATGGACTATAGAAATGATCACGACAAGAATTGAGTACAATGATGAAAATTCCACCAAAAAACTCATTTACAAAGACTAATCTAATTATCAGGGAGATTGCAGAGAAAGTTTGGAGATTCTATAATAACTCGGCTACAAAAAAATTGTGGTTATGATTTGTATGCAAGAATAATAAGCTTCTATATTTAACGTGAATTTAAAAATCAGTGAAAATAATTGTAAAGTGAAATTTAAGGCCCATATTAAATAGAGTACAAAAGCTGACAACTTCATTCATAGACTCATAGTTGAGGCTGGAGAACAGCAATGAGGAAGGAGGATTTATTCAATTCATGTAAAAACTGTGGAAGTTAGTATGAAAATAAAAATAGAATGATTATTAACAAATGGAGTAGCATAGTGTCAGATGTTGTTGTGATATTTGTACATAATTAAGAAGCACAAAATTGTCACTATAAAAAATGATTTTTTTTTGTCTTCATACAATATGAATTTTTTGTGATACTTACAATTTTGTGCTTATTAATTGAATAGAATAGTTGATGGATATGAAAAAATATGATATGTACCAGAAGTTACACAAAAATAATTAAGCCTATTTGATAAATTAAGCAGCCTGTAATCTTTCTTCAAAAACTTGTACTTTTCCCGCATTCTGACAATTATTATTGGTATCGTAAATACTCAACAATGAACATGAACAAATATTTTTCAATGTAATGCTTTTTCTACACTTAGATATAAATTTGAAGCTATAACAAAATGACATCATTGAGTAGTTATACTGATGTAGCCTACAGGTAGGTATAGATTATTCCAAGTTCCAAGCATAAACCACTGACAAACTGACATGTATCACATGTAATGCAATACGCGACAAGTTCATTCCCTGTGTGATGTGAGAGAACTTTATTTAAATTTAGTTGTACTGTAGGCTGCATGACACATTAATTATATCGAATAAATCATTTATTATCAATATCACTACTGGATGAGCTATAGATTCATTTCTAGATATTCTTGTTAGTGTCGAGGATTAGGCTCTACTCCAGTATAGATATAACTTAAATAATATATTTAAATTTTACTGGAATACAATAAGTTACACACACATAACAAGTTATGGTGTTACACAGATAATACAATATAGCTTATTTAACACATCTAATATAATGTATTAAAATTATTGTTCGAGTAGTTATTACATTTTAATACCTGATTTTTTTGAATAATAAATTTATTTTAAATCCATGACTACTTAAAAGCGTATAAAATGTCCAAATATCAAACTTAAAAGCTCCCTGGCTGTTAGGAACTTTTAGATTTTATTTGTAATCATGTAAGTTATATCTACTGTACAAAATTAATAATATATCTTTCTACCATTATAATATTGTTTCACATATTTATCCCACTAAATATTTTACAACAATATACTGTATATAGTAGAGCTACTTGAGACTATAATATATAACATATTATGTCATGTAAGCTTTTCATTAGCATGAGAGTGCACCTACATTTTCTATATTAGTTATTTTATTTGATAGTCACTACAGCAGTTTTTCCAGAAAGTTGAACAAAAAATAACGTAAAATGAAAACTTCAACATCGATTTCTCATACCACCAGTTAGCAAGGACAACTAGAGTATAAATATAGTCAACTACAAGCATTTAATTTCTCTCCTATAATCTTACAATTTCAATAATGTAAATATTACTCTGGAGATCATTTTTCAACAACAATCCATATTTCATTAGAAAGCCCAACTTAAAGCTACAACCATTGTGCTACATAACAAAACAATTACATTGTATGTTTTGTTATTTGATATTGCAAGACTCGTATTTATATCAACATTAATACAACCATTTACAGGGAAGCAAGCTAAGATTGTATCGATATTATAATATATTTAAATACATATAATACTGTATAAATAAGTTATATAATCACAACATCGCTTTAAATCTATTGTGCAGATAAATGGCAGACTTTTTTATAGTAACATTAATACTAGTTAGATAATTCAATGAGACAAAAAGCTTTCATGATATATGATTGCTTGGCTGAACGTTGAGGGAATTCGTTTCTACAAATTTACAAGAGGACAACATCACAGCTATACAAAAACGCCACACCAATATCTAGTAAGTTCAATAATATATTTATCTACAACATTTACATGAGAATCGGATGGTTTGATTTGTTAAACCAAGTAATCGAAAGAAATACTAAGATTTGATCAATATTTTTTTATATTTTCATGATGGTTACGAAGAGACATTCTCAAATATGGGCAATCGGAATTAAGTACCGGTACAATTATATTTCTTAATAAAATATACCGAATGCCGAATCTAGAAGAAAAAACGAAAGAGGAAGTAACTGGCTAGAACAGGAGTTCTCAAACTTTTTGGACCTGCGATCCCCCTTACAAGTCAAATATTTCGGCAACCACCCCCCCCCCATAAAATTGAATTTGCATGTTAATTTTATATGCATATAATTATTTCGTCTACGATATTATTCCAATGATATCGACCCACCGTTTGAGAACCCCTGGGCTAGAATTATGTTTGCAGTAGTGCTGTTGCACAGGATAAATTAAAAATACTTGTATTGAAAATTCAATTAAAACAGCAGTAATGAGTAATTGACCTTCCTTTTCTAGAACGGGAGTAGTCCAAGAGTTTGCATTGGGGAAATTTCCAAGAGTTTAAAAATTGAGATTAATTTTTTCAACCAATAAATTGCTAATTGAATATAATGTGAACTCGTTCTTTGAATTCAATAGCCAATAATCTTGAAAACTAATAGAAAAATCTTTTTCAGGATACTTTTAAGGACATCACCAATTCTAAAAAATACTATTGAGGTATTGCAAAGCTTTTTTGTCATAGACAGTTATTTTGTCTACTCTGCAATCCCCAATGATGATGAAATATACTGTAATAGATTTATTATCATTCATGCAAAATGTTACATTTTCTTCCAAGAAGAACTGCAAGAAATTCCTGTTTGGAATGTTATTTCTTTTTTAAACAAGCTATCTCGTCTTTTGATGATTTCATCGATTCTTTGTTGGTGGCTTGAAGTAGACAAAGAAACATTCCACTCTGAAATTTCTTAAAAAGTCAGTGCAATCATTGACTATGGATGTATGGATAAGACTATTGATAGGTACTTACATCCATAGTCAATGGTGCAATTTACCTAGTAGAAGTGTACCCATATTTGAAAAAATCTCGTCTCCAACATAATATTCGACAGAGAAATTGATAATTCCAAATTTTTAAACCCGATTCTCTGGAAAACAATAGATTAAGGGGGAAACTTGTAAATTATACTGCTTTTTGAGATTAAGCCTATTATAATTTTCTGTATACCGGTATGCGTAGAACCAAAATCAACTAATGAGCAGAAAATTTAAAAAGTTCATTTCAGAATAACGTGACGCTTTACTGAAGAAGTCCTGCTGTCTGTTTGATGATATTATTCAAATTTGATGAAATTTACGTACAGAGGCAAATGATAAATTGCTATACCAACCACTCCCGTCAAACGTGAGTTCCTGTTCCATAAGTGGCATTGATTGCTGTCGTTTCTGACATCTCTTCTGGCTTCATTATAATCGATAATCTCTGAAAATAAGATACCGTAGTCGATTAGTGAACGTTATTGCAAAGAGATGGCATTTTCACAATAGTACTTTTACAATAGTACATGAAGATGGATTTAATTATTTTGTAGATGAATTACAATAAAGGATAAAGGGTTAAAACACAGACAACAAAGTCAATTAAATTTGTTGGTCGACACTCGTCTTAGCTTCATGATGATCGATAATTTTTAAAATTAAATACATCTATTAGTACGATACCGTATGCCTTATCGCAGATAGAATATTATTTCATGGACATGAATTTTATCGATTTTTTATTGGTTGCTTGAAGTAGACAATTAAATATTCTACTCTTAAATTTGTTAAAAATCAGTGTAATTTTACTAGTAGAAATATGGATGTAACTGGTACCTAATATAAGAATGGTAAATATGTCACTGAAAAAAACGTAACTCACTTCAAAAATATGGTACTGAACAAAACGTAACTCACTTCAAAAATAGTGCTACCACTATTATTTTTATTACAATTATTTATACTGTTGAATGTTAAGTAGTTATTTAGTGTTCATTTATTTTCAATACCTACTGTTAATTTACTGTGTGTAATTTAATATGTTGTTAATTACTGTAAATATTAATATTTACTGTTATCATTTACTATCAATTCAATTTTCAAAGTTCAAATTAATTTTATTCTCACCTTATGTGATAAGGGCATTAAAGGGCCCCCTAGTGCCTATATCATTCAATAAATAAATATATTCTACTATAATATTCTATAGTACCCTAATAGCCTATATTGTACAGGGTTCGCCAATGAAGTGAGACGATTTGAATAAGCAACAGGTTGTTAAAGAAATTGTATTTTTGTTATTTTCTTACAATAAATAATAAGTAGAAATGTAGCCATTTAGTGTACAATAAGTCAAAAATAATTTTTTTGATCAAAATATCTTCCAAAAATGTCCTCCATTGGAATCTAAGCACTTTTGCAGCCGGGCCTGAAAGAAACGGGTAAATTTGCTTTAAGCGTTACCTACATCGAAATGATTCATAACTTTCTTAGACCAGAACTCGCCCGTTTTCCATTGAATGAACAAACAAGTTGGGGCAACAAACCACACTGCGAGAATTGCCATGAATGCTGTGAATGTTTTGTTCCAAGCCGCGTCATTTCTCGAAACGGGGATATCCCTTGGCCCCCTCGCTCTCCAGATTTATCAACCTGTGACTTTTTTCTATCACCTCCTTTGGGAGATTGGCTGTCGTCAGTAAAGACAGTCAGTCGTTTCCCGTTTCTGGAGGAATATCAATTGTTGCATTACACTAACTGGTTAACTGCATGTTATTCAGAGGTGTTCTGCATCTTCACTTGGTTGTGAAGACTGTCTTATGGTTGAGAGGATCGACGTGCTAACCACACGTTACCTCTATCCTGGTTGATGATTATTCGTCCTGCTGTATTGCCTGTCCGGGCTGGGAGGGCATTCTGGCGGGGTGGGGGTGGCTTCGGCTCGGTCGGTGTTGGTTCGGGGGCTGTGGGTTCTGTTTAAGAATTTATGGCTTTTTGCTGGTATTGGCCGGGCTGGAGTCATTTTCCCGTCTTGCCGGGGTGTCTTATTTGCTTGGACGGGTTGTATAGTGGAGTGAATATGAAACTGGCAACCAGCTGGTAGGCCTAGGCCCTTCATAGGGCTGTTGCGCCATTGACAAACAAAAAAAAAATACTTTTTTCTATGGGGCTACTTAAGAACGAGAGTTTTTCAAAGCGAACCACCCGGAACTATCGCAGCTCTAAAACAACGGATTTAATGGATTCGAGATGAGATTGGAGGAATACCACTCAATATGCTGCGAAATGTCATGGGAAACTTCCAGGCCCGGCTGCAAAAGTGCATAGATACCAATGGAGGACATTTGGAAGATGATATATTCAAAAAATGAATTTTCAATTATTATTGTTCACTAAATGGCTACATTTGTACTTTCTATTTATGATGAAAAATTACAAAAAGTTACTTATTTAAATCGTCCCACTTCATTGGCGAACCCTGTATAATTTAAATAAAGTAATGAATTTAATTAGTGGTAAAATTGTAGGCTATATACAACACATTTCAAATGTAAAACAGAAAGATTAGTTTTCTATGTTATAGGGACAATAATAGAGCACTTACATACTGAATCATTCCAATGAATAGAATTAACAATTAGAAAAATTGTTGGCTATTCACAACACAATATCAAGTTAAAACACAATTATTACAAAATAAAAACCACATACTATGCCTCATTTATCATACTCCATGACGAAGTTCAGACAGAAGAATTGTTTTCTATGTTATGAGGCCAATCATAGATGAGGCATCTCTATCATAGTGCCCTTACATATTTGAATGAATAATTGATTCAAATATCAAGTTAGAACACAATAATTACAAAATAATCACCTACCACATACTCTGCTTCATTTATCATACTCCACGATAATGTTCAGACAAAAGGATTGTTTTCTATGTTATGAGGCCAATCATAGATGAGGCATCTCTATCATAGTGCCCTTAAATATTTGAATGAATTATTAATTCAATTTAATCAAATAGTTTAATGAATATTCAAAAAATTGTATTGTATTGTGTCTTAATGTGTGTTTAAATTGAAAATTGAATAAATAAATTTTACTGGACGAAAAAATTGTTCTGCAACACAAAATATAAAGTGAGCACAGAATGGATTGTCGGAATAGAAATAGAGGTGAACATTGTTAGGTACCTTTGTGAAAGAGCCGGGGGTGATGCAGAATTTGTAAAGAATGTAGGCAGGAATGCAGGTGAGGGATGATGCGGTCAGCAGCCAGCCGACACTGATGCTCCACGAAGGGTACACGTAGTCACCAGCAAGCATCTCCTCATAGCCCATCAGTGAGAACACGAAGATCACCTACAAAATTATAGGAAATTATTAAAGAATAATTAATGCTAATAACTATTATAACGAATTATTCATGAAGATAACCTACAAATGCCAAACGATCAAATAAAATTGTACCTATTTGTTGAATACAATGAAAAGTAGAGATAAGAATGCTGGAAAGTAGAAAAGTATTAAATTTATGAAACTAGCGATAAAATGGATAATTGATTGAATCATTAAATCATTTTATTGAAAGAAATTTGCTTCAAGCTAACGAACAAATTTGCCATTAATACCATAAAATGGAATTGTGATATGTCTTCTTATTGGTCACATTTGTGACAATAATTATAAATAAACTTTTTTTTTAGAGAATCGAAACCAAAACATCAACAGCAAGACCTGCTATAACTATTATTGATTTAATAGTAGGTATAAATATAGTACTAGTGGGAGCTACTTGAGCAAACCTTCATTTATTATTAGGCCTACTTAATACACATTTAGTAATCGAAAAATTCTGAGAATAATAATTATTATAAAATAATTCATCAGAATCCAAAAAACTACCATGTTCCTAGGTAATTTAATCGAGATTGCAAATCCTCAGAGAATTTTTCCTTTCTATTGAATGGATATATCAACTTTTGAATTGAAAATTGAATTAATAAGTACCTAATTGGAAATTCTCTCATGAATTTAATAATAAGTCATCAAGCTCTCTTCATTAATTCTATTATCAATTTGAGAAATCTCATGAATTTAGTTATAGGCCTATATATTATACCATCCTCAATATTTCCTTTTTGGCCAGGGCTAACTATACTATCAGTGTATGTTAGAAATAAAAATTTCATAAAACTTTCATTAACTTCATAAACAATTTCAAATTAAACTTTGATAATTTTTTATTTCAACTCTGAAGAGAACGGAATCATCCTTTATAGACATTAAAATATCCGAAAGCCTCGCCATTTCTTCAAACAATATCCTATGGAATCTCATCGAGCATTTTGATCAAGTTTGGAATTATTGAATAGTAACGTACAAGAAAAACATCTGCAGAATCATGTTGCGTTCTCACGTTTGTTCCTCACTTGGAGTAACTGACTTGGAAATCATATACGCAAAATAACTGAAATATGGGGTTTGAGCCTGGATTATGAACCTAGTCCAGACAAATAAATCCTGTCAATGCTGCTGCTTATCGGAGCAGAATGTTTGGCTTTTCAATTGAATTTAATCCCTAGCTACTGTAATGCCCTTATTATATTGTGATTCGCGTTATCAAAATTATATGGAAGGAAGCCCAGTCAGCACTGCTTGAGTTCAGTGAGTTTGAACATGTCCACAGGAATATGGTGGCATATAGGCTTATCATATTCCGAGTATGGTTCAAACCGAACCATATGGTAGTTAGAACTCAATGTTCAAATCAACGAATCCTGGAACCAGAGTCCAGAACCAGAATAATGAGAATCAGTCGCTGCTATACAGTATAAAACAGGGTATTAGCTGCTATACCCTTTGAACATTTATATGAGCTGACAAAATACACTGAAGAGTAAGCACTATTCACAACTAACAGTTGAAAATGGTCTTACGTTTTGAATAAGCTTACACTCTTCTGAAAATATTTTATTTCAACTCATGTGACATGGAATATATACCGTAAGTGATTTCATCACATATATAATAAAGAAATTTCATCACATATATATGAATGTAATAAAATTCAAACTTATTAGGGATATTCAAATTAATTGATAAATAAAATGAAGAATCAAATATATTTTTTTAAAGAAAACTTTAGAAGTATAATTTTTGTAGCACATTTTCGTAGAAGTATAACGTTCCAGGTCTAAGCCCATTCTCAATGTCAATGTCAATGAGAATGGGCTTAGACCCGGAACATGTCTGTAAAAATAATACTTCCAAAGTTTTCTTTGAAAAATGGTATTTGATTTTTCATTTTATTTATCAAATAAGAGTAATAATATGAGATATTTATAATACATGAGAAAATACCATAAAATGAAAAAAAAATCTATGCCAATATTGAACATTTCATTTCATTTTCATTCATCTTGTCCAAATCTCTTCTACCTGCGATTTCTCTATAAAATATGAAATGTCAAAAGGATTATTGGTAGGAGTAATCGATGTTTATTTATTTATTTATGTTGAGTATAAATATAGTGTACAAAAGA
Organism: Sogatella furcifera; assembly: GCA_017141385.1. Classification (NCBI taxonomy): domain Eukaryota; kingdom Metazoa; phylum Arthropoda; class Insecta; order Hemiptera; family Delphacidae; genus Sogatella; species Sogatella furcifera. The sequence goes on from CM029555.1 coordinate 21,364,093, forward strand.
GCAATTCCAATTACGATCTAATTAGTTGGTTAGCCTATCCAAGTACTCACAAGTAGGAAAATAGGGCTGATGTAAGCCCAGCATATTCTCCAGAATAGGCCGGGACGATGACCAAGCATAGTTTCGATGTCTGATGAGAACCTGTTGACTCCATAGATCCAGCAGACGCCGGCCGCCTCTACAAACACCACGAACAGAATCGCCAATCCTGGACCATACACGTTCAACAGGTTGACAAGGTACACTCCTCCCTGTAATACAAGGTATCAGAGAATAGTAGTTACATTTTAGAAGCTATAGAAGTTAAATTTTGAAGTTATAGGAGTTACCTCAACCTCCCTGTAATAGGGAACACAGGATATCAGAAAATAGAAGTTACATTTCAGAAGTTATGGAAGTTACTTCCCTGCAATAGAGAATACAAGATATCAGTAAATAGAATTTATATTTACGAAGTTATAGAAGTAATAGGGAATACAAGATATCAGAAAAAAGTTACATTTTAGAAGGTATGGAAGTTACCTCCCTCTCCCTGTAATAGGAAATACCAGATATCAGAAAATAAATTGTTACATTTTAATTGTACAATATTTATCTGTTCAGCTCTTTAAATTCTTTTAGTGTTATACTTTAAGTATCATGGTAGCTCCTTGATCCCCTTAATTTATCTATTGAATCTCCTCCAATCATCCAGAAGGCTGTAGTGAATTGTATTGTCAATTTTTATTATTTAGGGTTCTACTCTCCGATTGTAATGGATGTAATGGTGATAACTTTCCGATTGTAAAAAGAAATTGTGTGATGAATTTGGTGCATTGATTTATTTGGTTTCCCATCCTTTCACTCTTCAATTTTTACAATATTTTCGTGAACCAAAAATTTCTGTGTGAAGTGCTGCAAGGATATAAAACCTCGATTCGGACTTATTGTTCATTAAAAATTGATAGAAGAAGTTTTGGACATTTGTCCAAATAATGTAAATCCCCTCAATAATACTCTGGGCAGTAGGTGATTATCTGTGATATGATATCAAAGATGATGATTTAATTCATCAATTAAATCTTTCCCGGATGAATGCAATCAATAATGTATATCGGGCCTATCTACACCACACGCTTATTTCAAATCGCTCTGATTTATTCCGCGCATCTACAAATGTGCGGAATGGAGTGGAAAACTTAACGCTGCTGAATTCGTCTGCGACCACCTAGCACCACTCGCAGTAAATGGGAAAGGCCGTATAGATAAGAGAGTTGCCTGCCATCGGTGAGAGAACAGTATAATTGAATAGGTTCAATTCGTGAAAAGAAAAAGAATATACTGAAGAAGGAGGATAAGGAGAAGGAAGAAGAGAGGAGGAGGAGAAGAGAGGAGGAGGAGGAGAAGAAGAACAGGAAAATAAATTGACGCAGGGAGTGCAGAAAGCGGCACCGGCGTCGGCTAAGACAAGTGGCTGAGAACCGAATAATGTTTCACATGAATGTTCCATGAGAAGGAGCTCCTTCTTCGATAAGGAGTAACCTGAGGAGGATCCAACCTCTCCACATGTTTCACGTTAAAACAGTTCTCATGTCCGATCAATCTCAGTCAATCCAATCCAATGCAATTCAATGACCTTCTCTTCTCTTCTCTGGTCCTTCAGCGGCCCAATAACTTCTGGCTCGCAGTTCAGTTAGAGTAGGTGCTAGTGCTCTCTCTAGTGCGGCTACATTCAGCAAACAGTCTAATTGGAAATGCATTTGCTCTGCAGCACTCGCTGTTTGTCTGTTGTTCAGCTATTAAATTAACAGTAGACAATGCTGAGATCACAATATCTCGGGATGTTGGAGGCTATTACACTATTCAGCAATCGGCATTTCTATCGATATCATGCATAAAAACAATACAGTAGTTATCAATAAGAGAAGGGAAAAATCATTAAAGTACTAAAGTACCTAGTTTAAAGAAGAAGTACTGAAGTAGTGCATGAAAGTAATATTTATCAATAAGAGAAGGGAAAATCATTAAAGTACTGAAGTAGTTTGAAGAAGAAGTACTGAAGTTTGTATTTATTTGATTGAATAAAATGATTATGCGATCATGATTAAGAAGATTGTAGTAGGTCCTACACGAAGGAGAGCTGCATCTAGCCACGAATTTTTCTTCCAATTTTTATAAGGTTGATTGGTTCTATTGATTGGATAGGATTGTTACCGGAACTACAGTTCGCTCGTCTCACACTTGTATATAGGTATATGTCACACAGTTTCTTATAACTATTTACAAATCATCAAGCTTTCAATGGACGGATGTGATACAAGTTTGAAGTTTTAAATTAACTTTCAATTCTATACCAATGGAAAATCTGTTCCATTATGTATTAATATTGAATAGAATTTTCTTATGAATCAAGTTTTATAGAGAAGATATTGAGACCTAATTTTTTAAGAGGTTGGCTGATGTAAGAATCTAATAAGTAATGTAATGCGTACCGTTTTCAAATTTCATGTTTTAGAACAACTTTTATTAATATCCTCACTTCGAAGTGGTCAAAAAGTCTCAGTGAAACATACCGTATGTATGCAATGGAACAAACAAAGATAAGTTATTATATCATTATTAATATTTAATTAATTTATTAATAAATTTAAACGGATTAAACCATATATTGGAGAGATTGTAGAAAATTATCCACTTTATGGATGTTCAAATTAATTTTCCACTATTTTTCAAATGATTTGAGAGACCTGTGGAGTAAGATTTGTTTTCCATATCACTGATAAAAAACGGAATAATTTATAAAGATAAACAGAGAATAAGACTGTTTTGGATACCGGTGATAACCTTATCTTCATTTTCTCTACTAATGTAGCGCACAATTTGGATTCGTCCTGTGAAAAGTAGGCTATCAAACTGATAAATTAACTTTTCGTCAAAAAGTTTCAGACTGGATTTCAAATTGGATTTTTATAGAATAAAAGAGTTTCTTCTTTTGCCAAAAAGTTTCAAATTCGATTTTTATACAATAAATGAAAAAACTATTCTTAATAAGAGGATATTAGTAGTACATACAAATAAGTTACAAACACTTCTACTCATTTACTTAGGTGTGGCAAAGCTCATTAGCTCAACAAGCTCTTCACAGTGCAAAAGCTCTTTATAGTGAAAGCTCTTTAACGAGTTGTATATCCACTATGATACTTTTGGTACCATATACTTGGTTGACACACAATAAGCTTCGGTTGACGTGTGAGGATCTTTGGATAATTGAATTCGTCAATTCAGAAACAAGGTACTTTGCTATGATGAGGCGAAATAAATATTTCATGAATTGGGAGAGGGTTGATTACGGGATGAAATTTGGTTGTTTTTTATACTCACGTAAGTAGTTGTTGGCAGAGCGCAGAAATAAATTATCACTAACAGGACGGCAACAAAAATCTCCCGATTCCTTCCCAGGGTTCGCGGATATTCGTCGCAAAGAGCCGTTATCATGGCTTCTAGTCCGCCGAACGTACTGTCCAAACCTGTAAATCATCACGGAAAAATTGTCGCTTTGGTTCTTGACAATGTCCAAGCCCAATGATAACACTGTGTGATTCTAACGTAATACGAAAAATTTTATAACGCTAGAAAAATGAATTGAAAACTGGAACCTCAAGCTAAATTTCAGGTGATACATAAAACTAGATTTGAAAACTTCGATGAGTTTCAAATATAAATTATATATCTGTATCAAATCTAAATAATACCAAGTCAATGTAATTTTAGTTGTAATGTAATTTCACTCTATTTAAGTAAAGTGCTAGAGAGTTCTAGTGATTTGTATTCAAAGCTGAGTTTTCCCACAACAATAGTTCATGCATTAGAAAAATAGAATTTATGAAGAATAAGACTTGAAAAATGTTTTCATAATTTCAGAAAAAAAAAATTTTCTCATTGACAAGAAATGTGATAAAATTGTAAATAATACCTCAATAATTCATTGCATAATCGAGAATTAAAATACTCAGGATCTGTTAATTTCATGATTAGAGAATCTTCCTCCTAGGAGCTTTTTGAGCTCTCGCTGATAATAATGAATAATTCAATAAGTATGACTAAAGAGTACTCACAGAAAATATAGCAAAGATAAAAAATACAGGAAATATATCTCAAGTGATAAGAAAATAAAAAAATCAATGGTAGCAGAAAACAAGGTATATTATCAGGTGCCTGTTCCATGAATTTCGAAAATTTTGAAATTATAAATCATGCAATAGAGGAATCGCCCAATGAATGTTACAACTTGTAGCTTACTGTTCCGTAGATTCTATTCAAGTAAAGAATTCTTGTCATGTATTTGCCCATTTTCCTTTTCACAGTACTTCTAGTAATCATGGCTTTAGAATGCAGCATGCAAAAAATGAAAGTAACAGTATGGATTGATGTGACTGATTACCAAGAGTGATAAGCATGAGGAAGAAAATTATTGACCAGAAGACGGATCCAGTCATGGTGGCTATGGCTTCTGGATATACGATGAAAACCAATCCTGGACCTGGAAAAATTTTAAACATGTTATAGAATAATCAATGAGGATTTATAATTTATCAGAAGACTTTTGTTATCTAATTTCATTTCAATAATAGGCCTATTAATTTATTTTTAGATATTTAAAGTTCAAGTTTAGTTGCCAGAAGTGAATTAATGTTTTGTTGAAGAGTTGACTGCTCTCATAGCTTCCTCTTGAATGTAGCCATCTCTCCAGGCTTCAGGCTTCAGGCTTTATAGCTTTTTCAGGCTGTTTTCGGATTCAGACAACTTAGCATTACTGACATATTTAACATTACAGTCTCAACAGATACAGCATTAGAAAATTATGAAAATCTATCATCCAATTTTATTACAAACGTTTTAAACTTATTCACTATTAGTCTCTCGCTCTTTAATCTCATAATCTCGGTATCTCGCTCTCATAATTGTTATAAGATACTTCTTATAAAATAATTACACTTCTTATACTCTCGCTTATAATATTATAATTCTGCTCTTATACTCTGGTCTATACTGGTTTTTTTGGTCTCCAACAATATTCAAGTACGAAACTTTTCAGAGAAAAATATTTTGGTTTCAGTGCATTACAATTGTCAATTGAATTGGATAAGAATCTAGGAAGAAAAATATGAATTGCCAAAATAGGATAATTATTGGCTGATGATTGTTGTTCTTACCTTCTAAGCCCACTTGGTCAACACTTTTGTTCTGGACATGGGCCATATACCCTAGTACTGAAAATATCACAAATCCAGCAAGAAAGCTTGTCAGACAATTTATACTGCTGGTTACTATTGCATCCCTGAAAAATGAAGAATGTTTTGTCAATTGTTTAGGTAAAATATAATATTCTTCAACAAAGAATATGATCATATAAATCTCCAATTACGTTACCAAGTTTCTCTCAAGTTACCTTTCAAGTTACCAAGTACCTCTCCAACTACCTTAGTTTAATTCTCTAAGTGAAATATATTCACGATATTGATAGTGATAATTCCTACTGGAGCTATAATATTTTTGCATTGAAAATATTTCTCAGTCTATTCCTGTCTATTATAAATTATAATTGTATAATATATGCATTGGAAGAGATGCATTTCTGGGCAAAATCCTGTTGTACTCTTCATGATATTATTGAATGAGTATTTATGATTATGATTATTATAAGAAGAGCACCCTCTAAGATTTTATCCAGAACTTCCTGGTTCCAGCAAGAGAAGATTGACAATGATCACAAATTCTTAGGAAAATTCGTACTCTAAAATTTACAGTCTGAATGAAATAAAGTTCTTATTCAGTTATAAGCTCACCTGTAACAATTATTATTGAATTTATTGTAGCTAGATAGAGCCAGGAGCGTGCCAAAGCCTGGACCTAAGGAGAAAAATATTTGGGAAGCTGCATCTATCCAAACCTGCAAGAAACAGTATTGTTAAACAAAGTTAAAAAAAATAATGACGAAATATTCTGTAAGCAAAACATATTGAAGTTTGTTCTAATTGAATTTATCGAGGATAAAAATATTAGTATCAATCAAAATCATGTCAATTATTCCTTTGTTTAATCATTAAATCTATCATATTTATAGTATTCTCTGCAATAAGTTCGCGTAACTGATGAATTGATTCGATAGAAGATGATGATTGCACCACCCTGATGTTAATTGCAGAAATTTGTTGGAGACAATGGGAGCTAAACGTTCGTTTCTTGTGAAATTTTCGTGTCTAATAATTACTGATTACTACAATGATTGTTCAACGATAACTATTGTCAAATGTCAGAAACTCAGGATTCATTGTTCAGTCGTACTCTCAGTGACTCAATGACTGCCAAAATTGATCCCATTATTTGGAACGAGTTAATAAAATTATCTGAATTAACTTCGTGTGAATCTTCTGCATCCTATAATAATTAACAAATGTGTGAGCTTTGATTTGATGAAATTAGTTCTCCTCTTCATTGCCCCTCCTGGTTTATGTGAACTTCTCTCTGCCATTCTCGCCTTTCTTTTTCATCTCACTCCCTTTTCTTTCCATTCCTCTCTTCCCTTCCCATTTCTTAATTTCCTCTTTTCCCTTCCCTTTCCTTCCCTTCTCTTTCCACCCCACCTCATATTCACTCTTCCGACTCCCACACTACTCTCCTGCTGCTCCTTCATTTAGCAATTCTTATTGTCTATAGCTGATAACTCTATATCTTTCCTCTTCCTCTTCCCGTACTTATTCATTTGTTACACGAAAGTTTCTGATTGATTCTGGCAAGTTCAGATCATTAAATAAGTTCAGCCCCAAGAATCAGTCTACACGGAATGGATGAAAATCCAAAATTTTACAAAGATATTCAGGCTTTTCATGATTGTCAGACTCTTCCTCAGAGGGAAGAGCTCTCCCTGAGAGAATTTTTCCATGGTTTAAATTTGCAAAATTATGCTGTGATTCACATTTAGCATTATTCTACTTACACTGTACTCAACAAATGAAAAAAATAGAAAGCCTAGTTGTTGAAGCTGTAGAATATTGAATTATCCTTCTTGAAGCAATCCAAAAATTCTTTTAGTTTCTGTTTAAAGTTCATATTTTTAAAGCTGAAATACGTTGCCTGTAGAGCAATAAACAGAATGTTTTTGATCAGTTTCTGTTTTACATACAGATTTTTATAGTTCTGGATGAATTAAAAGTCATCCCAAACACTTAGTATGTGACACTTGACCTTCAAGAGAGGTTGAGAAAAATGTCTCTCTTTTCAAGAGGAAATTGGTGGTAAATTATAAAATTTCTCATTCAGGGCTACAATTCAGGGCATTCAGGGCATTGACACAATTCGATAATAATTGCATTTTGTGATGTCTCCAACGAGAGCGAAACATATTATGCACTAATGAATATACAAAAGAGGTACGAGAATTTTTATTTCATCTACAGTATCCACTTCAATTTTATCTAACGATTCAAATTTCACAATCGCACCATCAGTGATAGACTATTTACAATCAGGAACGGAAAACTAAATTGTAAGATCATTTAAAGGTTTTGAGAGAAAATAGGTAATCGACTATTTACAATCAGAAACGAATTAGAAAATCAGTTAGGGGTGACGACTGATTGTCGACGTACGAATTGTCGATTCAGCACTCGAAAACAATCGCAGTCTCAATCAAAGATAGCGTAATCGAGAATCGAAAACAGAGTCGTGTGAAAGAGACATCGCACGCAGCTTCCGTCAGCTATCAGTCAGCTTTAGTGTTTTGTCTTGTATAGTCTGTCCAAGCAAAGAAGACCCTCTGGCAAGATGAGAAAATGACTCCAGCTCAGTCAATATTGATTGAAAAATTTTTGATTTGGTCTCAATCGTAGGAGACATTCTGATCTACAATTTGAGACCAAATAAATAATTTTTGAACCAATATTGACCGAGCTGGAGCTATTTTCTTATCTTACCAGAGGGTCTTCTTTGCTTGGACTGTCTGTACAGATCCAACGTTTGTTCGTCACTAATGGGTGACTATTCGAAACTGCCAGCTGAAAAGAGTATAGTCTCTCCAAGCAAAGAAGACATTCTGGTAAGATGGTAAAATGACTCCAGCTCGGTCAATATTGATTAAAAAATTATAATTTTGGTCACAAATTATAGGAAACATACTGATCTACATTTTGAGACCAAATTTATAATTTTTCAACCAATATTGACCGAGCTGGAGAAATTTTTACATCTTGCCAGAAAGACTTCTTTGCTTGGACAGACTATAGTAGTGGCTTAACAAATGAGTCACTTCTGTCTGCTCTGGACTTTTGCCATCGGTCTGGATACTGGATTAGATCAGCAGATAGATAGAGTTGCCTCAATCAGTACTTCTGGGTCATTTACATTCGCAAACTGTTAGTAGCGGTTCATTGCAATTCTTAACAAATAAATACTGCACGGTCAGATTTTCCGGTTAGTTTCGTGAAGGAAAATTGATCCACTCAGCCTTTTCCGATGAGTTTCGTGAAGGGACAATATTATCCATCCATTTTGCTCTTTTATGGAACTCTTTGTTTGTGGTGACGTTTTCAATGAAACTTGACAGTGAATACAAAAATTAGTACGGTAGCATGAAAGTAATAATGTAATTATGAGAATGAAAACGTTTTTGTTTTTCGAAAATCTTATCTTAGCTTCACGTACAGATAGTAGCGATTTACACTGATCGACAGTTGAATTCATAGTAGGCTACAAGTTTGCAATAATATCATGCCTCTGAGCTGTAAGTGAATGGCAAATAATGTTCATAAATAGAGTTATGTTTTGTTGAGCTTTTATTTCGAAACTTATATTTCAAATGAACAGCAACTTAAACATCAAAATCACAAACGCAATTGTGTGTGGTGTGGTACCAAGTGGAAAGTGGTAAAAGTCAAGTTTATTAGTATGATAGAAAATCTATCTATTTTTAACATAAAGTTTTGGCAAAACAAAATTTATTAATTATTTGATGATTATGTGTGATTTTGACACACGAGCTGTGTCTGTGGTTTACTCCAAAATTTAATGGAATAAAAACTTTATAAATTTGGTTTCTATGATTATCCAGCCTATGTTACTTGAAAAAACTCGTAGAGGATACCTACTACTTTTACGGGGCCTAGTTACATTCAATTTCAAAGTTAATTACAATGGTGTTTAGTCGAACTACTATTATAATTTATAGCCTTTAAGTATATAAGTTACGTAAGTTAAGTATATAAGTTACAATGATACTATATTACTATCCTAGTACAGTAGAGTACTATTTACTAAAAGGTTCAAGCAACTAAAAAAATATACAGGACCAGAGTATCATCATAGTCATTTGTACAAAGCAGCTTCTTTTTCATTAGAGGACAGTTTCAAACAATGCAATCATCTAATTACTGTTTATAGAACCGCTCCAGGCTTGTCATACCGGTTAATTAAAAAGTCTGGTAGCTGGAGATGATTCTTTATTTCAATTATTTCGGATTCATTAAACTCCGGATGAATTGAAAATGTAAGTTGTGAAATTCAGTGGACTCGAGCTTTTGAAATCAACATGAATTTTGTATTTCAATTGGGATGTAGCAGCAATCGTAATGGAACATGAATGCATGGTATTGATCAAATACCATTCAAAGTTTCTCCTTTATAGAAAAAAAATCTATTTTAATTGAAAATGGAGAAGGATTTGTATTCACTCTCGACTACAAACATAATAATTATTAACAATATGATAGTCTTCTAGAGTTTTTTCTATTCGAGGATATTGATTTAATAACTGAAGATTGACCTGACAAATTTGATTGAAATCAGATTTGATTGATCAAAGCTTATGATTATGTCCATTCAGCCGTTTGAGGTGAATTCCATGAATTCAAGAATTCAATCATGGTCTCCTGAATTACAGTACAGTACACTAATAAATGAATAACTTGTATGTAGAGATATAGTAGAATAAAGAGGTAGACAGTAGAATGAATAGGTATAGTATAAAAAAACTTAAGAGAATTATGGGAAACAATAACTTATTCCAAGTGATACTTTACATTGAAAATTTAATGTCCCTGATAAAAAGACCCTATATGCTCATATAATATTGTTCATGTTGAACATGATATTTTCCCAATAATTTAATATTATTCACATTAGAAAGGTGAAAATGAAAAATAATTCACCGTTTTGAGTTGACATGAACTTTGAAAAATGCTCTTGACATGAGTAATGGGGGCAGAATTCTTTAGAATAACCACAGATTATTTTGCCAAAACATTTTTCTCCAACATAAGCTTACTTCTTTCCGCCTACTTCTTTCTTGTTTCTTCTCTGATGCGGGCTCTAGACAGATATGAGAGGAAATAAACTTTAACTTTGTTCCATGTATTTCTTACTCCGGAACATTTTTCTAACTATTCTAATAACTAGTGATAACTAATAACTAATGAGTTATTTAAAGAACTTCTCACTGGAATTGTAAACTCTATAATAATTATATTACATAATACTATTCATCTATAATACTTTCTTTCTTCAACAGTGGCGGCTCATGCCCACGAAAAAGGTGAAGTGCTCTACAGTAAAAGATACGAGCACTTCACCTGTTTTGTGGGCATGAGCCGCCAGTGCTCCAAATGGAAATGAACTTATTGAAAGAACTACAAGAGCTTGAGAAAAGAGTATAGTAAGTCAATGAATGTTCAAGCATTCATATGCTTTTCATGGAGAGCATGGTAAAAAATTATAAAAAACTTACTTTTGAGTATTTGAGCTTGTGCCACTGTGGAGTGAGATAGTATCTGATGCCTTCGCCTGCCCCAGGCAATGTTACGCCTCTGAATAAAAGTATCACAAGAACAACATAAGGAGCTAGAGCTGTCACCCACACCGCCTGAAAAAAAAATTATTTAAAAAAATTGTATTGCTCATAAACTACTTCATAATTACAATAAGTGATGAATATAATTAATAGACCATTCAATGTTATATTGCACAATAAAATTAGTGAATCAAATGCATTAAAAAGTCAAGTGATCAAACTATAAGATTCATTGAAAAATTATTGTAAGCGTACATGAGAATGTACAGATTTCGGTTACTAATAATAGGTATTGTCTTTTGGATGGAGGTGAGGATTAAAATAACAAAATAATTGGAAAAGAGTCAGATGGGTAGCTTTTAAAACGGACACGAAACAATGGTCTAATGATGAGTTGGGCATGAAAACTCAATAAGTATGATGGATTAGGCCCAAGTGCAGTGTATAATCATAAGATCATACAATGATAAAATGTAAGAATGATCACAATGCTTCTCAAAGATACTATTGAAAGTCTCAACTGAAGAAAATGGTTGACTGTTGAGTGATACTGGGAGGAAGTTCCTTGAATGAAACACTCTCTACAGAATGGAGATTTATCTGACAAAAATTACTCCGTTTCATGTGGATACAGCTCAGTTATATTACCAATAGCATAATTATTAAATCCCATATATGTGTTGTTTAAAATGTTTCAATAGTATAGGCCTAATACCAAGCAAATAGTAGAAATATTTTTTTATTCTTTATTCATACATCGATACAACTACTTGAATTGGGAGGAAAAAATAGGCATAGCCTGTGCTATTCCTCTCCCAAAAATTTTATCATGAAGTCAATATTCTCCAAAATGAGCTTATGATATAATAGCACTGAGTAAACACATAATTTCAAATCCAGGAAATGATTTTGTAACTGAACTGATTTTACTTGAACTAACATGATATAGGAGTTGAGCCAATATATTTTTTATTCTATAATCTGTATAAATTGAATAAATAATCCAATCTATCTCAGATTGTAAGTAGCATGTAGAGAAATGAACATAATATTTTCGAAGGTACCTTTTTTATTCACCCACTATTGAAAAGGGTAACAATGAAGAGAAAATCAAGCCAGACAAAGAAGAATTGAAGAGGTTTGCTGAAGTAGAAAGTGAACTGATTGTCAGCCCAATATTCTGCTTGCCAATTCGGCTAGTTTGGGATGTGGAAGGCCAATCTTTCAGCCTGAGCGGTTGTTCTTGATGCATCAGCTGGTTCATTATGGGTGCAAACCGAACAGCTATCAACAAATCGCAATGTGTGAAAAGGTGGTGATGAAAAAAGATAGGGAGGGAGAAAGGAATAGGAGTAAAGTTTGGTCCTCTGGGCCACACAGGGTGGAAAGGGAAAAGTAGAAAGAGGAGGAGAGGGAGAAGAGGGGTACATCATGCATATCCAGCATTTCAACACCCTCCTCTCAGATTGTTGGTGGTCCCCTATCATGCTTTATCACCACTCCAACAAATGACTAGTCCTTTCCTACTTTTTCCACCCTTTGCCCCCCACTACCCCCTCACCTGTTTGTTACATTCCAAACCACCATCCATTCCCCAAGCCTCACCAACGACCTTCACTAGGGGAAGGTGGCTGCTAATGAAATGGCCCAGAAACAATGCGCAAACTTCAAAAGATTTCTCTTTCTTTTTTGCATTCTGCCTACAAATTCCCAGCTGACCCCCATTCTCACTCTTTCACTACCTATATTGGAATGCACCAATGAACATTATTTGTGTCTGTGTTCTGTAGGCTTTGGTTTTCATTTTCATCATTAGCTCTTTTTTTCTCTTTGCATTTTGAAGAAAAGGAGGTTCTATTACTTTTGTAATGAGTATTGTCTATTATGAGTTATAAGGTGTATCATAACTATCAGTCAACTTAATTATGCTAAAAATGTGAATGAACTGGTACTGGAACAATGCTTTGAGGTACCATTTATCAATCTTTTTTATTGTAAAAATCAGAGATTCAGTTATTAATAATTTATGGATGAGTTTCAATTTAGTACCTAGCTTACCTTTCCAGTGCTTCTGACGCCCTTCCATAAGGAGAAGTATACTAGGAGGAAAACAGCTAGAACACAAATGGCTAAGGACCACTTGATTGGTCCTATCCTGTCCAGGCCATCCGATTTGTGCTGTTCTAGAACACTTCGTCTGAAAAGAAAGAGAAGGAGCAAAATATGAAATGAAATTAATGTAATGTGTAATTAATGTAATGTAATTTCCATTTGAGAGAAAGTGTTATTACTTGAATAGGCTAGATATCATTTCTACCTTTCAAGTACTTTTGCTTCATCAAATAACAAAATTATTTCAATCAATTAAATTAATTATGATTTCAAGTGAACTAATTTCTCATCTCCAATAATTTATTCACAAATACAGAAAATTTCATTTCATTAGTTTATTAGATTATTTGATTACAATATTTATGTTACCCAAAAAGTACTTGGAATTTTTTTTAACAAACTCCACAGTTTGGAATATTAAAATTCGATTTCAATTCATAATTATTTTGTTAATAGGACATGTTAGCTAAATCCTTGTGGGAATCTTACATTATCAGTCTTATTTTGCTTCAATTCAACCATTATTAATCACTCATTCATTTGTTCACTACTTTTTCGTACGTCTATTCATTTATTAACTGATTGATTAATTTAATATTTATCTATGAATTTTCCCTAAGTTGGGGTACAAAAAAATTGCTTTTACTCAACTTCAAATCAATTACTAACTTCAGCTCAATTCAACTCCTATAAGAGATGGAATCAGAAGACATTATTCACTCGTTCATTAATTCTTCCAATCACAAGTACATCCATCCATTTATTCATTCTTCCATCCCTTATTTGCAATATCATTGACCCTATTATGATACATTCATTCCTCTCAATCATTCAACCATACATTCATATAGATTGATTCACCAATAAGAGAGTACAAGTGAGAGAAATAAAAAAAGTCAATCTCAACTATAACAATGGCTAGGGTAGCCCAAGGTTAGTATAGAACCTTATAGAACCTATATATGAACCTTGAGGGTAGCCAAGGGTCAGCCATTCAATATTCATTAATCCCATTTGATGTGATCAATACATATAAGCTATAATAGTGAAAGTGATAAGAGTAATAACATTTATTAATCCCAACATTCTCATATGATGGGATCAATACATATAATTAACTTAAAATAGTGAAAATAATAAGTGGGAAATCAGTTGCTGGTACGCTACTCACTCGAAAAACTCTTTGGCCGGACTGACAGAGGTGTTGTGTCCAGTTTCAAAGATGGGGGTGCAGTTGAGCGTGTTCCAAGGGTTGTTGCAGCTGGTCCAGGGCAGTTCCGATCGAAATGAGGCGAACAGGTAGTACACTGCCCAGCCGATGATCGTGTTGTAGTACATACCCATGTAGACGTCCATTAGGCAGATGGCGTAGCCCACACCTGTAACCACACACCACACAACTGGAATTCTTTTCCAATAAACTTACGCTCTGCCTGTAACAGGCCGCAGCAGTTATGCTCTGATTTGAACTGCTCTTGGATCGACCTACAGCAGGCCAGAGGCCACCATTAATAAGGCAGACCGGATCACCATTAATAAGGCAAATATAAGGCAGACCAGATCTTAATCCTAGAACAGTTCAAGTCAGAGAGCCCTTCAACGTGGAATTAATAAGGTTTGATATGTATCGATTCTTTGAAAATTTGAAGGATACAATAGTGATCGATTCTTGGAAAATCCGGAAGAATTTTTTGTTCTCATTGAAATAAAATGAAGATTTTGGTGGAGGAAAATTATAAAAAGCAAGTGGTTATGCGGATGAGGAAGAAAATTAATACAGATTAAAGAGAAAGGAAAATGTAATGGTTGGTAAAAGTTTAACAGAAGGAAGAAATGAGTGGATTTTCATCTACTTACAAAAAAAGAAAAGAAATAGTTGCAATTATAATAGTTAGATTATTACAGTGGCAATACTTTTGATCGCATCCTCAGCAATCAAACACCACCAAAGAAACGACGCAATGGGAATCGATTTCTGGGAAAGCTAAAAAAGTGTTTTTGGGAGAATAATGTTGCAGAAAAAACCAACTGCAAACTCAAGGCTCTATGAACTGACTACATATTATTTTTCTAATATCATCGTACGATCCTAATCATATGTTCGACTGTCAAGCTGAATAAATTCAAATTTGACGCTATTAGTTGTCGGATGCTGCGTCTTCCTCCTTTTTATAGTGCCCTAAGTTCTCTTAGAATCGGTGCCGAGATGAATTCATTTCACGACAGTTGAATCTCGAATCTTTTGCAACTCAAACTATTCATCAGGTTTCAGGAGAGATTTTCTCCAAATTTCGAATTCGAATTTTTCAAGGAGAGGTTTACTAAAGTTATGGGTTTCCCTCAAAATGTTAAAGAATTCAAGGAAGGTAAGAAAAATGATTGAATTAGCTCGGAACACTCGGGTTTTGTTTATAACAGACCTTAATCTCAATAATCAAACTCGAATTTTGTATTGATTGGTCCCAACAGACAACCATCACAGTAAAGGGAAAATTAATATCTTCACGATCTATATATTTCGTGCTTACATGCATGCATATAGTCTATGTTGTTGGAAGAGCTTAGAGACGCATATGATGCTCTCAATACTCTGCAGGTTATTGCCTTTTTTCTTTGATATGAAACAACCTTTCTGGACACTGATTTTGTATACCGTTCACATGGGATGAAAATATAGATATCAGAGTACAGATAGTATAGTACCGATAGATTCAGACAGTTTCAAAAGTTTATTCAATTCAACTTCTTATTTAATTTTAATTGAATATCATGATTTTTATCCAATATAATTGAATAGTTATAGTCTGTCCAATCAAAGAAGACATTCTGGCAGGATGGGAAAATGACTCCAGAGTCCAGCTCAGTCAATATTGGTTCAAAAATTGTACATTTAAATTCAAACTGTAGATCAGAGTGTATAACCTACAGTTTGAGACCAAATTTATAATTTTTGAAACGGTTTTCATTTTTCCATCTTGCCAGAATGACTTCTTTGCTTGAACAGACTATTCTTATTTAATTAATTTTATTCGATTTCTTATTCAATATTTTAGCCCCAATTCTAAATGAAATCTATTTGTGTTATAATTTCAGTACTATTGTAATTTAAGTTGATAAAAAATGCCATTACATTCTAAAGTAGAACAATTTAATTCTAAAAAAAAAAACACAAATGGGTAAACCAAGTAAAACAGTTTGGAAAATATGAGATAAAACCTGAAAAAAATTCTTATGGCTCTTACTGGTGGGGAGACCCTTACGGGTAGTTCCACCTCGCCAATGTGCACTTGGCCAGAACCGGTCACCCATCCAAATGCAGTCCACAGTGTTCGTGACTTAACATCTGATAAAACCTGAAGGAAATCATAATAAAAGTTGATCTTAATCAACGAGTATCTCTTAGAGAATCTCCTCGTTCAGATGAGTAGTCATCCTTCACCCTACATCAATCATGAATGAAACCTAGCAATTAGCTATTATATCTCAGGGATTATACAGTAAATATACTATCATCATATCAAATTATCTGATTGTAATAATCCAGAATCTTCACGCCAAGTTCATTGAACTTCTTCATCAACTCACAAACATCATCTCAAATTCATTAATCTAAATTATTATTTAGTTTCAGTTGATACAGTGTCGGATCAGAAAGAGCTGCTTGATTGAATATCTTGATTTGGTGATCCAAACCAGCCAACTGCAAGGCGTTCTCAACTTTTGATTGATGCTGTTGAGAGAGATAGAGTGAGGGAGTAAGTTGGTGAGAAGGAGTGTTATAGTCTGTCCAAGCAAAGAAGACACTCTGGTAAGATGGAAAAACTACTAGAGCTCGGTCAAGATTGGTTCAAAAATTATAAAATTGGTCTCAAATTGTAGGAAACATTCTGACCTACAACTTGAGACCTAGTTTATAATTTTTTAACCCATATTGACCGAGCCGTAGTCATTTTCCCATCTTGCCAGAATGTCTTCTTTGCTAGGATAGACTGCGTAGTTGCAGAAGTAAAGTCGCATTACGAACTTAGCAGTAAATTAGCCGAAGCGAGAATCTATCCAAACTGGGAAGGAATTGAAGTGAGCATTCATGGTGTTAAGGAAGACGATGAGAAGGAGGACGAGGATAAAGATGAGGAGGAGGAGGTGGAAGAGGATGAGGAGGAGGAGGAGGAGGAGGAGGAGGAGGAGGAGGAGGAGGAGGAGGAGGAAGAGTGAAAAGGATCTTGTTGCAGAGGGTTATCAGGAGTGGGTCTCTTGTCGCCTCTCTTATGAATAGGGAGCCAATTATGTCTCCGTCTTGGTCTTTGCGCGTATTGTATCAGGCTATGATATAATTTCAGACATCTCTCACAACACTTATCTCTTCCACGACGTTCCGTTTCGACAAATAAATTTTCCGACTTCTGTTATCAAATTTCTATTTTTCTGTATTTTTCATGCTGTAAAGACTGCACGGCTAGCCTCTTTATGTGCTATGAAGGGTAGAACTGTATATTCATTTTTAACATTTGAATAATATTTTCAATTCTTCTATTGAATTCTGACCAGAAATTCACAGTTTTACAAGTTGAGTGATAAATCATTTGAATAATGTTTTTAATTTTTCTGTTCAATTCGAACCAAAACTTCATAGTTTTTCAAGTTGAGTGATGAAGTAATTGTTTCAATTCCAAACGTCGGCAATAATGCTTATTAGCATTATTATTAGCGATGAGATTACTATCTTGTTTAATTTTTAATGAGATTATTCGAGTCACGTTTTAGTTATAAGTCCAAGAACGGTGTAATCAGAGCCGATTCAAGGGTGATTAGGCTATGGATCGAGAAAAATAACGAGTATTTAACGAATTCTTCAACAACTCCTCATTAGTATTCTGCTCTTTATTTCATTAATATTCAGTTTTCCTGCACACAAAAATTATTTTACGAATATAGAAGATTAGAAATTTATAACCATCTCAAAATAACTTGATGCAAACCAAGAAGAAAAAAGAAATCTACAAAAAATTAATCAAAATCCACATTGTATGAAGTTGTGTTGAAGTGGTTTAATTCAATCAGAATCAAATTAGCCACCAATAAGTCGATGTCAATAAGATTTATGAATTATCATACTTTCATTAGTTCATTATAAAAAGTATTGAATAGCGATATATTATTTTTGCCCATGTTCAACATTTTTTCCGAATAAAAATTGAATTCGTTTTCACATGCGGTGAGCAATTAGAAATCAAACTCTCTGGAAGTGAGTTGAGATGAACAGAACAAGGTGAATTAGAATTATCGATAGTAATAAACCTGGAATATCTAGTAGGTCAATTTCTCAATTTCTTCAGCTCCTTTTGAAATGAATAAGAAACATGGATTCAATTACTCTCAGCAGAGTCAATATTCCAAGTTGAGAGTTCCTTGTCAGTCATTACGAACCTCAAAAGTCATTAGCTTATTACAATATCACTTGGAACCGCCTCTCACCCCAGACCAGAATTTCCAAAAGTAAATAAGTCCCGTCGATTCGACAACCTTGAACAAATATTGCTGAAAACTTAAGCGCTGCATCAACGCAACGTAATAATTGAAAATGAAAGTTTTTGTCGTCGTAAATGAGATGGAGAACCGAGTTCAGTCAAAGCGTGACAATCTGATGATATTCATCTTATCGCTGGAAAGATATTTCCGTTTGTGAAATGATAAAAACGAGACCTGAAGTAAAGTTTTAGGAAGGAATAGGTCTCTTCATTTCTTTGGTTGAAGTGTTGGGGGGAGGAGGAGGGAGAAAATGCTACCTTGCACGTGATTGGCGGATGGGAGCCAAGATCGAGAGATAAGATTCCTGTCCTATTGGCTTCTTCACTTTGTGCAGTACGTTCTTTCTTGATTTGGCCAATCTGTTTTCTGCTTTTCTATGCTCTCGTCATCAGATTTTCTGCAGATTCTTTCTTTCTTGCTTCACACATCCAGTGATTGTCACTCGTATCTGACACTGTTCTGATCTTGTTCTACAAATTTTGTTGTTACTTTTCATTTCTTGAATGCTGTTGGTAGTTTACAAAACTATTAATATATCATTCAATACAACCCAAAGTTGTTTGATAGTATTCCTTCAAATGTTTGGGATGAGAGGGCTTCTCTCACTGTAAACCTAGAATAATGGTTCATTCCTTATTAGTAAGATTCTCAATGATCATCCAAGTTTACTCAAAACTAATAATATTGATAACTAAACACAAAAAATACAATTTCTCTCTCTATCAACAGGTTTCAGCTAGAACTTGAAAAATAATCCTTCTAGAACTTGATGTGAAGTAAGTAATTGAACGATCATTCTAAGCATTGCTGGAATTCTCTGTATTTGAAATGAGTGCCACAATGTTGACAAAAATATCCTAGTTTTTGTGAATATGAAAATTTTTCCGTTGTCTGCTTGTAGATTTTTCGGAGATTGTATCCGTCCAAACTTGAGTAAACGCGATTTTTTAAATTTATAATCATGAATACTTGTTAGAAGTATTATTGACTAGTAATACCATTTCAATAATTAAATAATAAATAAATTGAATAAAAGTTAACAATAAACGATGATGTAGCTGTTATCACTATTATAGATGGCAATGAGTAATCACTTGTTTCTCAAAAGATTTTTCCATTGACTTATAGATTATTCTATTAGAATAGGTGCTACATTGAAGAAAAATTGATAGACTCCATTAATAATATAACATTATACAGAAATTAGTAATATGGCAATATTCGTAATAAAACTCCGGGAACGAATTTACTCTATACTCTATATTTATGAGATAGATAGATATATTTATAAGTCACACTCAATTGAATCTCTTCCATTCATTCATTTCATTTTTTGACAATAGAAGTTGTTTTCTGTCTTGCAGTGAAATAGTCCAGTCAATATCCTGCATCAAGACAGAATGAACACAAAGCAATTTCGGACACTTTATTGCTTCCAAAATGAGGTGATGAAGCTGACTTTCAGTAAGTGTCTTCTCCAATAACTCCACAACTTTTTGTCAGTTACTGTGTCACTTTTTCAAAAAGAGGGATTTTCGAACCAATTGAACAAAATGATGGTAACATTGCTAACTCTACCACACTCATAATTGGATTATTGCTTTTACGGGAAGTGAAAGTCTACGGAAGTGAAGTAAAGTTTTACGGAAAGTCTTCCAATAATACGAAAAACTGACTGATTTATTACTGTGATTATTATTGTGAAGTGAGTTCTTTCAACAAATATGGATACAAGCCTCATTTCCGAGAATCATGGAAGCTATCTCTATTTCTATTGACGTTTCATGGAATAACTTATTATAATTTTTCGGGAATTGTACAATTGTTATTAGTTGTATTTTTTCGAGAATCATAACATTTTCTTAAAAATATTGCTTTCTCACAATTTAATGATATTTTTATCATGAAAAATATAGTGGACACAACAAAAGTTGAGCCCTTTCAACTTATTGAAACAGAACCAACTCATTTATAATAATCTTGTTCAATGTTCAAGTCTACTACTTTATTCAATGGAAAGACAAGACGTCGTCAAACCACTGATTTATTAAAAAATCGAGGCACCGGTTTCTGGTAAACAGAGATTGATAATGGTGTAACAAACGAAACCGGTATCTCGATTTTTTAATAAATCAGTGGTTTGACAACGTCTTGTTTTCCCATTTAATATGGATAACTACCACAATATCATCTTCACAACTAATCAAAAAGTAAAAAAAGTCTACTACTGTATAATGTAGGCTTGAAGAACAAAGTGAGAGCTCAAGAAACTTTTCTATACAAGAGTTCAGATTGAAGAAGAAATCTTGTTACGATATGAAATATATTTTAAAACTAATCAATTACATAAAATTGAATAATTGATTCCCAACACTGAAAATAATATTATTAAATATTGAAGTTAACATACTTTTGTGCAGCTTCATTCAACGAATATTCTACTGCTATTCATTTATTTAGCTATGTTACCAAAATTTCCATGGCGAAATTTTTCAGTACAATTCATTTACCTTTTCAAGTTTTTTAATTGATCATTATCAATGTAAACAAATGTATTCTAGAACAAATGTATTCTAATATCCGTGATCATTATGATTGAAAACTTTATCGTTTGATCAGAAACATGCATCTTATTTTCACATATTTCATCAAAAGTCGTATCGATCATTTTCTCATGGATATATCAATAGGAGTTTTGGATATTCTAACACTGAGTGTTTCATGTAGATAATTATTTATCCACATTGAAAATGGGCTTAGATCCCGAAACATGTATGTGTGTTTTATAATTTTTAAAGTTTTCAAAAAAGGGTGTTTGATTTTTATTTATTTTTCAATCTATTCTATTACTATGCTTCTCATCACCACCATATTAATGAGCAGCCTCTACTCCCACACACATAATTTGAGTATGTTGGAAAAAGAGTTCAAAAGGAAGTCGAAGTGAGCATGAAAGATTGCCGGTTTCATCTGCACCTTGTATAGTCTGTCCAAGCAAAGAAGACCCTCTGGCAAGATGGGAAAATGACTTCAACTCAGTCAATATAGGTTCAAAAATTATCAATCTAGTCTCGAATTGCAGATCAGAATGTTTTCTACAATTTTAAATAAATTTCATAATTTTTGAACCAAAATTGACCGAGCTTGAGTCATTTTCCCATCTTCCCAGAGAGTCTTCTTTGCTTGGCCTTGTAGCAGGCTCATCCGCAGGGCAAACAGCCGCCATCTCGAGTCAAGCCGTCAAGTGCCTCAATATCCTTGCTCGGTCCTCCATCTCGAATGCCCGCCCTGACTCGAATCTGAATCGGGGAAAGGAAATGAAACGCACTCTGATCAATAATCAACTGCTGCCTCCAATGTTATACTCGCCGTTACACCGTTGCATCTGCCGTAAAACAGTTACAAGTTACCGGCTCATTTCACACAGAAAATAATCGAATGTCGCTAAACTTCTATAGTACTCTTTGGTACTTCATGGCATTTCTTATGTTGTTCCACAGAAGTACTTCTGGCAACATTGA
The DNA here is from genome assembly GCA_017141385.1 of Sogatella furcifera. Classification (NCBI taxonomy): domain Eukaryota; kingdom Metazoa; phylum Arthropoda; class Insecta; order Hemiptera; family Delphacidae; genus Sogatella; species Sogatella furcifera. The sequence continues at coordinate 21,386,074 of CM029555.1, forward strand.
AAATGTAAATCATAATGCTCTTCGGTCAGACTATTCCTACAGACTTTCCTATAATTTAGGTCGTTAAATTGTTATAATCAAATATTCTGTTCTACAATTTAAAACAACGGTTCGAATTTTGAGACCAAGGTTTCCATGTATTGAAAAATTATTTTCACATTTTGCAGAGTGTTCATGATGTACAAACCGGTTTCTATATAACTCACTCTATAGCCACAGAGTACTTCAATAGAAACATTGAAAAATGTAAATCATTATGCTCTTCTTACTTCTCCTTTTACAGACTTTATAGGATATAGAGCGCATGAAATGTTGTAATGAAATATGCCTTCACCCCTAGCTTATCCAGCAAAAACGGTGTTTGAATTTTGAGATGTGATTAGCTCAATAGGCTTCGATATATATTCTGAAATTATTTCCTGGTGCATTCGTGAGAGTGGTGTAATTTTAAAATATTTATCAAATTATTTTTGAATGATTGAGTACCTGTACGATACAAAACAATGTGGAATGGTTTGATTTGCTGGGTTTCATGTCAAGTAGAATGTTAGAATGTTATAGGCCTATGAGTTCTAGCTATATCAGTTTATTCTAAAATAGAATGAGTTGTAATGACTTCTTCATTTTTCCAACGTGGCAAAGTGAAGACTCATGCCCACTTGATTCCTTATTGTATGAATATTTGTGAGCCTTCCATAACCGTAGTACAGTATCGAGAACTTAGTATACTCCAAGAATATTGTGTAAGATATCTCTATTCTTTATCCTTTTTTTTACAATTGCGACTTGGTTTCCAAGTATTTTAAAGGATGAATGAGTGATGATGAATGATGATGATGATGAAGGTGTAAGATGTAGGTTATATGTCTATCTACAATGTCCACTTTCATCTCAGGGTGAGAATAGGCTATGTCAAAAAGGTGAATCTTAGGCTTGATTTTTATAATATACTATGATATAGAAATCAAAATATGATATGAATGTGGAACTATGTAGGCTATACATACAGGTAGCACCCGCAGCCTATTAAGCCTCACTTTATTTGACGTGTTCTTACCCTTAGATGTTTCAATGATTGGTTTTTGTTTTTTGACACCTTTTCTTACTCTTTAAGCCTACCTTCTTCAATCTGCTTCGAATAAAGTAATGGAATGATTTGATTTCAAACTATTCGACAAAATGAACTCAAATTTACAATTCGAAGAAACACATTTCTTTCACATGAGAAAAAGAAAACAGTTTATTAGTCTTTCGAAATCTCGAATTCACCCTACAAGAAAGGCAACAAACATATCGAGTTAACTTATAAGAAATCCATAGCTGCAAAAATTCCCTATATTGGAGTACACCGTGAATAAGGCTTTTATTCAAATCAGCTGGTGCAAGTGAATCGGAAATCAGGAAGAATGTGAGCCTGATGATGTAAAAGTGGATTTTCAGGGGTTGAAGGGTGGTGATTTGGATAGGGTCAATGAAAATTGTATTTTACACCTGTTTGAGGGGAAATGAAGAAGCGGAGTATTGATATGAAGGGAGCCAGAATATGATTGATCACTGATATACAATGATAGTACAGGAACGAGGAAGACTGATTGGAGTCGAGCTGAAAAATTATTATGATTTACTTGGAGCACAAATTTTGATGGAGAAATATACGATGAAAATAAGAAAGTAGCAGTGGCAGTCCAAATCACTATTGAATGTGATTTTAATTTGAGAAGGTTGACCAGATCGGGAATCAATCGGTTCTTTATATCAGCTTCTTTATTATCATCTTGGACTCTATTTGTACTAACAGTGTTGTGTAACATAAGGCGCCATCTTTGATTTGTACAAGAGAATAGATGGAAAGCAATAGATAGAAGGAAAAAGCAATAAAAGAGGCTAGAATTGAGACAAAAGAAACTAAGAGTATCTTAATAGAAAATAACTTTTTGGAATGGATAATATTATCATAGAAATAAACTATTCTCATGATTGTTGATCATTATTACTGTAATACTAATTATTACTACTGATTATAATGCTTATAATCACGTCGAAGTTTTCATGTATTTATGACCTGAACAAACGTATTTCTTTGAATCGACATCAATGAAATCATCAGAAAAATGAATCCACTTCTAGAAAACCTGATTTTCAGTTCAGCCAATCACAGCTCACTCCCAATTCTTAGCCCCTCCCACAAGTGGGAGTGGAAGTAAGCGTTCTAAGTCTCAGTAGGCAGCCAATCACGTTGAGGCAGCCAGCTACGTCCATTTTGTTACGTTACGATGGGTATTTCACCCATCTATTCGTCACTTTTTTCAATTTGGTATTTGAAGACTTTGTCAATTCTATGTTTTGTGTTTTCATTTCAAATCATTTGAAACGGTTCTACGATATTAATGTGATTTTGAGCTATTTCAATGGAGTCAATTAATTCCATTTTTATTGTATTTTCAACTTAAAATAGCATGTATTGACAGTTGATATTTCAGCTCCAATGTTCCAATATCATGCCGTAGAGTGGACTACGTGTAAAACTGTAAATTTAGACTATTCAAATTCAATTTCTGAAACTCGGATCAAGTATAAAGTAAACTTGGATCAAGATAAAGCATCAAAGTAAGATGCCTCACCGAACTCGAACTCAAATGAGACTGAAATTCGTTATGATAGCTATTACTCCTATTCATTTTATTTTATGGAATTGAGAATAATAATAAACTGAAAAATTCTCATGATAAAGTTGAAAGGTAATTCAAGAATAAATCATAAGAAACCTCCAATCTTTTAATCATACTTTTAATGATAACGAATGGAAAATTTTTGTCAAGTGCAGTAATTTTAAGAATAAATTAGACAATTACGTCTATTATTATCATCATCCGAAATCAATAAAAATATTTGTAATTCACACTTCTGAGTTGAGAATAATCGATTCGCGAAGCATCCTCTCTAGCTCCATATTTTTATCGACATTTAGGACTAAAAAACAAGCAAACCTAAAACCTAAACATGTTCTATTTCCTCAAATTATTTCGTAGCCTACCGGGAGCCAAGCAAAGAATATGCTACCAAAAATGAGCTGCTTGTCAGCTTTCCATCATTTCCGTGTAGTCATTAAATGATACAGATTAACCGCGAATCTAATTCCCGCCGGAAATCATGCTGATATTTCGTCGAGTTTTTAGAGGTGGATGGAGAGCACGAAGATTGGCGAGAGGGTGATATAGTCTGTCCAAGCAAAGAAGACATTCTGGAAATATGGGGAAATTACTCCAGCTAGGTCAATATTGATAAAATTATAAATTTGGTCTAAAATTGTAGATTGAAATGTTTTCTACAATTTGAGACTGAATTTATTATTTTTGAACCAATATTGATCGAGCTGGAGTCATTCTCCCATCTTGCCAAAATGTCTTCATTGCTTGGACAGACTATAGGAAAATTGGTGCGAGAGGCTGATAGTCGATATTTGCTAAATGAAATAGACTCGTCAATGTGTGTGGATTTTTTTGGAACGCCATTTTAATCCTAGGGTTCTGCTGGGTCGATCAATCGAATCAATTAAGCAGTGTTAACAAACAATTGAGACTGATCCCCAGTACAAAATCGAAAGACCCTTCACTAGGGTCATCGTACATCATGGAAAATGGTCCATTGAAAAACTTCACCGCTCTCTTCTCATTCTCACCCTCTCTTACACTCTTACTCCATCAATTGCTCTCTCACACTTTCTCTATCTCCCGCTATCACTCTCACTCCCTCTCTCTTCATCCAGCTCTCTCTCTTACTCCCTCTCAATTTCAATCTACTCTCTGTCCATTCTATCATTCTATTCTCTCAACCTTCAACATCTTCTCCCTCTTCATCGACGTTTCTCTTCTCCTTTCACACTATTCTCCTCTGTCTTCTCTTTTACATTTACTTTCTCTTTCTCTTTCTCTTCATACATCCCTTTAATCTACACTCGAACACGCAATACACTTACCCTAAACTCTCTGCTCAATTACTCCCTAATTCAAATGTTTCCAACTTCATCACGGACACTATTTCTTATGCAGGTTTTCATAGTTTTTCTTTCATTCAAATGACTAGAAAGTGATTCATTTTATATCTATTCCTCGATTCCTTTTTTCTCTTATCAATCTGCTTTTGCAATACGCTAATTGGGATGGTGCAGGGTGCACTTTGTTAAGTGATTTGAAGTGATGAAAAAATTGCATAACAAGGAATAAATTCAATACTTTACATGTATTATGGTATAATTTTTTCTATACTCCTGTACTTTTTTCCAATACTCTACTAAGCTGCACTGCACAATAAAATTTCTCGAGAATGCAATCATTGAAGGTTTTTATCCGTTTTTAAATTGCTGTTTCTGAAACTGATTTCAAGCACATTTTTCCAATTCATAAATTTACCATTTTCCATTTATAACTTGTACAATCTGTACTCAGTTTTAGTTCTCTGAAAACAAATATCATAACTTCATACTTTTTTATTCCTTCCACTTTCTTGTGGAACGAATTTTTCCTTTTCCTCCTCATTCTCTTTCAAGAAACAATCTAACTTCTTCGGAAATCTTACAAAAGCAGCTTATTTCTAAATCACCCGTCCATAGAAATAAAATCTACAGAAGCAAAAACTTCCAATCTCAAAATAGAGTAAGTATACAATGAACTATTCCTAGCTTATTTCCAAATCACCAATTTATAGAAATCTACATAAGCAAAAACTTCCAATCTCAAATAGAGTTTAAGATGAAAACCTTTCCCAATAACAAAGTCCTTATTCAGACCAATGGTAACGGGAAGGTTGTAACCTAAACCCATGTCCTCTGACATTTTGACTCATTCACACACCACTTCTAATAATTCTGACTCACGCATGTTAACAGCACTCACACACGCGCACTCCCTCTCCTGGTTCTCACATTGGTTCTCAATGAGAAATCAATCGATATGTGATATTGTCATATGAATAAAGCCCACTGAAAACAATGCAATAGCTGGCTGTGGTGTATTTTGGAGATATCAATTAACATAGGGTTCAATCTCCAATAATATTCTACTAGCTGTGATCCCTACGAAGATTCACTCAATAATATCCCACAATATGTAGAATATATTCAGTTTAATAATTATAGTTTATGTGATGGATATTCATGAAGCGGTAGTTTCTATCCAGAATCTAGCATCCAAAATAACTAGAGATCGTATTATTTGAACTGATTAGAGATCTTGATTTGAACTATTGGTATATTTATTTTTTTATTTTGAAAATTTACCATTAGTGAAAAATGTTCATATTATTTACAAACAGCTTTGATTATTCGTGAAAGATAATCCTATCACATTACTTGATTTATTCTGAGCTACTACTCAACCATGCCTACTTTCATTGATATGCATAAAAGATTATAATCTTCTGAGTAATTTGCATAACTCAGTCTGAATTTCCTCTATTCTTGTTCAAATTCGAATTAAGTACAGAAATAATAAGCATTGAAGCGGTAGAAAATTGTATCATTTGAACTGATTAGAGATCATGATTTGAAGTTTAAGTATTATTATTCATCTCTATTTTTTGGAAATTTACCAGTAGAGAAAAATGTTGATATTATCTACAAACAGTTTTTATAATTCATGAAAGATAATCCTATCATACTTAATCATGCCTACTATCATTGACAGGCATAAAGGATTATAATCTTCTGTCTAATTTGCATAATTCTGTTTTAATTTCCTCTATTTGTGATTGAGTTTGATCTGAGTAGAAGTACAGTACGTATTAACTGATTAGTCAATAAGTATTACGAGTTGGGATCAAGAAAAAATACTGTAGTTCATTGCGAAAAATACACATATTCCTCTAACGTAGTAGGTTCATAGGGAGCGAACTTCAAGTTAATATTTATTTATTAACTTATGAAGTTATTATAAAATTGTCTCCAAGTGATGAGGATTTCAACATTATTTTTCTAGGCATTTCTGTACACTAGATAAATATGGTTGGCTCATAATTATTTCAGTTCTAAGTGTAATAAATAGATTGAAAGCTATATACATACATTCCTAATCCTTCGATAAAAAATACTCTTGACAATAACAATCGTCTAAATTAACTGATCGTCTTGGAATTATTCCGTATTTTGAGTAAACCTAAATTAAACGAATCAAGCTAAAGCCACATTTACACCGGAATGTTAATAACATTTGTTAATAACTTTTATATAATAAGTTATATAATATATAAGTCTATATAATAATTGAAAAATAAATAAAAATCAAACACCCTTTTTTTGAAAACTTTAAAAATTATAAAACACACATACATGTTTCGGGATCCAAGCCCATTTTCAATGTCATTGAAAATGGGCTTAGATCCCGAAACATGTATGTGTGTTTTATCATTTTTAAAGTTTTCAAAAAAAGGGTGTTTGATTTTTATTTATTTTTCAATTATTTTAAACAGCCCTGTTTTAAAGTTCTTTAGTCTATATAATAATACGTCATTCACAAAAGTTATAAACATTCCGGTATAAACGTGGCATTAAAAACTGATAAGTTAGCCAAATTTGACCAGAAGACGCTGACTATTGGGATATTTGACAGCTTGATATTCTATAGAACCGTGAAGAACATGTGGTGGAATAAGAAACTCAGTGTGCTCCGCCAATGCTCTGTCGGCTCAGGCAATTTTCCTCTTATTGGATTTCCCACTATCGAATACAGTATACCCTCAGGCTCGCCTTCCTATTCAGTGTGATCACTTCCCAAGAACTATACGTGCTCAGGGGACATTATTATTAATAAGTAATGCATGCAAATAGATAGGCTTATCACTATTACTTAGCACTATTATTCTATTATTATCACTACTTTTTTCTAGGGCTGCGGGCTACTATCAATGAAATGTTATTAAATAAAAATTTGAATCATAGTGCCTTTTTAGTATTGTTTGAATACAACATAGGCTTATCACATACAAGTGATATCATTAGGCTATAGTATTTCAAGTACTAGACTTATCAACAGATTTCAATGAAAGATCAAGGAGATGGATTTAAGATAGGAATTTGGATTAATTATAGTTAAGTTAATGCTTTATTTACCTTGATTATGTATTATGGAAAAAGTAATTTTATGGTAATTGATATTAAAGTGGAGCTAGGGAGAATCACCCTAGAAAGTAGCATCATTTGGTGAGTTGAAGAAGTACTGAGAAAGATATTAATTTGACAAAAATTTACACAATACACCTCAGCCAGATGGTATGAATCCTTATTGGGTAATTAATAAACTTTAGAAGGAAATAGGCCTACAACTAAATTGGTTTGCATCTTCAAACCTTCATTTTTTTAAGCGAACCAATTTTTTAAATGCTTGAGATATCAAGATTAGATCTCATACACCAAAGAATACTCATAGTTTGCTCTACAAAAGTTTCTACTCAGATTGCTAGATAAGATAAATTCAGTTAGCCCAATATAATTCTACGATCTGAAAATATTTCTTCCAAGGAATCGATTTGATTGAACAGTACTCTCTCTCATCCTTATCTACAATATTTAAATCCAGAACACACAAATGTGATAAGAGCATTTTTATCAATGTATTTGTTGTCTCTTAATTATACTTATTTTCTCTTAGGGCTACTGTATTTATTAAAACTTATTTGAAATAATTCAAAACAAAGTACCCTTTTTAAAAATTTTCGGCGTACTAGAGCCATTTTCAAGAGCAAATAACAGTAAAAGAGTACTTTGATTTGAATCATTTCAAAGTTGTTGTCTCTTCTACATGCAGTTGATTGAAAACGATCAAATAATTAAGTCAGACATTGAATGAACTACATGCTATAGACTGAAAATGAATAAATTCCTGACTTACCTTTGAGAGCTGGACATATCCTCTTCCAAATTGTGAGACATCCGCACCGGTGGAATTGTCCCAGAGCCAGTTCCATGTAGAAAAGGGGAAGACCTCCGAAGATCAGCATGATACAGTAGGGGATAAGGAAGGCTCCTGCAATAGAACAATGATTCTATTACAGAGTAAAGTCAATTTTGTATAGTAATATATTTTATCGAATCTCAAAGTAGATTGATACTTATGATTGTTCTATTGTTCAATCAATCAGGGAATATATCCGCTTTTCCATAATATTGAGAATGAATATCGTGTTTTTCCTATAATATTTCACAATAATTTTTCCTACAGTGTTGATTTAATTATAAAAGTTCTCTTAATATACTGCATATGTGTAATAATGCTGTATATTATTTGATACTATAATGCTACATGCAATCCTATTATGCTATAATGCGAGGCTGGATAAAGATCTGCATAAAGATCGGATTCTCATATTTATGAGATTTCCTTCAATATTACGACGATCAAAAAATTCGTTTTTTCCTGAATTCTCTCCAAGTTTTGAATGATGTATAAGCATTGAAACTTCAAAAAAATAGCATTATCACATAGGTATTGTTGAACATATCTGAGATACTTTTCTGTCAACAATACTTGGAAGTGATAGACATTTTTGTTTTTCTGAAAATTATTCTATTCCAATTATTAGTCATAGGATATGAAGCGGGTTTCCTAATCACCGCCTTTAACCCCCCTCCCTTCCCCCTACAACCTGAACCCCTCTCTTTGTGAAAAACCCAGTACTTGTCTTGTTCAAAAGATTTGGAATTTCACAGGTGACTTCTTTTAAATTGGAAGTTACTTCAAATTGAAAATTGCCTATCACCAAAACAGTGAAGGCTCATGAGAAAGATAGGATATGGCTTTCCTTGAATATCTCTAAGACGTTGTAATAGCGTCTATCGATTCAGGATCCAAACATTCTTCTTCTGCTTTTAGCGGTTTGATTTCCTCCTGTCAGAGGAATAGTCAGTGAAGAGGAATGACTCGAAAACGTAGACATCAGATTAAGATGAAATAGTATTTCTTTCTGAACTCACTACACACATGGATGGATCATATATGATATATGGATTTGAAGGTAATTGTTGCATACTTTTTATAAATATTATTATAAATTTAAGGAATAGAAGTTTATTGTCACATGTAATTAGAAAAGATTGTACAAGAAGAAGAAGAAGAAGAAGAAGAAGAAGAAGAAGAAGAAGAAGAAGAAAGAGAAAGGGAAAGAGAATAGGAAGAAGAGAAAATAAGAGGAAAGTTTTGCTTGTAGTGAAACTGATCGATAACTATTCGATTCAAGATAGAAATAATAATTTATTTGTTTGTTTGTTTATTTATAATTATTAATCTAATAACAAAAACACCAAAAACACATTTACAAGAAAGAACTGGGCGTAGCCCTTGATATTTCCAACACAATTTTCATTTAGATATAGTCCAAAATTTCAGGTTATAAGCTCAAATTATTGTTTCAGCCAAAGGTTTCTCACTCAAAGAAATAATCCGAAAGTGATAATAATTATCTATTTATACATTATAAATGGTAAAGATCATTACGTTTCATAAAATTATTCATATCCATATAGAAAATTCTCATAGTCATATATAAACAGTGGACATCCTCATGAAAAAACTGATTGAGACTTGTTATCATAGGAGTTCGAAGACAGTTGATCCGGTCTATTTTTCTTTCAGCCTCTCACAGAGCTTGAGTTTCATTCGGCGAGGATAAGCTCGCATACATAACTGTCAACTTTCCAGACAGTCGACTATTTTACTACTAACACACTGACTTTTCTCATGGCCGTCATTTCTCAAGATAAACAAAATCTTTATTTGATTGTGGAGTAGAGCTTTATTTTTATAAAAAAAAGTTTTTCAAGCATTGATTCTGGACGTTAAATTGTGATGTGTTGACTATGAAATAATTTTATTAATTCGTTTACTTAGTTTGTGTAACAGTTTCTTATTTTTATTGTTTTATTTTGAAATGTGTGTCTCTATACTTGTGAACCAAGTGTTTAAGAAATTGAATTGTTTTAGTTACATACACGAGTTTATTCTTTTTTCGCTGCTCGAATTAAGTTTTTCAGTATCATCTTAAAAACGACTGGTTCACTATTTCTTGAAGAAATTTTGTAAGCTCCAATCCTATAGTAAAACGCATTAAAATAAACCAATGGAAACTAGAACTAATTTCAGTTATGTGTGAAAAAAATGTCGTCAAGTTGATGTCCATCATTTCGAATGCAGGACTCACCTCTTTTCCAGGGACCTCTTTTCTCAAAATCCTTCATCACACGGACTTATACTTCTGCAGCGATTTCTAACTAAATTTCGGACTAAATTGGCAGCAATTTCTTGAATCATTGTATTCTTCAATAGTCCAAATTTTTGGTGGCTTGAAGAATGCAATCATTTATGAAATTGAGTCCTGCATTCGAAATGATTTACATCATCTTGTCATTAATTCAATTTTATTCATTTATTAATGCTATGCATTGAAATAAGTAGCACATCAGCACAAGTAACATACATTTAAAAAACAAAAGGGCACACATAATTCATATTTTTCACACACCTAACTGAAATTGCAGGTAATGAGATTTTTGAACATGAATTGCATATAATGAATGAGCTTTGATTTCGTGTAAAAATATATGCATTAATTTGAAAATTGACCCAGCATTATTTCATTGAAACCGATCATCTCCCGTGTGTCACTCTGTATATCTATCGATATTTATCAATTCAAATTCATAATGTTTATTATTTAGTGATAGCATACCTCCACCATTCTGGTAGCAGATGTAGGGGAAGCGCCATACGTTGCCGAGGTCGACGGCAAATCCGATGACGGCTAGCAGAAACTCAACCTTCTTGGCCCAGGTCTCTCGAGGAGGGTCGCCCTTGGCGGGGCTCATGGCCAGCGCCGGCTCCAGCTCGGCCTCCGCTTCTGACCTGCCACCCCCCACCATGCCCCCCAACTCCTCCTCATCCTCACCATCTGACATCACCTAGCCGCTGCAACAAACAACAAATTCAAATAAATTTATTTCCCAAATAATGATACAAAAAAAGTTTGAAAATACATGCATAAAATATAGTATAAAAAGCATTTTAAACGTTTTTTCACATAATTTTAGTGGTAGATCGTTTATATTGTTTTTAATATCATTTCACTGGATGGGAAAATTAGATTCAGGAAACTCACTTTTTCTCTAGTTGCGCCAAAAAGTATCAAAAGGATGCATAATAGACAAAACATCGCACATGTGAAAAATCAGTGTTTAGTCGCGGTTTTGTGGGTTTTGACAGTGAATATAAAGTATCTCTCCATATTCTTTGGTTTTGATCACGATTTCCGAGATTTTGGTAACTTTTACAGGCTTATGGCCATTTTACATATTTTTCAGAATTTGATCGTCTACAATTTACATGATCAAAAATACAAATTTATAATTTCATATCCATTTTCAGCCATTAATTGTAGAAAGTTAATTTTGCTTTTTCCGATTATCTCAATAACCTTTCAAGTTACAAACTTCTTACTGGTTTCAATGGATTTTTCAGATAATTTTACATGTTAATTGATTATTTTTGTATCAGCATGAAGTCTCAAAAATGCCAATATAGTTTAGTTTAATGTCATTGCTATCTCGGAAATACAGCGTGTGCTCATTTATTTTATTATTATTAGAGTGTGTTTCCAATGGAACTTTTTTCTCTACTTGGTTAAGAAATTAGCATGAGAAGTATTGCAAATTCCTCCTGAAATACCAAGAATATATACCAAATGTATAAATAATAATAATATATACCAAAATATAACGTACAGTTTACAAAAGTAGCCAACCACTGAAAAGCTAATCAAATTGAAACATATTAAGAGACCAGTGACCAGTAAACTTGAATCGAGGATATGATATCCACAACATAAATATAGTCCAAAGATTGAGAAGAATTCGATGGCCACGTAATTGTAATGAACGACATAAGACTGCAAGGAAATGGAGAATTATTGCATTGTCTTTGAGAGTTGTTGAAAGATAGTCTCAGTTCTTTGAGATGGATTTTATCATGAGGAAAACCAAGTCATTCTTACTATTATGGAAGATTGATTTCCAGCAGGTATGATGTATGTAGAGAGAAGAAAAAAAATCTGAATAAATAAAAATGAAAAACCAATTAGCCTTTTCAAAATATTATTCATTCTTATCAATTACGGTATGTAACCTGAAACCGGAGCTTCGACATTCTAATGAAAAAGTCATGAACCTAGTAAAAAACTGGAGGATTATTGTTTGATTATATCAACCACCTGTTTGTTCCTGCTCTTCAATTTTACCACTTTCAAAATCTTGAAAATCTGTCAAAACCGCATTTCCCCGCCTAAAAATTTCACCTTGTCGATAAGATTAAGCCCCCGGCTTAGCGGCTTAGTTTCACGTGCTTTACAAGTAGTGTTGTTAGCTTTTGAACTTGACTGTAGCAGTAGCAGCACTCAAACAGAGCGATACCCAAGAGGTGATTAATAAGGGTTGCACAATCGATTACTTAATTAATCATACCTGCCTTCAAGGGCTGAGGTGTCGATCTTCATAAGGTGAACTATTCTTGCTCCATGTAAACCTTGTATATACTTTATTCAGCACAGTATTGGCTGGAAGCCTGTTAACGACTAACAAGTCGCTCTGGGTGAAGGCTCATTTCACTCAGAATGTTTTTCACCGCGCCTTATCCATGTACGTGATATAAAGTAGCATAGGAATGAGTGGAGGCTTTCACATAGCTGAAGTACTTGCTTGGTTTATTAGCTATCAAGTGTATCGTATTGTCACTCCTTCAACTTAGATGTCAGTCATGTCTACAAGTTCTACCAAGTTCAAGGAAAGTGTGCAAGTTGTTGATAACTTTGAAAAACGTTTATTGTTCCTCATTTATGTCAATTACCGTCAATAAAGTTTAATAGAATCTCTATCAGTTCAACATTGTTTGTCATGAGATAGGTCACATAATTATTAAAGGATTGTAGGCCTATTGTAAAGTGCTAATCCATTCATAACTGCTTTCCACAATATTCAAGCGCTGAGATATTAGTTTAAGCGTTATTTTCAATACTTTATTTAAACGTTATTTCAATAGCGCTACTTCCAACATTCATCGTTGTTTTCAAATATCGGTATTCAGAGAGTTTTCAATCATCCCATTTCATTCTTGAAATAAAATTTAATGAGAAAAAGTCCTCTTTTAGTTTGATAAAAATAATTGTTTTTTTTTCAATTTGTAAAGTAATAGTAATTTCTCAACGATTCGTACACTTCTCACAGTGATCAATATCAAACGATTTTATTGTTTCTTTCAATATTTATTTCAAACATGTTCCTATCGGAAGCCATAATACATTTTTGTAGATGGATTAATGTTCACAGACTAATAAGAGAACAATAGACTCGCAAAAACGATAAGTTGTTAGTTTGTGATTCCACAATGACTGAGTGAAATGACTGATAACTTTCAAGCTCAATTACCAGTCTTACCATAATGTGATGGTAATATTATTTTTTTGAGAAAATATTTTGAATGTTTCAACATCGTAGCTGGAAATAGATGGAATCAGCAATAACATCTTTACTATCACGAATTAGGCTACAATTACATAACTAGTGGATAGGTCTCTCCTCTTACTCATGTCTCTCCTTTTATTTATCCGTCATTCTCACCCTACCCGTCATTCCATCATACTTGAATTCAATTCACATGGAATAGGAGAAGACGGGCACGTTTTCCATTCAAACTCATTACAAGTAAGCTTGGAGTAATTGGAGTCCAAATAAGTGTGAGGGAATGAATCTATCACGTGGGATACTCGTGCTACACAGTCGCCTCAACTAGTCTACTCAAATAATTCTATCAATTAATATTATTCTACTCCATCAAGACGGAAGAAGAGGATTGTTCTGAAAATAGCTTGTTTTGAAAATAAATGCTGGATGAAGCATAATCATTTGATCCACAAGTTTTGGAGAAAGCTCCTTGAAACCGTAGTATTTGTGAATGAGGATACCGTAAATACACCGAAATACTTCATGGAATCTCAAAATCAAATCAAATTAAACAACTGAAAAAACCTATAAAATATTTCACAATCTTTGGTGAATTTAACGATTTAAGAACAAACTGACAATTTTTCTGAATTCATGTTGGCGAAAGTAAATCTTGTACGCCGGCGTGGAGTAGTGTTATGCACTCTAAAGTCTGTGAACATATTAATAAAAAATTGGAAATAAGAAAATTCATGAAGCTGTATGCTTCATAATTTACATGAAGCTGTATGAATCTAGCGCTCAACATTATCTCTTCTTGTCAATAGAGATAAACAGCATAGGCCTGCCATCAAGAAAAAAACCTGCACACAGTTTTGCGTTAAAAAAACAAAAAATAGAGAGATCTGATGTAGTAATGATTACTATAATAATATGGATGAACATAGTTTATTATATTATTTCAATATATATAATAGAGATGATATATAGATAATATAGATAATAGAGATCTGATGTAGTAATGATTACTATAATAATATAAATAAACAATATAAGCCGAAAGTATAAGAGGTGGAGAAACTATGAAATTAATAATTAAAAATATACAAAACTGAAGGGAAACATGGGGAACTGGAACGAAAATTGATGGAAAAAATGATTGAAGAGTAGAAGAAAGGGGGAGAAAATGGAAGTGGAGAAGAAGAATTTCTTCACTTACAATAATTTTCTTCTAATTGATACTTTTGACTCACTACACTTCCTAATAAAATCAAACACTAACCTCGATCGAATTGCTGATTTCCATGAGTGATGAAAAAACTTTATCCCTTCAATCTAAATTGTATAATCCACTATTAATTCGTAACTCGCTCAACCATTATAGAGCTACAGCAATGTTGTTACCCATTGAAGGGTAATAGCACACTGAATAATAGTGAAGTTTCGTAATTCTTGGGCAGTGTTTGCCATGGCGCGTCTATGAAGTTGCAAACATCGATTTCTGAGGACAATGAGCCACCCCTCGACAGACAATTATCATCACTTGTATAGTCCGTTCAAGCAAAGAAGACATTCTGGCAAGATGGAAAATTAACTCCAGCTAGGTCAATATTGATTCAAACATTATAAATTTGGTTTCAAATTGTAGATCAGAATGTTTTCTACAATTTGAGACCAAATTTATAATTTTTGAACTAATATTGACCAAGCTTGAGTTATTTTCCCATCTTTTCAGAATGTCTTCTTCGCTTGGACAAACTATACTCTAGCCGGGCATATTATTACGCTCCTTCCAAAACAGACAATCAATGTTCAAAGACGGTACGGTAACTGTTCAGGAGTTTGAAAATAATTGGTGGAGATTTTTGAAAAGCTGAGAAAGTTGTGGCCTCAGGTGCTTAGGAAGATTTATTTGAATCAACCAAGTTGATCTTGGAACGTGAGGGTGAGATTGAGTGTACTGATCTTGGTCTCAATACATTTTTTAAGAAATGAAGAGCTTACAGCGCTGTGAAAGCTCACAGCTTCAATTGAACAATTTCGGATTTGGAAGATACTTTGGAAGTCTACATGTCTGCTAACATTGATTAATAATTCATAATTTAATGATTAGTGAACTCCGGATTTTTCTTGACATAATAGACATACGTTCAACCCAAATGTAACGTAACACTACAAAGAAAATTAAGAACTTTATTTTGAAAATTAAAAATTCACAGATCTGTTGACCGTTTAATTAATATAATATAATATTAATTATATTATTATTTATAATATATAATATATTAATATTATATAATATTAATTATAATTAAATGAATCTTCTGTGTATCATGTGATTTAGACCTCTCAAGGTTGGTTTTCGTTGACCGTCTGCCTATTGCACACTATAGCAATAGTTGCTGACTGCAAACGATTGTTGATGGGGATTTTCAGAATTGAAAAATGTGAAGAAATTTGTTAAATGAATAAAATATTTGATTTCTTCAACATTTTTCAATCACATTCTATCTGTCAAAAATACTCCAACACTTTAAATTTTATAATCATGGAGCTATGATCCTGATCAAATATACGAGAAAAATTGTATCCTAATTAAACATTTTGAATGGAAAAGGTGATGCGAATTTTAAGACGGTGCGAGTCGCCACCTAGGTCACTCCTCGAAATTCTATCTGATAGTAACACAATACCTTTGAATTCAATGCAATTACAATCTTGGCTACTGTAGAACTTACATAACTCTCTTTAACTAACCGGTAAAGTTAGCCAGTAGTCCAGCGTATAGAGACTGTACGCATGTACAATCATAGTGTGGGCATTGACTGTGTCACTTTTGATTGGTCAGCGCGGTCAACTCCGTCATAGTTTTGCCAACTTTCATGAGATTTACACTGAAATCATCTATGTTTCTCTGAGATACACTAAAAGGGAAAAACTAAACTTGCAAGAGGGGGCTTGCATGCCTCAACTTCACCTTCAAAACTTTTGTAAAATATTTACGAAATGTAAATTGATCTATCTATCTGAAACTAGTTTAATATACAGAGTGTTTCAGGAGGAATGTGCAATATTTCTTAGGATGATTCCTTACACGAAGTAGACAAAAAAGTTCCATGGGACCAACCCCCAAAAACGCTTTTTTACTGAAATAACAATGGCGGAAAATTGAGATTTTTCAAAACATATTTATTTTTCTAATTTTTTAGAGGCTTCATTCAGGGTCTAAAATGATCAATTCTTATGTAAAATTAGCTGAGGAATTCAATGGAACCAGTTTCAAGTTCGTAACTTCAACGGTTATTTAGATAATTGAAAAAATATGCTAAAACCCGCCATTTTTAAACAATAAGGGTTATAACTAAATAAGGAATCATAAATTTGTATTTTTTATTAATGGAAGTTGAAGAGAGTCGGATTCTGAAGAAAAAGTTGAATGACGGCGATTGTGTAAATCTTACCCGAAGCTCAGAAATGGCGATCAAAAATCGCAAAATTGACAAAACATAGCACAAGTGATAAATTTGTGTATAATAGCGATTTTGCGATTTTCGATCGCTATTTCTCAGATTTGGGTAGGATTTACACAATCGCCGCCATTTAACTTTTTCCTCAGAATCCGACTCTCTTCAACTTCCATTAATAAAAAATACAAATTTATGATTCCTTATTTAGTTATAACCCTTATTGTTGAAAAATGTCGGTTTTTTACCATACTTTTCCAATTATCTCAATAACCGTTTAAGTTACAAACTTAAAACTTGTTCCATTGAACACCTCAGCTAATTTTACATATGAATTGATCATTTTAGACCCCGAATGAAGCCTCTAAAAAATTAGAAAAATTAATATGTTTTGAAAAATCTCAATTTTCCGCCATTGTTATCTCGGTAACAAAGCGTTTTTGGGGGTTGGTCCCATGGAACTTTTTTGTCTACTGAGTGTAAGGAATCATTCTGAGAAATATTGCACATTCCTCCTGAAACACCCTGTATACAGTCTCTAGTCTCTATAGTCCAGCCCAACTGATTACATTGAAGATCAAGAAATGAACCTCCTTCATTAGATCTAACGATTAACGTCCCCTCTGAATCAAAAAGGCGAGGCGCATGACAATTCAATTCATTGACACGAAACAGGTATGTATGTCCACGGCTCAACAGCCCATGAAGGGCCTAGGCCTACCAGCTGCTGCCAGTTTCATATTCACTCCACTATACAGTCTGTCCAAGCAAAGAAGACACCCCGGCACGAAACACGACACGAAACATACAACAACATTATTTTCAGTATTCACAGTAACATGAAAATGAAAACTCCTTAACCAACATACATTACTATTACAAAAATGAATCTGGAAACTTCGAAGAATCCACAAGATCAATCACTCATTCATGACGATTCACTATGATACATATAAATCGATCTAATTGAAACGATGTGTATCATGATTGGGACGTAATGAATCAAACTTGATGGGCTTCTGTTACATCCTTTAATGTATCTTGGAAGGAAATTGAACCGTTATCACACAACTTAAGTCACATCTCTGTTGAAATAGCAGACCTAATTTATCATTTTGTCAATTCGCCTGCGGTTGCAGAGTGAGGTAATATCACGCCTCACGCTAGACGCTCACGTTGATTGTCCTAGTGACAGTGGCCAGTATCATAGTAGCCAGTAGCCTAATATTTGGCCAGCTATCATGTTCATAGGCCATAAGTAACAGCGTTTATATTTGAATTTTGCAGAGGAAATAGTCAGTTAATTGCAAACACTACAGACCGATGTGGTTAGAGCCCAAGGTGTGTAGAATATGATACATCTTGGTTAGAACCAACCACCACATAACATCTACTATACAAACATAGATACAGGCTATTGACCATGGATGCAGTCTGAACAATACTTTCGCCGCCACTGTGTGTAACGCTACAGTTACACTAGGACTAGAGCGAATGAGTAGTAACAAATGCGAATCTTGCGTTAAAATTGAATGGGAAATTCGCATTAATTACTGCTCATTCGCTCTGATGTAAACCTAGCATATACAAGTATTGATGGGTCTATAAAAGAGACAAATATAGATAAATAGGCATAATAGAGAACATAGAGCGACAAGTTTATTAATTTCAGGAAGCGCTTAATTCTCTGGAATATTGTTTTACCGATCCTGTTTCCTTCTGATTAGAAAGGAAATCCATTGAATGTAAGAGGAAATTCAATATCAAGGTCCATAGCTAGTTGTTGATCCAAATTTGTCAATGCTTTTATTACATGAGATGGATAGATCATCTATCATAGAGATGTACAATCAGTATACAGCCTGCCTATGTAGATTGTATTGTAGAAGATGCTGATCTCAATGAAAGATTCCTATTCTGAATAACTCAAAATAAGTACAAATTTTCTAATCATGGACAAGAAATTTGTGGAAAATGATTCAGAATTAGGTATAATATCAAGAATAAAAGGTTTGGTAAGTTGCTCGGATAATAGTGAAACGCTTAATTATTGTAAAGTGATTTCATGAATGTTCAGGAAGTTCAATGGAAAAACTTCACAGTTGAAAGCGAGAGGATACGATCTGAAAATAGTATTCTGAAATATATTAACAGACAAAAAGTCAAAAAATCATATTTGAGCTTTTTAAATTGAAGAGCTTACAAGCAAAATTTGTGAAGCACTGTATTTGTTTCAAATAAGCTTCACAGATTGATTGTTAGAAATTAACTTCTGAATTTTAATCAACAGCTCAAACCATGTTGAAAATATCGGTCAAAAGGACTTTTTAAACGAGGATGCTACACATGGGCCTATGGGAGTGAAAATCTAGAAGAAGTAAACTAATAAAGAAAGCTTGTTCATGAATTAAATCTTATAATTCCAACTAAATGTTGTTTCCGGTTCACAAAATTTTGAAAGATCTACTAATAAGAAACATCCTTGAAGGAATGTAATCAATACACCTCAGGAACATTCGGAATCACCCTGAGTTGTACACTCATATCTCATCTTTTCCATTACCCAAGCACAAGACAAGCGCATTGTATATGATGTGGATATCACTATACGACCATAGGATAACCACATACGAGATATCATTAATAAATGAATAAATGCCCGTCTAACAAGCCTCAAAGAACCGGTGATAAATTTGAGAAAAAATGATTAGCCAACAGATACAAGTTGGACCAGTCGCAACAAAAGTGTATAAACATGAATAAACATCAGCCCCACGGGGGAGAACAGTTAAACAACATGAATATTCAAATTCAAAGACATTTGAAGAGTCTGCAAGTCTTTGATTTGTTTTTCGATCAATAAAACAACATTGCTGACAACCTCGGAAAGTTTAACAGATTTCTATCACCTTGCTGCACCATTGTTAAACTTTGTGTGACTGCTATCAGCACTGCGAGCCATTGTCATCTAATATTTCAAAGCTTGGGTTTTCAAACTTAACCCAAACTCAAATCACTTGAAAGGGTCGCCAGAGTAATCAATATTGAATGATTTGGTTAGTTTACCTGAGATTGATAATGATGTAACAACTGAAACCATATTTCTCGATTTTTTAATGAATCAGTGGTTTGATAACATCTTGGATTTTTATTTAATTGAATGATTTGGATGTGTCACTGTTTTTTGCGGATGATGCCCACATAAGTATTCAATTTTACTTGTACGTGGGTAATGGAGTGTGCGAGGGTGATTTATAAGGTGCATAAACAACCATGCCTCTGGTGGGATTCGAACCCACGACCGGGTAGCACTAGCGGACTGAAGGTTGTACCGCCCCAGTCCACTCGGCCAACCCGGCCGGCTACTGAAGGTGATTTACATTGAAAATAACGTAATAACATGATGAAAATAACAAGATAAACATGATTTTTCTAGAACTAATGTATGAGCTATAACTATAAATTTGTAAGTAACTATAACATAAACTAACTTTTATCGCGGTTTGATTGAGTTATCTATATCTATTCTCTTGTATTTGGTATTGGTCACTCGGTGAGTGTGGCTTTAGTGATCGTAAAGTTGAGTCACGAACACTGTGGACCACTCTTGAATAGGTCACCAATATTTGCCCAAGTACACATTGGCGAGTGGCGAGGTGGAACCTACTCGTAAGGGTCTCTCTACCATTAAAAGCCAAACAAGTTTTTATTTTTTCGATTAAAATCTTGCAAATTAAGAAACTTTTTCGAAACTATCCAGTTTCTCTTACAAAGACTGATGTTGAAGCTTCAGGGAATGCCAGTCTCAATCCTCCCAGATGCGTTCCTGCTAATGAAAGGGGGGCAAGGCCTACTAAAGTCGGTCAAGCAAAGAAGACATTCTGGCAAGGTGGGAAAATGACTCCAGATCGGTCAATATTAGTACAATAATAATTATACATTTGTTCTTAAATTGTAGATCAGGATGTTTTTTACAATTTGAGACCAAACTTATAAATGTTGATCCAATATTGACCGAGCTGGAGACATTTCCCCATTTTACTAGAATGTCTTCTTTGCTTGGACAGACTATATCAAACAAATACATTACTGGAATTGGGAAAGAAGCGGTGTAGTATTCATGGGATGTTACTGTGGGGAGGCTGACCAGGGGAATTACGAGGTTGGGGGCGGTAAGGGAGGTGAACGTTTTTACACCGGGCAGCTGAATGAGCAGGGGGCAAATAAATTTCATCCACTAAATGTGTTCACACACTTTCAGGAAACGTCCACAGAACATAGACAATAGAGCCGGCCGCAACAAAATGAAGATGCGATGAAATAAATAGCCGAATTGGATCACTCCCAAACGATATGAAGCGGCCTTATCAAAGCGCTTGCATACAAGAATTATTATTACAGTTGTCATATTTTTTCGCGTGTATGGGTATGAAAAAGTGATGATAATGTTATTGTAGTTGTGATGATTGAAACTGTTGGACCAATTAAAAAGTTAAAGTACTATGTACTGTGATAAACTGTGGATAAACGACACTTAATATGTAGATTTGTTCATCTGAATATTTATTCAACAATAGAAGTCATGACAGTTGAAGAATGAACTTCGAATAATATTAGCTTACCATTACGATACTAGAATGTTTTTATTTGGATTTGAATACTTAAATGAGGAGTTTTTAACTGTATTATTACTGTTTACATTAGTATTGGAAGTGGTGGACGAAATTATTGTTCAAATTATTCTATACTAGCCGGCAGGCTCGCTTCGCTCGCCTTCTCCGCCTAGCAAGGGGGCTCCGCCCCCTGGACCCCCGACAGTATCAGCAGTGTCAGTGAGTCAAACAGGCTAGCTTCGCTCGCCTGCAAATTCCGTTCAGAAGAAATTCAAAACTTATTGAACACAGCATTTCTAGACCTAATCTGGACCTTTTCACCAAATTTCGACATTTTCTACCAATTAATTCTCGAAAAATCCAAGAAAATTCCGAAAAATAGTAAAACGCTAATATTGAGCGAACTATATCGGACATAGTTTGAAACTTGATTCAATATCTTCCAAATTAGTTTATTTATAATCTCGCTGAACCAATGAATTTACATTAAGGATTGGTCGTATCAAGGCGGAAGATATGCAACCCGCAATACATCTACAATTTTGAAAAACCTGATTACTGGCGTAATCTTGAACGGAATTCAAATATATCTCAACACAACATTTCTAGACCTTATCTGAACCTACCTACCAAATATCAACATTTTCTACCGATTGGTTCTCGAAAAAATTGAGAAAACGCCGAAAAACTATAGAAAAACTTAAATATTTGGCGTATCCTTGAAAAGTTCCTAAACTCTGTTCTTAGCTCGCGTCTAAATGTCCAACTGAACATGCCTGCCAAATTTGAAAGCATTTGGTTCTGGTGATGAATGAATGAATCAGTCAGTCAGTCAGTGCCATTTCGCTTTTATAGATATAGATTGTGTGTTGTTATTTTTAATGAATTCAATTTAAATCATTGATAATTTACTATTTATAATGGATTCTTTCATTCAAAAATTTTGACACATGAATCAATGACGATAAAATAATAAAATGGATGAAGAATGAAAAATAAGAAAATTTGAATGGAAATATTACAAAGCTATAGAATTGACATAAAATCCGAAAAAACAACATAATTAGACCAATACGAACCACTGGCGACTCGTGCCCACGAAACAGGTGAAGTGCTGTACAGTAAAATATACGGTAACTTCACCTGTTTCGTGAGTACGAGCCGCCAGTGATACGAACAAATTCCCAATATTAGGCCAAGAGCCACACCTCCTAACTCTTTCCTGATTGGTCAACAATTCAAAATGTCTACTACTGGAATTCGCTTCTGAAATCTGACGGTAGATGGCAGAAGTAACTGGCCAACCCTCGAATCCCCTCCCACTCTCTCCCGATTGGTTGACAATATAAAATGGCTACTTTCAATGACGTGAACTGTGTTTCTAAAAATTGACGGTAGATGGCAGGTGTTACTGGGTGACTACTCTCTTCTTATTCGTCAATGATAAAAAATTGCTTCATTCAACAGTGGGGAAATGTGATATTCTAGAAATCACATGGTAAGAGTTTCTGAGTGACATTTAGAAACTCTCTCCTGGTTGATTAACAAAAATTGCTGATTTCTCATAAGTTGTTCAGAATGCTCAGGCTTCTCGTATGGTTTAAAAAAATTAACCAATAGAAGTTCTAAAGTAGAAGTTTTTGAAGGTGTGTGAGGAAATCATACATAAGCAACGAATATTTTTATGCTGAACAATATTATTATTCAATCTCATGTATAGCTCAGGAAAGCTGAGAAGAGAGGTCATCACAATACAATTTACATTGTAGCCTACCAATTTGTCTTCTCAGTTCGAACAAATTATATTTTTAGGAACAAAGCTTATTGAACAAAGTTTATTTTCAATAATCCATCATATCGGTACGTAAACTGTAATATTGTGAAAATTTTTCAACAATAATTGATAATTGTTATTAGAAGTGAGTATTGTTACCTTTATCTGCGGAATCGATGTGAAAATTTCCGCTACTAGTCAAACCCTCAGTCTCAATCTCAAGGGAACACCTCAAGGGAAAACCTCTTTGGTTTTAGAACTACTAAAACCAAAGGTTTTACATCTCAACACTTCACTCAAATAAGAAAATTTCACAATTTTTTCAATTTTTAAATAACACTCCTCTTACAAACTGCACTTCTAAATAAATAGTGGGAGAGGAAAACATGCACCAACTATGCTGGACTTTATACAGGTCATTAACTCCAAAGATTTTTCTAGGTAGATAGATGTCATCAACCACGACTGACTCTGAGCTTAAGTTTTTTATCTGATTATTGTTCTCATGTATTTGTTATTTATGAGTTCTAATATAATTGAAAAACTTAACCTGAAGAACTAACACAAAGAAATCACATACAATTATTATTGTTTTGTAAACAGCAACAAACTGACACAAAAAACACAATTGTATAAAATTGTTACGGAGATAGCAACACACTGAGACACGAAAAACGCCAACTACAACTCCTTTCAGTGGAAAGAACCAGGATGGGAAAATTAGCCAGGCGAGCTTATAGTCTATGCAGATGCGTTCGTCCTTGTCTTGAACTTGTTTCTGAGCCGGACAGAGTCAACGCTCGACTGAACAAGAAATGGAGAACACGAAATCAACATGATTGTGTGACTTACAAATAAGAGCTCACAACTTACACTGGTCGAAAGTCATAACTTCTGCAAACGTATGCATCTTTCGAAGATCACTGATAATAATCTGAATAAAATATAATATCCACTGTCAGTTCGGAATAACAGTTCGATCCAGTGCCGCATTTAGCAATTCAGCGCCCCTAGGCCTACAGACCAAAAAGCGCCCCCTCCCCCTACACCTGAACTCCTCCCTTCCCCACGGACTATGACGACACCCCCATCCCCCATACACATACACTATTTTTCTCATAACTGTTTTAGATTAAAGAAATAAAGGCTAACAACTTAGTAAAACATACTAATTACTCTTTATGATATTGTACCCTATATTGTACTACTGTGCTGTCAAAAGTTATTAGGATGGTGTGTAGAATAACTTAAAAATGTGAGTTTTTTAGTAACTTTTCTATTTCAACCCTAAAATAATACAACTTACGTTTCTGATGGACAACATTCACAAAGTATGAAAATAAGAAATAATTACATTAAGTTAGGATTTATAAAGTAGACCTATACTAAACTTAATAAACATATTTTATTTAGCCTAACTATAAATTATATTTCATAACACTGTGAATGTCGCTCGCTACATTATTATTGTTGGATATGTAAAGTTTAGTTAGTATATTTTCTTTAAGATAAATAAATATTTTCTGCAAGCAGCACAAAAATTTTCGATCGTTTGTCCGATCATATCTTATTCACGCTTGTGTGTGCGCTTCTTGAAATTTTGCGCCCCAAAAATTTTGCGCCCTAGGCCTGGACCTTGTGGGCCTAGTGGGAAATGCGGTACTGGTTCGATCGCTCACAGCTGATAGTTTAATGATCGGCCTGCCAGTTTACAGCTACTTTGGACTGTCGGTTTCTTCATCCACTAAAAGTTGATGAAGTCTTTGACCGTCACAGTCCGAACTGACAGTTTATGTGGACCCGCTCGTCAGATGCAGCCTCTGTAAATACTTGCATCTTAGCTCAATAAACAATCAACGATTGTTTGAATAGTATCCTAATATGAGAATGCTCATTGTGGGTGAATAGGATTCCATTACACCATTGCTACTCATCACTATATTTTGTGACTATGTGACTTATTGAGACCACATGAATATGTTTATAAACCTATCGTGAGGTGAACCTTTAGTAAACTATATTCTTGGAACAGTCAGCAATAGTCTGAATAAATATAATCAATATGATTATAAGTAGTTCAAGGCCTAAAAATGGTTTATTTACTTTTTTCATCTTCTGGAAAATTATTAAGGATACTGGGTATTGGTCTCTCGATGAGGGTGATCTATCGGTGAACGTGATGTTAAGTCACGAATACTGTGGACTGCTCTTGGATGGGTAACCAGTCTATGGCCAAGTACACATTAGCTAGGTGGAACTATACCAGTAAGGGTCTCCCCACCAATAAAAGCCTTGAGAATATATTTCATTAAGGATATCAGTTAAGTTAATATCGGAGATGGTATCAAATAATGAATGATAGTCTATGTATCCCATAATTTATACTACTATATCATATAATTTTTCCCCATTAATAATAATATGTGATTATTATAATAATAATTAATTCGAATCTCAATTTATTGCTATATGAATACACAAAGGACTTCTGCAACTGCAAATATTGACGAATGTACTAAAAATAGCAGGCGAGATCCATTGAATGAAACTGATAAAAAAACTGCACTCGGCCGGCAACCGAGGGGTACCGTGATCGATTCCCAGTCCGGGCACAGTTTTTTGATCAGTTTCATTCAATGGATCTCGCCTGCTATTAAGTACATTGGTCAATATTTGCAGTTGCAGAAGTCCATTGTCTATTTATATGTATGTATTGTACAAAGTGGAAAATAAAGACATTTTATCTATCTATCTATCTATCTATATAGCAATAAATTGAGATACGAATTAATTATTATTATTATAATTATCCAGCAGTTGCTGAGCTGCAATATCTAATAATTCTTCCATCTATGAGATTATTTTTCATGACAATAACTTTTCCCACTTATAATACATCATGTTCTTGATGTAATGTTAGGTTTCTTAAAATTTAGGTCGGAGTTGGCTGCAAGTGAGAATTATTTTCAGTGAGTAATCTACTAGTCATACGTGACTTGAGAATTCTCTTTTTTATACATCACGATAAGAGATGATTACTCGAGGCATTCAAAGTCATGTATTTTGTACATCATTCTAAATAATAGGCAGTAGAAAAGTTGTCAACTGGCTTCTGAGTCTCTCATAAATGGTCGTAGTTATCGTTGTATCTCAATATTGTAATACATCGATAAGCAAGCTGATTGTGAATCACAATTATTTGTAAAAGACTGATTCCCTCTCCTATTTCCCCCTCTGTTCATCTTCCCTCTTCATCACCGTTGTTTTCGGCGATTAATTCTCTATAAAATACGAAAGCTCTTCACTTATCTATAGCGGACATATAGGACATAAAACAAACACATATATAATAGAACAACGAACAAAAGGTTCTGTTTTATCGGTCACGATTTCACGCGCGGCTGCTTCTGTCAGCTATATCTATACATATAATATATATGTGTATAATCCATATATAATAGGCTGATACATAGTTATAATACCACGTGTAATATGTATGGAAACAGGAGAGATTCATCTCGGATATTAAATTAAAGCGAGCGTCCAAGCTCCAACCACCTGGAAACATCAATACTTTCTTTTCCCGCCATGAACATCGTTCATCCTGACACCAAATTGCCAATTTGTTCGTTGAATATTTTGAAATTTATCCTTTTAAAGCACTTCTATCTGAATGATCATGATCCAATCACGTAGTTTATCATTTCTTTGATCATTCAAAAATT
Organism: Sogatella furcifera; assembly: GCA_017141385.1. Lineage (NCBI taxonomy): Eukaryota > Metazoa > Arthropoda > Insecta > Hemiptera > Delphacidae > Sogatella > Sogatella furcifera. Next base: position 21,413,121 of record CM029555.1, read on the forward strand.
TACAAAGGAGAGCACAACAGGCCTATCCCGAAAACTTTTCCTCTCTAATTTACACGAACGAGCCATCACCCAATCAACACATTGGAAAATAGAATGCTGACAAACGTAAAGCTCAATTATTGAAGAAGATGAAGACAGATTAAAATATAATAAAGGATTTGAAAGAAGAGTATTCATTAAATTATTATGATTCATATGGACCAATCAACTTGATGGGAAATAATAATAGGCTACACCCAATAATTTTTGTTAAAGTTGGAACTTGGGAATTGAAAAATCTCAACTGTAAAATTGATTTGATTTTTTCCTTTAATTATATAGTTCAACGTTATTCTTCTCAATACTATTATACACTTTTGCTATTGACCACTATAATAATATCGTAAAATGGGAAGTATGTTGGGTGCATCACAACATAACTTCAAAAATATTTTGTAGTACTGTAACCTTTGATGTGTTTGACGAACAGAGAGTACCTAGTTAAACAAGAAACCAGGACTTCATAAGATTCTTAATATTAATTTATTTTTGACTCTATGATCCTCAATCACCAAGAGGAAAAACATTATATAAATTTAAAAGAGGATTTCTCCAATAATGAAAAAGTGGTAGTAGTTCAATTGTATACTTCTTCAACTTGAAGTTATCTTAGTTTACAATTAAGCTGAAGAAATTCCACCACAACAAGATCCAAGGCATTCCTCGTAAAATCGTGTATTTATTATCTCATCAAGGCGACTCGAACAATAATATTTGAAAGAACAAAAGGTATATTAGACCCTGAAAATTAAAAATGTTTTTCATCTGAAGTAGCCTACTGAGTTTATACATTTTAGATGAAGGACATTAAAAATATTCAAGTTCATGTAGGTAGCTTATACATGTACTCTTTAACCCTGTGCACTTTTCTAACTCATGTGTGTTCTCTGATAAGTGATGTATTTTCTGATGAGGTGTTGAAAATAAAAGACGTAAAAGTGTTTTCTCATTACCGCTTTAAAATGAAGAAGCTCGGTGCTCATATTACAGTACGATATCATGAGCAGAGTGAATTAGGCTATCATACCTGAGAATCGAAGCTCAAGGTTCGGACAAAATAAACATTTCGCTGAACAAATATTGTTTTGCAACGATGAAATTTTCATATCACTCGCAAATAGGATCTACAAGAGCCAAGCGCCAGTACAGGATATAATGTAAAGAAACCGAGACACGGAGATATGATGCGAAGGATTTCCAATCAATTTCTGTTTATTCAGTGGAATCGTTTACTTATATTTGATATTCGAACTTGAAGTTATTCAAATTCATAACTGAAACCAGCCACCGAATGCTATTTAATTAATTTTCGAAGTTGATTCAACAACTACAGTTGAATTTCTGGGTTGAAACTCAAGAGGAAATAGATCAAGGGATTAAATAACTTGTTATCTGTGAGCTAAGCCAGTAGAAATAAATCTTTTAATTTCGAACCAATGGTTCAATTCCGGTCAGTTCTTGAATTCAATTTTTACAACTTCTAAAATATATCCATTAGTGACAGTTCCACAAAGGACCAAAGCGCTCGAGTTATTTCATGAATACGTTCTTGTACAGATTATGAAAATATTTCAGTACAGTTCCTAAATTCGAAATACATCGGAACATACGAGCGCTTTCATGCAGTCTCATACGCTTAGAAAAAGCCGCTCATTTACCCCTAAGGTAAAAGCACCAGTAGTGGCCATGTTTAAGGAATTTTTCACAGTTTATGCCGAATTGTGGGTCCATATTATCAGTTATCTCATCCAAAAATCAATAAAAATGTAGCCCAGATCCTTTTTGATTGACCTATTCCTTGAAATAGCGGATACGTCAATTAACAAATGAGTAATTGAATTTTTCATGAAACTCAATTTTGATTCTAAAGTGGCCACTATGATTCAGTAGTGGCCAGGTACTGATTCTATAGAGGCCACATGACGTTCGTATGCCCATTAAAAATTCAATTTCTCAAGCTGATTGTTGAAATCATTTGAGTAAGTTAATTTTACATTCCAGAACATGATTATAATGCCAGAAATGATAATTTATTTTATTAAAATTGGTTGAAATGGTAATGCATTGTTGTTGGTTAGAAGCCACTAGGAAAGTTAGGTTGAACATGAAAATAGATGTTGTAGAGTTATTTTATCTCTGTAACCTATTCAAAACAGTCTTAGGAGAGCATAAATTCAAATTACATTTACTTTTACATCAATATCTACAACTTCTACAACAATATCCAATAGGTGGCCACTACTAGATTATCCACATTTTCTTGCTCTAGTAGCGGCCAGTCTGCTTTTATGCCAAAATATCAGTTTTATTTGGCTAGAAACCTTCTGAATATCATCTAGACATTCTAGAGAATAATTCTAACACCAGAAATAGCGAAATTTACAAACTTCTTAGACATAATAAAACAATTTGTATAAATGCCTTCTTACTGAAACGTCTAAGAGGAAACTGAACGTCTTACTGAAACCACGTATTCGAGTGTTTCAGTGACAATAAATTTCTCTCAAAAATCTCTAATGATGCTTTGCGAGCTTCTGCTTGAACTATTTAGCTGCTCAATAGTATAAACTAAGCCTCCAACATGTCTAGAACTCATTTGAGAGCATCAAACCCGTATTTTAGAGAAAAAAACATTCAAGTGGCCACTACTGGTGCTTTCCCCTTATATGTAGAAAACACGTGCATAATTTGGTTGTAAACATTTCATAGACAATCATTTTATTGTACAGTATATACAAATTGTATGACTCTTTTACAGAGACTTTATTATCTTTGAAAGTTACTATTTTCAATATTATGAACATGTACAGGAAAATTCGTCAATATATATTTAATCATTACCAAAACATCAAAATTAGAACGCATTATAAATTCATAATTTATCCTTGCTGGTGAGTTCCTCAAACCTCTAAGATAAATTATCTTATCAATAATTAGATTCAACCATGAACAATATCTGTGTATAAAGTATAGCCTATAGATGTAATTATTTCATTACAAAAAAAAGTTGGACGCAGCTCTGCTAAAAAATAATAATTTCCACACTCCAACCACGGGAAAATGTCATCCGAAACAAATTTGAAAGTCAAAAATATGAGTGATCGCTGGAGATGAGGACTACGATGGGTAAGTGAGGGGAGTGGGAGTGATGAGCAGGTATAGTCAAGCAAAGAAGACATTTTTACAAGATTGGAAAATGACTCCAGCTCGGTCAATATTGGTTCAAAATTTATAAATTCAGTTTCAAATTGTAGATCAGAATGTTTCCTACAGTTTGTGACCTGATTTATAATTTTTGAACTGATATTGACCGAGCTGGAGTCATTTTCCCATCTTGCCAGAATTTTTTCTTCGCTTGGACAGACTGTAGATTCGGAAACCGTGAAAATGCGATTAAGCCACGAGTCTTCACTTGATCAAGGCTTAATGTTGATAAGCGTCCTTTCCTTGTCACCCCCTCTCCTCCCCCATCCTCACTTGGCCAGATGACGCTCTTTTTCAACTCTTTTTCTACAGCCGCGGCTATTAAATTGTAAGCCAATTGCTGAGAGAAGAGCGGAAAGGAATAATTTTCACCTGTGTCGCTCAGATGTCTTTAGAGTTTTTCATGCATAATGAACGCTGAGTCCAGATTAATTGTTAGAAGTGAGTTTTGATAGTACTCAAAAGAGTAGAATGGAAGCGGCTGTGAGGAAAATCTCTCTGGATTTCAAACATCTCGAATTGTTTTTTCAACCTTGAAAATTACTAGAGAGAGTCTTTTCTTTGGAAGACTGGAAATTCAAAACGATTAGTACGGTACTTGGAAGGGACTTTCAAAAATATTGTGTCTCCCATAAGTACAAACATTGGAATCTAGTTCTCTTAAATCTAATGGGTATTCAGCTGGAATTCGCAATGGATTAGAATGATATATGTTACATCCTAAATTCATTAATAAAAGCGCAACTCTCTTATTTCAGCATTCATCTCTAATAACTTGATACCTTCTTAGCACACTTTTTTACAAGCAGCGAAGAAATCACAAATTTATCAGAAGATTTCAAGCAATTTGTAGTATTAATTGGTAGAGGAGCGGTTTAAGACATGATCGAAATTTAATTTGAATAAATAATGATTGATTGATTGAATTTTATGAGAAAATACAATATGATACTACACCATAAACTACAAAAACCTAAAAAAACATTCATTCATCAAAACTGTTCCAAGTGCCTGGAAAACGAACATAAAAGACAAATTTCCATGAGAGTTGAAAATTAAAAACATGTATAAAAATCAATATCAATTCAAGTATTTCATTATCATGATACCAAAAAGTTTAACATATCATTATTACACCTATTCATCAAACAACAATACCCTGACTATTTAGACAAATCCAACCACGAAACTCATATTACATGAATGGGGTTCCTAAAAGCGATGAATGAATATCGATAATGATTTCAGTGATGACTGATGAATACGGATATATTCGAATAGTGAGACATCATATTCTGTTCAGTTAGAATGCAGATTTCGATTATCATGTCAATGTGAACGATAGACCTGTCAACGGCATGCCTGGGTCCCTGCTTGTTTTAGGCCGAATGACCCATGCCATGCCCATTTATGCTCTCAAATGGGAAACAAGAATTCAGTCAAACCTCGATTGAGTCATTTTTCATTCCAGCTAATAGCTTTAGACATTTTCCCATGAATAATATCGACGAAATTAGTAGAGCAAGGAGGATGAATTGTTGATTCTGTTCAATGACCGTGATTTGAAGTATAGTCTGTCCAAGCAAAGAAGGAATTCTAGCAAGATGGGAAAATGACTCCAACTCGGTCGAAAATGGTTCAAAAATTATTAATTTGGACTCAAATTGTAGAATAGAGTGTTTCCTAAAATTTTAGACTAAATTCATAATTTTTGAAACAGTATTAACTAAGCTGCAGTCATTTTTACATCTTGCCGAAATGTCTTCCTTGCTGAAAATGTTAGTTGAATTGTTGTACCTTCCGTATCAGTGTAACATGTATAAGATGAGAACTTCAACATACCACTATACGGCATTGGCATCAATTCAACTGAAGTTACCTTATTTTCAATTCTATGAAAGTTTTGAATAAAAAGTATATTTGAACTGGATACCATAATTTCAAATTAATTTGTTTGGAATAGTCTTCGAATGGCTTACTCTAGAACAAAATGACATAATTTATGGAAAGAGCACGTGATTTGAATAAATTCTATGCACTACCGTAACAAAAATTACCTCACAAATTATATATACATTATCATGAATAATTTGAAGAAAATAAGTAAAGCCTGAATACGTAAATAGTTATTAATAATTATCGAGATGCACTAAATCTTCAAACTAGAGCAATTGGAATGAGAAAGTTCATGTATTACATAAAATTTTGTTTCAAAGAATAATTTTTTACTGTATTCAAGAAATTCATGAACGATTTACATAAATCAAATGAGAACAGCAACTACACAGTTTTTAGTCCATGATTTGGGACTCACGAAAAGGATTCAGAAAAACGAGAATCCATAAGAAAAAGAGATTATAATAGGCTATTTTTTATTTACAAAATTCTCATCTTCCTAGTTTAGGATTAAATCAGTTTATCTTGAACTAATACTTCAAACTACTATTATTTATTGTAATGATTCACTGATGGTTTTGACCTGAAACTATAATCAATATAAAACCATGTAGCTTCCAGACTATGAAGTTGAATCAGGATAAAAATAAAAATTGGATTGAGTACTTTCTGAAAATGAAAATTTCGATTTGAAATAGATACTGTCATAAATATTATTCAATTACTCATAAAAAATAGTTTCAGAACTTTATTTTAGTACTGTATCTATTGTTGAGTTAAAATAGGAAAAAATGAAGCTGAGAACCAAAAAATGAAATATAAGGCTGAGTATAAGTATAAGTATAAGGCTGCAGGCTGACCTGTTAATATTAGGCCTATTCACAAAAGCATTTCAGTACGCAAAACAAATTTCATTATTTCTTAGTATTACTTTCATGATTGGATCGAAAATTGAAGAACAAAAGTGGAGTTGAAGAACTTTTCAGAAACTCAAGATATCGATCATGAAACGTATCAATTCAAAACGCGAATATTACTATTCAAGAATTTAACATACATATTCATTTTCAGTTCAACAGTATTCTTATTCAAAGTTCGGAGCTTCTCAGAACTTTAAGATTTCGATCATGAAAATAATCAATTTAAAACGTGAATATTATTCGAGAACTTCAACAGTATTCGTATTTAAAGTTCAGTACTTTTCAGAACTTCAAGATTTCGATTACGGAACGTATCAAGTTAAAACGTGGATATTTTTCAAAAACTTTTAACAGTATTCATTGTATAAAATTCAGAGTTCAACAGAACAAAATAACAAATTTTATCAGCAGAAAAGAGCATGAAATCGTAATAGTTGCTGGGCTCACCTGTGGCTACCCCCAGTAAAGGGGACTTGGGGTCCCCTTCATAACAGATCTTGTGGCAGACTCGCGCCAATTCTGTTTCAACTGTTGCCAGCAAAGCGTCGGTAATCGTCGGCTGTTTCCGGCAACTTTCGGGCGAAGTGCGACTTTGGGAGGAACAGGGAGATACCTTTTAGGAGGGTGCAACTACAAAACGCTCCCCCAACCCCCAATGAAAACTTGTGGAGAGTGTTTCAACATTGTTCAACTAATTCGACTCTATACATTGGCTTTGCATCCATTCATGTGGCTAACAATAATTGTTTCCTCTTTGCAGACTCTAGCAGACATTCGACTGTATCAGTATTATGGCAAACTGAATATCGAAAACGGAAATATTGGATTTTCATGTCTAAAATACTGATGCTTTGGGTTTCAAAGGAGAATTTTAAAAAGAAACTTCACTTCATTTATAAAAGTATGGGTTTGTAAAAGTGGTTTTGAAAACACAATGTAGTGAGGGTGCTTGGATTCGTCACATTTCTCCAGTTATTGTACATTGAATAACTATTCAATGTATTAAAAATACAAAAAGTTGGTTGAAATCATAGAAGCACTCACTATCAATTTGATTTCGAGAGGTCCATTTTCATTGAAAACTATAGAATGGTTTAGGTTAGTTCAATGATGAATAGAATATATTCATAAAGCATTGGGACAATGATTTTTGTTTTTATTACTGATCAAGAAACCCGGGTAGGTTCCACCTCGAGCTTCCAATATGAATTTTGGTTGGATACTGGTCCGTGATCACTCATCCAAGAATTTGAGATACAGTATACACGGAAGATACATTAGAGATAAGCTATGTATTTTAGAGATAAGCTAAATATATCTTCTTCTATGAAATAGCCTTATCAAATCAATTCTTGTCGAAGGGAAATCATTTTTGTAATCTAGTTTTGTCGAAAATTGAATAAATTCTCAAACTAAATGGCGTAACTCACTTACTTGAATTTTGTAAAAAAAAACTCAAAGAGGGCATTTTATTTGAGGATATGAAATCTTCACAAAGTTCTGTTGAGTCTAACGATCTTCTTCTATCGTAATGGATCTATCTTCTATCTTATAAGTAATCTTCTAATCTAATATTGAATTTTATTCAATGATCCAGAAACTTCCAATAACTCTTATTCAAAAAACTACAACAATACTCCTTCACTATCCAAAACCTCCAGATTCTGAAATATCGTTATAACTTCCAAACATATGATACAAGAGCTCCACATAAAACCATTGATTCCAAATTCCAAGTGAACCACCTTGACAACGTTAATCAACAAATTCAGCCCAATAATCGATATACAGTAACTTGTTCTATGTACAATCAGCATTAAGCTATGAGAAGGGACAATAACAATTGCAGCCATTTGTACGACATGTATCGTGATTATACTATATTTGATGTAAGCTCCGATTTGGAATACATTGTAATCCCTATCTTGTAGATGCGACATCGTGGAAATTTACATCAATTATTAGAGTATAGTAGATTAATACCAATTACTACCCCTTGCGACAACCTACAGTCTGTCCAAGCAAAGAAGACATTCTGGCAAGTTGGGAAAATGACTCCAGCTCAATTAATATTGTTACAAAAATTATAAATTTGGCCCCAAATTGTAGGAAACGTTATGATCTGTAATTTGAGACCAAATTTATAATTTTTGGACCAATATTGAACGAGCTGGAGTAATTTTCCCATCTTGCCAGAATGTCTTCTCTGCTTGGACAGACTGTAGCATCGATGCTATAACGGTATGACAATAACGCGTAATCCTAGATTACACAGTCCTTGTTCTCCTTATCACTGCTATCAGTCTCATTCTCAGAGTGCAGTACTGCGTGGGTATAGCCGGCTCCAAAAACCAAGGCGGTTGGCGAATGGCTGTTATTGATTCTCAGCTCCATCAGGACAGTCAGCGAGCTGTTTACGAGAGTATTATGGAACAAGAGCGACCCTAGCAATACTATTTCGCTCCCGAAGACAGCTTCAGACTGTCCTGACAGAGCTGAGCAATAATAACAATCATAAGCTAACCGCCTTAATTTTTGGTAGCAGCTATAATAGACCTACGCAGTTATTGAATAGCATGCCTCCCGGAGAATATTTGACTGATTGACATGATTTGCAACCGATTATCTCGTATTACAGTACCTATCTCCTACTACGATATTAGTGAGAAGTAATGTGGGTCAGCATAAGTGCATTGTTAAAATTACTTTACAAAAGGAAAAACTTTGTCAAGTGGAATTTATGTTTCTTTAATGGAAAATGACGAGATTGAAACAGATATAACGTAAATAATAGGTTTATGTATGATGATTTTACAGTATGCTTACCGTATTTAAATGTTACCGATTGAGGATAAAAATTACTCCACTTGAAAAAAGTTTTGCTTTTTGATTTCCAAGTTGGTGAATATTTTTCATGAGAAAATATTTGGGAAACACAGCCTAATTTTCGCCAATTGTTATTATTAATTACTGTGTTTTTAAAAGAGTGAAAACTGTAAATACAGATTACAGATCAGATTCAAAGCTTCAATGCTTTGAATATTTTGAAAACTCTTATTTCACAAGTTCTGTTACCGATCGAAAATCAAAAACTCTACTTCCAGAAAGTTTTGCTTTTTGACTCCAAAGTTAGTCAATCAAGAAAATCAATCAATATTTCAAGAAAAAGTGAATTTCAGCCTAATTTCGGGGAGTTTTAATGAACTACTACTCTAAATTTCACAATTACAGTAATATGAATTCAGAATTCTTATTATTTAAGTATTATAAATTGAATCATGAAATTCTAGAATTTAAATCGCACTGCATAATATTTTGACGCAAATTCGATGAAATGCATTTCTTTGAAGAAACTGCGACGTCTATAATATCCTATTGTTCTTGTTACTTGTGAAAGAAAATTAAAAGTTATCTAATTTATTTTCCTGTTCTTAACATGAAACCTAGCAACCACATCTTGTTTGATTATGATGGCGGATAATGATCTGCGGTTCAAAATTTTAACGTATACAAAAAACCTTCACTTTTTCGGTCAAATCTTGTTGGCTATCACGCCCACGCTAATATTTCTGTTGGGCTGTTCTGTACTGGTGGGACAATTTATCAAGAAACTTATTGGGAATACAGAAGGTAGAAGCATAATTGAGGTGAGTAAATACAGGAACACTACTATAACCTATAGGAAATAAACAGTAAACTAAAAGTAATTTGAAAGATACACATTTTTTACTCAACCTCTACCTGCTTAATAAATCAATGACCAATACCAATATTAGTGTTTCAAGTTCTGCTTGAAAATATAATGATGTTGGAATAAGAATAATTTTATTTCTTGTAAAAAATTACAATTTTAAATAAAATTATATAACAATATAATCAATAAATCGATAGCTTCTTTATTAACAAGAATTATCACAGCTTCATACATATCACAAAACTAACTACCTAATTCAATTTTTTTCATCAATACTTTCCGTCGTTAGGATAGTGTTCAGTTTATCAAAATGAAACAGTGAGAATGAATAAAACTATTTCAGCGAGAATAGTTATATTTTATTATTTCTGGAATGAACCGTGAATTACGAGATTTGTCCTAATAGGAAGTTTATCATAATGAATATTGTAGTCTTTGGGAGGGTCCAATCAAGGTTAGTAGATTTTTCTCTGAATGGTTTGAGGTTCAGTATTTGGGGAGCACTTGATCCACACTATTATATAAAATGACAAAAAATTTAAAAAATATGCTCAAAAATGTTAAAAATTAATTTTTATGTAACGTATGGTAATATTGATAAAAAACTGCTCCCCAGAAACTAAACACCACCCTAATCTTCAATAACTATTAATATTTGAGAGATTTTCCTGTATTATTATCTTTACCCAAATGAGTTAGTTCAAGCAAAAACAATGTACTATAAATAGTACATTGTCTTTGGTTCAAGCTAGTCTATGCTATTAAGGAAAATCAATTCAACAATAATATTGTCTCATAAGCTACAAGCAGAACACTGATCCCCTTCAAGATAGAATCCAATACCAGACAACTCATTAGAAATAATGCTGAGAGGCAATGTACCTTTCGAAACATCGCCGAATTTTCCAATAACGAAATGCCTTCTCTGAGATGATAAAAAGTGGAACCGAAATGACACCGCTACCTACTTTGCAAGGCCTGTAATGAGCTTCATCTTCATACTAAGCCCTCTTTTCAAAGCCCTTTTCGAAATATTCATTATTCCGCAGACCTCAAAAGCAGCCATTTCCAATGAAATCCAACATTGCTTTTGATTTGAAACCTGGCGGATTAATTTGGACCTTCCAATGATAACTAATGGAAAATTCTTTCTTTGATTAAATTCGATCTCATCACACTTCTAGTGATTAATTTAACATTACTCTGAAATTCACAAGAATCATGTATTGATGATTATTTTGTTGATTTACCCAGTCAAGAAAAATTTTCAATGAGACTGTAATCTTGAATTTTGATTAAATTTATTAAAAATATGCGTCAAACTGGATAAAATTCATTAAATTCTTATTTCTGTTACTTCTCAACTTTTCTAAATGCCAATCAATCTTGAATACAACACCCTATCAATAAATACTGTACCAAAGATCAACAGAAAATGTTATGAATTCTGATGTCTACGGATCCCTTTTAACAGAGAATTTGTTACATTTCTCTAAGAAGATATGAATCGAATTTTTGTAACATTCCTACCAAAACAGAATAAACTAAATATATACAGTAGTATAAAATTCACAAGCCAAACATAGAAATATCGAAGAGTGAAGAGAAATTAACAAAGGCTATAGGTTAATTATCGAAAAAAAGAAAAATGACAGCACGAAACAATAATCGCGACAAAATGTGATAATTATTTTACTGGAAAGTATAAATTATTCTCAAAACTCAATAAATATTCATACCTATTCATACATTCATTCATACTGGCCATCTCCCTTGATAAATTTAGTGTATACAGCCCTCTATAATATAGCGATAGATCAACTCTATAAAATTAGAATTATAAATAGTTCTCTGCTACTCAGCTAATAACCACTCATGAAATCTCTCTACAAGTATTTGATTTGGTGATTTTTTATTTGAACTATATGTGTGCTAATTCTAATTTCAAAATTGTTTGAATTTTCGGGTGAATGAAAATCAATTATTGAGTAAAATTGTTAAACGTAATCAACGATTGTATAAATTCGAGGAGTAACAGTTTCGGGAGAAATCCCGTTCTACTCTCCATTTTGAATTATTAAGTGGATGGTTATGTTTTAGGAACTTGAACAGTTTTCATACCGAATAAAAACCGGTAAAACTTTGTTGCAGGTTGTAATTACTGGCAGCATCGTAATCCAGTTGATGAGAATATGGACGGTGGCAGTGGCGAGTGTGGAATTATTGGCTGAGCTCATCTGTCACAAGGTATAGTAGATTCCAACTTTATTGGCGGTTGGTGAATATCGTTTATCAACTCTCAACTCAGACAGGACAGTCTGAAAGTGGTCTACAAGAACGGAAATGTTTAGCTGAAATCGTTTTCTACTAGATGAGCTCTCGCAGACCGCTCGCCGACTGTCCAAACACAGCTGATTTTAAATAACAGTTATTAGCCATCTGCCAACTTAGCTGGAATCTACGGTATTCATCCAGCAGCTTAGCGCATTCAAAGCATTGATTTCATCGCGTATTAATTATTTTCAGGGAAAATTTTCGGCTGTATTTCATTGAACATGGATCAACAACAAGCTTGTTATGCTCTTTGAGAAATTTTAATTTTTGGAAATTTCTGAAATTCTGTAACGGGAAATATATTTTAAAATGCAGCGACCTAGCTTGTTATGCTTTCAAAATACCTAATAGGATATAGCTATAAATTATTGTCCTGATTATTTTATGTTTAAACTAAACATTTTCCATAATAATTCTAGTATAACTGGAAAAAGCTTCTAGCAGGAGCAATAATGCTAGCCTATAATGAGATTATAAATATTCTTTCAATAAATAAAGGCGATTGAATTTTTTTGGTAGATCACTAATCAACAATAACAGGGGATGTACAGTAGCAAGTTATATATTGCCGTGCTATGTTGGAATTCAAAATGAATTTCCATTATCCGAAAAACCAAGAAATTGATCTATTGGTATAATTGATATATTACTATTTCTCTTTGAGTAAATCAGCATTCAGATTGAGAGTAATAATATATTGATGGACCAATTGGAATATTGAGGAAATCAATGATAATTCTAATTTTGGACCAAGCATATCAATCAATCATGAAACTATGAAGAGTTTCCCAATGAAAATCTTCAGTACGGTATGGATTTTAACATTTGGGAGAAGAGAGACCCTCACGGTTTGGTAGATTTCAAATAAATTTGTATCAGTAACGTATACTTCAATACCTTAACCTATAGAGACTGTAAAAAATAGGTCTCTATGAAGAGTTACAAGACACATAGTTATACAGAGCTGTACAGAGTTTATAAACAAATTAGGTACAGATTATACAGTATCTATTCCTTTACCGATTTTTGAATAAAATTACCTTATTTCTCGCCCTTATTTTGAACAATTCTTTCCATTTTTCAGTTACTGGAGGAATGCAAAATATTGACTAAATCTACACTTTTCCAAGACGCCTGCATTGTATTTGATCCGTGGGTTACTTGCTTTCTAGCCTGCACTGCAATGTCACTAATTCCCTGGTCAGTTTTTGCGGCATGGAATGCTGTCTATCAATACCGTTTACAACAAGATTTGATTGCCTGGCAAGTAATTTAAATAGTATTTTTCACTTTTCAAAATAATCATTTTTAAAATGGTCAATAGATTATTATTGATTGTAAATGGACCATTTAAAATATTGGGGAGATCAATAATCCTAATCTTGGTCCAAGTCCAGTAGGCCTATAGATGACGTCAAAATGTTAGGCGATTTCGTTTGCTCCTTTTGCGCTCCAACAGCTGATGTTGTCAATTAAGGTTGTCTTTTATCTATGCCTAGATTTTGTTTTTGAAAAAGAGACAATGAATGCTTTACATCTGCTGTTAGTCTGGCCAAGCAAAGAAGACCTTTGGCAAGATGAGAAAATGATTCCAGCTTGGTCAATATTTGTTCAAGAATCATAAATGTAGTCTTAATAGTAGATCAAATTGTCTCCTACAATTTGAAATCAATTTGGTAATGTTTGAACCAAAATTGACCGAGCTTGAGTCATTTTCCCATCTTGCCAGAGGGTCTTCTTTGCTTGGTCAGACTATAGTAGATTACATCACAGAGACAGACGAAGCCGCCTAACTTATAGCCTCAGCTATAATTGATTATAGCTGGAACAACTGTAATGCTATTTTTGGAGCTGGCTTGATTGTTATTTTTAATGAGAATTTTTAAAGAAGAGTGTTTTATAAAGAAGAATCCTGTTTTATAAAATTTTGAATACCAGACAGCCATGCGCCCCATAGAGGATAGTACTTAACGCGATCTAGCAGTGAAACTTGGAACTAGAGACCGTTTGGAGGCAGCAGTACCAGTGATTTTTTTGTCTAAAATTAAGAACATTTTTAAATGAAGGATCTTTTTATTGAGAAGCGGCTTGAAAAAACATGCTATGGTCAAAATAGTGAAAATATTTTCTCTACATCAGCAGCCTTATATAATAGCGCAGAAAATGTAATCGATTATCAAATTTTTCAAGCTTATTAAGGTTTAATTATAGCCTGTTCGAGCAAAGAAGGCATTCTGACAAAGTGAGTGGATGATCCCAGCTTGATCATTATTAGTTCAAATTATTATAAATTTGACCTAAAATTGTAGAGCAGAATGTTTTCTACAATGAGAGTTTATAAGTTTATCATTTTTTAACCAATATTATAAATTTGGTTTCAATAATTTGTAGAGCAGAATGTTTTATGGATTTTAAGATCAAATTCATCATTTTTAAACTGATATTAATCGAGCTGGAGTCATTTCCCCATCTTGCCAGAATGTATTTTTTGCTCGAACAGACTCCTAAGTTGAAAATTCGATTACTGTACCTATAATTTCCTGGGCTGAAAGGTTCTTACTTGAGATAAATTACTAGATTTCAACATAAGTAGAAATTAATCATAATAGTATCACCATTTTCAGGATTCGGTTATCACGATGGAGTCGAACAGAGATGGGAATGTCGATCTATTTTCTTGAAAACCCTATGAATGATGAAGAGGTGCAAAGAGAGCTAATGAGCCGCGGAAGAGTGCGTGGTAAAAGAAGATCAAGAGAGAGACAACCGAGGAATTTGACGAGGAGCACTAGTACTCAAAACTGTTCTGAACCCAATGCTCCACTATTGAAATCGTCACAATCTGTCTGAATTTAGAAAAGTATAAAGAAGGAAGATACCGGTAACTTACTCAAAAATTGACAAAATCGTGATCCTTTCTTTTCAAATTGAGTTAAAAATAATGGATTTTTTTTCAGATAAAAATTTGTAGTGGGTGTGAATAAAGAAAGAAATTTATTTGGATTATTAAATATTGGTTCTTGAAATGTTTTCTACTATAACCTACTTTTGATTAAGGACATAATACTAGCTTGGCAGAGAGCCAGTGATTGTAGCCGAATGCAATAAAGCGCTGGTCTGATAATTAAATTCTGAGTCTGATATAAGCTTACCTTCTTTATGGAGAAGTTTTTATACTTGAAACCACTCACAAATCATTACTAGTCTCTATGTAAATGTACTCACATACTCACAAATAAAAAAATTTATTCAGAAAGTACCAAATTAAGAATGAAAGAAGCTATGATCAATAGGCTATATTTATCTATGTGATTTATGTTTAAAATATATTTTTATAATAATCGACTCTATGAACAAGAGAAGTAAACATATTTTTATCCTTTTTTTGGGAATACATTAGTATTATTATAAGTGTATGGCTTATTAGTGGGGAGTTCCGAAAAAGTTCCACGGCCTAATACATTAGTGTGGATAGCTGACGCCAAAAAGTTCTCGTCTGCTCCATTAAATGATAACTCAAACGACATCAGCTATTGGAGCGCGATTCTAGCTAAATTTTATCTAGATGATGTTTTTGAGATCAGAAGTGATGATTTACATAAAATTTTAGTAGCTAGGTTACATCACGTACAAGAGACAGACAAATAACGCCTAACTTTTCCTTCAGCTATAACAAAAATAAGAAATTTGTACCTTCTCTATTCATTTTCCAATAATAACAGAAAGTTAACAAGAAAGTTATTATCCCAACATTTATTTATGTAACAACCTTCCAAATTCTAAATTACGGTTTCATAGTTTTTTTTACCTTCAGAAGTTGAAATTTGTGTATAATTTGAGTTTTAAGTGTGGACATAACCTCTATTTTGAATATTTTGAAAATTGGGAAGAAGAGACGTTTTGGGCTTTGTGTTTCAATCCTACTGTATTTCAATCTTGTTAATAAATAAATAAATAAATATTCTTACTTATCACTTATTGAGCTTCAATATAATTTTATGGGTAACAATAAAATTCAATACATTTTATCAAGTAATGTTCAAGATATGAATGTTCAAGTTCAATAAAGTAATGTTCAAGAGCCGCTATAAATGTCATAGCCCAATTAATTAGTAAGAGAGCTCTTGATACGCCAAGGATTCAGCGGAGCGGATCTATGATAACGTCAAAAACACAGAACCCTTATTCCACTCAAACATGAGGTCTTTCAAAGATAAGAAATCTTGAATGGAGCTACAATAGACGCAGAAGAGAATGTTCATTACAGGCAAGGTCATGCAATAATCTGTCAGGGAACAAAAATGCAACTGTGAGAATATTATTTGCAATAATCCAAGTGAAAAGGAAAAGTATTGAAATTTTCTATTAAAAATTGCATCATTTGTTTCGAATCTCGTCGGTTATCTTACTAATAAGCTTATTTTACTGATGTGGAAGATGAAATATCAAGGAATAAGAATATAATTATAACATAATAATTAGTAATGTTTAGAATGAACAGCTACAATCTTCCACCCATAAAAAGCCAATAATCAATTCCAGACAAAAATATTCTTCAACTTGAATTGTAAACCCAATTTTCCAACAGAAAAGATCAATAATAGTAAAGATATGCTGAATAGGAGGTATGTTAATGAATAAAAGTCAAAATCACAATACCCTTTTAATATTTTTTATTTAAAGACAACATGTTTCGCTTTCCTGAAAGGAATTCTGAAGTGTCTTTTCTCTTACAGTGTACATTCTGACTTGTTTTTGAATAAAAAATACTTATAAAGGCTACTGTGATTTCGAGTTTCATTTATTAACAGTATAGAAGCTATGACCTATGAAAGACACCCATTCCAAGGAATAATTAAAATAATTATTTCAATTACTTTCCAATCTTTGTATTATAAAAGTATAAAATATTTCAAGCACGACGAAATTGCATGTTAAACTAAATAGTTCAGTTCCTTCCTATCATACAGATCAATCTTATCTTCATGTACCAATGCACATAACTTACGTGGGATTATATATATATAACATAAAATACTACTGTATGTAGCCCATGCTACTATATATGTAAGTATTAAATTTTATTGTTGAAGCTGTTTAAGCTTGACTAGACTAGATAATTTCATAGGATTTCAGATTATGCGACAAGTATGCAACTAAAAAGTTAATCCATGATCTGGTGACAAACAAAAACCCAATCAATCAATCTACTAACAGAAATTCACAGAGAATATTATAACTAAAAAAACACAGCTAGAAAAACTTGATCCCTACTTAAAGTTGTTAATAATTATATATATTGAAAAAGTGGAAAATAAAATCGATTCCTAACCATGAATTATTACTATCCATTTTAGACTATGTTAATGATAAATATAACGGTCTCCGCCACCAGTATAACACAAAAACATTTTCATCGTTAAAAACACAGAAAAAACATAAAAGCTTTCATACTGTACCAACATAGACTATAGGTATATACTACTACTTAATCGATGTTCCCACTTATTAAATTGAAGAAAGAAGATTGCACCACTACTTTGAAATTTAGTAAATTGAACTAACCACGCTGCTAATAGTTTGATGGCTGCAAGATTAACACTTTGTTGAAGTTTTTGGTCCCATAATTCTTTTACGCACTTTATCACAGCAATGTTTTTGGTTTAGTGACGACTCTCCTTGAGAATTAAATTCCCCGATATTGCTTGAAGGAATAATAAGCGTCAACTGCATGGAAGATAGATAAAGAGAATCCCATGAGCTGAAAAAATGAAAAGGAGGTTTATTAGATATAGAGTCGTTGAAATCTAGCTACAAGAAAAGAATTGAACACGATAAGAGAATGATTGTAAAACAACAATGGCTGCCATGCCATATGAATACTACATAAATAATTATTATTCATTAATATGAGATTTCAATAAAAATATTGTTCGTTCCTGCGGAAATATTTAGGGAATTGTACAATATCTATGAAAATATATTAAATGTATGCTCAATACTCCTAGTAGTTCTATCACAATTCTATCACACAAAAATACAGTAAAATTACACAATTCGATATTATCAATTCCGAAATAAGTGTATTCTATTAAATATTTCAATTTATTTAAAATCCATCCGGTACTAAACATCATAGATTGGTATAAATGATCTCCAACAAAAACAACTTATAAGTTTATGGTAAAGCTACTACTAGATTAAGTAACAAATAAATCGAGGAACAAAGCTCACATACTATTACTGTGATTTAAAATTGAAGTTACATAATAATGTTATTCTTGTCGACGATAATAAATTATTACAGAATGCATTAGTGTGACAAATCTGTTGAAATCAAGTAACTTACAAACTATAAATTGATAAAATACCTAAACGTTAATATAGTAGTAAATTCTAACATAAATATTGAACAATATAGTTGAAAGTTCACTACTGCAAACTTGACAGATAAAATTACATATTTATAATTCACTTACATAAGCAGTTTTCATTGCAGGGTAGTCAACAATCCCCAAAGTCAGCACATACAGTGGATATACGTACAGCTTCACGGCGAAAAACAGGAATATCGATGAACTGCAATAAGAAGTTGCTGCTGAAATATTGAAAAGTAGTTCCTGTAACAAGATAACATGAAACATGAACTCCATTAAAATTATTCATCAGTTATCAATGAAGCAATATTGTACTCTCACTCAACACTAGAATTGCTAGCAGTTATTAATTGATAATGCGTAAATTGAACCAATAAGAAATGAGCATCTATAATAAGTGAGATTTTTAAATCAAGACTATCAATATAAAAAAGTACTTTGATCAAGTGAGAATTTTTAGTTCCTAATTATTATTTAAATACGGGATTATTAGGAGGCGATCAAACACCGCCTCTTTAAAAATATTCATCAGTTAGTTTTCTCAATACAATATTGAATAAATTATTATCAATATTTATCAATGTTTACAACGCCGCAAAAAAAATGTTTAAAAGTTTACTTTTTTATTTATTCATGTATATTTTTTTCGATTTACTTCATTTTGTTATACATAACATTAATTATTCTATAACTCTTGATGATATTGATCTGTATTTGTTTATTGAATATTCACAGTGAGAGATGGACTTATCTAATAATGTAATTCAAGTAAGGAAACTTAAATATCTTTCTTTCCAACTGTCTAAAATGACTCCCCCATGCGCACGGACTTATCGTCCAAGCAGGGTGTTGTTCATTTACACCGCACATTTGTTATCATATTAATATTACATCTTTTATGCAACGCATTTACCTGTTTTGATTACACATTATGTAATGTATAACATTATAATCTTGAATAAAATTGATTTGATTTGATTCTCTCAACTTGGTATAATAATACTGAATACAAAATAGATATCAACTGATGAGAACTAATCAAGATAAATTTATGGGTTTCTTACACTGAATCCAGTATATGAAACATTGCAAGATCAATATAATGCAAGAGCTAGAATTGAAGTATCAAAGCATCAAATACATGAAGAATAGGAAAATAGAAATCTTATTTGAATGGAAGTTTATCATCCCATTCATCCTTATATTCTTCAACGAATTCCCAAAAAATCGAATGGCCTTGTCCAAATAACTTTGACATGCAGCTCATAACAATTCAACATAGCCAGGAATAACTTTGTCTCATTTCATTCACAGTAATAAAGTCTCAGTCCGGCTGAGGGTTGGATAATCATAACTGACAGAAAAGGTATGTTTAACTGATTAAAAACGTTCTAGAATTGAATCTTTCTTGTAAAAACTGCCATTAGAATCATTTTAAACAAGTTTTTATTGAATTGCTAATAAATATCGGTAAATAATTTGCAATAAAACGTTCGTAAAAATTTTCTTTACAAAGCCAAATTTTCCATCTTATTTTCTTTGGAATTTGAACAATCTTGGCTCTGATCAATACGCCAGATTATACGGAATAACGAACAAGTGAGACTCAACTGTATTCTTTATTCAATTATTTTTCTCAATTGTAACTGATGGCAAAAAAGTGTCACCAGCGGGCAAGGTTTTATATACGGTACATAATTTTATTTTTTATTAAATTACATTTAAGCTACATTTACTACTCCATACATTATTATTCCGTCCACTTTATTGTATTGTCTTGTTCATGATAGAGTTGATCATTATCATATAAATAAATAAATCAATTACTCACAAATAGTGAAGACCTTATCAAATGGAATGTGTTGTTGGATATGATGTAGCATAACAGCAGGAGTGTGACAGTGGCTGCACTGGCTGAAGCAGTGGTAAGCAGAGAAACATAGGATGGACCCAAAAGCTGAGCAAATCCCATTCCATAACTCACCAATAGTGCTTGACATGCTCCTCCGACAAACTGTAAACAATCAATTGAATTCAACATTAACTTCAATTATTGTTGAATTATTGTTATTTTAATTTATTCAAGTTATCCTTATTACATATCTGACCATTAAATTGATTAATTTTTATCAAAGTCCACGTCTTGGAAGACCTACTACAATATTCTATACTAAGCAATCACAAAATTATTGAAGTAAAAATTCATATTCTATGAATATGTATTCTAAGGATACAAGAAAAAAGTGGAGACTATAGTGCTTGATATGCTCCTCCTTAAAACTGAAATTTGAATTCAGCATCAACTTTAATTGTTGAATTATTTTTATATTATTCTAAAAAGAGCTCAAAAAAAACTGGAGACTGGCGGAGTGACGAATAATGATTGTTTTTGCTATAAGAAGATGATGCTACGCTTAAAGAATAAGTTAGTATAGTAGTGTAGCTAGTAGATAGTGTTGGAGAAAGAGGAAGATAGAGAACAAGAAAGTTTAAGTCTGGCCAGTCTTCTCACTCGCCAGTTTGTTTGTTGGGAGCTTCAAGTTATTTATTCCTTATTATTTTTCATAGGCTCATAGCTGATATAACTTGACATGCACTTCCATCAACACACAAAGATCTGCAAACAAGTAGGCTATTTGACAGATTTACTCATGTGATTCAGCATAAAATTAAATTAAATCCATTAGAGGTAGCCTATTTCATCTCATTTTGAACTGGTATTGTACATAACATGTTAGATCGAATAGCCTACAATTTGTTTGAGAAATATAAATGAAGTATATGTCATTAACAACATTCAACAAATATTATATTTCAGTTCATTCAACAATAATTTTCTGTATAATGTGTTGGGTTGATATGAGTCGAATCAGTACTGTAAATATAGCCTACATCCTATTATATTAAGCGAGTAATTTCTGTATGTATGTATGTTTGTATGTGGAACCACGGATCTAGAAAACGGCCCTAACGATTTTCTTGAAATTTGAAATGTAATATAACCGTGATGGAAAAATAAGATTGCACCAGGTCTCATGTCCGGGAAATCTCTCTGGCAGGATTAACAAAAGAATTAAATATTCCTCATTCAGGCATAATCCCAAGTAGCCTACTGCGTATAATGGCTGTTATCGTTAGCTGACCAAAACTATCCAGCTGGAGTAAATGGAGTTACATCCAAGTCTATAACACATGTTCATGCCAAAAAATTGTGAGAGGAGATCATATCAATTTTGAATTTATTTTTTACAAGGAGGTTCCTTGATTTTTTACAATAACATACTTATCCTATTATATTAAGCGAGTAATTTCTGTATGTATGTTTGTATGTATGTGGAACCACGGATCTAGAAAACGGCTCTAACGATTTTCTTGAAATTCAAAATGTAATATAACCGTGATGGAAAAATAAGATTGCACCAGGTATCATGTCCGGGAAAACTCTCTGGCAGGATTAATAAAAGAATAAAATATTCCTTATTCAGGCATAATCCCAAGTACTGCATATAATGGCTGTTATCGTTAGCTGACCAACGCTATCCAGCTGGAGTGAATTGAGTTACATTCAAGTCTATAACACATGTTCATGACTGTCAAAAAATTGTGAGAGGTGATCATATCAATTTTGAATTTATTTTTTACAAGGAGGTTCCTTGATTTTTTACAATAACATATTTACGTAATTCAACAGTTTGGCCGCAGCTTCAGAGCAAAGCTCGGTACCAGATATTAATTCATTACAACAGGAATTTAAGAAGAGCATATACTTATAGCATTTCAGCCGAAAAACTTAATTTGTATTGGTAAACTGGTTAATGGGTATGTAGATTAATGCCAAGCACAGAATAATAAAACATTGAGGAAAAAGAACAATTTATTCTACTTAAAATACAATAATATTAACAATATCATAATATTAAAATGTAACCATGACTTATAATGAAATTCAGCATAATTAAAAACTGAGTAATTGAATACATAATTGAATGAGTTAATATTCAATTCAATTTCTTTAGAGTGAATGAGTACATATCAGTTGACTCTATTCACATGCCTCCTTAAATATTCTTTATGCGGTCTAGTATTTTTATATTGTAAAGTGTTATACAGGATGAAAACCTCAAAGTGGCACACCTGGCTATAATGCGAACGGCACGAGATATCGAAGCGAGACCTTGACCATACCTCATATTTAACACTTTTCTTTACTTTTGTATTAAGTTAATTTTTTATTATTGTAAAAAGTTATACCATCATTTTCAATTATATACCGCCGTGCAGTAGCCCATACAATCATGTAATTTTACTTGGTGAATATGTTTGAATGCGCGTTTACGTTTGCATATTTTTCAAATTGATAAATAAATACTTGCCATTTGCAGGAGTTTCAGCATGCCTGGTATCGTTGACAGGAACTGAGTGTTGAGAAATGACGGGCAGCAAGTTGTGAGTAACGAAGCTGCTTGCTCTCCTGAACGAACTATATCCCTCACTGGCTGGCCCAAACCTCTGATTGGTAGCATCCTAAAATGAACAGAAATCAAACATCAAATCTCAAGGGTATTGTTTCCTACTTTAAAAAATGCCCGTATAAAAATATTACATTTTTGTTGATGTGAAGAAGGCTAATATTTTATGCGCAGCCTACATAATTAATCGATAAATTGAATTTCACTTCCTCTATAGGTACGATTCCCAAGCGACAGCTCGGGTCCATCTGCCCGACTCTAGCTGCGCTGCTCTAGCCACTACAACTCTATTCAAATAACTATATTATAGAGCAGTGGTCACCAAATGGCGGACCGCCAGCTAGTTTTGTGCGGACCGCGATGTCATACCGATCTCAACAAAAAAAAACTTAAAATAATTTCTGAACCAAAAATCTATGAGAAACCCTTCAAAGTCTAGATGGAATTGATTTATTAAAAAACAGCCACAATAATAAATAAACACCAGCAGTGTAAACAAATTTGAAAGGAGATAGTTCTTCCAATGTAAGAGACATGTAGCCCAACTCTCAATAAAAAGTTGACTATTGATTTTATATTGTTGCATTTTATTTCATCCAATTATTCCATGCCTAGTAAAACGATAAATTTAATTTATCTTGGTATTTCAATAGCTAAAGAGATCAGTGGCTGCTCGTGCAAATCCGTATCTTTCACTGTTTAGCACTTCACCTGTTTTGTGGGCACGAGCCGCCAGTGAAAGAGATATAGTCAAGCAGTCAAGGACTAAATTCAAGAATAGTTTTGCCAATTTTATAAGTAAACATTATTTATATAAATAGAATAAATAATATAGTAAGAAATAAGTTCCCATGAGAATTACAAATTTGTAGTAATAAGTAGATTCTAAACAAAAAAGACTGTAAGCTACCGGTATAGTACAAACCGTTTTCCGAGTGATTAGCTGCATTTTACTTATTGAAGATAATTTGTAACTTGGATTGGAATCGAATCAGAAATGCCTTGCCGGGATTTGAAAATTATAAACACGACAAAATTATTTCTTTGAAATTATTTCATAGCTGAATGAATTTAACTTACCTTCTATCAATTCGGTCGGTTTTCTATGTAAATACACTATGCGATATGTTTATGATTAGAGCTGCTGTATCACTGAAATCAAACAGAACAATGCTGTCTGAGACAAACTGCTTAGTAGACTGGAGCTGGAGTCTTGTCTATTGCCTGCCTCAATACAAGTCTATTCCTGTACTTACACGCTCCGCTCCTGCAGAGTCAAACCGAAATAAACGATATAGAAAGAGAAGAGAATACTTTAGTATGGTGATGGCGGGCGCGCTCTCTCCCTCATTATATAGATCATATTTTTAGCAATAAAATTGGAACATTGGGAGAGTTATCGTGATAAATGAGAATTATCAAGCCAGTTATATCCATACAGATTAATTATACTGGATGGAATCCATTCCTGTTTAATTTTCATTCAGATTGACCCAGTTTATCGATTAACATAAAAAGGCATGAATATTTTAATCAAGTGATTGCTGATTGTTATGTTAATAGGCATATACTAGTAATAAAACGCTATATCTTTGAATGATATACTTGATGAGAGCCCTTTTAGGAATAGAAATAACTTAATTTTGAAGTAAAAACTAATATTATAAACTTGATAGCATGTGTTTTACATGCAAATTTACCTGTGGTAACAAGATAATGGTAGGTACGGTACCGGTATCTGTTATCCAACACCAATTCTGTGGATTAATGAAATAACAACAATAATTGTTTCAATTTCAACCAAAGTAGCAGTATGAACCATGATTAGAACATATTAGTTCATATTCAAGAAAAACAAGTAATATATAGCATTCAATTTTGATAGAATATTGGGAAAAATACAATTCACGATGCAGAGTCGGATATTAATATTAAAGCAAACAGCAAGCGGATAAGAAAGAAACCAAGAGAAGCAGACGCAGAAAGAAAACCTTGTCCTTGAGTGACAGATGACCAGTCAGCTGTTTTTAATGGCGAAGCACACACCTGTTGCTAAAAGGCGGGTCTTTTTGAATGAGCGGAAAACATTTACAAACAGAAACTAAAACTTAAAAGTGAATCTAAGGATAATCTAATTTATCCAGGCTACCTTGAATTGTAGGGATTATCTACAGATTATCTATTGAGGGATTATCTGAGAACTGGAATAAATGCTGATTTTTACCATCCTCAGTCTATTACAGGCATTACTGCTGTTAATCTCATTATAAAAATAATGATAATGATACAAAATGATAACTAGTAACTTTTTTTAACTTGTGCATGATATCGTTTTCCAATAGATAAAATTGAAAACTTCTATTGATTTCTATCAAATAGGCTGTATCATAGAGAAATAAGTAAAGATATATTATTACTTATATTATTCCTCTATGACTATACAGTATAAATACTGTATTAGCTCTCCCATTGAACATTATTTCCAAAAATCAATCACAACTTTCTGATTGAGTTTTTTTGCATAATTAATGTTGTATAAAAAAAGAAAGGTAGAACACCAATTCCAACATTCCAAATTTCAACAACAGTAATAATTTTCTTTCATTCATGCAGTAACTGTCGGATAAGTTAAGTTGGTTGTGAAACTGCATTGAAAATCCACTTATTCCGTTATGAAGATCTACTCAATCCCAATAATAGATACTGTGATGAAGTTTCACTGGAATTTTGAGTTTCGTCTCAACTGCAATTTGAAGACTTTGTACATTTTTTATTTTTAACAAATACAAAGAAAACAGCAAAACCTGTTAGATTATTAAACATGCTGGTTGAATATTGGAGGAAGAGAAAATGGCACAAGAAAATTCGTATACATTCTCACGAAACATTTATTCTACAAACATACAATAGATGAACACATTACAAAGTTGAATATTTAATTTCGCAATATAAATATTCTAGACAAATAACATAAATGATATTATATAATTAATAAATATATATTTAAAATATATTTGAATGATCTCCTGAATGATTGTGTAAACGTTTATTTATAAAAATTATTTTTGATGATAAATATTTTCAAGTAAGCTTATTCCAAAAACGGACATATTAAATAGGTATTGGTAAAATAATACATATTATCAATAGGTATACATCCCAGTATTGGGCTAGTGTTGAATCAAGTATTATTGATTCTAGTTGGCCCACTGTTTAAATGCAGTTCAATATATAATTGAAACTTGTTCCACCTTACATAGTAATTTAAAAATGATAATATCGTTTTAAAGAGACTTGCATGCATAGTGTTGATGATTATTATATAAATAAGATGATGATACCACTACTCTGACCAATACATAATATTGATAATAGACGATGAACAATAAATTACTGTCTTTAAAATCAAGGCACTCCTGATAGTTAGTTAGACGATTTTCACGAAAATTCAGTCTCGAGGACAAAAAAAAAGTACAAAAAATAAAATAGTTTTATAGTCATGGATTATTGAAAATAATCTATAAGCGAACTACTTTCTTCTAGAACTAACAGTGAAATGTATTAGCATCAAAGCCTTATTGGTGCTCATTTCTAACATACAATAATTTAGACACATAATTTATTAGATTATATCGCTATTCTATCTTATTTATCCATTACTGTATTCTAAAGCATGTGGATGAAAATAGTGCAAATATTATTTTAAAATAGTAAAAAATAAGTAAGTCCCTATAATCTTTAATCAAATATAATTCAGCCATTCCATGAGTGATGAACTTAATTAAAATGTGTTATATTTATATTAAAGTACTGTATGATCAAGACATTTAAGCGTTCACAAAACTGAACCTTAATCAATAATAATTATCAATTTCTCAAATTATTGAGATATTATTTTAAGATTAAAATTTTTGCTGGATTGATACCATAATAGTTGGAGTTTGGCTCTTTTTTATTATGAGAGTACATTAATAGCGCCACAATATTACAAATATTGTTTGTATTTTATTATGCTATTCCTATGGAGAGAATCGTTCGTCACTTCAAGTACCTAATAATTACTTTTATTAGAATAAAAATAGAATTATTTTTTGAAGTTTTGTTGAAAAGTAGCTTTTTTTATTCTATTTTTATAAAACTGTAAAAAATAGCACAAACTATTGAAGGTAGCTGATAACCAATGACAGTGAAGCAGTTTTTGAAATTTTGATTTTCACAGGTACCACGAAACAACTGCCAGAAATTCTTCAGAGATCCTGGAAGTCTGTTTAACCTCCTCTGTATGACTTGTATGCGAAAATGGTGCTCAGCAAGTACAAAGCCGTAAGTATCAGTCCAAGTATCTGAAAACCAAACAATTTTACTAAATCATGAAGCTGAATTGATTTCACTTGAATATTATTGATCCACAAAAGCAGAAGACATTGATTTCCCAACTTGTTTTATTAAAGACAATATTATTGAAAATTAGGAAATGTTTCATCATATATTCCCGTAAATTTTATTATAAAAGTTATCCTTCCAGTTCCAATGAGTCTTTAACTCTTCATGGTTACCTTATTATAAGTATGATTAATAAGATTTATCATATAAATCCACATATGCCATACTAAGGATTCTCCTCCCAATTCTCCTGAAAATCCAAATGTTGAAACTCCTTGTCTAATAATCGATATAAGGTAATTAGTATTAGACTGTTTAGAGTGTATAGTATAAATGTTATGAATAGTTGAACAATCGCATCAATTTTACTATGACTATTCACTTACTGCTATTTAATATAGCAAATATGGGACATCCTAGGAACTCCAGGACTCTAGATCCTTCTATTATATCCAAAACAAATAATTTTCCTTATAACTTTTGTTTCAAAACATATAAAGGGAAACAATTCAGTATTCATAGTTAACAAACAGACTAGAGATATGTTTTGTCAATGTCTTTGTGAATGTTTTAATCAATTTCTCGTATAATCAAAAACATACTTCAAGAAATAACTCACCGCTTCAATTTGAGGATTGCTTGTTTCCAGTTCTACAATGCATGTTTTAGTTTTTTTTCAACGCTCATTTTAAATTGATGATACAGTAGGTAGGCGATAGTTTTTAGAGTTTAGGCAGTTTTTTATTGAAGACAATGTAGTTGAAAAATGAATTGTTATCTTTTAGTAAACGTTATTATACAAGTCATCTCCTGTTTTTCTTTCTTTCTTTCTTTATTCTTTCTTTACAATTGTGACTTGGTTCCTCTTAGTTCCAGTGAGTTATCCTCCAGTTCTTCAACTCTTCATTCACACCAACCTACTCCTCCAAAAAATTATAATACCAGATTCTGTTAACTATAGTCTATTATTTGTCACCAATAAACTTATCAATTATTGTTTCCTTATAAAACTTATAAACTAATAATTATTTTCATGACTTCCACTCTTATAATAATAGTTTCTTATGAAAGTGGAATTTGGAGAATTTATAAGAATTATTATTGTTTGATTATTGAAATATCATACTCACAGAAGCACAGAGATATGGAGTGTAGTAATTGGACCTTCCATACCATGTGTTGGAACTATTCACCTCCACCATTAGGACAATTGACGCCACCAAGTAGAACAAGAATCCAAACGAGTGATAGACAACTTCCTGTAGAAATACAAAAAAGAAATTAAAGTTAACTTGGGAAAGAATTCTAAAACACAAAAATGTTGAATTAAGACTCTTGCAAAATTTGCGAACACTTCAATGTTATGGAGAAAGCATCAATTCTAACACGAGCTTCTTTTTTCCTTTTTGGATTCCTTCTTTGTCTGATTCTCTCAGGGGGCAGGGGCATTGAACATAAACCATTTATCTTTATGAATTTATCATCCATGTTTAATGAATGCATTATTTTTACAGTGAAAAATGTAAAGTTAACTTTAATCATCTTTCATTCACTACATGTGAACATCATCATTCACATCACAAATCATCACCTTTGCTTGAAATACTTGCTATTAAGTCGTGATTGTAACAATAAATAAATGAATTAATAAGAAAATAAGCATAATTATTCTATTCAGGCTTAGAATCCATAAGTCATCATAGTCACTCATCTTTCAATCCATTCATTCAATCAATAAATAATAATATTGTAAAATGTAGAGATGATTAATTTTTTATTTGTATATTTTATCGTTATTTGAATGTAGTGTAGTGTATAAAATTAAAGTGATTCTATCCATTTGATTATATAATATTGGAATAATGATTAGATCTGGTGAGTTTGCTTTACTCACATTACTTTATAAATAATTACTACATGAAATTGTGTATAGCTGACGACAAAAATGACCGGTTTCGTCTGTCTCTTCTCTCTTGTACGTTTATGTAACCTACTCACAGCTGATTATGTAACCTCCAAAAATCATCATCTAAGCATAGCTGAAAGACAACTCCAATTGACAACATCAACTGTTGAAGCGCACAAGGAGCAGACGAAACGGCCTTATGTTTTGGCGTCGGCTCTAAGTATTGTGGCTACAGAGCAGAGTATGTATTCCCAAAAATAATTAAAAATTACACTTTTGTCAGAGATGTTATCCATAATTTAGGTAAGTGAAATCCACTGATGATGATGCCCTGAGCATTGAAACTTAAGTATGGTATTTTAAATAAATTTTGTGGATCTGACAACCACATAAATAATTAAAATTAATGAAAGAACTTACGTAGATTGTCTTGGCAATGATTGAAGCAGTGGATAGTGAGATCAGACAGGAGAGTAGTAGCGCCACAGACCCTATCAGGAACGTTGTGGCTACACACATGAAAAACAGCTCCGGAAATCCAGGTACATATCTGTACTTATCTCTGTAGTGGATGACAATGGCAAGAGCGATAGCACCGCATATCTGAAAAATGGAAATATTTAAACAGATTATTAACATCTTTTTAATAAAATTTTAGAGAATTCGATCAAAAATTCTAGAATTGATAGAGAATTTAGATATTTTCAATTGAGCCTTCGAGTATAAATAATGAGAAGGAATTCTTGAGCTCATTCATATTCATGGATTCTGTATTTTCTTTTATGCCAGGAATCCCTCATGGATTCTGTTATATTTCCAACATATCAATTTTTAATGAAATACTCCATGAAAACACATATTTTGCGCTTAATAAATATCCTTATTGGCTCTCTTTGAGATATAAATAAAGTAAATTATAATAGAATAAAAATAGATAAAATAGATTATACATAAATAATTATGTATGAATAATTTCTTGATCAACATCAATAATAAATATTATATTTTATATCAATAATAATTATTATTAATGTTGGATGTCTCACTACCAGTTTTTAAAAAGAGTTTTAAATTATAGAATACTCTTTACTAGAACCCTCACTCATTCTATTACTAAAGTATTGCATTTACATGACATAATAAATATTGAGTTCAAGAGAAAAGTACTTACTCAATAACAAGTACAAAGTAGGCCTACTTTAGAGGAGTAAATTACTTAAGTAGCGTCAGAGTGTGAGTGAGTATTAAGTAAGAAAGTTTAACTGTAAAGTAAATTTACTTAGGCCACTTTACTCTTCTTGGCTATTACTTCATTATTGGGGTAGTTTCTTGTATTTAATATAATTAATTTGGAAGTTTGATTCTTTAGTCTATTGAAATTATCAATAATTCATTATAAGAAATTGGGAAACAATATTTCATTTGCATTTAAACTTTCAAATAAAAATTGTATTTTTGCGCCAGAAAAACTCGGTTGTGCCATTCTACCGTTACAGTTTACTGAAAGCTCTCAGTACAGTAGCTCCATGACATCATAAGCAAGATGTAAGCATTTAAAAATAGACTTCCTCACCTACTTTATGACTCAAGCTGGTTAATGTGAAAAGCAGACTTTCAAACATGCTTTCTTCCAAGAAAAACGTTTTCTTGTGTACAATTCATGGACGAAAGACGTTTTTGTTTCCATTATTGTGATGTCATGATATTATTTTAATGATTCAATAATTCTAAAATATCCTATCATTATAGTGGATGAAGCCTCTGCTTCTATCAATCCAATTCTCATGCTTGTTTTTATTAACAAATTATTGATAGGCCTATTATCCAAGTTCACAAGAATGTTAATGTGATTCAAACTTTCAGATCTTTAAAATAAATAGAAAACTCCATAAGAGTGACAATAGAAGACTGTAGTCACTTTATTATAGATGAATTTCCATAAATGTATGTTACATAATAATAGTATATATTAATATTAACATATTAATATTTGTAAATATTAATCCTTGTCCATATAGAATTAAAACATTTAATTCTGAATCGATTTGAATTTTTAAAAACTCATTAATGCTATAGTGTTGATGTAAGTTACAAGAAATAAAGTAAAGGTAGATTTCTGCACTTCTGTAGAATGTTTCCTTCGCTTTCCTTACTTTTATCCCTTCCCTTTCTCAGGGATATTTTCACTGTAAAAGGGAAATTTCATCCCTCCATTAAGTTGGCAACAATGGAAATTTGGCGGCAGACAGACTGCCACCCTATGAGTCATTCAAAGTTATAGCCCACAGAATTATATATCTATATTCATCCCCTCTCATATAGGCAGCCTAGAGCTATAAAGACGTGATAAAAGGGATGGTTTCGATTTCTTAGGGAGTGGCATCCAACACTATCATGAATGATACTCACGTAGGAATTTCTACTACGTAGGGCGTGGTAGACTTAGTTAGAAATTAGTATTTTCGACAGAAAATGGGTTAAAATGCCAATGAACTCCAATGAACACGTGCTTGGCTTGAGTGGGCTATTATAAACTGCCAGGAATTCAAAAACTGTTCTGAATGAAATAAGCCGATGAATGTTAATTAAGTAGATACGGTATGCTCTTTGCACAATTTTTTCAACAATCTTAATTTGATTTAAGTTAATAATGTTGCAAAAATTTATTAAGGGTCATTTGTCGTTGATGGCAACAAGAAAAATTGATATTTTATTACTAAGATTGAAGTAAAAACTTTGTTATTAATGACATGCTATATAATTGGGGAGCCTGGGAAATAAATTCAAATAAAAGAAATCATTTTCCCATAAAATTTCTTCATAAACAAATATTTATGAACCAATATGTTCCATCATAACTTTATATGATTGAACAAATCGACATGAATAAGAGCACTACTGATTTTCAAAAAAAAATCACGAGGAGTTCATCATGCCGTCGATCAAATGAATTGGTAATGGTCGAACATTGATAAATATGCTTCCCTGGTTCATAGAGAAATTCATAACTTAAAATAAGAGGTGGATAAATTGTGACAGCATTATTGTTGAATGTAAATAGGAAAATAATATTTCACTTAAATACTTAAATTAAAGTCTTAATTGATTTCAACCGATTTTAAAATAATTCAGACATGAAAATAATTGGAGAAATGAATCTTAATTAATTTCAGACATCCTGATGAATATAACTTTACCAATGTGGAAACGTAAATAATAAGTTTGTACTATAGCAGAAAACAGGGTCTTTATTGGTTCTATTCAGAAAAATTCTTCATTTAAATAAGTAGCATACTCACCACTTGCAAGAGCTTGAGGAAGCCGGGAAGTGTTTTCATGTATCCTGTATTCAGGATAATGGCGGAGGTTGACGTGGTGGTGGTCGTCCTGGTTACTGTCACTGTGTGAGACATCTAGAAAAAATAGGAAAAAATTTTCAACAAATTTCTCTCATTACATTATAATATAATTATACCTGTATAACAAAATTATCACATTGATTTGGCTATAAATATTTTCAACATTCACTAATCAAAATTGTGAAGATAAGATGTTTTGGGCTCGGTCAATGTTTCAATCATGTAGTATTATTGTAATCTAACTTGTACATAAAGATTAATACATGAAATAAATTAGATTGTAACCCATCGTATATTGTATTCACTCTATTAGAGATTCAAACAAACTATTAGAGATCTAGTTCCTGAAGAATGATTTTTCATTTCAGAAAATGACGATTCTCGACAAATGTGACCAATCCTTGAATGCATTTCTCCTTGAAATCTATTGGATAATAAGAAATTCAATTAAAAAAGTAGAATCGATTTACTTCTTCACTTTGGAAAATAACAATTTTTATCTATTTATTTTTCTTGTTTGCATTCCTCCATGAAATCAATGCATTACGGTATTGTTGAAAATTTATTGATTTTCTATAAATTTTATAAAATTTAGAATAGAACCAATGTCTTCTTTATTTCTCTTTCGTGCTAAAGTTTGAACATCAATATGAGAAGCAATATAAATACAAACAAGTAAGAGACAACATGATAATTACAAACGAAAATTATAATCTGATTCTCTTTTCATTTCACTAGGTACCATATCAGAACATGATTACTGCATCAGAAGCGCTAGACACTTGAAGATTAATAACAATAAGTCAATAGTGACAAATGCAAGTGTTTCTACAGTTGTCTTCTTCTGTTGAAGTGTTGAGTGAGTTGAGTCACCAAATATTGAAAATATTTTTCAAAAATTCATCTCTATAATTATATATAGTGGATTACTATTTTTATCCACATTGAGAATGGGCTTATGTGCCGAAACATGTATGTGTTTTTTATAATTTTAAAGTTTTCAAAAAAGGGTGTTTGATTTTTATTTATTTTTCAATTCTATAATAATAGTTTTATGAGCTCAAGTGTATCACACTTGAGCTCATAAAACTCCCAACAATTTTTTCCAATCAGTCTCCGATAAATTCTGAGTCCAATTTCAGCATAAATTGTGAATCTATGTTGATTGTTGAATATTTGAATTCATCTCAGATTGGTAAAAAATACTCATTTTTCCGCTTTATAAGTTATAAGGCTACCTATTAGATAACATTGTCTTGTAAAACGTGTAAGGTGGATAATCTGATCTATTGAAAATAAAGAGTCTTTCTGGCAAGTCTCAAATTTTAGAAACATTTACAATGATATTTAAAGTAACTAGAGACTGAATAACAATACCGATATACAGCTGTATTCAATAATAGGATATAATCCAATTCTTTCTTAATGAAACCCATTCTTATAGAAGCAGATCTGTTTACATCTGTTCCTTTCCTATTGCTCTTGTTTAAATTAATAAAAGGAATCGAATAGCCTAATACTGTAATGGACTATGGAGCCTGAATTATCATAAACTGCATTATGAAAGCTTCAAATTCTATTGAACTTACCACGGCGCGATTCATGTTAAATTTATACAGCTTGAGATCAATCTGAGCACAATAATACAACGTGTCAACAACAGGGAAATCTCACAAAACTTTTAAACAAACCTCCCCAACAAAAACGTTATCACTGAAGCAGTTTAAACTGCATTTTTCACATAATATTAGACTAACACATCACTCTGAAAAATAGCAATTGTTACAATACAGATTACTTTCAATGAATGAACGGAAATTCTGCTGCCTTTAACGGACAGAATGTTATCAGAGATTATTGTTTCTGAGGTTGTCTGTTATCTGCGCATGAGTCACCGATTTCTTCGATCCCCACACTCGGATTTTCACAACGAAAAACAGATCTGGTAATGTTCGTGCTAGCTGAGAAGACACTCAGTCACAACACACTTAACATTGTAATGGCGTGTCTTCTCAGCTTCTGCGAACTATAGAAGAAGAATTCTGTCTGTGAGCAAGGCTTTATATATCCAAAACATTGTTTGGTGTTTATGCTGGTTCTACAATCCATTAACGGCAATGATTCTATTTCAGTAGTTTCAACAAATACATCACGCTTGAGTCATGGTTTGAACAATCATTTCAAGTGTTGAAGATTTGCTATGCGTTATCGGGTGTTGGTAATTTATCAACAATTTAGTAAAAATAGCCTCTTGCGGAAATTCATTCCTCTTAACATAAATGAGGAGGAAATGAGACGGATTGATAAATGAAGCAGTACGGAGCTATTTGAGCTAAATATCAATCTGGAGAAAAAATAGATAAATTATTATTATAATCTTGTGGTTTCTTGTTTCTATGGATGGATTATATAGCCTAATAATGGGAAACATTCTCTATCATTTCATGTACTGAAATGAGGGCAGGTAAACATTTATGAAACTAATATATAAATTAAATTAATAAATAATTCAAGTAATGAATTGTTTATTTATGATTTACTCCATACAAAATTTGTGAAAAACACAAATTCTCTCAATGAAATTTTTCTTTCATGATTATAAATCAATTATGAATAATGAGACAAATGCTACAATGACTTTCAACATAAGATCCAATATTTTTATATGATCATAATGAATTCACCCCGGAAGTCCAAATAAAGCAATGTCCCAAATGCAAGTAAGCCATTATTATAAAATATTGTAAGTTATTATTATTTTGTCACTTATTATTCATTATAGGGTAATTATTGAAACCTTCACCTCCATTCTTGATTATGTATGAAAACATTATTGCATAAAACCTTCACCCCATTCATGAAAATTTTAAAATTGATATAATAACAATCTATGGAATAGATATGAACCAAAGATGAATTCGATAAAATTTTAAAATAATGTTTTCAACTCACACCGACAAGTTGAGTTATATTTCGAACTGATCGTTTTACAACTCTCTGTGTCTTCTCTAGCACAATTGCCTGCAATTGAAATTTACTCATGTTAAAATGAGGGTAGGCCTATAGATGACTGAGCATATGAGAATGAGACAAGAATTTGTCAATCCTGTAGTTTGAAAGCAGAGTTTTTTGTATTAAACTTTGAAAGATTTTCAATTCAACATCATAATCTTTCTCACAATATATTTTGTAAAATATGTATCATCAAAATAGGGAAGTTGTAGTCTATTTTTCACTCTTTCAATTGATTTTTGTTCTTGATTGAATGAATTGATTACATGCAAGTGAAATTAATATATTATAATTGACTAAAAAATATAAAATATATAATATAGGTGAAAATGAAATAATGAAACATGGAAAGTAGAAAGTATAAAAAATAATTTTTGACCCAATGTATCTTCCTAGATTTGTATTCTTCATCGATCATGACTTGTTCTGCAAGATAAATTTTTAAAAAGGTGTATAGTTAATGATAGAACTATCGGAGAGGAAACATTACAAAAGTATTGATGTTCGCTTAAAGAAATCTTCTTGATCATAAAGAGTAATGTAGCCTAAAAAGTAAAAATAAAATTTGGATTTCTGATTATTTTATCTCTTCCAATTAATAAAAGAAATTGAATCTTTTATAATTTGTCTCACTAGAAATTAAAAAATGAATAATTGGTTCCACAACTTTTGAGATTCAGTCTGTTTGATGTCAGAAATCATATTTTCACGGTCCAAGCCAAGAGAACTATGACACAATGCGAGCTCAGAGGCATTCAGAATAAGAAATGAACATTCTATGAAGTCATAATAAATGTGTTTTGGCGATGGCATAGATTTTCTGGAGTGTTTGGCTATTAATAAATCCAACTTCCCACTAAAACGGCGATGACCTAAGGCTGCCGAAATAGAACCCGCTGACATTTGCTCCAGTTTTATTTCTTGCATTCGTTTTACGCATTCTCCCGCGATTTCACCAGCACAAGCTTATGCCTGATCCAATTTCATTGCACAGATTCCTATCCAAATCCAGAAAGTTTGCTTCTATTCTTACTTTCATTTCCATTTTTTACTTGGGGTTTTATTTTAAGTCACACTGATTGTAATTTAGAGCATTCCAATCCAATTCTTAGAAGCCTTCATTTTTTTCTCCTATAATCGCCGAGAAATTTTCTTAAAGAAATAGTTTCTCTCCTCTAGCATGCATTTTAAAAATTCACTTTCACAAATCTGACCCAAGAAGTTCATTTTATACTCTATTTACAAATTCTCATTTCTCAACTTGATTTTTATATATTCACTCTCAACTGGGAGAGAGGCAATGTAGCTTATATGCTTTTCTCTGTTTTATGTTTTCATATTTAGCTTTAAGATCATTTTGTCTAATTACCTTGCCAAGTAATGAATTCATAGCTAATGTCACTTCAAACAATATATCCTCATACTCTATAATATGCTGTAACTCATCTATAAAACCTACATTATCAAATACAAAAAAAGATAAGATAATAACTGATAACCTAGCTGGCAATCTTCTACAGCATTGGATATCAAGATAGTCAAACCTATAGAGACTGATTATACAGTCTCTATAGTCGAACAAAGTCTTGGAAACACTTTTATAATAAAGTAAACCGTTCACCTCATCAATAATCACCTTCGCACTCAATATCTATTACCTACGCACAAGCTGAAATGCTTATGTGGGCATCATCCCCAATTTAAAAAATAAAATTATACTAAATTATGAAATTATATTCAAGCAAGTACGGTAGCCTATAGTTTGTACATTACTCATTCTCATATAATTCAGTCACTTATAGTTATAATAAGAATTAAGAATTATCACTAAGAATTATAATAAGGAGATGAGAAATGGAATTTTTACAGTAAAACGATTTCACAATAATGATAATGTATTTTATCAAGGATTTTGGATGATTGACAGTTTGTCATCAAAGTTACACATCGGCAGGAACTTGATGAGGCATTTGGTAGAAAAATGAGACTTTTGAGAAAATAAGGCAAATTCATTTATTGGAAACCTTTTTTTCCATCAAAACATTATCACAAAATGTAGGCATTTGGAACTGGAAGACAAGTGAGACTTTTGAGAAAATGACACAGTAGATTGATTCATTGTGATTGTAACTACTTTTTTCCATCAAAACATTATTATCATATTATGCATTTTTGTTTAGGCCTTAAAGCTTAAGCTAGATTTGTAAGAATTCTGCATGAAAAACGATTACCAAGGGATCAGACCTGCACGAAATACGGTTGACATCATGCAACAATCTGTTTGTGTGCCAAGTGCCAAGATCGAGTCCCGTGTTGACGCCCAGCTTTTAATTAAGTGCGGCGCGTGCAACTTAATGTAATCAAATAATGTTCCAAGGACCTACTTTTCGGCCCTATTTTTCACTCGTTACCTCTTCTCCTTGTCATTCTTCTTCTTCTACTTTTTCACTTCAACTCACCCAAATCTCTTCCTATTTTCTTTCTTACAATCTCAATTGAACTTCGTAATCAACTTTATTTCTATTCATAATGTTTTCATCAAATAATCGTTATTTATTGAACTTATACAATCCTTCCTTTCTACAATCTCAATAAACTTGTCTACTTCATTATCAATTTCATTTCCCAGATCAAACAAATTTCGAACACTTCGCACAGATTTTCTCATTTTTCAAATGTTTCTAGCACCCAATTTTTTACTCCTCTTTAGAAGTGTGACATTCTTTTTCAATTAAATTATTGCTGTCTAGTGTCAGTGTTACCCTCCCAAAGTCTGACTTACTGAACCGTATGTAAATAACCTTCCTCATCAATTATTTCTTTG
Source organism: Sogatella furcifera (assembly GCA_017141385.1). Taxonomy (NCBI): domain Eukaryota; kingdom Metazoa; phylum Arthropoda; class Insecta; order Hemiptera; family Delphacidae; genus Sogatella; species Sogatella furcifera. The sequence continues at coordinate 21,451,538 of CM029555.1, forward strand.
AAGAATCTCCAATCCATATTATCTTAACTTTAATTAATCTCGTATACAAAGCCACTAATCAATTTAATGGGAACAAGAATGGCCTTAGTTCAAACTGGAAATAGGAAATTCAATACGGTACCTATTATTTATTTACGAAATTCTTAATAATGAAAAAGGAAAGTCCTTCACTTCTATTTTTTAGATTTGAATGAGGATCGAATAATAAAGTTTTAAGAAAATATTGCGAGATTCCTATTATTAAATTGTACAAGAAGAATTTCTTTTTTAGTTTATACTTTTTGAAAGGAGAATAATTTTATAATAAAAAACATACTGTACCGTTACGTATTGAAAAACTAAGACTCTGAAATCTTTCGAATCTGTTTGACTTCTTTTAGAGTTCAAAACTACTTCCAGAGTTCCAACTACATCAAAACTAGTTCTCCTAAGTTTACACCAAGAAAAAAGGACTGAAACATAAAAACAGCCGTTTTGTTTGATCAGAACCGGACCAAACTTCTTAGTGGATTTAAAAATCCATAAGAAGTGGAGTGGAATAGTGGAGTTAAAAATTAAAATTAATTGGCAAGACGTAAGCCTGGTTCCCTACACATTCATCAAAACTATAATTTAATTATTGATGAAATGTCAAGCGTGAACCTTCACACGTTATTGCAATCTAATAAAAGCTTCTATTCGACTACACATTATAAGTCTACTAATGAACAGATTTTGAATTCAAATTGTCTAATACCTGCGCTTACAATCCAGGTCAATGACAAGGTTCAAATCCTCCATGTGGAAGGAAGTGTTTTCATTATTATCAGCGAAGCGAGTAGGCTACAAATTCAGGTGAAGGCTGAAACTGCTTTGCGCCCACAGGCCACCTAAGAAGCATGACTCATGTATTTCAAGTTCCAAGTGCCGGCATTTGAGAACTTAAACCGACAAAGTATATACTACGTGAATTTAATATTCTTGCTGCTTATATAATTTCAAATACAATAATTAGTATTCATAGCGTACCGGTATTGAGTGGAATTAGAAAGTTTATAGCTTCAGTAGCCAGAGAATTGAATGATAATGAGGAGGCAAATCGAATATCAAAAGTGGAATCGAAATTGATGTTTGGAACTGGAAGTAAACTTTGGTTTAATAGGTAATGTAGGTGTGGTCATTCATTTAAAATGATGCAGCAAAACTTCATGATTTCCAAGGTGTGTGCCGACACATTTCAGAAGGTCAATTCAATTTTTGGTTTAGTTTTTTTACTCGACTCGGGTAGAAATTAAAAAGATTACTAGTCTAAGACTGGGCCCTACAGTATATACTAGTAACAGAGACAATGTATATTATACATTGTAATATACATTGTCTCTGCTAGTAGGTAGCGAAACTTTATTTTGGGGGAAAATGTGATTTCTAATATATTCATTATTTCACAGTTATACAAACGTCCTTTACACCATTGATCGATTAATTTGAGTAGGTACCTACTGTTTGATGCAATCATTGTAGCGATTGAACCAAGACTGGCTTTAAATTGATTAGTAAAACCGCTTTCTAAATATAGATTAGGATCCCCTTTTCATATAAGTTTTCATGTAAGAGGCATTAATAAATAATTTTATTATTCTTATATATAAAGGAAAATGGATACAATTCTAGCTATAGCTGTATTCTGAAACTTCAGCAAAGTTTTATGAAAGACCACATTGTTCAAGAGATGTTATCCTTCCAAGAAAATCAATTTCCGTATGAATAGGAGAAAAATATTTTTAAGGGTAAGATTTCAAAATGAGGAAGTCCATAACCTTGAATGAAAAATCCATATTTTATCTAAAATCAATAATTAGGCCTACTGTAATTCCCACCTTCTGTATGTATGTTTGGCTCAATAGCTCATGAAGGCCTAGGCCTACCAGCTGGTTGCCAGTTTCAAATTCACTCTACTATACAGCCAAGAAGACACCCCGGCACGATGGGAAAACGGCCCCAGCCCGGCCAATACCGGCCCAAAAGCCATAAATCTCCGAACCAACACTGGCCGAGCCGAAGCCCCCTCCACCCCTCCAGAACCCCCCCCCCCCCCCGCCCGCGGAAAGACCATACAGCAAGCAAATAATCATCAACCAGGACAGAGGTAACGTGTGGTTAGCACATGGGTCCTCTCAACCAATTGGCGGCGCAGAACACCTCTGAATAACATGCAGTTAATCAGTTAGAGTGTAATTCAACAATTACTATTCCTCCAGAAACGGGAAACGACTGACTGTCTTTACTAACGACAGCCAATCTCCCAAAGGAGGGTAATTCCCACCTTCTATTCACCAAAAATATGTTTTCACCAACTCCTTAAAAATAACTCAATTTTGAACAATTGAAATCAGCTATCATGGTGCACACAGTATTCGAGCTCTACCAACTATAATATAGTTAGAGGCAGCAATTTCGAAATCCTGACATTTTCAAAAGAGCCTTTATTTCACAACAGGGGAAAAGAGAAAGATCCTATCAAGACGCATTCCAAACGCTCTTTTTCAACTATCAATTTTATTAGCGTCTCTCTCATCACTCTCATTCTCTCTTTCACATCTCACATTCTTACTCTATCTTTCTTTAACTCTCCATCAATTTTATGAGCGGCTCTCTTGTCTTCGCACGCACGCAAAAGTGCGCGCACGTGCCATCAACAAACGTCCTGAATGGTTGGCTCCTCCCAGCTGTAAACATTGAATGAGGTCGGGCGTGCGTACGGGTACTCAAATTTTATTGCAGCTCTGTTCCAATTTCAAACAACTTCGACAGATATGGTTCAAAAAATATAGATGGATATACAATGGTAATAGGCAACTGCAATGGTATCAGAGTTGAACACACGAAAATAATTCAGTGAGAGTTGATACAACTTTGCCAATTCAGCTAATTATAAATAAGAATCAATCTATATTTTCATAATACAACTGATGACAAATTGGTAACGTCTATACGTGCGGTGGGGAGGGGTGAGGGGGGAATCAGCTTTATTTCTGCGAGGGTAAACCTGTGTGTGGGTAATGTGAGGGATGATGATGAGAGATGGCGACTATGTTTTAGACAGTCATGACCGACGACTTATCAGCTCCTCCCAATGACAGGGAGGCCGTATTCCTGTGATTATGCTGAATCAATCTATAAATTTTCTCATGAATAGAGTTATAAATTTGTTCTTTTGTTTTTCTGAGGGTGAAGTCCACATGAGCTTATACGCTTGCATAGCAAGTCATTTTATAGAATAAACAATCCTGCATGAAGAACTTTAAATAAAATTGAATATAAAAATTGGGTAAAAAATATAAAAACTGAATTGAGGAATTCCATTGAATTAGTTCAATAGAACCATCATTAAATATTATCTAGAATTTTTCAGCATCAGTATCATCCACGCACTTGTTATGGTTAATATAATGAACCTCAAAACATTATTTTATTTCAATTCCCATTTTGTTTTATTTAAAACTGAATGCCATTCCTATTTTGTATTCAATTTACTTGGCTTTATAATTAATTATATCAACGTGTAATTATATTCAACGTTTATTGAACTTTCACCAAGAGTCTAATGTCCAGTCTGAAGGTGCGGCCATACAACAGACCGATACTCAACTTACTATAATGTAATTGGAACAATTTTCTACTGAAAAGTGTTTTTCCATATCGTCAGTTTATATTCAATTTCAATTGTATAATTATAATCAATTTCCTAGGATCATATTTAACTTACACGAGTATTAATTCAATGAATGTCTTACTTGTGCGCACTGTTTATATCCAGTTGAGGGGTAAGCGGACGTGTAGCCTGTTGTTTTTGTCTGTGCGGTGTACGAAGCCATAACCTAGAACTCGCGTACTGAGACGCCACTGTACGCTATTCGTAAAAAACACTCTCACTCAAGTTTATACTTACGTCACCTTGTAGAGACGCGAATCAACTGAATCACGTACAGAGTTGCAGACTGTATGCAGCCTTATTTGGAGTGGTGGGAGAGAGAAAAGAGAAAGAAAATTTAGAATGAATAGAGAAAAAGTGAGAGAGAGTCGTGTTGAGAGAGTGCATAAACAAATTTGACCGACTTTCCTTGTGTTGTACGATTATCGGATCAAAATGCATGAGACAGGCTAACAATTTAATTACTGTAGGCTGTAGCTACAAAAGATAACATTTTATACAATTATGAGGTTGAAAAAATAGCAATTTTCTGGGGGCCGGATATTTATGCAAAACTTTCAATAATATTTTAATTAAATAAAAGCAAAGAATTTGTGATTTAAAGATTTAAGTTCGGAATAAAATTTGACAAATCTTATTGAAAAGAACTATCTGTTACTCAAGTACGATGTACTTCGAGTAAGCTGTAAATTACGATTAATTTCTTTAATTAAATTCTTTTGAGAATTAATCAGTAGTGTAACTGTTATTAATAAAAAGGCTTAAGGGTAATAATTTAGCAAAGAATTTATTTTTCAAATATTATTCCTTTTCACCATCATAACTCATTATTATTTTTCTATCTCTATACTTTTGTGTTCTACCAGTGGTAGAGATTATTTTTGCATGGATTATCAGTGGAAAAGTAAACATTTAATTTTACAATTGAAATGGCCGATGTCCGAGACATCGAAGGTGGTGTCAAAGTGAAATAAAAATAAAATATTAGTTGATTAAAATTACTGGTTTTGTCATATAGTTATAGTAATAATGAGAGCTACAGTATAAAGTATAGTTCATTTGTTAAATGCATTGCTTTAAAAAAAAATTTACACATAAATATCGTATAAGACCACTCGGTTCTTCTAGATCTAGAATACTTCCTATCAAGTGTCCTTATGAACTTTATTAAAGATTGCGTTGAAAAGTATACATTTTTCAACAAAAATGTAACTGCGAGGGCTTTGACCAAAGTTCCTATAATCTATTTTGTTAAAAATTCCAAAATTGGATTATATTGTACCCGGTTTTTCAGATGTGGAGGATGCGCGAATACGGAGGTTGAATCCAATAACGTATAGTACGGCGCCTAAATGGAAATAGGCCTACAAGTTTGAAAATAATCAAATAATCAATGTGGTCTTTGTTGTGGCTTTATTGTAGAACTGAACCACTTCCTACTCCATGATATGATGAGAGTATATTCATAAACTTCGTTTCAATGCATGACTTTCCATTCTGTGGAGAAAATATGACAAAGAATTATTAAAATGAAGCAATTTATTATTTGTGGGGAGATCTGTCAATATCAAGAATAAAAAGCTGCCTACACTCAAATCTGAAGAAATATCAAAGTGTAGGATCCCAATTGTAGGAAGTTGAGAAAAAACAGAATGCCAGAAGAGATATATTGAAAACTATAAACAAATTATTCAAAATATTTCCCAAACTGTTAACGCTTCTCAAATTCTATATTCCATCCAAAAACATTAAACTGAAGAACATTATTTTGTAATTGCCAATTTCGAACACCGCTCATTCATCAGTTTTCTCAGATTCTTGATTTCAGACTCCTGAAGACAGTGATGTGATATAATTTTATTGCAAGTGAAGTGATATAATTTTATAGCAAGTGAAATTCTTACTACTTACCTACGGTATTCAATTCATAAGAAATAAATCTATAATGAACCCATTTAATATTCTTATGACTAGAATAATCTTGAAGAACTACTTGAGAGCAAATAGAATATGACTACTTGAGAATAAGACTACTTGAGAACAAACAAATATGCAATAAGAATGAAGGTACCCTATGCTCTCTCTATTTAACGTGATAATGCGCTAATCTAATAATTATGTAAAATGTTGAGCCGTTGCAAGATCATGAATTCGAGATTAACCTGAGAATTTGGACTTTATTACAATCAAAATTGAGCTAGGTTAATAAATAGATAAATATATAATTATCATGCTGATAGATAGCCAACATGAAAGACTGGATAAATATGATTATGATCATATTAAGTAATAGGTCTGGATTATTACCAACATTTGTTTATTGACTGAATAACTCAGCTAAAAATATGAGAATTCAATAAATCAAGCTAATAAGCTGTATAAGTTAACTTTCCAACAACAAACTACGTACCTCTTATTCCATTCAAAAACTAGTCACTACTTAACCAAAAATATAATTATACGATTTTACCATTTAAAAATTTGACTTAAGATAAAAACTTTAAAAACTTGTCTCCTATATATAGTTCACCAAACTGGAAATAGACAAGCACTAGAGACTATTAAATGTTCTAGAAATAGCCAAAAACCCATTCTCAACCGGCTTCAAATTAATAGCTATACCACTCTGGCGCATACAATGTGACACATTAGAAACAACCTTTGAAAGATGCTAAATAATAAGGTTTGTGGGACAATGTCAAAGGGTTTTCAAACATGGAGACTGAGCATATACGGAAGAACAAGGCCGATCACATTCTAGAGATTGATGATGTTTTCAGCAATACCTGGAGAAATAGAGGTGTGTGGAACGACCTTATTGCAAAGACGCCAGTGGGATAAGACGGCTAGACTGGCATTAAATTTAATGATATTCTAGTTGATGTCACGTTTAAATTTGTATATGAGTGATGTCATACAAGTGGGAGATGCATTTATTATTGTTTTTTTTTTATTTATTCGTATACACCGGTGTTTGCTCAAGAGAGCAATTCTAATGAAAAATAATATTTTAATTTATTTATTTATTCACAATCCTCACGTAGAACATAAAAATTTGATTATCACTCAAATGACAGGTGACATGTCAGTATAATTCGATTAATATCTGACTAGAACATTAATGAATAGGTAAATTACTCTCTAGCTAATCACTTACTCAAATTATTTGATTAAGATTCAAATTGAGAAAGTTCACTAGAGAACTTTTATTTAAAATTTTACAACATACTCTGTTTATAATTAAGCTACCTCTATTGAATATTAAAATTGGAAGAGTCAGGGTGAAGTTGAAATTACTTTACTATGCTTCTGAATTACAAATCTATTAAAAATTGTATTACTTTAATAAGGATTATAAGACTTGAAAAGTCTTAACTTGAAAAATCTTATTTCAATTTGAATAATCTAATTTAATGAATATAATTTAAATATTTTCACAAACAACTCAAAACAATCAAATTCCCTATCCTTTTCAAGCTCTTGGCGTATATCTCTTGAATACATTTAATAAAAATTTTATACTTATGTGACTTTTTTTAGCAATGTTAATCAATTATAATACTTTCTTATTCTCTGCAGACTAAAGAGAAAAGAGGAAATTCATCAGATAAATACTCTTATTGAGAATTTTTCTTTCCCAAATACTGAATTTTCTAACTGAGAATGAATTCAATATTTCACTCAATGATGAAACATTTCATAGTGAAAATATGGAGTTGAATTTTTAGAGACATTTTCAAAGCTAGTTTTATCAGTAAAAGGAAGTCACAATCAAAAAGGAAGGGTTTATCTGGAAATTGTCTACAATGGACAAGTATGTGTACAAGTAAAGAGGTATGACTCATTTTGAGTTTTTTCAAGTGCTTTTCAATTATGAGTGGATCAGCTGCGCTTCTTATAAACTTTCATACCTACTTATATTACGATACCAGAGCAATAGGACTTTAAAATTAACTTTTTAATGAATTCATGTGAAAGTGTTCATATAATTCTAAGAGAGCTAAGGATGTGATGGAATTTATATTTATTTAGGCTATAAAAACTATTTTCTTAAGAACTAGGTCTTACCGAAGTTTTATCAAGTACACATCAATACAGCAAGCAAAATATATGAGGTACTACATGTTAATCGATATTCTACAAATATTGAATAAACATCAAAATATCGTCTCTCAGGAACTTATCGCACTGATCAATAAATTATATTGAAAACACTTATTGGAAAGCCAGAAAAATCGCTATCATCATACATCACATACTTTAAACATTTCATATCTAAATCATTCAAAAAGTTCTCCGATCTCTGATTTTTTTCAAGGATTTTTCCATGATCAAAACATGTATTTATTTGATGTAATAGAAAATTAAAAATGGGGGTTTGAAAACCATGTAAAGATTAGAATAAACATTATTGAGCAAGAGGTTATAACACTGCAAAATTAAGAACAGAGATGGAAAAAAATCAAATCATAATTATTATTATTCAACCATAATTCACTGCGAAATTCTCAGAGAGTCTTTCGAAAAGGGAGGAAACATAAATATACTAGATCATTACAAACAGAATAAAAAATTGAATGAAAGTTACAACAAGTACTTTATTTTGGAAAAAATTTCGCAAGAACTATTTTCGAAGCAACTTACGTTTGTTGTTGGTTTTCGAGCGCGGTCAATATCCTTGCCCTGTCGTTGTTAGCTGTTTCACCTGTTGCAGGAAACTTATCGCAATGGAAACTCGAGGGAAACAGCAGAACAAAACTCCCACTGACGGGGAAACTCCCTGTGTTTGAGGAAAAATTTGGGAGAAAATCTGAAATACGAACGCAGTTGTACAGAGGACTGAGTGAGCTTTGAGGCACGGAACAACACAAAAAAGCTGAATAGTGGAAGAGGAGAATTTCCCTCTCTATCCTGAGGACATTATCCCCACCACCCAAAAGCAGTATTTCCAAATCTATTTTATATCTTTGTTTCTCTCACGCACTATTGGCGCTCTCTTTTTGGCTCTTCGAATATCACGATATTCACGCACCAAAGTGCGTTGCCCGGGGTTGGTTGTTGTGCGTGTGGGAAACTGGTACAAGCTGTTGGTGTGGGTGCGTAATAATGCGTAGCCTCTCTTTCGAAGGTGAGCGTGGAGAGAGAGAAAGAGAAGGATTGAGAGTGTCGGAGTAAGAGAGAATGGTTAAGAGAGTAGGAGTAAGAGATAGAGTGTGTGAGAGGAAGAGGAAGAGAGAGAGAGAAAGAGGCAGAGAAAGAAAAAGAGAGGATGATTGAGAGGGTAGTATAAAGAGAGGAAGATCAGATAAGATCTTCCACTGAATCCACTTCATTCAAGTAGATTACAGAGTACTGTATCAAAACTTTCAATTAATGAAGATCTTAGTACCTTTTTGAAATATTTTGTTTTTTTATTATTACTAAAATCTTCATTAATTGAAAGTTTTGATAAGTATAGTACAGTAGCCCTAAGAGAAAATAAATATTGGAAAGAGTACTGTATATATGATCTTGAATCCTAGATACGGTTGCGATAATTAAACATGAATTTAATTATTTTCTTCTATATATTTTCTTATTATAGGCCTATTCATATTAGGGCTACTTTATCACTGGTTTTTATTTGAGATGAGAATCACCGTACCCTTTTCAATTATTTTTATTCGAATATTTCAATTATTTAATGCATTAATAAAATAATTGAAAAGGGTACTGCTATTATCATTTAAAATAAAAAAACCATGAAATTTATTACACTATTGGATTGAATAGGAATTATAATAGGATTAATAAGAATTATGTAGAGTGAACTTGTTACATTACAAAGATATAGGATTCAATATTCTGACTGTAATAATATGATTGTGATGTATCTTCATGAAATGGCGGAGTTTAGACATAGATGTCCATTCTAGGAGAAAGATATTTAAGGATATCCTTCTAGAGTGTTAGAGAGTGACAGAGTAGAGGGTAGTATGAGCGGGAGAGAAAGTAAGAGAGTAGTATTAAGAGAGGAAGATAGTGTGACAGAGAGAGAGAGGAAGAGTGGGGGTCAGAGAGCGAAATGAGTACAAATAAGAAGGAATAAGGGAGAAAAAGTCATTGAGAAGGATATGGTATGTGAAAGAGAATGATGTCTATCAACGTTGAGATAGTGGAAGGAGTGATAAAAAAGAGGAAGAGAGAAAAAAGTATGATGAGAAAGAATTGTATCTCTCTTTCGAAGAGAGAGGGAAAGGGATGACTAAAGAGAATACCGGTAATTATGAAGAGAGTGAATGAGAGGAAAGATATTGTGTGAGAAAATTAATGATTAGAGAGATTAATATAAGATAATATTATGTTTGTAAACGCTGGAAATTATAAAATTCAAAAGCATAAAAGGAATGAATTAAAGTCAATATTATTAGAAAACATTGTATTGGAAAATCGATTAAAAATAAAAATATTAAATTTAAAGTTATTGAATGAGAGAACAGAATGAAGAGACAACACTGTACATTTGTAAATGATAACAAATTTGGAGAAGGATAATTTTCTAAGGACTTGCGAGAATCAAATATTGTAAAAGAGACAGGAAAATTTTGGAGAAGTAAAATAATGTAAAAAAGTAGAGCCTATAAATAGTAACATACAAGAAATTTGAGCATTTCTAATTACCCTAGAAAATGTTTGGTATTTTAAAATGTAATGTGAAGTTGATAATATAATAATAATCGTTGATAACAATAAAGTTTTAGGAAGAAATTGGACTTGACAATTTGAACTTGCACTTCTCTGAGCAGGTCGAGTGAATGAATTAAAAGGAAATAAATGAGAGAGAGAGAAATAGACAGAGCTAGGGCTCTATAAATACTTTTAAAGCCGTTATAGTTCCTTAGACAGAGCAGTACGCAGTATGATAACAAAAAAGTGCGTAGTGACGTATGCCTACCTATTCACAGGTCGTTAACTTCACTACGCACAAATGCGTAAGCGATCAAGTAATGGTGGGAGGAAGGGGTGCATTGTGATATGTATACATTTATGAATCGTATCTATAGTAATAGGCTACAGTACTTTTTTGGGTACAGGTTGAAATCAAGGTTCGTATCCTTCAGTGAAGGATCAGTATTTTGTCAGTGTACGTAGGCTACACACACGCACACGCACCAGCGCTAGTACGGTATATAACAGTCGGAAACGCACTTCTCTACGCACAGACCCTATACCTTTTCAATACATGGATAGATAAACTGATATCCATAGTTATAGCCAACCATGTTTAAAGTTCTAGGATTCTATGCTGTGGAGCATTGGAGTAGAGAAATGGTCAAGGTTGAATTATTATGTTAATAATGCTTTACTTCCGATGAGAACAGACCTTGATTGCATCAGAGTGTACAGTAGGCTACCGTACTGTACAGGACTCAATGGTCATATCTAAGAGTGTTGTAGTAGCCTGTATCTATTATTCTATGAGGGAATTTAGAAATCTATTATTTTATTGTAGTCTAATATCAAAGAAAGTAATATAAAGTAATCCTAGTTCCTACTCCTACTAAAGTGATATTAACTTTAGTAATATATCAATGAGTGTCTTAGTAATACCAATAAATACACATGGTAAATATGAATATATTATGGTATATGAATATATTATTAAAGGCTATATATTATAATATGAATATATAGGTACTTATATGAATGTCATTCTTATAAGGCGAGTTTACTTGAACTAAAGACAACTAGGCCTACTAGATTAGATTTAGATACATACAACTAGACAAATAGATTTTCCACACTACAAATAAATTTTCTCTGCTTGAACTGAAGTGACTTTGAATAACAAAGTTCAAATGAATACCCAATTCTTTACCTTAATTCCAAAACATTACCATAATCCCAAATCATTACCTTATTTAAGGTACCCAATTCAATTATTTCTATCAAGGGCGATTATTGATTATATTCGACTCACCATCAGCTAAAATTCAGTATTAAATTGAACAAAACTCAAAATATTTTTAGCAAGGTATTCAATTTTATTCATCAGTTCTACAAACTCTCAATTGAACAATGGGTCTACATATTGCCGTTCAATAATTGAGTTGTTTTTCTGTCAGATGTTGAGAGAATAATCGGAATTTGTCATTGGTTCACAAATTTATATCACACGAGGACACTACACAAATAAATGTAATTTTTCTCAAATTGAGTCAGAGTAGTGGTGCAAGAGAATACGTACACTGTTTCTTGTTCTATGCCAGAGGACCCATCTCTGGAAATTAAGAAATAAATATGGAAATAATGAATTGCTAAAATTTTCATTTTTTGGTATCGCGATAATACAAGCTGATTTTTTGTATTATCATATTAAACTTGAAACTTTATTTAAAGATATCTTGTTATTTTGAAACTTCTAAAAGAATTCGACTGAGTAACTGGTGAAGTTGATATTGTCAAACCATTCCATATTCTACACTTCAGCACTTTGAAGTGTAGGATTGACAAATTCTTTGTTTTTTTTATTTCATCTTCCAAAGTACCACATTTTAATGAACAGAGCAAAATTTGGAATACTGATCATTATATAGAAATTGCTGGAAATGTTTAACGCATGGTGCCTACTCATTAACTCTATCATAATTAATATATTATATTATTTTCTTGGTAATTTCTTCTAATTGATTGTACAATCATTTTTATTTGCTTGTGATCTAGTATGCTCCTAATATTTATTTTGTATCATTAGAATAGTAGATAATATGATTTGATATTGCTCTTAAAATGTAATAGGCCTTCTAAAAACTGACATAAATGAATCGATCAATTCATCATATGGTGAATATTCTTATTTGATACTCTTATATGATAACTTTCTGTGTAGAAATCAGGTTTTTGGATTCATCAATGAATAGCCTGATGATATGCCGTGTATTGTGATAGAGAAATGAAAAGAATTGTGCATTGATCTATATTATAGTGTGTAATCTAGTGCATTCAAGGTCAAAATATCATTATCAATTATTTGTTATAGTAAGTAAATATTGGATGTAAAATCCAGCAAAATAATGTAGTAGATGTCAGGTAAGCGGCATCTAATTTTATTTCAATAAAATCAATCATTGTTTAGAAATTGATATAGTAGCAGTATACAGGCCCTATACGTCAAACCTCTGGTATTGCTCACCTTAAAATAGAATCTGAATGTAGCATAGATAAATAGAAAATAAATTACTGCGAATAGAGCGGTACTGAGAAACGAAACTGCTGCAGTATAGTATTCAAATGACTCGTTTGTTTTTATAGACCATGAATTTCTCAGCATCCAGTACATCATCAACGTGAGTATGGATAGCAGAAGGAAATCACAAACCATAAATCTGAAAAACAAGGAGTTTTCTAAAAAAATTTGTATGATAAAAAAGTTGATTGGCTTAATACATTCATTACTCAATACATTACGGTATTCCACTCATAAACATCCTCTTCTCTCAGGAAAATAATTATTACCGTATTCTCGTTGTTTCTTCTTCATTTCAGAAATTGATCATCAAAGAAGATCACAAAATGTGAAGCAAGCAATATTAATTTCATGAGCGAAAGTTCTCAAAACGTAGAGAATGTATGTAACTTTGATATTATGCAAGTGAATGCTTCCAAATTTCAAGCTACAAACTTGATGAATTCAACACAAAACTTTGATAAACTCATTACAAGCAAGATGAATCTAGTACAAAAATTTATGAATTCACTACAAACAAATGATAAGTTTAGTACAACCCTTGATAAATCCAGTACAAAACATTGATGAATTCAGTATGAAAATTTCTGGATTCAGCAATCAGTATAAAACATTGATGAATTCAGTACCGGTACTAAAATTCAGAATTCGGTACTACAAACACTGCTGAATTCATTAAAAACATTGTATAATCATCTGCTGAACTGCTAAATATATTGTACTACCACTCACTTCTTATTGCCTCCTTTGAAAAACCAAATACATATGGAGACAAGCGGACTGTGTTTGGGGACAGTATGTATAATGTATGGTGTGGAACAGACTTCGCATGCCGACAAGCCAGATACCTGCAGCCAGTGCTCAAGACAGGAAATATGGATGAGACCTTGGGTGCCACGACACTTGCAAGGAGATATCAGGGTATCCGATTTGGCCTCTTGACATATTCTGCACCAGCTGTCTACTAAACAAATTAAATAAACCATAAAATTTATACAAAATAACTTGAGAAAAACCAATATTGATAAAAATGAGTGTTTTATCCATCATTTGAATTAGTTTTACAGAAAAGAGAAGTGCAAACATTACTGAAAAATAATTATGATTAAGAAGAGATAAGTTTTTTTTCTTTATACAAGAACAATACAAGAGAATATCGTGAAATTGACCATAATTTTTCAATCTGCTTATGTGAATAGAAAGATTCACAGTTATATTAGAAAATAATGTTGGAAAACTTTTTGACTAGAATATTATAATCCGAGAGATTTGTATTTTTAAAGGATTATGGTATAAAAAAATTGTGAATTTCCAAAAATTCTATCACTGTATTAAACATACATAGTAAACCTGTATTCATACTAGAATACAGTAAGCACTAGTGGGTACAAGAATATTCATGTAAAGTTTTTGATAAATTACAATTTTGATAAACAATAGCAATAGGATAATTTTCTAATTTTTTATAACTATGGAACAAGATTTTTTTGCTGATACAAAGTTAAAATATATTTATGTGCAGTCACATACAAACCTTTGCGAGTTTCATAACCAGGATCAATACATACACTAGTACTTCCAGTATTACCATCACAGTTGTCCTTTCCTTCAGGAGCTTTGACTTCTTTTGGGCTTACATTCGTTAAATTAATAGATGTGTCAACTGTGGAAGTAGAGGAAGATCAAAGCATTAGCATAACTTACATTTAAGTTTATTAAAGTAAACATTTATCGTTGCTTCAACAGAAAAATGAAAAAAAAATTCATGGTCGTATACATTTTATGGAAAATTATGGATAGACGAGTTCGAATATGAGGCTCTTAGTTGGTCTTTGGAGCCATTTCCAGAGTTCCAAAGGATCTTCTCTTATTGAACTCTATGCTTTTGATTACCCTGCTCCGGTCTGGCTCGACAAGCCTTTTAAATTTAAAAGTAAAAATAATTTAGTTTGGGAGTATCAAAGAAGTAAAGTAAATAAAAGTAAAGTTGGGAGAAGTTAGGGATGATATTAATATATAAATAACATAGTTTCTTAAGACACTATCAATTAACGAAACATCAAAATAATAATTATTATTAACATTTGATTGAACCTTTTAGGTTCAATCAGTTATTAAGAATACCTTCAATCATCTAACAATGAATATTACCTGTAACGTACCTGTAATGTAATGTAACATTGCCAGTATTACCAAATAATAATGAACCTGTATTTTATTCAAACGAAAATCAAATTTAAATTGGAAATTATATATTGGTCTCTCAAAATATTCTGAATAAAAGTTTTTTTGAATTTAGTAATAAATAAAGCATAATTTACCACCATTCACAGTACAATTTTTGTTCGAGTCCGACTCTCGGTTAGACTCTTCACAGTTGACCATTAATAAACCTTTCCTTTTCCTTTTGAATTTGAGATTTTGATCTAATCACAAGTAAAGTTTGATTATTTCTTTCAGTAATGTTTGCGTTTGGTAAATACAAATAAAAAGCTAACTGGAGATGATATTGAGCTGAATAATATTATTTATATTTTTACACATGACACTTTCCGTTCATGACTATCACCTGTTAATACTTCCAATAATTTCAGGACCTATAATAGTATTATTTTCATTTGTATAATAATAATATCTTATGATAACTCCAGTTTCAATCATGAGTTGCTAATAATAATTTATATAATATTTTCATTATTATTTCATTGAATTCCATAAACTAAGAATGTCACTCGTGACTATTTTTCTCAATTCATTTCATACAAAGTGAGGCTTTGTGCAATATTGGTTATGGAAACGGCAGGGAATTCAGTAGCAAATATTCCCCTGTTGATGAAAATTAATTTTGCGAAAACTCAAATTGCCCGCCACTGAAACAAATAATCATGTACGGTAGCATACAAGCTTTAGCTCTAGATGGCACTGAGAAAAGTAAAAAAGACAACAGTTTTGTTTTTGGATTTGGATTTACACGATTAGGTTATGTCGTTGTAGCGTTATATTGCAATTTATTGCAGGAACAGCATTATTTTATCATAAAAATGATTATATATTTTGAACTTCTGATCTCTGCTGCAATTCCTATAATAGTGGGAGTAGTTTCAATTTTCTTTTTTGTGTTCTACGCTAAGAAACAAAAATTTAGTGATGAGATAACCTCAAGCCAAAAAACAAATTCAGTTGTTACAAGTAGCTACTTCGCCGAAAAAAAGATTTCCAATCCTAAAATAAATGAAAACAATCATGCTGCTGCCAATCCATGCTGTGATATACAGAACTGTTGTTCTGAACAGAAAGATGCATCGAATGTTTCTAATGCAACCGGCAAAGTAGTTTCTGTCATTGTTTTCTTCGGCACTGAGACTGGAAATTCCAAGGTAAGTTTGTTGATCAGATTTATTTAATATTTGTAATTGATCCACTTCATACAAAGTTTTGAAGTGATAGTTTCTGTCAAAGTTTTGAAGTGAAGTTTCTGTTTTTCACGGCTCTAGTTAGTCTTTCTTTCCGAAATACATGACTTTCATAAGATAGAACCTAAAACTGACTAACGACTTTCTGGTTCATAGAACGAATTTAATTTAATTTTTTTGCTGAATTTCTGATTATACTCAATGATTTTATCTTGAACAATAACATTCATATCGAAAAACTGTGATATTAACAACTATTCTGTGATAATAAATAGCAAGACTGATACTTACAAAACTACATCTACATACTTTCAAGTGCTCAGCGTGTTGGTGGATGACTTCAGCTAACAGCCTACTTCCCACTGCGAACAAAAACAAAATAATTTATTAGAATAGGAAGAAAATAAATAAATGCTGTATCAGAACCAATAGTGTGGTAAGAGAACTAGTTACTCATTGCAAGGATGAAGAGTCAGAAATTGATTGTATCCCCAACTAATGGAAAGGGTAAGCCCGCAGTAGGAGAAAATGAAATAAATGACCAGCCAGGATCAAATGGCGGATATCTTTGTAATATAATTATGTAACTTAATGGTTACAGATGACGACAGGGCAGTTACCTGCGACTGTGATGACAATCAATGGTATCACACTAAATGTGTTGGGATTACTGATGAGCAATATGATTTAATGAAAGATGGAAAAAGCAATGAACAACCATTGCTATGTGAACAATGTAGAACACAAATAAATACTGGAGCTTCTAACAACACAAATTCACTCAGCTCAAAGAATGACACTACACCTGTATGTAACGAAATTAGTGGAAGTACGTGTGGGAACCTCACCACTAGATCAAGTACCAATAGGATGAGTTATTCTAAACAATCTGACACTATTATAAAGGTTTTAATGGAAGACATGACAGAACTTAGGCATGAACTTGCTTTTTTAAAGAAGGAAAATGGACGGCTATCAGATGTTGTAGCAAGGAAGACAGATATTATCTACAAGCTTGAGAATATCATATACGACTTCTCTAAGGGTCTTCACCTAGAGCCAACATGCCCTATGAGGAGGAAAGTTGAGAGGGATGCAAACACTTTGATACAACAGGATCAGAATGACCGGAATGCTCCAAAGGCAAAAATACTGGACCCTGCACCGTGTACTGAAAGAATAGAAAGTCAACAGCAAAATAAGTGTAACA
The DNA here is from genome assembly GCA_017141385.1 of Sogatella furcifera. Taxonomy (NCBI): domain Eukaryota; kingdom Metazoa; phylum Arthropoda; class Insecta; order Hemiptera; family Delphacidae; genus Sogatella; species Sogatella furcifera. The sequence goes on from CM029555.1 coordinate 21,469,078, forward strand.
CTTCAAATACTTCAAGCTGCTCTCCCGTTGAAAGTTATGCTTCAGTGACTAGACAAAGAGGACCTGTAGGTAAGCAGCCAGGTACAAGCAAACCCAGCCCAGGTGCACAGAGTGAGGACCGGATTTATGAGACTGATTGTCCACTTATCATTGGGGACTCTCTTCTGAAGGTTGTGGGCAGGGAGTTACAGGAAAAGGTCGGTCAAGAGGTAAACATTAAAGCTCTACCAGCAGGTAAAATACAAGATTTGAGTAGATACCTGTCACTTCAACAAAAATTGCCAGCCAATGTCATAATTCATATAGGATCAAATAATCTGCCACATGCTAAGACACCAAATCATGTCATGCGGCCATTGTGGTTGACTATATAGAGGCCAATCAGAAGCCATTCCCCCACACAAACTGGTATGTCTGCTCCATCCCACCCAGAGAAGATTGCAACACACAATTTGTGGAAGAAATAAACCATGCATTTGCATTTATGTGCAGACAGTTAAAATAAATTTCGTGGATAATAACATAAATCTGCAAAGAGAGCATCTCAACTGGAACGGTGTACACCTAAACAGAGCGGGATTGAATATTGTTGGAAATACCATACTTGAAGTCATAAAAACCCTGGAGGAACAGAGAAGAAACCAGCATGTGCGCATAGTCTGTGAGGAGGCAAATTCTAGCATGGCGGCAGCAGAGCGGAGGAATACAAACTAGTAATGACTTGAACCACCCGTGAGCAATCAAGAAGAGAAACTGAAAAATCGACACAATGATTGGAAAGAAAAAGTACTAGCATACAATAGACCACTTACAATTTTACACCTGAACATCCAAAGAGGACTCCAGAGCAAACTGGATGGTCTATCTGTTGATTTGGAGAAGTACAACCCTGATATAGTTTCCAAACATAGATTGGACAAAGACCACCTTAAAGTTACAAATGTAGAGGGTTATAAGCTTTACACGTGCTTTTGTAGAACTATCCGCATATGGGGAGGTATTGCAATATATGCCAAACACAATCTACCTATAAAAATCTAAGAGCTTCATATGTAGGAATATTACAAGCCAGTGGAGCAAGTGTTTGAAACTGTAGCCTTGAAAATCAAATACCAAACTCAGAACTTAATCTTGGTTGGTACATACAGGTCACCAGGCGCAGATACCATGGAGGGTTTTCTTGTAAAGTTGGGCCTTTTCTTGCAGAAAACACAAAACACAAACATCATGAATGTCATTTTAATATTAAGTGATGCAAACTTCAACATCTTAAAACCAGAAGAACATGGTGTTAGTGAACTCCAAAATGTACTAACCGAATATGGATGCAGGATTCACCATATTCCAGCAACAAGAAAGAATCATACCTTTGCAACAAGAATTGATGGATGTTATACATCCTTAAAGCCTGAAAATATAGCCGTAAAAGTGATTTACACTCCACTATCTGACCATCATATGCTGCTTTGCACTTTAAAAAATAGAAACAGAACATATCATGCTGCCTACCAATACTCCAGAAATCTATTGCAAATAAAGCTAACAGAGCTGAAGGACCTCTTAAAAACAGTTAACTGGGAGCCTGTTTACACATCATTGTCTATAGAAGAAAAATACAATAATTTCCTACGCATTATGCATTTCAGTATGGACAAAGTGGTGCCCTGGGGCCCAAAGAAACTAACCTCATCTGAAAAAACGGTTTTCTCAGATTGTGAACTTCTGGAAATGAAAGCCTCTCTTCAATGCCTGCATAATAACTATATACTGTCTAGATCACTGGAAGATAAAGGAAAATTGGATATGGCAAAAATTAAGTATGACATGGAAATAAAAAATAGAAGAATAAATCTTACAATGCAACGAATTGAACACTCTAAGAATAAAACTAAAGAGTTGTGGAAAACTGTAAACAAAGAAAGAAATAAACAAAATAATAAACTCACTGATATAAATCTCTTCTCAGACAGAAAACTGGTGATTGACCTGCTTTCCATCAGTGACATCTTCAACAAACTTTTTACTATGCCAGCCTCCTCCAATGCTACAAAGACTGATGCATCAAGTGATCAAGATAGTTGTGGTGGTTCAGCTTTCAGGTCTTTCAGCCCCATAACAACGCAAGAAATGGAGAAGCTATTGAGAAATTTGAAACCCAACAATTCTGCTGGGTATGATGAGCTCTCTGGCAGAGTCTTGAGGTGCTGCAAGGATGAAATTGTAATGCCTTTGACCCATATTATTAACTGTTCACTGTACAAGTCAGCAATACCTGGGAAACTTGAAATAGCCAAAGTCTACCCAGTTTATAAAAAAGGAGATAAGCTTGACCCTAATAACTATTGTCCAATATCCAACTTACCAAGCATTTCTAAACTCCTTGAGTGGGTGGTGTTCAATCAGCTAATTGAATACCTGGAAAAAAATGAGCTATCAATGTTCCAACATGGCTTCAGGAGAGGACGTGGCACAAGCACAGCCATTGCATACCTGCTTAAAGTTATTAATAAAGCATGGGAAGAGAAAAAGATTGTGACAGGCTTGTTCTTAGACTTGAAAAGAGCATTTGATAACCTGGATCAAGAGATACTCTTCAACAAACTGAGGCAGCTAAATGTACAGGGAAAAGCACTGCAATGGATCAGAAATTACTTCACTGAAAGACAACAGTATGTTGAAATTGTTTACCAACAGCAAACAACAATAACAAGTGTTGAATCAACATGCAGGAAGATAAATAAAGGTGTGCCACAAGGCTCAATCCTGGGACCTCTTTTCTTCCTCATTTATATTAATGACTTCCCAAAAAACTTTATTTGAATAATAAGTGTGTACTGTTTGCTGACGACACAACTGTCATAGTTCCAATAGATAAAAAAGTAAACAATGATAACAATGTAAATTCTGCATTTCAAAAGGCCTCATCCATATGTAGTGATCTAAAACTGACAATAAACAGGAACAAAACATTAAAAATTGTCTTCACACCCAAAAATGAAAGGTTGGAACTGAGAAATGAGGCTGGTGACAGTGACTCAGTTGATCATACTAAATTTCTTGGGGTGATAATTGACCGAAATCTTAACTGGCAAGAACACACAAGAAATCTGTGTAAAAAACTGTTATCTGCACTGTATGTCATCCAAAGAATCAGAAACACCACAAATGAAAGCATTGCATTGCAATGAAAGTCTGAATTTGTTGCCTACCATGCTCTGTTTGCCTTGCTGCTGCATTATGGAATCGTTGCCTGGGGGTCCTCATCAATGAGTTGTATGGAAAAAGTTCTTTGCTGTCAGAAAAAGGCATTGAGAATAATCCTAAAACGAGACTACATGGAACAATGCAAGCCGCTGTTCATCAAATACAGGATTCTCACAGTCATCTCAATGTACATTTTGGAGACAATCATTCTGGCTACAAGACCAGCACAATAAAAATACAAGAGACCAACAAAACTTTGATGTCCCTCAACACAGGCTCAAAAAGTTTAAATGTACACCAACCTATGCTGGCTCATACTACTTCAACCTCTTGCCAACCAAACTTAAATCATTGAAGAATTCAGACAAGCAGTTTTTAAAGGAGCTAAAGCTCTACCTTAATGGCAGACCATACTACACCTTGGCAGAGTTCATAGAGGAGTACACATACAAGCACCGGAGGACTTTCTGACTATAATCAGAAAAAACTTGACGATTCACCGATCCTAGGACTGTGTTGAAGACACTAGGAGTAAGAAGTAAGTAAGTAAGATAATTAATCAATAGACAAACCTACAAAACATTTGGCTTCAGGGCTCATGGCTTGATCTGATGTTAAGAATTGGCAGGAATTTATAAAAGAGATTATAAAAACCTATGAAATCACAGCCAAAGTTCTATATCTTGGGAGAAATTTTTTCCGATACTACCATTATATGATAATAAATTTCGTCTAACCTTGGTATAAGTTATGTTGTTAGTTTTTGATTTGATGTCACAGTATTTGTAAGAGTTCTCCCAAGTGATATAACTTGGGACCGTAGTCATCATGTAGAAATAGATCATAATATCATACATCAGCTAACATCAGTGATATTGAGTTTTATGAAAAACAGTGTCATGGTTCATCAATTAGATAAGCTTACCCCTCCACTTTTAAAAACTTGTGATTCAATTTTCAGGAACTCGCTCTCAAGTTATCAAAATCCATAACACAAATACCAGTACAAGTGGGAGACTTACAGGGTCTTGATGCAGAGGACAAAGTCTTGGAACAGGTGAGCTCTATCAAAATCTTGAATCAATATTTCAATAGTTTAGAACTCAGTAAATAAATTTTTGTTTGCTCCAACCTTACTTGATGCTCAAATCAAATTTACCATCTATACTTGGCTCTACGGTAATTTAAAATGATTTCTCATCCCTATTTTTGTATAATAATATTAGTGTTGGTCTAAATTAGAGGGGTTGTCTTTAATAAATTCAGATTACTGATGGAAATGAAAATGTATTATTAGAATTTTCTTTTTTTCAGTTGAATACTAATACTTTGTGCGTTTTCATACTTCCGACTCATTTTGGCGGCAAACCTCCAAAATCGGCTGAGCTTCTGTGTAATTGGCTTTATGAGTCGTCGAATGATTTTCGAGTAGAAAAAACATTGCTCAAAGGATTGAAGTTCGCTGTTTTTGGTCTTGGCAACTCACAGTATTTGGAAAACTATAATGTGGTGAGTGTACAATTTGTTTTGTAATTATTTCAATTCACTGATTTCCAGACATTAAAATAATAATCAAATCAAATAACTACAGTCTGTTGAAATAAGACATTCTGGCAAGATGGGAAAATGACTCCAAATCGCTCAATATATGTTTAAAAATTATAAATTTGGTCTCAAGTTGTAGAGCAGAATGGTTTTTACAATTTGAGATCAAATTTATAATTTATGAGCCAATATTGACCAAGCTGGAGTCATTTTTTCACTTCGCCAGAATATCTTATTTGCTTGGACAGACTATAATCGAAATCGTTATTAAATTTCATCTTCTTTTAAATTGCAGGTCGCCAAAAACGTCGATAGGGATCTAGCTGATTTGGGTGCTGAAAGACTAATTGAATTGACCTTGGGGGATGAAGATGAAACGGCTAGTAAAAATGGTGGCTTGGAGGAAGATTTCGATGTTTGGCTCAGTCGATTGGCAAGCGTCATAGAAAACGGGGTGCACAATGGGGTATGCACCAAGACTGAAGTAAGTCATGAACCGTGTTTTCTATTCATTTTACAACATTCATATAATGAAACTTATCAATATCTGAGTTTTTGAAATGTTGAGAAAATAAGAGGCAATCATCAAAACCTGCTCATCCCTATCACAAATTCGATCAACATTCATATACAGAGTCCGGCAGAAAAGCCTCCCCTGTAAGGGAAGCTAATGGAACCAAAACCAAATAAGGTAGCACATTTATATTTATACCAATAAAAAGTACACATTCTGCCATTTTCAAAAGTACCATTAGTCTTTACTTTCCAAATTAAACATCCCTTGAATGACTTCCTTCACTGTTAATGTACTGGTTGAGTCTCTCCCTGAAGTTATTCATTACTCTTTGAGTCATTTCCGTTGAAATAGCTTTAACCTCTTGAGTAATTGCTTCTTAAAGGGTTCATAAAAGATTGTGAATGTTGTTAATAAATAGGGGGTTTTTAAATAGCCCCAAAGAAAAAATCACAGAGCTTAAAGCCCGGCGATTGTGGTGGCCAGCCAATGTCACCACGCAACGAGATCACATATCCAGGAAACATTTCTTCCACCAATGCCAGTGCACTGTGTGGGCTGTAACACCATTTTGCTGGAACCGCACGTTCTCTATTTCACCAAAAAGCTCCCTTAGTTTCGAGAAATTCGCGGAGCATGACACAATAGCTTTCACTGTTGACGGTTAAATTCCTGTCATTTTCTTCGAAAAAGTAAGGGCCGATCACTTTGGAATTGTAAACAGCACATTATACTGTTACTTTAGGGCTATGAAGTGGCCGTTGATAAAGTTCTTGGGAGTTGTGTTCACACAACAATTTTGGCAATTCACTGTTCCGGAAAGGTGAAAGTGTGCTTCATCAGAAAAAAATCACAACTTATTCGATTCACCATTTTTTTAAAAATCTTCCACTACGAACGCACGATGTTTACCAGACCATCCCTTGTCGTACACCAAAAACGGCACGTATGCAGCTACTCAACAACTTGCTCTTCACCACTCTGCTCCTTCTACTGTCCGCATCACGTTACTTTGTAAATGGGGAGTTTTTTCTGCCGGACCCTGTATTTTCTCATCAACTGCAATTGAAAAAAATGTATTTTTGGTCTTTCATTTATTCCATGTATCTTTTCAAGATTTGGGAAACACCCAACAACAGTGGAGAAATTCTTAAAAAAAAATAAATTTCCCTTCAGACTATAATTATTATTTTTCATGACCTTTGTTTGAAACGTTCAATTAAATAGAGATGATTTTCGTTTTTAAAGAATACAAACTGTGAGTTATAACTAATATTTAATTAGTAGATCATTTCGTAATTCAAAACACGGTTGAAATTGTTGAGTAGTTGTAAAGGTGATATTAGTCAAAAATGACAATGAAAATAACTTACAAGATATTGTAAAACCACAGAATTATTAAAAATCTGGTTACCGGTTTCGGTTACTTCACCATTATTACTGGTTTATCACTAGAATGAGTACACTCACTACTATCACTAATATCTACTTCTACTACTTTAAACTTACCAGAGATTGACTACTATCACTAATATTTACTGAACTTTTGGTTTACCAGAAATTTTTTAAGAGATTGATAATGATGTATCAACTGAAACCGATACTTATTTTTTCTTAGGACTACTGTATTTATCCAACTTTCAATTATTATTTATTTATTTAGCGTATGGCTTTTAATAGTGGGGAGACCCAAGGGTTGTTCCACTTCGCCTTTCAATTGATGAAGATCAAAATACACTTTTCAAATATTTTTATTTCGCATAACATGTTTCAGCGTATTAGCCATTATCTAATACGCTGAAACATGCAAAATAAAAATATTTGAAAATACTACTTTGATCTTCATTAGTCAGCTGAAACCGGTATCTCGATTTTTAATTTATCTTTGGTTAGACAATATCTTGTCTTTTCACTGTTGAAATAATCGTCGAAAATAACACTTTTTCACTGTATTTTATATAAAATATGTAATATTCTTTTTCAGAATATCCAAAACCCGGAATCACTGACGAATGGAGATGCAGAAAGCAGTAGTGAAAGTGAGAACGAAGATGAGCTGATGGATATGGAGGATATAGGTGTGATGATGGGGAAGCAGAAGCAGAAAGTTGATGAACCTCATGGCAAGGAAATGATCACTCCAAAACTCAGACAAGTACTCACAAAACAGGGCTATCGACTGATCGGCTCGCATTCCGGGGTGAAAATGTGTCGTTGGACCAAAGTAAGAACGGTTTCAAGTTTGCTGACTAGAATATAACACTCATGCCGGATTTTTCCAAGCACACTCACAGTTGAGGGATCCTCAAAATTTGATGAAGAGCTGACGTTTTCTATGATAAGTAAAGGAAATGTAGTAAACTTGAGGGTCCCTCAAATTTGAGAGTGCTTGGAAAAACCGGGCATCATAGTTGTATTATAGATGTGGTAAATTTCACTATGATTCTACAAATTTCTAAAATTCTACAAATTTGCTGAATAAATTAGCCAAGAGGTAGCTGAGAGCTGAGCTAGCTCCTCTGTTACTTACTTTAATTTTTCAACATTGGAATATCTCTTTCAAAGACTTTTGATGATCATTCTTTTTACCAAGCAATTACCAGTGCTCTGCTACAGAGTGAACAATAGAATAGAACTACTTCTTAATATTAATAACGTGGCAGTTCATCTCTCAATCAAGAACAAAGTAGGCTACTTCAATATAGAATATTGAAGGTCACAACTTTTATGTCCAATTCACGATTACTTGAGACGCAATGAACAAACTTTTTGCGTGTGTGTGAGCGTGTAGTCTAAGCAAAAATGACGTAGATTTACGTAGAATGACCTAAATTTAACCTATAAATGACGTAGCGTAGACATTTCATAGCATTGGTAATGCGTGTGTGTCGTTAATTTTTTCGTCAACACTGTGTCGTATCGTTGCTATGGTTTGTCATCGCAAGATTGCCCTGTTTGTTTACGTTGTGGTTGTGGGTTTGTTTACTTCGTCTCAAGTCATCGTGAATGAGAACAGTAAGTGAACTGCACAGCAATTGAAAAGTATACTCAGTAATATTTATTAATTATTTTGCAGTCTATGTTGAGAGGTAGAGGCGGTTGCTACAAACACACATTCTACGGCATAGAGAGTCACCGTTGCATGGAGGCCACGCCCAGTTTGGCATGCGCTAATAAGTGTGTGTTCTGCTGGAGACATCACTCCAATCCGGTCGGCACCGAGTGGCGCTGGAAGCAGGATTCGGCCGCTGATATCTTGGATGGCGCGCTCAAAAATCATTACAATATGATCTACCAGTTTAAAGGTGAGAAAGGGAACCTTTTCAAACTAAACATTACCTAGGGCTGCTCTGAAGTAATTTATTCATGAATACATTTATGAAAGTAAGGCCGGTAGTACACGACGCGGTAATATAAATATATCTATTATTATCCATCCAAGCAAAGTATCCAACATGATCAAGTAGATAGAATAGTCCAAATAGTTTTACAAGAAGGATACGAAAATTTATTCTTCAAAGTATTAATTAGTTCCGAATACTTAGTATAAATTTACATATGCAAGAAAATGGATAGGTGTGATTTGTGGTTCCTATTATGACAAAATAGCTTATTTTCTACTTGTACTCCCTCTGCTCAGACCCTCTACTCAACGTATATTTTTCGTCAATTCGACTTGAATCGAATTCGTAAAGTTCAGCCATTATTTTTCTATTTACAAAGGATTGTATCACATTCAGGATGAAAAGTTTAATGAAATTTTTTTTTTTTCAGGTGTGCCTGGAGTTATTCAAGCAAGATTCGTTGAAGGTCTTGAAGCAAAGCATTGTGCCTTATCACTAGTTGGTGAACCCATAATGTACCCTGAAATCAACAAATTTGTTACGCTACTACACGATAAGGGAATCTCGTCATTCCTCGTAACAAATGCTCAGTTTCCAGAGGCTATACGGTAAACAATATTTTTTATTATAAAAATATAGATAAAAATCAAATTCACATTACGGTACCCTTTCAATACTTTTTTACTCGAGAATGCCTCTCAGGAGAGTAAAACATGTTGTGTTTTAATAAAACATACTAAAAAATACTATAATTTTGATTTTTATGTGATAATCCTATTGATATAGTCTGTCCAAGCAAAGAAGACCCTTTGGCAAGATGGGAAAATTACTCTAGCTCGGTCAATATTGGTTCAATAATTATCAATTTCATCTCAAATTGTAGGAAACAATTTTATCTACTATTGAGACCACTTTATAATTTTTGAACAAATATTGACCAAGCTTGAGTCATTTTCCCATCTTGCCGGAAGGCCTTCCTTGCTTGGACACACTTCAAGCAAAGTCCTAGACAATAAGAAAGTATTTATTTATTAATATAAAGCTGATGTATAATTAGAAACGTAATAGTAAAGTAATAACTAGATAGTAAAGTAATACGTTATACTATTATTACTTCCCTAATTCCAAATTTTCGGTTCATTGAGTGCTATTAAATAAAATTTAAATTATGATTTCGTAATGTAATTATTGAATTATGAAAGAGAAGAATAATCAAATGAATAATCTCCAATAATCGAATTAGAAGCTTTTCTAGTTTCCCTAAAATTTACACAGCAATATTTTCTCTTTCAATTAAACATTATATCGCAATTCAAAAGAAAACATACCGGTTTATAATTTCAAACTATATCATTTTAATGAGCTATGGTATTCCTTAGAAATTTGTTGTTATGAGGATATAAAACTGATCGCTCCAATCTAACCATTCAAAGCTAATAGAACTCGAGATAATTGAAAATCGTTGTGGAATTGAACATACGTAATATATGTTTCTTTGCTGTGTTTGCTCCCTATCATTATTAGATTCATAATTTAGAATTGAACTCGATTTGGCTGTTAGAGTACCACTTGACTCGACGACATTCGCTGCTTAATATGGTCTGTCCAAGCAAAGAAGGAATTCTGGCAAGATGGGAAAATGACTGGAACTCGATCAATATTGGTTCAGAAATTATCAATTTGGTCTCAAATCGTAGATCAGAATGTTTCCTACAATTTGAGACCAAATTAATAATTTTTGAACCAATATTGACCGAGCTGGAGTCATTTTCCCACCTTGTCAGAATGTCTTCTTTACTTGGACAGGCTATGCAATTGATAACAGTTTTGTTTGAACAATTGTTTTATGCCCTTGTGCTTGACTAAATATAGATTGAAGATTTATGAGGTTACATCTTCATTTACAGTTGGTATTTGATTCAATTACAGTATCAATATTTCCAATGATTACTCAATTACATTACAAATTTGAATTTTCATGCAGGTTTTCATTTGATGTAAGAATTAATTCAAGATTAGGCAGTAAGTAATAGTCGGCCATTTGCTGAACAGCAGAATCATTTTTCATAAGAACAATATAATTTTTACCAATCTATTGGACCTTACAGTGCCTTTATTTATCGGTAGGAATTCTTGTTCTATAATACATAGTGAACGTAAAGTTGCGCAACCTAAAATGATAACAGTCTTAGAAAGCTGTTATGTATTATTGATTTTTCTTTCAAAGTTAGTTTATGATACAAGTTACATTTACAACTTGATTACAAGTTCACCACAAAATCTGGAAATTTCCACCGTGATTTACAATGCATGGATCAAAAAACAATGTTCTTGCAATATCTGTAATGTTCTTGCGTAAAAGACATTGCGACTTGAACTGAACAAACAAACTGATTTCTGGCAAACTGTCGCCCGGTGGCGTGATCTAGCAGTGCTGCCACCTGCTGTACTACTGGATGGAAAATTCCCACATCCAAATAATACTTTAGAAATTTACCTATCATTCCCACACAGCTCCAAAAATTGGGTTGGGCGACTTTACGATCACGCTGTATATGTGATTGGAAAGAGAATTTGATTCTCCAGGCGCTCTACTTTTACTCATTTTACTAAAGTGAGTATCGTTCCTTGATATTTAATTTTTCAGTAATTGACAATCAATTTTCCAATTTTTACAGAAATTTGAGTCCTGTGACCCAGCTTTATGTAAGTGTGGACGCTAGTACCAAGGAAAGTCTGAAGAAGATTGATAGACCTCTCTTCAAAGATTTCTGGGATAGATTCATTGACAGTCTCAAAGCCTTATCCGAAAAGGTACGTCGATTTATTGTTTTTTGAATTAAAACTGAAAAGTTCTGGTCATAGTGTGCTAATGCTGTAAAGAACGACAATCCCTAAGACATTCAAATTGAGTTTCTTTTAATTGAATCTTGAGCGTGAATTCATCTCATAAGAAATAAACCAATTTAATATATTCCCTTTCTTGATCGTCTATTTTTGTTTCTCAACAGGGTCAAAGAACTGTTTACAGACTGACTCTAGTTAAAGCATGGAATGTTGATGAACTGAACAACTATGCTCAGCTAGTTGATCTCGGAAACCCAGATTTTATTGAAATCAAGGTGAGTACTCAAATATTAATCCGTTCCTGATTGCATGACTAAATATAATTCTACTATTACATTATTGTCTGTTTATCCCAATATAATTACTGAATTTAGTTTACTACCAAACTCTTTTCTGATACGGAAGAATTATTAGATATTGCAGTGTTGAAGTACACCAACTGCTGGATCTCGCTTGCTATTATTAGTAGGCTACATTGATCAATATTTGCAGTTGCAGAAGTCCTTTGTCTTTTTATATAGCAATATATATATTTAAGTTTTAACGGATACGGTAGCCCTAAGAGAAAATACGTATTAGCAATATATATAGAGATTCTAATGAATTAATTATTTTTATTATTATTATATCTTCTAATACATTGTATTTAGTCAGTTTCAACTGTCATAATGTACTAACATTGTAGGACAATGAGATAAAACTAACACTGTAGTTGAAGATAAAATAATGTTTATTTCATTTATTCGTTGAATTCTTGTGGAATGGAAAGCTCAAAAAATCTTTTTAAGTAGTGAAACATAACGTAATTGGTTATTTCAACTGAAATTCATAAAAATCAACTGCTATTATTGTAAAGTAGGCTAACATGTTCAAAGTTAATTTGTGTTTAAGATTTTATTGGAAGTATATTTTTATTTTTCAAAACTTTCATCTCGATTAATTAAGTACCTAGTATTTAGATTTTTGGAAACAAGCTCAGATTAAATTTGATTTTCATAAAATTTTGCATTTCAATTGCTGTACTGGGTACAGGGTTCTCGGTGAGGGTGATCTATCGGTGAACGTGATGTTGAGTCACGAACACTGTGGACTTCTCTTGGATGGGTGACCGGTATTTGGCCAAATACACATTGGCAAGGTGGAACTACTTGTAAGGGTCTCTCCATCATTAAAAGCCATAAGAATATTTCAATTGCTTTCCGCATTCTGCATTTCTTCTTGCTTTATTCTTATTGACGATATTCAACTGTTTTTTTGTCTTTTACTGTGTTGAGTAAATCATTATCCAATCTTCTTCATTATGTTCGCAGGGTGTCACTTTCTGTGGAGATAGCAACAAAGCTAATAGCTTGACAATGCAGAACGTTCCTTGGCATGAGGAAGTTGTTTCATTCGCTAGGAAACTTGTTGATCTACTCCCAAATTATGATATTGCATCAGAGCACGAGCATTCCAATTGCATTTTGATAGCTCATAAAAAGGTGAGTTAATTGTTTTCTTCACAATCACAATAGTTTGTCATAATAGTATATTCATTTCAATAGTTTTCCATTTTAACTTTCATTGTCGATTACCGAAGAAATGTATTCAACTCAAAACAAGTATCTTTCGTTCTGGGGATTACCATCAAAATCAAATCCAAACAAAATAATTCAAACATCAACTCAAACGAAATTTCTGCTTACTTGGTTCATCTATTGATGTGACTACAGCAGCTAGATCTTGTTTCAATAAACACTGAAACTTTTTTTTTTTTTTTGAGGGTGATGCCCACATGGGCTTTTGGGCCTGTGCGTGGGTAATGGGAAGGATGATGATGAGAGATGAATGGACCTACTGCTTTAGGTGGGTTCCGAACCACCGGGAAGCGATTTTTGAGGCTCATAAATTGAATTCAGAGGAACCGGTCACCAGTACAACGGTGCTATGATTTGCTGTATATTAAACTGTATTATAATGCTAATTCTCTCGTCTGTTTTTTTTGTTCATATTTCGAATTGAAAGTCTTCCTGTACGAAATACATTATTTACTATTGAATTGCATAATATTTTATCATATATTAAATGAAATTATTCTCCATTTCCAGTTTCTCGTTGATGGTGAATGGTGGACTTGGATAGATTACGACCGCTTTACAGAACTCGTTAACAAGTTTTACAAGTCAGATGGCAAGCAGACTTTTACTGCGCTTGTAAGTTATTGAATCATTAGTATTTTTTATACTTTACATGTCTAGTCTAGCAAATACAGTATGCGATTGTCTTTATTTTCCAAGTTGGAATCTTTCACTCAGAATAGAATAGAATGACTTTTTTATTTTAATGACGTGACGAATTTTGGACTGTAATGTCCACTCTACCTACCTGTATTACCTGTGGTTATACCTACCTATATCATTGTATGTATATCAATGGTTCAACAGCCCATGAAGGGCTTAGGCGTACCAGCTGGTTGCCAGTTTAATATTCACTCCACCATACAGCAGAGGTGAATAATCATCAACCAGGATAGAGGTAACGTGTGGTTAGCACGTTGATCCTCTCAACCATAAACTAGCTTCCGTAATCAAGTGACGGCGCAGAACACATCTGAATAACATCCAGTGTAATGCAACAACTACTGCTCATCCAGAGTCGGGGGACTGACTATCTTTACTATCTTTGCCAATCTCCCAAAGGAGAAATTTATAATATTGTGATTTGTGGTTCTTCGAAAACAAAAATCACATATCACATGAAATACACGAATCAAGTTGCTAACATGATTCAATACAACAAGCCATTAAGAAATAATAAATTCAGTGATATAGTAATATAGTAATTGAAAAAAGAATATAAAGAAATGGGAGGAAGGAGAAAGAAATACTGTAAACATACGATTGAAAGAGAAAATAATGATAAGAGTTCTAAAAAAGCTTATCCTGTATTCTACTGGTTATTATCATTTCAATAGTTGTTGTTCTTCTAAGCAATGTATCGGATCTTCCATTAATTAATATGTTCAGTAAGGTAATCTGGAATGTCATCAAAAAAATTTTTTGCTACGTATTGTCTCCTGCAAACATTAATATCCATTAGTATGTTCTCAAATCTATAACTTTGTATTATAACATTATAGTCATAGCATTGACTAATAACATGAAGCATTTACTCAATTTATTCAATTCTGTTATTAATAAATCTATTTTCCAGGTATAAATAAGCACAGAGGAGCTTAATCCTAAAAAAGAGGACTTAGCTCCTCTGTGGTATAAGTATTGTCTCCTGCAAACATTAAGATCCATTGTTATATTTATTTGCTAATCTATTTATGTACATTATAACATTATAGTCATAAAGCATTTACTTATAACTTATTAATTCTCGTTTTGTTGAAAACTTGTGTGATTTGTTATTGAATTGGTTTTTGAATTTGGTTTTTGCAGGACTACATGGCGAAAACTCCCGTTTGGGCCGTTTTTGGTGCTTCGGAAAAAGGATTTGATCCGGTTGAGACTCGCTGGCATCGCAACTCAAAGCAAAAGGACTTGTCAGGATGCTAGCGGAAGTATTCTAACTCCACCACCCATTTCAAAATAAGTTCTTTTTTGGAAGTCGCGTGTACAGTGTCCAAGCAAAGAAGACATTCTGGCAAGATGGGAAAATTACTCCAGCTCGTTCAATATTGGTTAAAAAATTATAAGTTTGTTCACAGAATTGTACAAAACATCCTGATCTACAATTAGAGACCAAATTCATAGTTTTTGAACCAATATTGACTGAGCTGCAGTCATTTACCATCTTCCAGAATGTCTCTTTTGCTTGGACGAACTATACTAGATCGAAGTTTACATCGGATTCCATTCAATGAAATTACATTAAATTCAGATGTTTCGAGTGAGATGTTCAGTTACAAATTACAAGGTCATTGTATGGAATTTGATGAAAACTTTTATAGTATACTTCGTGCTTCATTATTACTGTATTTCACATCTTCTTAAGAAGATCTATTATTATAAATTACCCCACCGTAATCGTAGTTATACTAGAACTAAACTTTATACTTGAGCTTTGTTTTTCTTAGGAGATTTAATAAAATGGAAAATTCATGAAACATACCATTCATTCCTTATTAGAAGTATTTCTTTATATATTAGTTTTATTTTAGGTATTTTACTAAAGCTAAGAGTATCTCAGATAACTTGATTGTGTATTATATTTATATTCTACATTACTTGATAACATTTAGTTTCAGGTATCATTGTGAATTTGTTTTGTTTCCTTATTTTGTGGTACACATATTTTTTTATTATTGTACTTCGATTTTTTTTTTATATTATTAGTTTGTGAGTTACTCAATTCAATATACCCACCCATTAAATGAAAAGTTTACCCTCTGAGCTATTGTCATACCTGTCCCACCAATATAATACGTAAATTGATTAGTAGGTTTAGAAAAATATACCTATGAAAATTTAACCGAATGAATTGATCAATTTAATTAATTAATTGTGCTGAAGTAACAATTGCTTGAAAGTACGTTAACTTATCAAATATTTACATCTTAATTACGATAGCCTCTACCATCCGTTATTGTTAATTTCCATCAAATTTACTGGTTTATTCACAAATAAATATTCATAAACTGTAATATTCTTAGGTTTACTAAGAATTATTTAGAGCGGAATAGAGTTTTCCGCTGTAGCCCTGTGAAATTGAGGGACATAAGGCCCATTATTGTCTTTTCAAAATTCATAATTTCAAATTCACCCTCAAAATTTAACAATTAATTGATTCAGTTGTCTAATTTTGTTGTACACAGTTCATCAT
The DNA here is from genome assembly GCA_017141385.1 of Sogatella furcifera. Taxonomy (NCBI): domain Eukaryota; kingdom Metazoa; phylum Arthropoda; class Insecta; order Hemiptera; family Delphacidae; genus Sogatella; species Sogatella furcifera. The sequence goes on from CM029555.1 coordinate 21,485,341, forward strand.
TTATTATCAACCATACCAGACTCAAAAATGTTGTTAATCAATTGAACTACTAAAACTAAAACTCTATTTAGAGTTATTGTATTGTTATCTCATTTTAAAAAATAGTTTGGCCATTCCAGACATCATGATTTTTGAACGTTCAGTAACTTCAGTTTCTAGTTTACTTTATAAACTTTACTAGATTGAACAGAACTTAACAAACACATGATGTGTCTCTGCGCACATCATTTGTTTGCCAAGCTTCATTCAATCTTGTAAAATTAATAAAGTGAACAAAAAACCGGACTTCAGAAATCGTGGTGTCTGAAACAGGGCTTGGGCTTCGCAGCTAGCCTATAGTCTATTTAAGCAAAGAAGACATTCTGGCAAGATTGGAAAATGATTCCAGCTCGGCCAATATCAGCTCAAAAATTATAAATTTGGTCTCAAAATGTAGATCAAAATGTTTTACACATTGATAATTTCCCAACCAATATTGATCGAGCTGGAGTCAATTTACCATCTTGCCAGAATGTCATCTTTGCTTGGACAGACTATAGCCAGATTGGAGAATATACCACTGCTGGTGATGTGATTACTCGGCTATAATATTTCTGGATATAGTTATCAATTTCCCACACTTTTCATTCATGATCATGTTTGAGTTTGATATTTCTCTAATCTATCTTTGGCTATCTATCTCAATAAGTAAGAAACCTACAAGTATAGACAACCTACAATTATATACTTTCCATATTTTAGAAACTAATAAATTATATTTTGAAAACATTATAATGGTCCACAGTACCTAAGCCTTTATTTGTCATTCTCTTTTCTATTTGTAACCGATATTTTGTTAGAGCGGTATTTTTACTTGATTTACAATTATTTAATTCTCATTCATTCCCTATTGTTGATTTCAATAAATTAATGATAATATTGAGAATCTTTTTCTGTTTCATTTGAATTTCATAATTTGTTGTTTTATGCCTTTAAAACATTTTTTTACTGGGTGAGAGCCAGTGACAGCCACACTCTTTGTCACAGCTGAAACTTTTTTCACGTTTTATATTAATCTTGTCCTTTCTGGATCTATGGAGTAAGATGAAACTCATAAACATATTTCAAATTATGTAGAATAGCCTGAGGAATCGTTTAAGACGTTACAAGATGCAACTCATTTTCAATATTGCTACAATACAAGTTTTCATATTACTCGGAAAACCCCTCAATGGTATGCTGAATCTAATACGAGATAATATAATATCTATGAGCTGAGAAATTTGTCGAAGTTTTTAAGGGTTGAGAGGGTTTGAAAAATTCCAATATGATGGGAAATTGTATGAAGAACCTATTGAGGGCATATTCAAAGACGTAGGATGGAGGGGTTTTCCGATAAAAAATGAAAAACCCCCCAAAAATGTGAAAATCAAATTTATTGGAATTTTCTTCTTGTAGGACATGTATCTTGAAAATCTAACATAGGAACATCTGATGAACTTATATCAGGAAATCAACCCCTATCAAACTGCAGCCCTCCAAAGATGTTGATTCTCAATGTTATTTTTATTTTTCCTGGAGCTATGTTATAAATATGAAGGATTCAAAATATTTGTGTACTATCAAAGACAATGTACTGTTATTGATAATGTACTATCAATGACAATGTACATTGTCTTTGGTACTATGTAAAATAGCCTGAGAAATCGTCTGAGACGTGTTTCAAAATGCAATCTCAAGTACTTTTTCAGATATCTTGGAAAAGTCCCTCATTCTCAAAACTTTTTCGTGTTTATGAGAAAACCAATGTATTTGCAACTCTGAAACCACTTTCATTCGATTTCTCGGTTCATTTTACATATAGTTTTAATATTTTAGTGACTTCAAACGCCTCTGAAATTCATAAAAGTTCAATGAACACATCGTAACAAAAACAGAGTGGAGATTAGCTTTGAATCTTAGTGGTTGGACAGGACAGCTACTGCCATCTCCAAAATTTATGCTTATCTAGTCGTAATAACGTCAGGAAAAATAAAAGTTGTGAAAACTCTTCCGACTCTCAACGATATTTTACTCAATAATTTTGCGTTTTAGGACATTTTTCCATCAGACACTTTTTTTACATTATTTTTCTGCTTGCGATGGTTGTAAGGGTTGGTTGGATAAGTGATGCATTCAGAAACTTGAGAATTAGTTTTGTGAAAACATAACAATTCTAGAATTGATTATGAATTGTTGAGAAAGGAATGAGGAAATTAGTTACTGTTATTTTGAGAAGTTTAAATCAACAGATCATTCAAATTTATCTATTCATACTCCCTTATTATCCAAATTCTAAATTATTCATTCATTTATTCGAATTATCTCGAACAGCTATAGAACATTTTGAGTTTTTTAAATTTTTTATTGCGGATGATGCCCACATAAGCATGTTAGCTTGTGCGTGGGTAAGTGGGTAGTTGGTAGTCCTATAATAATTTATTTTGTTCACAAACTGGTAAGGAAGCACAAAAATAATAAACCTTCAATGGTGTCAATCTATTTTATTTCAATACATACTTAAACCATTACATTTCTTCTTGAGTTTAGTACAAAAAATAAAAAATATAGTATATTTATAAATTATTTACAAAGCAAAACACACACTGCCATCAACAACAATAAAAATAACAACCGCTTATATAGTCCCCTTTTACACAACACTATTCTTGGACGTCCGGTATTTTTTATTATAAATTTTACTATTTTGGACAGAACTTGACAAGCACATGTGTGTGTAATTGTGTATGTCTCTGCGCATATCATATATTTGCCCAACTTTATTCAATCCATTCAAATTTACAAAAAAAAAAAAAATCAGAAAACCTGACGTCTAAGAACAGTTCTGTGTGATACAGGGTTTAAGCTATTGAATGAAAATAAATTAATACTATTTGACAACAATTTGACTCGAAATTTCCATGTTTGAGAAAATTCAATCTGAATAAAGCAAGGAATTATAAACAACAGTAAATCGTTAGGTTATTAAATATAGAGTATTTTTAATACCTAGCCTATATGTTCAGGAACCTGGAATCTATTGAGATTGGATGGAAATTAAAGAAATTCAGAAATCAGAAGCTTTATTCGAGAGACAAAATTATAATCAATAGTTCTTGCGATGATCAAGTGGAATTCTTTAGTTTTAAAAGTGAATTATAATGTCCTTATTATATAAATTCTTGCTAAAAATACATTAATAGGCGTAGCTGCAAACGATTTCATTAATTTCTAATACTAAGGAATCTTAAAGCTCAATTTTCATTTTAAAAAATATTCACAATATTATTTACAACAAAAAAGTGAATCTATCTCTAGAAACTTAAATTGCCTAGTCTCTAATATGTTTCTGATGATTATGAACCATCCAACACTCAAATTACGGTATTTCAATTTTTTTTCACGAAAATAACACTTTCTTTCAGTTTATCAAACAATTCCTACACCTCAAAGCTCTCACGGCAGGATCACTGAGTAAAAATATTATTCTTTGGTATTGTCAAAATCTTTGAATAGCAAACCATTACAACTATTACTAGGAATCTACTCTAGCTTGCGATAAAAAGTGAAAATAATTTTATGAGTTGTATCTATTTCTAAATATAAGCTACAAACGTATTCAAGGTGAAGACTGGAAGAGTTATACTACAACTAAATGTACTTTAATTAGTTTACAACTGGCAAAATACAACAACTAAATATTGAAATGACATTTACGGCATGAATAAGTGTTTTAGCAATATATTATTAAAAAAGAATACAATCTACTTTGTATATAATCTACGGTACCATCTCCGTGTAAATATTTATATTTTCCTACATTGGAAAAATTAAAATTTCTAAAAAACACGAAATTTTAATAATTTCATATTTTTTCAAAATTCATTTCAAATTCATATTGAAAATTTAATTTCATAAAACACGCTATTTATGAGAAGAGAAATGAAAATCAAGTAAATGTGAAACATATTATTTAAATTTAAAAAAATGTAGGAATACGCTGACAATTTTAGAGATAAGTTTTGAAAATAATTGAGAAATTATAGAAGTTGTCAAGTCAACTATTTTTGAGACATTGAGTACCGGTACCGTTCTTAGTTGAAATTAGAAGAAAGGATATTTTATCTACATTGTTAGTAAAAAGTTAATTAGCTTACTTATACTACATCAACTCACTAGGAAACTAATACAGATATTAGGACGACATAATATTAGATCCTTGGCTTGAATATCATATGAAAGTCAAATGTTACAGAATTATCATAGATTAGAAGATATAAATATAACATAGGAACAACAATCTGGTATTCTTAGAGCCGATTTCACGGAGTCAATCAAATTCTACCGCTGTAGAATGAAATCATTAAAAAGGGGTTAATTTAATTGACCTTTGTAAAACCGGCTTTAGAAGTTTTAGTAACAATACAGTAATTAGTGTGTACTAAGATATTATTAAAAGACGTTCAAAAACGTAGGCCTAATCATCATACAAAATCTTATAACAAAAATTATTAAAAATACTTTGGATTTATATAATTACATCATTTAAGTGATTAGAATGGAGAAACAGAGGACCAAAATGGTTATCAAACCAACAATAATAATTATTATAATGATTAGTACATAATGAGAATCTATCTGATTTCAATTTGAAATCTACTAAATATTATTTTACTAGAATAAGTAACTTTCAGCACATAGTAATAATACTAAAAATACCACATTACTTTCATCAAAACTACCAAATGTTAAAATTAAAATCTAAATAAGGATTCAAGTCAACTTACAATTGACTTATCAATACATTTTTATGAAATTTTGAAAACGAGGGTGATGGACAGTGTTTATCTCAATAGTGATCGTCTACAATTATTGTAGCAATGTCAGTATATCATTCTACCACGAAAACAGGGTGAAGAAAAATGTGTAAAAATACTGAAAAGTCACAGGTAATGATTACTAATCATTGGAAATTTCTAATACGAACACCTCCTCAGAAATAAAAATAAAAATCGAAAACAAATTTCGATAACTTTGGGAGTTCATTCACCTCAAAAATTCAACTAGAAGTTGAAAAAGTTGCTGGTTTTATTATATTTTCCACTATAATTGATAAATAGCTTGTGAAACTGTAACTCCACAAATGAATATAAATAATTTGAATTGATTTTTCAAAATTGTACAGTGAATTAATAACGTGGAAATTGCTATCTAGTCTAGTGACTACTCTAATCAAAAATATGCAAAATTGATCAGAAAGCTGTGAACAACTAAACTTATGTGAAAATACTTATTTCTCAAACTGTTGACTTCAATCAGATTACAAATTTTCTATTGACTTCAATCAGATTACAAATTTTCACAATAGTTTGTAACTTACATAATAGTTTCTCCAGCATTAGTGTTAATTAATATAAATACAACTTGAAATTGTTACAATGTACTGTTAAAACAGAGATTTAATAAAACTGATTTTAATTACAATACAATATCTTCAAAATATTTATACAGTACGGTAGTATCTTTTAATATCTTTAAAGATTGCAAAAATTTGGCAAGATTTCTTATTTTTTTACCATTTCGTAAATGGAGAACAACATTGAAAATTTTTGACAAGTTTCAGTCTCTTTACAAACGAGGATTACAATCCAGGATTATTATAATAATACTTGGTTAAATTCTAGCTGCCACTCAAAGCGTATATTCTAACTAGGTTTAACTTAACGCCAGTCAATTTTGACCCGACCAGGACCAATTTGAGCCACTGGGGTCAGCAGAGTGTTTCGACTGGTTTTACTGTGGATGTTGTGGTGGTGTTCTGGTCCCCTACTGAGGGCATTGCATGAGATGAGGATGACCTTACACCTCCGCCTTCCGAAGGAAGTTCCCTCAGACACCACATTCTTTTTACAGCTGCCCAGACCTGTGAAAAAACCACACTACCTTTAGATATGTTGTGGAACTTCTCCATAACAGGATGAATAAGTAGGAACACAAATTTTGTCAATTTCACTACCTAGAACATTAGTTTTTTCGAAGCCATTTTAAAAATATTCATATCAAATAAGCCTAGGGTATTCATGAAGAGTCATTCCAAAAACAAAATTGTACCTTGTACTAAGCGGGTTAGTCAAACGTCACTATTTTAGGTAATAAAATAACATTCCCAGAAAACATTTTCCAATAATATATTCTGACAAATTGTTGCAACAAAAATTGATTTTTTATGCACAAAAAATGTGTTGCTTTTTAAATTTTACCCCAGTAATATGCGACATTTTTGCACATTTTCCAAGTCTTACATTGAAACTCCCGCTAACATAACCTCAACATGAACTTAACACCTCTGGTGCCATTTTGACCTGTCCTGTCAAGTCCTGCATTGTTGACATGAAAGTTTTGCTTTCAGGAATAGTTCAAATACTCAATAATTATATTGTATATAATATATAGAACTATATAGAACTATTGTATATATATATATATATATAAATATATATATATATATACACTATATTATATATTGTATATAATAGAGTATTAATGTACTTTTAAAATATTAAAAAAACCGAAGTGATCAATAGTAAAGTATGACATTTTAATAAACGATATTACTTGAATTCTGATTCCTTTCTACTATAAATTAATTACAAATTATTGAGCAATTAATATAAAACCTATCAATTGATTCATTGCATTTTCAAGTAATTGAGCCATAATTTTTGTATTTAATTCAAATATGTATGGCCTGGTGTGGGTTGAGGCTCAATTCAGCGAATAAGAGCTATTAATTGGTTTATTGTATTTTCAAATAATTGAACCATCCTCTTTGTATCCAAAGTTTTAAATGTCTCTCAAGTCAACCAATGTTTATATCAATTCATTTACCAACTCAATTATTTTGAAATAAATTACTGTTTAAACATTTAGCACGACTAGGACTTACCTGTGGTTGGCACCCTACGACAGCAAAAATTAGAACACCTTGCAGTGCATTTATCAAGTCGGTTAGGTACCAGACATAGTTGGGTCCCCCAACCACCCACGATATGATGTCAGCTATCCACGTCACCCCCATCACTACCACCAGTTTCAGGCACACTCTGCCCAGGGTAGCTCTGTAATAAATAAATAAAGTTAAAATTAATAATGTTTGAAATTATGCTTGAACAGCCTCAAGACACACTATGCCTATAAATCAACAATACTGACAACAAATTCATCAATCATCAAAATTGGCAATACCTTAAACTTGAAGCTTAAAACAAAACAGGTTTGCACAATCCACCATTTGTACTTTCCCACGAAGCCATATTCTTGATCCCAGATCAATTTTTCAGGGAATTTTGCTCAAGATGCAGTTCTTTCAACACAAAAATTTGAACATGGTTTCAATGAATACGGTACAATGTACAATAATTCTGGGCAAATCATTTACAATTACAACCGAAAAAAACTGAAGGAGTAGACTTTACACAATCTACTATGTAGCAATATTCTCCTAAAAGACATTTCAGATCAATTTTTCAGGGAATTTTGCAAGACATTTTTTGTAGTACAAACGTTCGAAAATAATTTCAATAAATTCAACTCAGAGAAATTAATTTACAACTCTTACAAAAACTAAAGGAAATAGAGTTTGCGCAATCCACCATTTTCATTCTTCTATGGGACAATATTCTTCTGGAAGACATCACCTCAATAATAGAAAATGCCCGCTGGAAATGTTGTTCACCTGAATTCGCCACGCTTGCTTGGTTCCAGAATTCCAGATTTAGTCTGGTCAAGCAAAGAAGACATTCTTGCAAGATAGGAAAATTACTTTAGCTCGGTCAATATTGATTAAAAAATCATAAATTCAGTCTCAAATTGAAGGAAACATTCTGATCTACAATGTGAGACCAAATTTATAATTTTTGAATCTATATTGACCGAGCTAGAGTCATTTTCCACATCTTACCAGAATGTCTTCTTTACTTGGAGAGAATATTATAGTTACCGCTGGGAAACCAGAGTTCACACTTCGTAATTCAATTATTTCTGCAGTCTGTCAAACGATATTATTTCTGAACAGCATTTTTCTATCATGTTCAATAACCATCCCATGGCTATAGTCTGTCCAAGCAAAGAAGACATTCTGGAAAGATGGGAAATGACTCCAGCTCGGTCAATATTGGTTCAATAATTATAAATTTGGTCTTACATAATAATGTTTCCTTCAATTTGAGACTGAATTTATGATTTTTTAACCAATATTGGCCTAGCTAGAGTCATTTTCCCATCTTGCCAGAATGTCTTCTTGCTTGGACAGACTATAACTGTTTCCGCTTCATGTACAATTTATAAAGGCCACAAATTGAGGCTCATTATTTCATCGGTTCCTTCCACGTTTCTGGCCAATCATATCAATAACGCTTGTCTTGGTACATTACGGGATGCTGCAGCGAATCACTAATAAAATCTCCAGGCGACATCGGGGAAGAAACTAGAAATCAGCTTGGAATCTTCACTCAATAAACTTATCTTGATCATGTTCTCGTTTCAATTCTAAGGAGTATAACCTTTTTTATAAACTGATGGGGTTTGAGAAGTAATAATATACAAATGTAGCTGTCGTTAATACGTTAATTCATGTTTTTTATTCACTAAGGCTATATTATTTAATTCAAGTCGGAAAAATCTAACAAACTTGATCTCATTCCGATTCCACCTAGACCAAACCACAGAAGAACGAAAATTTCTTAATTTATTTTGAACTGAAATATTACTGCAGCCTGGGTGAAATTCGGAAAGTCTGATTTTAATTTGATTTCGCAGCCTTGCAGACGCTATTATTTTTGGTTTTGGATAATATTATACTACTCTTCCAAACTAAATAACTGGAAAGACTGGACTATGAACAATTTTTTAATTAAATATTACGAGTGGGCAGTAGTAGTCGGTCATTTGCCGAACAGCAGAAGCATGACCCATGAGAACAATTTAATTTAATTTTATCAATCTCTCGATTGAACTGAGTAGGTACTGTAATATTGTTCTGTAAATCTCTTGGAGCAAGCACTTAGCGCCGTTATTAATGCACAGGTTATTCTAAATTAATTATAAAATGTATCAAATTTCAATCAGGCTTATTGATCTAATATTATAATAAAAAAGGTCAATGAACGGCGCCTGGAGGATCGAATTTTCTTTCCAATGACATACTATATAGAAGATTAATTTCTGTCTATAAATAACGGCGCTATCTGCTCCAAGGCTGAGGCCGCCCTGCCGGTGGGTAGAGCCTGGAGGGTGGAGGGTAGTTGGTAAATCTATAGAACATACACACCATCCACAGTAATACATTGTATGAATGGTCTGATGTCATACTGTTTTTTGAAGTTATGTTGTCCATATTTAAGAATTTCAAGATGGCGGCTGAACACATACCATTCATACGATGTATCACTGTCGATGGTGTGTATGTTCTACAGTTTTACCAACTACCCTCCACCCTCCAGGCTCTACCCACCGGCAGTGCGGCCTCAGCCTAAGAGATTGACAAAAATTACATTGTTCTCATGGGACATGATTCTGCTGTTTGGCAAATGGCCGACTACTACTGGCCTCTCTTAATTTATAAATGTATCAAATTAATTAATGTATTAATTAATTTAAGTATCAAATAAAACCCACCAGGCTATAAAAATCGAAATATTTTCAAGTGATCAAGCCCACTCTAATTTCTATAATTGATAATAGAATGCAACTGACCGTTCAGTGTTTGACTTGACAACTTCTGTCTTCCAGAGGCCGCAGGTGAGTTCTCTTGCCGTGGCACCAAAAAGCGTCAGGTTGATCAACAGGAGAACACCCAGAGGTCCATAGAAGTACGAGAATATCTCTGCGTCACCTGAAAAATTCAAAATCGATACATAAAAGAATGAAAAACTATAATAAGAATGTAAATGCACTATCTTAGTACAATCTAGCTTTCAAGTTATTCGACCATTAAAAAAATAATGCATTTAAATACATGTATTTAAATTGTATACATTAAAAAATAAAAACAATTTTATAAGAATTTAATCACACTACCTCGACCTAATACAATCTAACTTTCTAGTTCAATCGACCATTCAACTTTCATAAGCTCATCTATAGCATTGCAATCATAGCACGATGAGTTGAACGAACCATTTGATAGTATTGTTTGTTTGTCAATGGCGCAACAGCCCTATGAAGGGCCTAGGCCTACCAACTGGTTGCCAGTTTCATATTCACCAAACTATACAGTCCATCCAAGCAAAGGAGACACTCCGGCAAACGGGAAAACGACTTCAGCCCGGCCAATACCGGCCCAAAAGCCATGAATTCTCAAAAGTACCCACAGCCCCCAAGCCGAGGCCACCCCCACCTCGCCAGAATGCCCTCCCAGCTCGGACAGAAAATACAGCAGGCGAATAATCATCAAGCAGGATAGAGGTAACGTGTGGTTAGCACGTCGATCCTCGATCCTCTCAACCATATGCCAGTCTTCACAACCAAGTGAAGATGCAGAACACCTCTGAATAACATGCAGTTAATCAGTTAGAGTGTAATGCAACAATTACTATTCATCCAGAAATGGGAAACAACTGACTGTCTTTACTAACGACAGCCAATCTCCCAAAGAAGGGATAATTTGATAGTATATACATGATTTATTAGTTCAGTTCAGCTATATTTAAAAGAGCATAAATTACAATTCATAAATTGAGAATGTTAATACATTTAATACAATGTAATTCATAATAGAAAACTGAAAAACTGGAGTCAAGATCTAACAAAGTAGAGAAAAATAATTTTCTGTAATGTTATATTTGCAACTACTGTATTATGAAGACTTTCTTCAAGATTTTCATCGAGCAAGTTCACTCAATTTCAATAACATTCACATACCACAATATTCATAATACTCATTTCATCAAATTATAACTACAGAATTAGAACCGAACAGAAGTAGAAGTCATCAAAACCATGAATTTTGCATAAGTCTAATCTTGGAGTTGAATAAATTGAAGCTGATATTTTTTCTCATCAACTTCTTTCAGAAAGCATAGTCAACTTGGATAACTGTGATATTCTGTGCTCCTTTAAATTATATTCTTGCAATGAAAAAAAATCAACGTTGAACAAAATGTACATCACCATCAGAAAGAAATATATTTGGCTAACTGGACAACTTGGATCACTGTTATATTCTGTGCTCCTTTAAATTATATTCTTGCAATAAAAAAATCAACTTTGAACAAAATGTAGCAACATGACAATCAGAAAAAATATACTTGGCATTGAGAAACATTTGAATCAAGTTTTTTAAAATGTATATACTTCTATTTTTACGATGTAACGTCCATCAATGATTATCAAATAGCAAATGAAGAATTTGAACATTTTTGCAAGCAAATTCTACAGGAATACATGGAATAAAATACCATTATAAATGTGAATACCAACCCGAGAACCAGCAGCTTTGTGTGCCGAACTTGGGTCTGAAAATACCATCGGGAGGATAGGAGTCATCAGGCAGGCTGTCAAAAAAGGCGGCGGTGCCGGCTATCAGGAGGGGTCCGCCCCAGGCGTACAGCTCGTACATGCGCAGTCGGCACACCTCTTGCCCCTTGTCAAGACTCGTCGGCCTCAGGTCTCTGAGAAAACAAACAAATAGAAAATTAATATATTTCGGATATTCTACTGCACAAAAATAGGCAACAAAAAACCAATTCAATATTGTAAACTTATTGTATTTTGTTGTTATTGTTTTTATTCCGGATGATGCCCACATCAGCATTTATTTTTGCTTGTGCGAGGGAGATTGATGAGGTGGTTAATTACAACGACTATGCCTCTGGTGGGATTCGAACCCACGACCGGGTAGAGCTAGCGGACTGAAGGTTGTAACGGCCAACCCGTCTAAAAATGTTGAATAAACATGATAATAATTCATTCGAATCTCTTATTTATATAATTCTTCACATAACTTTAGCAATATCTAATAATTATTTTATCGTCGGATAAATAAATAACCTACAAAACAAATAAATAATAATTCTTGCACAAGAGTTGTGTTTTTATAACTTGTTTCTTCCTCTCTTGACTTTTATTAATCTATTATTTGTTTTTGAACATGGCATTCTAGGATTCTAGAATACATTTAGTAGCCTACTGCCTGCATTGTGTTTGTTGGCAAGGATTGGATTCCCTACTTTCCCACAAATCCTTTGATAAGGGTTGTTAACATTGTTAACATCTGTGTCAACAACTATATTTGCATACAACAATACATTTATCTTCCTTGTGCTCTTATCAATAAGAACAGCTGCCTCCATGCTACCACTGGAAGTTTCAATATTTATTTCATTTATGATAAGAACATACTATTCTCTATGTGAAAGCGGAAATCTAGAATACACCACACTATTATAACTGTCCATTTTGGTAATGGTTCAGGTTGTATATATATCAGACCAAGAAAGCATCATGATTATTCTATCACATTGAGGTTCGTAATGAATCAACAATAACCTTATTTGATTTTTTCAAGGTATTGAATTCAAAATTCAAGAAACTAGGTTCTTAGTAAATATGAAGGTACAGTACTATAAATGTGCATAATTTATTATGCATACGTTATTCTTCAAATTCATTACATTCAATTGAAAGAAAAAACTAATTACTTGTTATATTGGTAAATGCCCATCATTTTCTTTAGATCAATTTCAGGCATTCTCTCATTTCTCAATAATAAAACTAAAATAAAATGAATTGAATTGAAATTTTCAACTATTATTATTAATTCAAGATAAATTCACACAATTACAATATAATCCATAAAGTTTTATTTTTCTAGTAAGAAGTACAAGAAATCTGAACTATCCTAAAAACGTTTCACATCAACTCACAATCAGCACAGTATCAAACACAAATTTCCGCCCCAGCAAAACATAAAAAGCCGTTTTTGCCTCAAACAAATAAATAGCATTCGGCAAACAACATACTGTACAACAATGAGGAGATCTCCCTCATCCTACGCTCTATTTTGCATGCTTGCATGGTTTTAGCACGTGTCGAAAATTTTGCAAATTGGAAACGGAAGAAGGAAGTATACAATGACTAAATTCTGAGAAAGAAAGGGAAAGCATATGATAAAATTGGAATAGTTTTTTTTTTCTAGACAAAGAGAGTCTATGTTCTTCCTGTCTATATTATGGACGTGCATTGTGCACTTAGTCATGATTAGCCGAATAAGAGTAGTCATGTTCATTTATCATCACGAATTGAATAACGAATCATTTGGAAGATACCAGAAAGAGACAACGCAAAAATTTCAACCAATTACCTTTTAACAAGGGAAATATATCTAGAAAAATAGCATGTTGTGCAACCCAAATTAAAATAAAGTTTGTTAATGTGGGTTTTTTAATAAAGATTATTATTGATACCGATACCAGAAATGTTCATAGTAAAGTAATGTTCATAATGAAATAACTTGAATAATGAAGAGATGTTACTACAAAGCAATAAGAGAATTAGATATTCACCAACAACAGGTATAGAAAACAGATAAATTCAATTCTAATTTTGAGTATAATTGATACCATAAAGATAATATTGATATCACTTCATAATAATTACTGGAAAAATATCCAGAATATGAAAAATATTCATATTCTGTAACATTTGTCAAAGAATATTGATCAAGAAAAATAAATACGGGTAGGCCTATACAAGGTTTTTTTTTTAATTCCTGTTACGTTTGTTATGCTATATCTCAAGAGTAATGACAATAGCCTACAAGTGAATGTTTGATGGAAAAAATACCCTTCAACCTTAGTACCTCTGATTATTGAGAACATCCACTCCCACTCTGATTCAACTTTTCTACGAATCTTTCCGTAACGGATGCACAACCTGTTCGTTTTTTTTGTCAATTATTTTTCCTTGTTTCAGTTACAGTACAATTGTCTCATCCGCTCCAGAATCGAACGAAGGAAGTCGATTTTCATCGGCATGTCTACTGTCGTCAAGTTCAAGACAACGCCAAAGAATTCCAAGCAAGGTCGACTGGACACCTTGAAGGCTCAAAATCACCTGTTTGACTCTTTCTCTCTCTTTCCATCCTCATTCCCTCTGTTTTCAATCTTCATTCCCTCTCTGTTAACCATTCATTGCCTCTCTTTCCATCCGTCATTCTCTCTCTTTTCCTCCCGCATTCCCTCTCTTTCCATTCCAAGTTCTCTCTGACCATACAAAACCGGCTCCCGATTTTTAATCCAGTCATTATTACATCCTACTGGCCGCTGTATTAGTTTACTAAAATAAAACTTGAAGCCGGGGGCACCATATTACATTACACAACTGTCTCAGGCTGGATTCAAGTTGAAAATTTGCAGATAAAGTTTACCAGAAGGCTTCAAGAGCATAATTTTTGTTTTTTTTCATCAAAGCTGTATATTCGAGACAAAAAACTAATAAAATATATTGTGAATAAATATTTTGTAACCTCCACTAATCTATTTTATTCATATCATGTGCAATTATTGAGCTAAGCCTTAATTGATCTATTCAAATTTTTAATAAGTGTGTAAATCATGTATCTGTATGTTATTTATGGCAAATAAAAATTTATTGACTGATTGTATTCATTAACCTGTACTCAGTGTAGTATGTCGATTTGACCATGGATCTAATGAGTAAATTATGATAAAAAGATGGAAATTTAGTTCCTATGAAAAAGTCTTGAAGTACAATTTTTTTAAAATTACGAATTAAAATTGGAAAAGGATGAATATGAGAGTTCGATATTCGAAAAAGCGGATAGAAGTCGATTTTCAATTTCCACAGTAAAATAATTATTTTGATGAATTACTGGTGTGAGGGTCAAGGCAAGTCTGATTGTATTGTAAAACTAATTTTTTTTAGAGAAGGATTGCAAACCACTTTATACCACCACAGAGGCCTACTTTGCGCAGAAACTTCAGCCCTCTATCGTAGAAAAATAGCGGCGTTATTAGATTTGAAAAATTCTTCAATTTCTAATACTTAGATATCAGATCTGGACATACAATTTATCGATTCAGATGCTGTGGTTGAGTTTAAATGTTGAATAAGTTGCAATAATGTTGAATGTTGAATGCTTCTGAATAAGTTCAAATTGAACACCATATGACAATGCTGCTATTTTTTTAGCATAGGGCTGACTGAAGTAATGTGTAGTTCTACACAAAGTATTGTATTTGGTATTGAATATCGACGAAAAGCAAGAATTAAAATACTCTTTGGTCTATTCGACTATTAATATTTTGGAGGCAATAAAATAAATAAGCTTATTCGAAGTGATTGTTTAAAATGAAGTATATCAAACGTAAAAATTCATTACTATCGTAATTCTCTTGCTTTACATATCCAAAGTTATCAAAAGTTTACTGTCCAAATAAAAGTGAAATCCAACTATAGTACTTTCCTTTAAAGAAAAATCGATTACATTTTCTCCATAACAAGGCTAATTGATTTTAATATGACTTTATTGGGCGGTATTAATGGTTTACTATGCACTGATTCAGCAATAGTACGAAATTATAGTAATGTAAACCATATTTACAAATAAATCCTGATGAGGCGGTGAAAAATATGTTGATGCAGCAATTAGTTTTCTATGAGAAAACTAGAGACTATTTCAAACGTCTAATGAATTTCTGAGAAATGGTTATTAGTATCCGACCATGGATTAAGTGACGAAAATATTTTGATAGTTTTGAAAAATGATAGACTGAGCCTGAGAAACGACGAAATCAGATATTCTTCTCATAAGGTACAAAAGTAGGCCCACTACAGTATTATAAACCGGTAATTTTGAACTGTTAACCTACTGAGGCCAATAAAATTCATGTTTTTAGAGGTGCGGAACCGTTTTGAAATTACTGTAGATGCTGTTTCTTGGTTCTCATAGTAAATTATTATGCAAATGTCTGAATAATTTTAGAGCAGCAGACGAGACAAATTGTGGGAAAAGATGAGCGCTATAATGATACGTGAAACGTGATAAGATCGCAAATTCGCAGTTATCTGAAAGTGCGCCATCTTCATGAGTAACAAGATATCATTCACGTCTTTTTATACCTATACATTGGAAAAGTACATTATCACTATACTACATGCTGTAAGGTGTAAGTGATACATACACCATGACTAATCAATTCGTTGGCAAGTATATATATATATATTTCTATGACTATGATGATCGAGTTGGAAATACAAGGTACTCTACGAGGTACTCTAATATATTCTCTACGTTTAAAATATTTAATTATTGAAGAGTGCATGATTGTGCTTTGCTTTTACAGTCTAGTTTTAAACATTTTGAAATGATTTAACATTTTTCAGATGAAAATAGAAACGAGATCGTGATTCTGCAAGAAAATGAACGAAACAAGAAAATGAAACGAACGATTTCTGCAAGAAAATGAGCTACTAGAACTGGACATGATAGCATGATACAGTATTCTATAATTTGAATTTTGTTCACTATATTCAAACAAGTGAAATTTGTGAGGAGAAATTATTATTCATTCTGAGAATAGACTGATAATACGTGAACCGGATTCAACAACAGACTGTTCAAGCAAAGAAGACATTCTGGCAAGATGGGAAAATGACTCCAGCTCGGTTAATATTCGTTCATAAATTATAAATTTGGTCTCAAATTGTAGATCAGAATGTTTCCTACAATTTGAGGGCTAATTTATATTTTTGAACAAACATTGACCGAGCTAGAGTCATTTTTCCATCTTGCCAGAATGTCTTCCTTGCTTGGGCTAACTATACCAGAGTTGGTGAAAGTGAAATTACTGACGTATTGAACAAAGAAGTCATGAGAGTGAGAACATCCGATTATTAGTTTGAATAAACATTGTTTGGCCGGAAATTTCCTTCACTTAAAATCAGCCGAGTCAAGGACGCTATTCTGTTGTTAGTTGAATATGAAAGCATGAAAACTTTCATTTTCAGGAAAAATGTTATTCATTCCAGTATAGAGTTTGAATTATTCACATTTTTTCAAATTAAATTTAGAAGGGAAACAGAGAATCATTAGCAATATTAGTAATTTACTGTCAACCGCACATAATGTGAAAGAGAATAGAGAATCATTAACAATTTGTAATACAGTATAAAAATAAAGATGTATTCAATATTTCAGAAAAAAACTATAAGTACTTTATAATATTTGTTATTATTGGAATTATTAGAAGAAAATAATTGATGTAGTCATTCATATTTCATTTGTATAATTATTTAGTGGGAATGAAACGAAGGCTACATTTTTTGTTAACAAATAGCTTCACTCCAGCATTTTATTAATTTAATAAAACTACTAAATCTAAACTAAATAGAACTACATTTTATTTGAATAAATAATTACATTTAGATAAATCTACAAAATTCAATTGAATAAATCACATCAAATACTCATCATTTAAAATCTTCAACACACACTTGTAATACAGTATATAAATTCTCTTAGACTGTATTTATTTATCTTGTGTAGAACATACTGAGATAGAATTCCACTCGTATTTATCTCTTACATAACCTTGAAAATTATTATTCCAGTCATATTCTATTTTTTAAAAGTAAATAATGGATCAACATTCTTGAATAAATCACAATCTTCAATACATACAGTAGTTCTTTAGAGCTATCATATAAATTAATAATTATACTTTTGCAACCAATCAAGGCTCTTGAAATTGTTTATCCATGACAAAGAAGCTCACAACATGCTATTTATACAACGAACACAAAATACATCATTTGTATTAAGTGGTCGATAAGTTTATACTTACTTGCCTTTGCTTATTATCAATTTACAAGTAGTGAAGCAGTTGCCTGGTAGTTAATACGTCAACAGCTCTTATTTCCTCTTACTAGTCGTCTGGTTATTGTCCAGGCAATTCTTAATTTTTTTCAACATCTTTTTTATCGGTCCTTTTCAACTCTCCCCCATCACTTGTTCAAGTTTATTGCTTGAATAAGATGGTATGTACAATGGTTCCCAATTGGACAAAATGAAAATGAGGTCTTATAGACCCTTCAAGCCTGTATGAGTCCCAAATAAAATGAATGGTGGTTCAAGAAGCAGCTGTCCAAGATCCTTTGATAAATATGGGGCATGAATGGCTAGGTTGATACTGATAAATGGCCTACTCAACCCTCTGGTGACAATTAATAGGAGTTTTATTAACAAGAAAGTATCTTATAGTATCTTGTAATGAAAATAAAGTTGAATTTTATTGAGAAAGAATCTTTCCAATATGTATAAATGTATTTGAATGGGTTTAAAAAGGAGTTATTTTTGGAGCAGCTGCACTTTAATGTTTGAATGCAATATCCAAGGAGATTTGAATTGGATCAAATATAGTTTGTTCTTTACTGTCTTTCAACCACGATGTGCAATTCAAACCAGAATACATAATTTACATTTCACATAAATACGAATATTATACTTCACACTGAAATGTTCAACTTTACTTAATTTGATTTAATCAATCTCATAATTTTCTTAATTTTCCAATACAAACTCGAGAGTACAATCAGAGATTATAAACTTCATGATTAGTCTGATCCCCAGGCTGAGACTTATCTCGACTCGATGTACTCTTGCAGACCGTTTACCGACTGTCCTAACAGAGCTGAGTCATAACTGAGCTCCTAACAGAATGACAAGAGTCATTTGCCAACCGCCTCAGTTTTTGGCGTCAGATATATGCAAGGCTGTACTGAAGAAAACATCTCACAGAAAACAAAACTATAGAAGAATATATCTCAGGTAAAAAGCAACAAAGTACTTGGGGAAAACCTACAGCTTTGAAAAAGACTCAATGACAAAAGATTCCTTCCTGTTTTGACGTGTCTATTGAAACATCAATAGCTATGGTGCGGGAGGACCGAAGTAGGATCTATTGTACGCAGTATTTGCACAGAATGAGCATTCCGTTGTTTTGTCCAATACCATCAGCCATGAAAGACCTTCTGAAGACTTTTCAATGAATAATTTTGGCCAACCCTCGGAGTTTCAGAGCATCCTTGTAAACACTGTTGTATGGGACTCAGGTATCTACCAGTTTCTTGGAAACTATTTGGAGCACAAAACTGGTAAACATTTTACAAAAAATGTGAACAATACAGTATTTTACTTGCTTTGTGATTTGTTACGTATATTTGCGTCAGTTTAGAACAATATAACCATTGTTTGCTGTAGAGTTTTGTATGGTTTGAGATTTCGCACTACGGTATTTGACTTCCAGAAGATTTATTACCTTGTTTATGTAGCTGGTCCGTTGTAAACATAGTTGAAAACCGTTAAAAATTAGCGCCGGTAGATCTTACCGCTTTTTAAATATTTTTTTTTTTTTGAAAGAATGTTGAATTCTAGAAACTATATAGAATTAGAAGATTCGATTGTGTGTCAGCTAGAGATACGAATCCGGCACCCAATTGTTCAATATTTGCATTCTTTACATAGGAGACAATTTCTTCAATAAATAAATCTTTCAACAAATTCTGTTATGGAAAAGGTGATGTTTACAGGTACATTTTTCTCATAGACATTTTTATCACTAATTTTTTATAACTAGCTTCTTTTCAAAGAAAAACTATTTCACATACAGATTATTTTTTACAAAGAAACGTAGAGAGATTGGAAAATCATCAATAGAATGCCAAATGAATACACATTCAATCTGTAGGCCTATCATAAAATATTTACCTAAATGTTGTACTTTCACTTTTCTCCACAATAGTGATTCAATTGTTCATTATTTACTATCGTACCATTAAATGTCATTAATTTCATTAACTTCTCTAATGCGTTTCGAATAAGAATTAATTGTACATAGGTTCCTAATAGAGACTAGCAAATCTTTAAAAACGACGATAATTATTAAATAAGTACTGTAAATCATGGACCGTGTAATGGAATCAACAGCTTCAACGATTTGTGTTCAGGCACAAAACTTTTCATTTTATTGCTCAATACCTTCTTTTTCGTATCTACTTAGCAACCCAATGAACGATGATCTTATTTAATATCTCTTTTTTACTGCCCAGTATCAGTCCCTTCCCTTTCAAGTACATAATGAACCCTATATTTCTCTCTTTGAAATTGTTCACAACAATAATATTGACAGAGAACCAATAAAAAAATCTAGTAACATTTTTTACAATTTTATCATTTGAAAGCTAGTTAGCTGCACGTTATAATAATCACCCAAGTTGTAAAACTTCCAAGTCTATTGCGTTCAGAATCGGTCAGTACTTCATATTATATCTATTTATATGCTGTAGTCCATGATACGGTAGGTTGAGTTCGGACTTGAAAGCACACGCGTATATTTGAGAGAAAGTGTTTTGTTGTTCGAAGTCTGCAAGAGTGAATCATTGTGGGTGAAAGGTAGAGTAGTAAAAATGGAGGTAATGAGAAAAAGAAGGAGAGAGAAGGAGAGAGAGAGAAATTAGTTTCAATTTAACGGCCTCATTCCTTCTGGAGCTTTATGACCTTGCTAGTTGGTGAGGAAGTAGTTAACAGCTATCAAACAACTTTCCGCTTCATATTCTTGCACTGAATTTCTCCGACAGGATATCAAGATCCAAATAAACTCTACTAGAACTATTGAATTCTACATAAAGTTTTGTATCATTCTTCTAGTTCTTTGGTTGTAGATAAAGTGTTGTAAATACTTCTATACTCATCTTAGTATTCGAGTGTACTGAATAGTCTTGTATATTTCTCCAAGTTCTGTATCCTTTCTCTGGTTCCAAAGTGGCAAGAAATTTTTAAAACATAATCTTATTTTGGACACTTAATTATCAATGCATTTTCTCAAGAGGACATATATATAGATGAAGAAAGAAAAGGTCTGGGCCTCCTTTTATCCCGACACATATTCTATTATAAAACAATACTATATTATCTATAGAAGATAAAATATATGGAATTTGAAATGATAGAACATGTTACATAGAATAATTATTTATAATAGAGTATGTATTTTAAAGTATACTATTCCAATACTTTGGTCTCGAAATTCAATTCTACAATCAATTAAATTTATATTCAAGATTTCTACGATACATTCATACACATGCATTGTACTTTCTGATATTGATTTTTGCATAAAAAATCAGTGGTGCTACTATTTCTGGAACCAGAGAAATTATTTTAATTTTATGACTCTATCAATCAGTGGCGTCTGAATGTCTCCAAGTATGGAAAATAAATAAATCTAACACAATAAACAATATTTTTTTTCAATTCTAGGCACCTGCTTGTCTGTTACCTTCTTATTTTTCGCAGAAAGTATAATAATTAAAAATTGTCAACATAAATAATTCATACGAAGCAGTAATTGAAACTAATAGATAACAATGGTGGGTGATCCCAACTATTTCTCAAGAGCTGGAACAATTTTATTAAAAATGAAAAACGAACAATGGACGATTACATTACAATACCGTTTGTTATTTTTCTTGGGATGCCTACGCTGCACCCGTATTTCCTGTTTTATAGAAAAATATAGGATTTTTCATAATTTTATAAGAAAAATGTAATGTGATACGGATGACAACAAACTTTTCTAGAATTACTGGAGATTCTTCAGCTAAAATATCCAGTTCCAACAAATGATGACTCACTAAAAAATTTGGCCGTTTTGCGAGTAAATTCTGTAAATTATTTGAAGAAAGGGTTCAATGAAACTTAAAGGGTGAATCTACCAGGGGAAAACTAAAAACTGTGATTCGAACTCGAGTTCTATTGGTTATCAGACCGGCGCGTTATCACTAACTTCTATGAGAACTATAAATAAAATATGATGGGGACATAAAGGCAACTAATATTCAACTGGGAAACATATCTAGAATAACAGAAGTGAACAGAAATTATAAGAAAAATAAAATGATCACTTCGAGAATTGGTCAATAAAAACATTGATAGCAAAAAACAGTCATAATAGGCATATAGGTCATTGTGGGGCTGAAATCTTACAATATTATTGGTGAGAATACAATTATCAGAATGCATATCACATTAATTCAATCACTGAAATTAGTTAGAATTCATATTTCATCATTTAAAAGAATAACTTTCCCTAACGTTTACAAAGTATTCCAATCCGATAAGCTTTTATGAGTAATATCCCCGGATGTACTGATAAAATTAATTTGAATATAATTGTATCACTCAGCACAATCCATTAAAATCAATTACGTGCATTGAAATTAATCGCATGAATGAAAGTAATGATTAATTGCTAACGGATACAAGCTTTTTTACATGAAAGAATCCAACTGCATAAGCGCTATAGATAACCGTTGACTCCAATTTCAATTATGAAAAACGAAGGGAGATTACATGTTACTTCTCACACCGCGTCAAACTGTCTGCTATGAGATGCTTTTAAAAATTAGATAACGTCCCAACTGGACAAATAAAATTGTTTCTCACATTTTTTCTAGAGATTTTTAAGGACCAACAAACTCAAGACTTTCAAGATGATTCTTGATTTTGGAAACTTTGAGCTTAGAATAAGACCTATCAGTGAAAACAAAACCAGAAATTTATAAATTTCAAAAAAAAACTAGTACATATATACAAAAAACTCGTTAAATTCCTACTTTGAAGTTGGATGAAGAAACTCGATAATGTCACACCAAAAAATTATTAAAATATTTAGATACAGTACCTATTTCGATTGTTGCATTCCCAATACCAAGTAAACAAAAAATAAGATAAAGAATAGCGGTACAAGAGTATTTAATTATACTACGAGGGAAGTACTGTAATATAATTGATAGCGAATAGGTAACTTATCAATGTGGACGAAAGCCATTGCCATGAACGTATTAGATTGCCATTATTATAGACATATTGCCATTATTCTAGGCATATTGCCATTATATTGGATATATTGTAGATACATCTATATTAGAGATATTGATCATTAATTTAAATTGTAACCTGAGATTATAATTGAAAATTGAAGAGAAACCAAAACACTGAGCAATTTCATCTCAATTTTTTTGAGGTAATTTTCAACGTGGCACTCAACTAAATGAAGAACTGGAAAAAGCAATGTGAATCGAAACCTTATCTCTCATTTACTTCAGCTTGCTTTGCCACTGAAAACTGAGAAACGTCTCAGTGATTGATATTAAAACCCTATTATCCATACTCCTCATTTACATAAATAGTTAATAGCATCGCCACTGAGAACCGAAAGATTATACTAACCAACTATTTTGCATCTTTCTCATTTGGCCACTATTTGCTAACTCAGTTTAGCAAGTAGCTCATCCAGTTGAGCCAAAACAGATACCATCAGCTATGCTGGACTAATGGTGCAAATTAATGGAACATGCACATTAGCTAAACACTCAAGAGCATTGACCTGAAAAAAGCACTCGAACTTATCAATTTCTCAACCGCCCAATTAAATAGCAGACCAACATCCACACATTTTTTGCACACTGTCCAAATTGATCCGACAGGATGAACATTATAAAATAAGCAGTTGCAGCAAGGAAGCTGTTATTATTGATGAACGTAATTGGTGGCAAAATACAACAAAAAATGAACATACACCAAATAGAGAAGATTTATGGCGACTACCACTCTTTTAAGAACATATAGTCTGTCCAAGCAAAGAAGACATTCTGGCAAGATGAGAAAATGACTCCAGCTCGGCCAATATTGGTTAAAAATCATAAATTTAGTATCAAATTGTAGGAAACATTCTGACCTACAATTTGAGACCAAATTTATAGTTTTTCAACCAATATTGACCGAGCTGGTGTCATTTCCCCATCTTTCCAGAATGTCTTCTTTGCTTGTACAGTCTATACCAATTAAGATTTTTGGAAGATAACCACGCTTCAAAATTAATAGAAGCTACATGATAGTTGATGGAGCGTATAGTAAGCGGCTGTATTTATAATGGATGATCAGTTTTGACGTTCGTATTTGCGAATGGCGAAATTTTGCAGAAGTCTCTATAGTTCAGTATGGCTGTCAGTCTATCAAGAAGTTAGATACAATGATCGCAGATTAAAAAAACTTAGTTATTATGTGGGTCGTTGTTGTGTGAAAAGTTCATTTATACAGAGTGTTTCAGGAGGAATGTGCAATACTTCTCAGGCTGATTCCTTACACCACGTAGACAAAAAAGTTCCATGGGACCAACCCCCAAAAATGCTTTGTTACCGAGATAACAATGGCGGAAAATTGAGATTTTTCAAAATATTTTAATTCTTCTAATTTCTTAGAGGCTTTAGTGAGGTTCTAAAATAATCAATTTCTATGTAAAATTAGCTGAGGAATTTAATGAAACCAGTTCCAAGTTTGTAACTTCAACGGTTATTGAGATAGTTCGAAAAATATGCTAGAAATGCAATTTTTTCAACAATAAGGGTTATAACTGGATGAGGAATCATAAAATTGTATTTTTCATTAATGGAAGTTGAAGAGAGTCGGATTCTGAAGAAAAAGTTAAATGGCGGCGATTGTGTAAATCTTACCCAAATCTCGGAAATGGCGATCGAAAATCGCAAAATTGACAAAACATAGCACAAGTCATGAATTTGTGTTCAGTAGCGATTTTGCGACTTTTGATCTCCATTACTGAGATTTGGGTAAGATTTACACAATCGCCGCCATTTAACTTTTTCTTCAGAATGCAACTCTCTTCAACTTCCATTAATAAAAAATACAATTTTATGATTCTTTATCCAGTTATAACCCTTATTGTTGAAAAAATGGCGTTTTCCAGCATATTTTTCTAATTATCTCAATAACCGTTGAAGTTACAAACTTGGAACAGGTTTCATTGAATTCCTTAGCTAATTTTACATGGGTATCGATTATTTTAGAACCTCACTAAAGTCTCTAAAAAATTAGAAAAATTAATATATTTTGAAAAATCTCAATTTTCCGCCATGGTTATCTCGGTAACAAAGCGTTTTTGGGGGTTGTTCCCATTGAACCTTTTTGTCTACTTGGTGTAAGGAATCAGCCTGAGAAGTATTGCACATTCCTCCTGAAACACCCTGTATTTGTTTTTTATATGATATAAGGATTGAGGAGATACCAATTGATTATATTTAGATTCTTCATAGAATACTGAAATTGATTTCCCCAGCTACTGTACCGAAGATACAGAACATATAAAAGAGGTAAAATATAAAGGTAAAATATATTACAGTATATAAATATTGTAAAACGTATTGTAAGCAAATCATACGCTAGTGACATAATTATACAGGCAAATTGAATAGGCAAATCCTTGGAAATTAGGTCTACCGTTGAAAAATTGTTATCTGAAAAATGTTTTCAGTTTTTATTCCATTTAAAACCGAGCCATAATATATTATTGAGTGTTATATAAATATTCAACTTGATTCGCCATTATTGATACAGTACTGTGAATCTATGATACTTCTATAGTCATTTGTGTTACATCACTTTAATTCAATTTTATGAGTATAAGTTATGAACTCGACTTTGTATTTTACATTATCTGTATTTAAATATTATGCTTTTTACATTTGTTTATACATTTTCTCATTGTATAAGAATTTGTAAATTGTATTTTTTGGCAAATAAATTTCAATTTCAATTTCAAGAGTACCACAGATACTGTGGATACACTTTTGTAAATTGAGAAGAAAGCTACATGTTGCTCACGATGTTCAAAAAAGTTGATTGTTCAAAGTAACTTTTCTAGAGAGAAAGAAGGTGAAAAAATGTGATTAAAGCCTTGCGCAAACCAATGCGTCGCGAATTCGTTGCGGTGGTTCCAAGAATTTGGACTCCGATTTCGAGACGAATGTTTTGGTGCAAAATATTTGTAACGCTGGCGCACGCACACTGAAGCCAAATAATCGTAACTTAGAGCGCGGGAGTATTTGAGTATTTAACCTAGCCAACCTAATGTTTCGATAGTAAGGTAGAAGAGATACTGGAATTAACTTTAATAATCATGCTGTACTACAATAATAATATCCTGAGTTATGATATAACCTACTAGTAAGGTGCCTAATAACCGCTTAAAAGCTCAATTAGCCTATTAAAGTGAACTGAAACTTACTTAGAACATGGACAGCTTTTCCAATATCACATCAAATCTGTATTTTTCTCTTATATTCTTGTAATCTTTGTGATTTAAATCATACATAATATGGTATAATAACAAATCAAAATATTTTGTATTTGAAAATAATCTCTAACAATTGCTCAGTGTTGATTTCCAAAGTGCCGAGAGTTGACTTTCTTCCTTTTTGGTTATGTCTGTTTACTTACAGACAAAAATTACGAGTTAGTTCCTGAACGAGCCACAATATTCGCATGCGAATGGCGCGACAAATGCTGCATGCAGCATTTGCTGCGAATATTCGAAAACCGAATATTTTGCAACGCATTGGTCTGCGCTAGCTCATACACCGCAATGGTTTTGAATTTCCGTCCGGCAAGTTCTCAGAATTGAATTCGCACCGCAACAAGCCTTCGCAACGAAATCGTGTTGGTGTGCGCCTGGGGTTATTCGACTAGACAATAGCTTCTGACTTGGAGAACTAGACAGTGGAAAGATTTAGAAATATAAATGATCAACCGGATAACATAAACTCTTGCAGCATTGGAAAATCGAGTGGTCCTGCCACGTTATAGCATGCAATTACACTATCAAGAGAATGATGAGAGAGATGAGGAAGAGTGACGTAAGAAAAGATGTAGCAGAAAAAGGTGAAGAAAGAGGAGGAGGAGGAGGAGGAAGAAGAAGAAAAGTAGAAGTAGGAGGTTCTGAAAGAAGGATAGGAGTTGGAGGATAAAGAGAAGGCAGAGTAAGTGGTGGAAAATTGGAGAAAATGAAAATGTGGAGGAGGAGGGTAGGAGGAGAGGGAGAAAGAGAGGAGGAGGATAAAAAGAAGAAGTCGGAAATCTCAACAGCAATAAGGTTCACTGACCTGAAAGTCCACCAGATATTGAAACACATTGTGTTCAGCCAGAAAAACGCAGCCAGGAATATGAAGTGCATTGCGATTCCTGTAACAGAAAAAGAAACAGAAATTAGATGGAGAAACATCGAAAAACAACGAAAAATTACAACAATTCTAAAGACATGGTTTCATTAAGTTATAGATTTTCAGATAGGGTGAAAAATTTTCAACTTTTTTGGAACATTTTTGCTTGTGCAAATGTGCATAAGGAAACAAGTTTTGAATGAATTGAATAGGCTACCAACTGCAAAATAAGAATAATCTTGATATATTCATTAATATATTTCAATTATTTTATATAGATACCTGATATGATGACAAATATACAGGGAATTGAAAAAATTCGAATCAATGGAAGGATATGATTTAAGCGAATTCAGAATTTATTGATAACCGGTTTATTTATTTTCAACATTTTCTTAAATCCAGAAAATTTTTTAAACGTTTTTCATAGTATCTTTGACCAGGCCCAACCCACCCCCCCCCCCCCAAAGAAATTAATGTCAATGTATTCATCTTTTTTAACATAGATTATGAATCATCAAGAAATGAGAAATTGGATTCTAATTTGTACAATAACATTATTTTAGACAGAAAATAGAAAATTTGTTGATCCTCATCTAGTTTCCCATTAGTGTTTCAAGGTTGAATATTGGAATGCGATCGTCCATCAGTATACTGTCGATTGTCTATTATCTTCATTATCTTTGTACTTTACTTAATTAGAACTCGATGTGCAGATTTCAGCTTCTTCACGTTATCGTATTTTAACAATAATAGATCTTGCAACTACATAACAGTTTACCAGACCAAAAAAACGCCCCATCAATTTTACAACTAGGTCCAAGTGTTATTTTCCTAAAAAACTAGTCAAAGATATTCGACAACCTGTTCATTAGAAAGCTTTCTGTGTCAAAACACAGAACCGTTTCACAGATATAGTCTATCCAAGTAATCTAAGCAGAGAAGACATTCTGGCAAAATGAAAAAATGACTCCAGCTCGATCAATATTGGTTCAACAATTATCAATTTGGTTTCAAATTGAATAAAATATTCTGATCTACAAATTTATATATTTTAACCAATATTGACCAAGCTGGACCCGTCTTGCGAGAATGTCTTCTTTGCTTGGACAGACTAAAGATAAACACACAGATATAACCGTATTCGTAGCGACAAATTCTTTACAGCAAAATGAGATTACGGTATTGGTGAAATAGTCTCCAAATGAAGAAGAGAGAAAGGTATAGTCTGTCCAAGCAAAGAAGACCCTCTGGTAAGATGAAAAAATGACTTGAACTCGGTCAATATTAGTTCAGAAAATTATAAATTTATTCTTAGAATTGTACAAAACATTCTGATCTACAATTTCAGACCAAATTAATAATTTTTGAGCCAATATTGACCGAGCTGGAGTCATTTTCTCATCTTGCCAGTGGGTCTTCTTTGCTTGGACAGACTATATAATACTGATAATCTCATTCGTTAATAACAGTTGCACGGTTCGTTTATTGCAAGTCGGGTTCCATTACAGAATAATTTCTGGCACGAGCTTCAAGATAATAATTGAGAGAAAGATGAGACCAACAGAGAATGTGAGGAATGCGAATTTAGTCTTTCACTTTGTTCCGGGTTGAACGATTTGAGACAATGTGCTTGTGCCACATTTGGAGGTCGTGCAAAAAATATGCAGGTGAATCAAGGACGAACCAGAAACGTTGAAAACGTCAACAAGTCTGCATTCTCACTGGAGTCATCCAGTGTCCTCTAAGTCCATTCAGTGTCCTCCAGTCGTCACATCGAACATTGAAAAAAATTGGACCAGTAATAATATGGGTCATTAAATACTCGTTGCTGATCAAGACTTGAAATTTTTTCTATGTTCACAGCGTTTCACACAAATGTTTCAACTACAGTATATCTTGTGTGGTGTGCTCGGTGAAAGTCATTAGAATGTTAGTTTATTAGCAGTCACAAATAATATGAACTGCTTTCAGATGGGTGACCAGAATGTAATCAAAGTGAGTGGATCCTACCCTTGGAATCTTAGATCCCAACCAAGGAAGTCATATTATACATATATTTTAAAACAATTATCTTGTTGGAAGGACCTCATATCTAGTTCTTGACATATTTTTACTCCAGTTTTACTACAAATTGCAAACATCAACATCAATAATTATTATTGTCGACTTTTGATCCAAATCTATGCTTTTTACTTTGAAGAAGTCCAACCTTCTTCAACAGCACTCAGTATTTGAAACTAATTTATTTATTTATTTATTTCTCAATGGAGACAACGGGTTGCCCCAGATATGTCTCCTTTACATTACAATACATACAGAAAAATTGTTTATATGTAATTTATAAGATATAAAGTAGAATAAGAAAATCAAGAAAAGAAAAAAAGATATTAATATCGTAATCGTAATCATTATTATCATGATCAATTCATCATCATCATCATCAATTCATCATCATCATCATCATCATTTATTCAATAATTATAATATACAACAGGGTGAGTACAACAAGCCAATGTCCAAGACCACCTTTCTTATTTCCATTTTACTCATTTTTATTCTACAGCTTTCAATTCCACCGGTATATCCCTTATACCCTAATGTCCAGGATTACGAAATCAAAAGATTTGAGAAGTTTACACTGAGACAATTGATTTGAGACAATCAGCCGGGATATATTTACTATTAATTTTGGATGAGCAATTTTCGTTAGACCAAGCTCTAAACGTTAGACGAAACCATTTTCAACAGAGTTTCCAACCACTATTCATCCTATTCACGCCCATATTCCCTGCTGTTCAGCCCTTTCTCAAACTTCGTTAAATTATCTTCCTTTGTTGAGTTTATGGAGCATTCGGAGCTTGACAGGTTTTGTGCTAAACCATAATTTCTGAAACACAATGGGGAGAAAGCTGTTAAGATGTATATAGATAGCTCCATGTTATTATTTGTCCGGGATTTCCAGTGTGGAATAGGCTGGGGTTTCCAAAGTGATAGTTTGTAGTCTCAAATTCAGAACTGAGGGTAAGGATGAATAGATTGGTGTTCAACTCCTCTCATTCGTTTTAGCTCACAGAAACCTGCAAAACAACTACACTTTGTCAAGATAATAATTTATCTTCTGATTAACAAAGTCAGTTAATCAAAATAATAAAATAATTATAATTTAAATACAAATAAAATTGGATTAAAATTCAATTTAAAATCAATTTAAATTTAAAATAATAAAATACACTCTGCTATTGAGTTTCAACATCTCTCACTGGTTTTAGCTCACACAAAACTGCAAAAAAACTACACTTTTCCAAGATAACTTTTTTTACTTGAAGACACTTCTTGTTTTTTCTTGAAGTCAGTTCCTTCTAGTAGTCTCAAATCAAGAACTTTAGGATTTAGATTCATAACTAAGCTTTTGGATCACTGGAAGTCAGTAAAAGAGACACTCCTTTATAATATAAATAATATAAGTTTCCATATCATATTTCTATAATATTATGTAAAAGTAAAATCAAATATAATAGAGTTCCAAGAGTTTTGTGGCTTCACGCTCTATACTCAATAAAATCTAAAAGAGTTCGTTGAATTATGTGGTTTCATTCAGTGGAATCCACGAAGAGTACCAACTGTATGGAAAAATAACTCATGATTTATTCAACTGCGTAGAATTATTTTCATTTTTATCATAATTCATTGAATAAATGATTCACAACACCAATCCCAAAGAAAATTTCGAATCATGCACCTACGTGACTTGTAACAATATGAAGCCTACCACATCCTGTTTGGAAAAGCATATCAATTTCATGCAAGAAGCTATCCAAAGTGCGTGTTGAAAAATACTGATTCATAGGTAGATGATACGTTGAAAGCATACGAAACAGACAACTGTCTTTGGACTTTTAAAACTCATTATCATTATTATCAACGCATGCAGGCGTATGTTGAAGCAATACTAAACGGAAGTGTGTACTGTACAATATTGCAGCTTCATTGAGATTGAGATGAAAACCAATGTCAAACATTGAAGAAGTCTCATAACAACTGGATAGATCGTACGAAAAACGAGTAAAAATAATAAGATTGACTTGGAATAGGAGAACGGAAAACTGAATAAACATAATTAAAATCTATAGAAATAAAATGAAAGTACTTACATAGTAGAATCACATACTTTCAAGAGATAATAGTTACAACGACAGCAACAATTATTGCAGTGCTTCAATTATTACTGAACCATAAAAACATGTTTATCACTTCAAAAATGAAATGATAACTTCAAGTTAATGTCAACTAATAGTCGACGTTCCTGCGAACAAGGAGTAAGCTTTTTCAACAACTTTCCTATCTTATTCATGTATAATATTGAACATTTACAGATACAGAGGGAATATCTATCTTTATTGAGAGATTAATGTAAAGATTTATTTTCGTAATATAAGAGCGCGATGTTCAGTAATATAGAGACAGTTTCTATAGTCAGTATTATAGATTTTATTATAATATGGGGTGTGGGCTTATGAATTAATTATTAATGGGGGCTTATTAATTGAATTAAAGATAGTCTACCATTCCTGGATCCTTTCACCTTCAAAAAAAGAATATTGGAAAATACCTCGTTAAATTTAAATTTATGAAGTAGGCTAGTACTTATTTCACAAATCCAGCAAAATATAGATACG
Source organism: Sogatella furcifera (assembly GCA_017141385.1). NCBI lineage: Eukaryota > Metazoa > Arthropoda > Insecta > Hemiptera > Delphacidae > Sogatella > Sogatella furcifera. The sequence continues at coordinate 21,517,128 of CM029555.1, forward strand.
GTTCAGGTACTCATTATCTTCTTGTTTACCAAAGAGCACAATAGAAACGCCTTAGCCATTAAAAAAGAGGAACAATTCACAGAAAACCGTTAAGATTCGACAGAGTTGTTCGAGAGAACAAATTAAAGTTGCTTTAATTATCAGTTTTCATGGCTTCAACGTCGATTAGCAACATCCAGTGGAGACGAGAGAAGCAATAAACCTATTTCTCAGCTTTCAATAAGACATTTCACCTCGGCTCATCTTCCTCAATAATAACTGAACATAATTACAGAGTGCATACTCGTATTATAATACTGTAGATGGAAGTTAAGATTGAAAATGGAGCAAATAACCCAATGAGCACTTAACTGTGCACTTTACAATGTGAAGTGCATTGAAAAATACGATACTAACCAAACATATCGCTAATCTATATCTGATCAAACCAAATTGAATTAGAATGAGAAAGATTTAGACAAAAAAATCCTATTCAGCAATAGAAAATATACGCTGAGAGTTCGATACAGAGATTCGATATACTCAGAGATTCCAATTCTGAGAGTCTATAAACTCAGAGTCAGAGAGTATATGCCCTCAGTCAGACAGTCTATTATACTCAAAAAATACAATACCAAAGTCATATTGAGCTCACATAGAGTCCAGTACTGAGAATCTATATACTCATATAGTCCAATACTGAGAGTCTAAATACTCATAGAATCCAATATTAAGAGTCTATAATATATTCATAGTATATTCAAAGAGTCCAATACTGAGAATATAGAATATGAAAAACTTAGATATTTTCTCTCTAGTGTTGGGAGGAACGTATGCTAATTAAACACTGTTAACAAATAGAAATCAGTAGGCTGCAGTCCAATAAATTTATATTCAAATAATGATGAGGATGAGGTACCTGAATATATTGAATGCTCAATTGATACCAAGCGCAAGCATAGTCAACAAAATTGCAAATTTTTATTCCTTTAGCAACTAATCAACGTTGTAATTCATAAATCTATTGGACATTTATGTCGCAGGTAATATTCTCAAGAAGTTACGGTAAAATAATAATCCCTTCACGTTTTTCTCATTTAATTTAATTTCCACAACAATAACTGTCCAAGTAACCTTTAAAACAACAGAACGCTATGATGATTAATTTTTTTATTGTTCTGCAGCGAGGATTAAATCGCATTTTCAGCCACAACAAGTCACGATCCACTGTAATGCATCAACATTTCAATGTTATCGGTAATACTTTGTTTCCAAATATTTACTCAAGAAACGTTTGTAATTACACGTACTGTATGGCTGTTCCACAGCTAATATGGACTGCATTAATAATAATAATATTACAAGTAGAATAAGACAATTACAAGTAGGATACAGTATCAACAATTATTACTACTGTCTACCTCTACGTTTTGTCATGATGACACAGACTGATGGAATAATCATAATTTTAGTGTATTGTATTGAGTAGCATTAATTTGCTTCTAGACCAAACCAGAGAATATTGGGAGGACTGTTAGGAAATTTTCAATGTTTATTGACAAAACTATACAAAACCTCACTTCTTATGGCTTTCACACTACCTTCAAAAGCTTTCACAAAATCAATTAATAGAAACGTTTAATCCAGCAAAACATATTATTTTTTCTAACTCAATTTTTTCACATCACAAGTTTTTATTTTCATTGCGAAATATTTTTAGGTTTTTTGGTTAATGACATATTTTTTCATGTCTTAGTTGGTTGAAATCAGTGCCGGACTGGCTACGATTTGGGCCGTCGGCTATACTAGCTCAAGGGCCCCCCTAAAGAGTCATTGTGGTGGAGGGTTTTTTTAAAACTATTTTCAATGGTGAGCGGGGGGAGGGGGTGGTAGGGATATTTTTGTGTAATATTTACGTAGACTTTGGCAGTAGAGAAAAATACCACAAACCACAATAATAGGCTACCAGCAGCATAGGCCTAATTGTGCTATATATTCATTTTGTCAACTATTACAGAATGTACCTAGTTCTATAACAGAGATGATCTACCTCTTCTCATTTAGGACATCAATATTCGAAGGACACGCGAAACTGAGGGGTTTGGCCCCCAAACGGTTTGGGGATGTGGAATACTCTCCGGAAGCGGAATGTTATCCTTCACTGAAAACTTCAAAGTTATTGTGCAAGTGATTCTCTTTAATCAAACCATTATCGTATTGATGTTGATAATGGCATGAAAAGCATTTAACAGTAGAATATTCTATGCTTTCTAAACTGAATTGCTGACCAAATGCGTACCCAGCCTTTCTGGGTATTTTTTATATATTTATACTTAATACTTCTAAAAAATCAGATGCGATTTTATAGAGGAGGGAGTAAGAAGAGTTATGAATTTGAGAGGATAGTTAACCTGAGAAATGTCATTCTAAAAAAAAAATGTTTTTTTTTGTCTTTGAACTAAAATACTGTATATTTATTTATTTATTTATTTGCTACATGACAATTATACTGATAGGTGAAAACACAGACATGAGTGTTCAAATCGTCTTCGCTCCTAATTTGGATGAAAATATTAGAAAAGGTTATGTTCAAACTCACTATTTCAAAATCACAAATTTTCACTCCCGAATATAAAAAAGCTATGAATTATCAATTTAGAATTTCGAACTGTTAATATTTCAGTAAAAAACACCAAAAATATATGATAAATTATTCGGAAATATCAAATTTCACTTTAAATTTCTAAGCCAAGAATTCTTAGGCAATACAGTTGATAAAAATGATAAAATTAGCTTTATTTGGATAGTAGTAGTTGTAGTTCCTCAATTGGATTAACTCCTCCCCCTCATAAGATGTGGAATGTACAACATTATATTATGTAAGCTGTGAAATGCGAAACAGAGACAAGTGAACTTTTCTTGATCGGTTGCCTTGATCACTTTTATAGGACTCTATTCATCATCCTGATATAGAAAAGAGGGTCCGGGCCTTCCCTCGGGAAATTTTAGTGAAATTAGGCCATTGAAAACAGCTAGATATCTAGCATAATGGATATCTTACATTAGTTATATATTAGGGAAGTTGAATACACTATTCATACGGCACTCAAAAGGTTTTTCTCATGAACAAAGATCGCCTTGAGGACTCTAAATAAGAATTTCCCCCGTCAGGGGGAAACTTTTTTTAAGAACAATGTAGGCGTACTCTAGAACTACATTTTTTATAGTTTTTAGCCTTATAAGAAATTTGAATTGAAATTCCCATGATCATTCATAATCATTCTATCAATGCACTAGTTTAGTACAACATTTTTATCAGTAACTTACCTATTTATTAATTTCTCACAGTGATATAATGAAATCACTTTATTGAAAAACAAGCTACGCCCCTACTAGTTATCTCTCGAATTTTGGAAGTAGTTGATGTATTCCAGATGTGATTATTGTATAAGCTTTCTTGAATACATAATTTATGGTCCAGGAATGATATTGAAAACTGAATTTAGAGTGTTGAGAATGATGGAGAGACAAATGGAATCGTTATAAAAGCAACAAAAACTTGAAGAATATAGAATTTGTTAAAAAAAACAAGCCATGAAATCACTATAAAGCCACATAGAAAAATATCAGTATAATTATAGTCTACACATTTCAAATGCGCTATTAATAACTAGCCTATAGTTATAGTTATATAGTCACTTTGATATTCACAGCCCCATCAGCAGATTTTTGTGGGCCCAGTGAGTATGTCGTAGATTAGAATGCAGGGCTCCCAGGGTCCCAGAGAATTATATTTGAAGATTTTTTGGCCTTAGTTCTGGGGACAAGACTCGAGCTCGAGCACCCCACAGTAGATTACGTGAAGAAGGGTCTCAGAATTTAAGGTGCCCCTTCAATCTGACTTGGGATAAGGGGCCGTCTAGTCTAATCAGGGGCCCTCATGTCTAATCAGTGGCCATGAAAGTCTGGAAAATTTTTTAGTATTTTCCCAGTATTTATTAGAAAATGATTTACTTTTTATTAAATTGTTTAAATTTCAATAAAAGATTATTCATTTCTTTGGAGCTGATTAAATTTTTTTTTCTTTAGTGAATCTTGGGCCCCTTCGGGCCCCCAGGGCCCAGGGCCGTCGGCGATCGCCGACTAGCCGACCTGGCCAGTCCGGCACTGGTTGAAATAGTCATTTTTTTGTCCCTTTTTAAATTTCTTTTGCGCCAGGTCATTCCTACTTGGTATTCCTCGCCAAGAAATTACAAATTGCCAATTCTATCATGATCGACATGACCGCAAAACTCCATTCAACTCGTATCAACTTTCTTCTGCTATTTCCCCCAGAAACATTCCAACGCTGCTTCAAAGCATGAACTTTTTCTGGTAGTCTAATCATGGAAAGGGTGACTCCTAATGCATTTTCTCAGGTCTAATGATTCGTTTTCCTCCTAAATCTGCCATTTCCTCATTCTATGGAATTGTTTCATGCTAATTCTATTTCCTTCCTCTCTTGTAATGTTCTAAGTTCACTTTTGTTCAGAAGAGCAGCCTCGGACAGATTTTGAAAATTTTTATCACTGGAATATAACAATAATTTAGTTTCATTTTGTTTGAGCTCAAAGATAAATAAATTATTAACCATCAATTAGGGGTTTGAAATTTTCTTGAATTTGAAACAAAAAATATCATTTTTAAACAAATATTGTGACCAAGCTGGAGTCATTTTCCCATCTTGCCAGAATGTCTTCTATGCTTGGAACTTGGACAGACTATACCTCTATATTTTAATGAATTAGCAATCGTGACATTTCCTTCTCTTCTTATTCAATATATTGAAATTAATTTTACTAGCTACACCTTACTACCGAACATCAACAATGTTCGATATAACCAACAGACCACGGTAGTCTACCATCTAATTTCGCTTATCATCGTCCATTCATTAGTTTCCAACACCTATTTACCTAACCTCAAATTATAATCCACACACAATGATCGCTTTATTGAGACATGATCATGTTCAATACAACCATGACTGGCACAAAATAGTAATTACAATCTTCCTGTGTACTAGCAGGTATGTCCATTGTACTCTGTATAAAATGATGAAAACAGTAGTAAAAAATAAGAGAAAAAAATCACAAAATACCAGGCTGCGTGATGAAATATGAAACGTGCCTGGTATGAGGAGGTCTCTCAACTATAATACAATTCCAACGGGTTATAGCCAATGGTTATAGCGGCTTTGTGGTTATAGCAAGGTTTGTCATAATAGCACTGCTACTGTTTCTTGTCTCTTATGACAGACAGCCAACTGGAGGCAAGCCTCAATCATATTTTTACTTTATTATGTGGACACAATAAGCTTTTATGCCGTTAACAGTTAGGCTGACTGAGAACAACGAACGATAACCATAGTTCTATGGCTTGGGAGAAGCTTGTTAAAGTATGAGTAGTTGAGTATGATTGCCTTTAGTGGAAGCCAACTGGCTACAAAATGATAGTAACAATTTTTCTGGAAAATGTATTGATATTTTTATAAGTTCTGCCAGTTGTGTATTTTTACTGTGATTTCTTCAGAAAATTGGAATTGAAGTTCAAAATTATTAAAGAGAAAAGCACCAGTAGTGGCCACTGTTTCAGTAGTGGCCACTTGAATGGTTTTTTTATTTAAAATACAAATTTGATGCCTTCAAATGAGTTCTAAACCTGCTAGAGACTTAGCTTATACTATTTAGCAGCTAAATAGTTCAAGTAGAAGCTTGCAGAGCATCATTAGAGATTTTTGAGAGGGATTCATTGACGCTATTTCGCTTGAATACGTGGTTTCAGTAAGAGGTTCAGTTTCCTCTTAGCAGTTTCAGTAAGAAGGCATGTATACAAATTCTTGTATTATGACTAGAAAGTCTAGAAATTTCGCTATTTCTGGTGTTATAACCATTTCCTAGAATGTCTAGATGATGTTTAGAAGTTTTCTAGCCAAATACAGCAAATATTTCGGCAGACTGGCCTCTACTAGAGCAAGAAACCGTGAATAATCTAGCAGTGGCCACCCAATAGAAATTGTAGAAATTGCAGATATTGTTGTAGAAATTGGTGTAATTTGAATTTATGTTCTCCTTAGACTGTTTCAAATAGGTTACAGAGGAAAAACAACTTTACAATATTTATTTTCTAGTTTAACCTCACTTTCCAGTGGCTTGTAACCAATAACAATGGATTACCAATTTAACTCATTTTAATATAACCTATTATCATTTCTGGCGTTATAATCAATGTCTTAAATTAAAAATTAGCTTACTTGAATAATTGCAACAAGCAGCTTGAGAAATTGACTTGTCAATGAGCATTAAACATCATGTGGCCACTATAGAATCAGTGCGCCTGGGCACTATTGAATCATAGTGGCCACTTTAGAATCAAAATTGAGTTTCACGAAAAATTTAATAATTCATTTGTGAATTGACATATTCGCCATTTCAAGGAATATGTCAATCAGGAAGGATCTGGACTACATTCTTTTTGAGTTTTGGATGAGATAGCTGATAATATGGTGTCACAATTCGGCATAAACTATAAAAAATTCCTTAAACATGGCCATTACCTTACTATATCCTTCAAACTTTTAGCATAAAATCATGTTTTCATTGTACAAGTCGCAGTGAAGACCACAATTGGAAAAGACAAGAAGACAACAAACCTGTGTATTGATCGACTTTTATATGGAGTATGGCTTATATACTGCATATATCATACTATACTGCATATGGGAAAAAAAGGAAGTAACTTACTAATGTTACTGAACCAAACTCATACTGGACTTCAAAACTACTAGACTTTCTAATTTTGTTATTGATTCTCTAGATCTTATGCAGCAGGATTTCTAGAACTCTTAAGTCGTTTGGAAGTTATCCTGGATGAATATATTTCCATAGAGCTATCAATGCTAATAAAACACCCTACACGGGTTGAACGAAACTGTACTAAAATGTAGAAAAACATAATTTAACAGATTTAATTCAATTCTTATAAATCAACTCACACTGAGTGAACGAAACTGCTTGTGTTAAATTATAAATAAACATTATTTAATCAATTTAAAAGGTGTTCCGGAAATTTACAATAAAACCGAAAACATAGACAGAAATACAGAAAATTTAAGAGGATAAGCTCTTATAAAATAGAAAAAAATATGGAAAGATGAGCCTTTTGAAATCACAATACAGAAAATCTACAAAAACAGAACGAGATGTGGCATCTACCACTCCGCACTATAATCATGACGGACGACTTGAACAAATCAATTACCTGTTCAAGAAGTTCAAGAAACGCTGTCCCCGTCAACATTCTTCACATCCAGCTCGATTTCCACTCGATTTAAATCATCATAGTCGTCAGACAGGTTCCATCATTGAATCTCCGAAACAGTGTATCACTTGAAAGATACGGAATACAACTTACAATGATACGGAAGTTATATTTATTAAAGTATAGTTGTGGAAGCGATAAACTCTCCAAACAGCATCTCAAAAAAAACAAAACAAGTCCTATCCATTTCCATCCCATCGAACTATATATAGCTACGTAGGTTACAGCTAAATAGTTATCATTATAGTTCTATGTTCCATCCTCGATTGACACTTGGAACAAATAATAGTGAGTGCTTTTGTCATGAAAGAAGTGACTGCTCACAATTTTTCATCCATCTCCATTAAGGCCGGATAAGAAGTATTAAAACACACCAAAGTACTGTTTTAACGTTTAACGGTTCTTGAACAAAACGTTTAGTGCTCCAAATGTAACAGATTACTCCAATGTAACAGTGCGATCATTCAGAAATGGACAGGGGATGAAGGTTGATGACTCCTACTGCTACTGATTTTACCACAAGAAGTAAACAATCCCAAGTTTTTTTTAAATAACAGGACATACACACTTTCAATTATCAATAAGATCTTGTGACTCAACTTGAAGTAGTCTCCATGGAGTAAACATGGTTAAGATGGAAGGTGTGACACAATAAAAAGAGTAAACTTTTCGAATATATCATTCAAAATTAAAATTTTTGAAATTTAGAAAGAGAAGTGTCTTTTCTACAAACACAAAGTTAGAAAATATTCACTGTCTGGGTCGCTGGGTGAAATATTCAGTCAAGTAGTAATGTTATTTTTGGTAGACAAATGAGAAATTAACAATTCAATTTATGGTTTTCCAGTTATTTTGTATGATAAAAATTCAAATACAAGTTCACAAGTGAAAACCATTGACTCTCATTAAAGAATTCTTATATATTCGTATAATTCAAAGATCGAGTAGATCTTGAAGATATTTTCAAGGGTAGAGTACCTTGATATTCGAGCCATGGTGTTGTTGAGAAGTCTTGCTGTTAATAGAAATATTGCGGATGATGATGCCCACATAAGCATTTTAGCTTAAGCATTCAGCTGCGTGGGTAATCGAAATTGAGAACGAAGGCGATTGATGAGGTGAAATAGTGTATATAGTGAACATCTAATAATTTAGTTAGTGAAATACAAATGTACACTGATAAATCGATTCAGTTTGAAAACTTCTACCTATCAGCTACTGTAATTTACAACTCCAAACTCTACATTAATTTATTCTCCTTTCGAACTGAATCATTCTAGACAGCTACATCACCCGGAATCTTGTAAAATAACTCAAATTCCAACCAGAACTAGTAGAGCTATAGAGCTACAGTTCAGATTCAGCTCCACATCAAACAGTGAAGACGGAGCATTCCCTGATCAGTATAGTATGTCCAAGTAAAGAAGACAATCTTGCAGTATGGGAAAATGACTCCAGCTTGGTCAATATTGCTTCAAAAATTATAAATCTGGTCTCAAATTATAGAAAACTTTCCGATCTAAAATTTGAGACCTGATTCATAATTTTTGAACCAATACTGACCAAGCCGGAGTCATTTTCCCATCCTGCCAGGATATCTTCTCTGCTTGGACAAACTATACCAGTAAATAAAAATTCGAGGGGAACCAAGAGTAGAATTTCAAAAGAGACTCAAAGGATTTAACAAGACACAGCTCATCAATCACTCTCGATCAACAACGCCATTCAATTTAAGCAGCCAGACAGAAAATTATTATTGACAAAGACAGAGACCAGAAGCCTCGGGACGATGACAGCGATAACTCTCTGTTCTCTCTCTATCTCTCCAGACACGTTCTTTGGAATTGAAGATGCTGGACTGACACTCACTAAACAAACAAATCATCATTGTTATCATCTTCATTCTTAATACGATCGTCATTATCACCATCATTGTCAGTAGCAGCAGTGCATTCTTGTTATTATCGTCATTATCAGCAGTAGTGTGATCCTCAACAATGTCCATGATTCTTGTTATCATCACCATTATCAGCAGAAGTGTCATCCTCATCAATATTGATGTTATTATCATCATTATCAACAGTAGTGTAATCCTCAATAGAAGTGTAATCCTCAACAATATCCATACTAAATACACTAATAAAACACTAGCTTCAGAGTTCATCATCATCATCCTAGGATCTTAGATATAGTCTGTGCAAGCAAAGAAGAGCCTCTAGCAAGATGAGAAAATGACTCCAGCTTGATCAATATTTGTTCAAGAATTATAAATGTGTTCTCAATAGTAGATCAAATTGTTTCCTACAATTTGAGATTAAATTGATAATTTTTGAACAAATATTGACCGAGCTTGAGTCATTCTCCCATCTTGCCAGAGGGTCTTCTTTGCTTGGACAGACTATACCATCAACAACATCATCATCAGCAGCAGCAACAGATCAACATCATGATAATCATCATAATTCTTCGGAACATCACTATCGGACAATACCAGTCCTTTTGATAATGCCCTCCAGTATCATCTCTTCACTCTTCTACTAGCCGTGGCTATAATATAGTAATCAAACATTCATTCCGGTCTGCATTGTTGAGAGACGATGACCAGTGCTATTGATATTTCTCACCTTTATGCCTTGTTTATTATTCCTTTCAACTGAGAGACAACAAAGAGAGGTGCTGATTGGAGTAGAAGAATGGATGGCAATGTTGATGGATCGGGTTCTCGGTATCTTTCAAGCTTATTTGAATAGCTCGAGTGAAAAAGTGATAAATTATAAAGTGAGATGACAAAATATGGTAAGGTCAGTGTTGAACGTAATAATAAATATCATGACTAATATTCAGTGATAGTCATAATACAATATAGTTAATAGACAAGAATATGATATAGTGCAGTTAGAACCGGCTATCACATAGTAAACAAACACTATTACTATGTGATCGTTGGTTTAAGAGAGAGAAAATTTGGAAAAGATGTTATAAAAAGGATCTTGTTTGGGATATTGTTGTTGTTACAAGATAGTGTTTATTGTATATTCTGAATGCGGAGCTGTTTTTCTTTATCACCTCTTGATTCCAACTTTGAAGTTAGATTATTTTTCCCAAAAAGGGTTTATAGAATATGTATTTAAGGATCTGAAAAAGACCCACTTTATAATTTCGATAATAATAATCAGTTTGAACCCGGGACCTTTGGTTCAGCTACGCCACCCCCATAATTTCGATAAATAAACAAGCATGCGTCGTTATATTATTGAGAAATATGTTTCATTTCTTGATTTCAATATAGTTACTGAGTGACAAATCTGTATGTAGCCTACGCCTACATACTGATAAGATACAAATCATGATTACCTGATTTGAGAGAGCAAAGTAAGGGAAAGCCAGAAGCCACTGGCGAAGTGCTCGTATCTTTTACTGTACAGCATTTCACCTGTTCCGTGGGCACGAGCCGCCAGTGCCAGAAGCTAACAACAAACTCCAAATCAGCCAACTACCCATGTTATATGGACAAAATTAATCGGACCCAAAGTACTTGTACATACTATAGTACTTGTAGTACTTGTAGACAAAACTTTTTTCAAATTTCTAGTCCAAAGTTAGCCAACACAATACGGAGAGAATTGATAGAATTCTCATCCTGATATGGACGTGATATGACTGAATTGATGTGACTGAAATTTGTGAGAAAATACTGAAGGGTGTTATAAAACAGAATACCATTAAATCACGAGCTTCAAATCTAACAGTAGCTTGTGTATCACAAGCAAATTTCGTTACCAAACAAAGCAAGAGATCCATAAACAGAGAAGACGTTCGATAAGCAAAGCAAACCGATTCATGAAACAGAGAAAACAGATACCAAGGCACGTGTCGAAAGAAACGAGCTTCGAGCCCATTGTTTGGCGGGCACTTTTAAAAGCGTTGCCAAATTCCAATCAACACTTGTTACACTGACTTAGAAAACATTTTTATTTATAGGATTCAGATCAGCGAAATGGGTTATAGTCTGTCCAAGCAAAGAAGACATTCTGGCAGTACGGGAAGATGACTCCAGCTCGGTCAATATTGCCCCAAAAACTATAAATTAGGTCTCAAATTGTAGAATACAACCCGATCTACAATTTGTGATCAAATTTATAATTTTTGAACTAATATTGACCATTCTGGAGTCATATTCCTACCTTACCAGGATGTCTTCTTTGCTTGGACAGACTATACTCGGACAGCTAAAGATTTAAACATGTTACAGAGATTTGTTGCAGAAACTGCTTCTGCAATCAAATATGTTACAGAGATTTGTTTGAGACAGCTTCTGTATCTAAAATTGTTGCGGAAATTTATGGAACTGACGCCAGATCAATCAAGCAAATTTGTTTCACGATTTTTGTGAGATGCCATAAATTAAAATGTTTCCATTTTATCTTCTTTCTGAGATAATATACATCATGTTTTAGCTGATATATTGGACCACAAGACATAAAAGATGAAGAGGAGAAGCACCATGTTCCAAGTACATACTGTATTTACATATCCAGTGTAAGATTACTTATCCTATTTATATCTATCTGCACACTGCTAAAGAGACTACTGCAAATTTCCGTTGTAATAAAATCAGTACGTAAATAAACTGGATAAGTTTGTTTGGACTTATTTATGACTAGTAGCCATAAAGTTGGCAAACATAGTGTGTGCTGTACTTGAAATAGCGAAATATTCAAAATAGAAGTAGGAAAGCACTTGAGTTAGAGATAAGCTCGGTGCTCCAGTTGAAATTTTTCTTGTAAATACGCAGTGCTGTACTTGAGATTGATTAAAAGTTGGGTATATTCTAAGAATAAATAGCAAATTCTTGGGCTGCTGTTTGACCACATTGAAAATATTATATTAAGATTTAATGAAATTAACTTTCGTTATTAACTTGTTTTATTTTCAATAATAAGCCTATAAATTATCCTATTTTCCTCTGAAAATATGAATTTCTCTAAAAAAGCCAAGGAGAATAACTAAAACCAAAGGAGTAATGCTTTTAGCTTCATATAAATCAATTATAAACTATTATTTGAATTAGAATTATTGTTCTCCGTAAATGCAAAAGCGAAACTATCATACTACTATCATCTTCAATTTCGCTTTTATCCTTACTTTCTTTTCTCAATTTTCATCTTTCCACTCTACTTCATATTATGGTCTTCTTCTTTTCTTATTCTTATCGTATGCCATGTTTGGTGGGGAGTCCTAAAAGGATGTTCCACCGGCAAAATAACCGCAATAATTATTATCCTCGATGGGAAATTGAGGTTTTATGGTCTGTTCAATCAAAGAAGAAATTCTTTCAAGATGGTAAAAATACTCCAGCTTGGTCAATATTCGTTCAAAAACTATCAATGTGGTCTCAAATTGTAGGTATTAAAATTTATAATTTTTGAACCAATATTGGCTGAGCTGGAGTCATTTTCCCATCTTGCCATAATGTCTTCTTTGCTTGGACAGACTATGTCTCAACTCTCACTTTTACACTTTATAAAGTACTTAGCTCCACATGAAACCAGCATCATAACAATTTATCAAATCGAATACTAGCTCCATAAATTCTATCCTCTTATAAATGTCGAACAACATTCAAGACATTATTTCAAACCATGAAATGCATTCAACTAGCTTTCACTTGAACTTTCATAATACGCTCTCCAGTGCATACTACGATAATAAACAAGATAAATATCGCTATATTGCAGGGTGCAATAATATTATCATGATCAGAAATCACACTATAAATTGGTATTGATGTTAATGAAAATGAAAGTGATCAATATAATTAGATATTGCAGTTATTAATAAACTGATAATAACAGTCTTAGTTAATCTTTATAAATAAAAATTGAAAGAAAAATAATAAACACAATACAACACAAGCTTGTCATTCACCTAATTAGGGCATTGTTACAAATTAAGTGAAAATCGTGTGGAAAGATCGTTTTCTCCGCGTTTCTTTTCTGGAGATAAGCCGTTGTTTCTGAAAGCGATACTTTTAATTGACTATTTTATCAGGGTTTGTTGTATCTTTTGTGTGTGAGAATTCCAGTTAAACACAAAACTTCTCACCAGATAAGCCGACCCATTAACAAAATAAAGTGTGTCACACACACTTGGGACAAATGTTCACTTTCTTCTAAAATTTAGATAAGGAGTGGATCTTGCTCCCCTGACCTTGTCCAAGAAAGACTGAGATTAATCATTTATGAACAAAGTTTAGAACCAGGGTTGTCAATTTGGGCTTATCAGTAATTCGGATACAACCGCTTGTTCAACAGGTTTAACCAAGAAATAATAGAAATTTCCATTAGTAGAAAATCACGGTTTGATTTCTTCATGTCCAATTCCATATTATAGATGGCTACATCATTCGTTGAACAAATTCTACTATACTACAAATACTACTAGATATCGTATTTTATCATATTATTTTAGAAACTAGCAAATTGGAAGAGTAAAGAGATACAAAAAGTATTTTTTCGCAAATAATTTAACGTATCAAAGGTATGCTAAGGTAACAAAGAGAAAGGATGACTCAAAGAGTAAACATTACAAAGAAAAAAGAAACATGAAGGTATGGAAGAGAACAAATGAAGATCATAAATAACTTTTCAATAATTCAGTTTTAAGAAAAACAAAAACAGAAAAAGTAAATTGACAATGTTGGTACTATGTATGCTTGTGAAGAAAACTAAGCAGAATATTATAAAATCGAAATATATGTGAAGTGACAAGAAAGTAAAATCCTCCACTACAATTTCACGAAAACCTAATTGAATACAGTATTAGAAATGAAAAGGTAGAATACAAAAACTGTCTTCACAATGGAAAGAATCATGATTCAGTATAATAATAATGAGATAAATTTTAGCAAAAGGTTATTAAAGATCATGAGCAAAAAGGACAATAATAATTTTAATAAAATAGGAGAACGTAACACAGTGATTAAAAAAGGAAATTGAGATCAACATCGTAATAATGTAACCGGCATAGATGTTGAGTAGTTTAAGATTCATTTTACAAGGATTATGTGAACCAACATCATCAACTAGGAATCTGTAAGGCAGAAATATTGAAAAAAACAACTGATTTAAAGATCACTATCGAGCGCTTTCTGAGGCGGGCGTCCCCATAAGTACCTTTTTAGGAAACTTGATCAGAGGTCTTCAAGCTTTGATTTGATACAACATCTGTTGGCACTTTCAATTGAGGAGGTCAAGGACACAGAAACACGCACACTAGTCAACAGATGGTGAGCGAGGCGCCTCTACACGCACCTTAATTGTAATACAAGACTTGTAAATTAGCTAACTTGTAATTATCCAAAAAGGGAAGATTTAGCGAGAACCCACGTGAGCTCAAGGAGTTTTGAGAAGATTAGATTAGATTTCTTTCATTTGTTTTGATAACAAAAGATATGTTAGAAAATTCTTGGATGTCGAGAATTGTGATGGAGTAAGAAGTAACTTTTTAGAAAAAGACAATTAGAAGTAAAGGCTTTTTAGCAAACAAATAAAAATTTGAAAATCACTTCAAAATGGACTTTAAAATTCAAATCCGAGATTACAAACTGATGAATTTCCCAATCACTCATGACCTTTCCCAATAACCTTCACAATAATTACTTCAATTACTTCGACTAAATAAAAAACAATCAGAAAAAGACCTACCTGCAAAGGCCCGTTTGTATCTTCAGTGTTTAAACCATAACAAGAATAAATAAATTTTAAGTTTTTACGGTTCAAGAATCAAACAGGATTTATTAAACCTAGATCAATCGGGAATGCTGCATTTTATAGTCAGTTTATTCCAACCTGAAGCAATACTTCCAAGAGGGGAAACCTTAACTTTGAATTGAAAAAATCAAGAAATTCGTAGACTGAATATTCATTTATTTGAATATTGTATTCTGCATCAACTCTTTGTGACGTAAATAGTTGGAAGATTTGATTTAAAAAGTTTGTTGAAAGGTCGATTGTTTGAAAGTATGAATTGTAATTATTGTTTAGAATAAGAAAAAATGGACAAAATTTATTTTGGTTGTCTAATCAAGATGTTCACTTTATTCAAGAATTTAAAATTGGAGTCTCTCATGAATTCCTTAGTAAATTAATTTTTAATTGTTATTAATAAAATAAATTCATTGATTGCTGTATTAATACTATTTTATTTTTAAATTTATATCAATTATTTGTTGTATTCATATTTTTATATTGTATTACGTACGTTCTCGTATTTTTCTTTCAATGAAAACCAATTTCAATTTAAAAAATAGAAACTAACAACTCTTATCACAAAATTCTGCAAAGAATAGCGTACCGTCATAATCTCAGTACAGTAGCTCAAATAGCTAAAAGAAAGCAAATAGAAATATGGGATTGAAGAAACATTGTTCACTATGACTCGCCTCTAATCCTCCATTTGCAATCCAAAGAGGGAACGCGATTGGCTCAAGTACTGGCCAACGAAAAGAAAGGGGTTGAGCTAGTAAGAACGCCTCTGTTTCTATTGGTTGTGAGCTTTTGACCAATCCAAGAGCAGTAGTTTACTTGCTGAATCACTTAAAATGGCGTTACAAGACTCAGAACTGTAATATACTGAATTTCAAATTGTAGACGCAGAACCAATCATACTTGTTCAAATAATAATTACTTTATAACTTATATTAATGTTAAAATGAAAGACGTTTTGGGTTTCCGTTTAATTGGTTAAACAGTATTTTAGATTCTTATCACTATTTTCTATTTATATGAGTAGTTGGTCAAAAATGACCAACAACTCAAATAAAATATTTATACAGTTTTCAATTAACAATTTCAATTACAGTGATAATGCTCTTATAATATTCTGAGATTCTAACCTCATGACAAATGCGTAAAATGCCTACAAACTCATTGAATAACAAATCAAATAATCGTTCTTTCAAGCCTGTAATTTCCTCACGGCTCCTGTTTAATCAAAAACCGATTATAGGACCTGAACTAATCGATTTTCAACTGAAGCCAACATTATCAAGGCTAAGGTGACAATGTTTTCAATTTCCTCAATTAAAGGGATGACATCGAAAATGGATAAATTGGTGCTCTTCAGGATTTATTTCGTAATAATTTGAAACAATTTCACAACTTTTGTACAATTTATGTCATTGTATATTGTGCTTTTTGTGGAACATCAGAATCCTCCTTCTCCAGGAATGACAAGAATTCATTTAGGCTCAAATACTCAAGCTTTCCCTTCATGATTGACGATAATATTTTTATATTCAACCAGCATTTTACTATAAATTTTAACCAAGCACTTCCCAAGTTAAAGAAAGTAGAAATCAATCTATTCTGACTGAAATTTCTGTATTCACAAATTTAACAGATTGTTGAATATAGAATTCAACAACAACAGAATGAAAATGTTGTCTATTATAACTATTTATAAACTCCTAGAACTTTCTTCCACTCTTCTTCTTCAATTCTTCTGTCTAATTTTATCCATCCTCTTCCTTTATCTTCTTCTTCCTTCCCTTCCACAAACTTCATTTCCTCCTCAGCCTCTTTTCCTTCTTCTTCTTCTCCTTCTTCCTCATCATCCTTTCCCCTTCGTCATTTCTCACCCTCAAACCTGCATGTCCCCCCCCTCTTCTTCTTCTACTATATTTTTCTCCATCAATCCTTTTCCTTCGTCTACTTCTTCCTCCTTTTCCTCAAACTACTTCTCCTCACCCTCTTTTCCTTCTTTCTCATGCTCCTTCTTCCTACTCTCTTTCCTCTTTCTTCTTTTCCTTCTCATCTTTATTCACCTTCCTTCTTTCTCCTCCTCCTCCTCCTCCTCCTCACCCTCTTCTCCTTCTTTCTCATGCTCCTTCTTCCTACTCTCTTTCCTCTTTCTTTCTCAACCTTCATGTCCCCCAACTCTTCCTCCTCCTTTTTCTTCTTCCAGACACCGCCCGGATTTCCCTTTCACTAAACGACATACGACCAGCCGATTAGAGGCAGTGGACACTTTCAGTAGATAAGCCCGGTCCGGGGCGACCTACTTCCAAACGGATGTAGACAACACTGCAATGCAAACGCCTTTGTTTTGTTACGTCGTTTTTAACGTAGTAGCGTGTAATCGCTGCTTAGAGGCAGCGAACACTTTCTTCTATCCAACACCTGGACGGGTTTTAAGACTGTCGCACGTAGATTATACACGAAATCACTGGCGGCTCGTGCCCACGAAACAGGTGAAGTGCCCATATCTTTTACTGTACAGCACTTTACCTGTTTCGTGGGCACGAGCCGCCAGTGCACGAAATACAACTTAAAAATGTACAGCTCACCAAGTACAGTACGCCAAGAGATTCTGTCGTAGTGTGAAGTATGGTGTCTCGTTTCTGCTAGAGCGGACTTCAACCATAATTTGATCTTTGTGAGGTGATTGCATTAAAAAATTCAATCTGGACATTTTTATATAATTTTTTCGTAATTACCAAATATTCTAGAATGGTTCCCGTATCAACGGAATTCTAAATTATTCTTTATGAATAAAATAATCAGTGTGATCTGATACAGTCACTTTAGTCATTTTTAGTAGCATGCACTATCTCCGTCTGAACTGAGCTCAACGAAAAGTTGGATTAAACTTGATTTAATCTCTATATCTATTTATTTAGTTAGTTGTTCATTTATTTATTTGAATATTGAAGTATATCTCAGATTTTCAGTGAGTAGCCTAAAGTCTCTATAAAAACTACAGTATAAGTAGTCTTTTACTGTCTTATCTCTATAAGTAAATTACAGAATAGTTTAGTTGAGCTTGAATTTACAATGTTGGTGCATACTTACTATAGTTTCATATTATATCCTCTAATAACCTTGTGTCCATATGGGCCTCAGTTTAGTTTGGTACCATTATTTTTTGTTTACTAAGAAGAATAAATAAATTCACCTTCATTATTAAATTAATTGGGGGACTAAAAGAGGTAATTAAGGAACCCTCAAAGCCATAACAGTAATTTGAATGTTGTGAAATCACCAATTTAAATTTATAACATTGTAAACATGTCCATTATAATTTAAGCAAACTAAAAAAATGGCAACAAAGCCAAGTTTCTGTGGATTGGAATAATAGAATGTTTTAAGCGACTAACCATTATTTCAAAGATTACAAAAGTTAGTTGGTTTGTTTTTTAGTCAACTAGTTTCATTAGCTGCACTTTTAAGGAGTTTAATGGCTCATTAGTAAAGGACAGGAAAGAATTAGCGTATAGAGCCAAGTTACTAAACAGGTATCTACTTCAGGCAAAGTATTAATTAAAACAAAGCGTTAATTAAAACAACGAGAAATAATTAAAGATCGGGAGACCGAGAACATATTATAAGAAACGAAATTATTGACGTATTAACAGGGTAAATTTCGAAAATTAATGAATTAGATAGGTGTAGTCGTAATAACTGTTGTTTGCTTGTATATTTGTTTATATGCTTGTAGAACAAAAAAATAAAGAAGAAAGGTTTTCAAGATAGGTCGAAAGCCTACATCCCGCCACTTTCAAATTCTCCTACCTAACTCCAAACACCAATTCAATGTTCAACAGTCCATCAAGGCAAAACGATGAGGAATTCATTTTCAGCCCTATGAATATTTACGCCCGTGTGCAGTAAATTGTGTAATTTTAAATGGTGAAGTGAAAAAGTAGCTTGACATGTACACTGGAGATTTCAAAGGGGGTTCAGAACGAAGGACTTTAAAACTAGAATTACATTCCATATAACTTCCATTAACATTCCATATAACTCAGTAAACTACAAAGTTATACGGAAGGAGAAGTATAGTAGTCTAACAGAAGTATAAAAGTACTTCTACTACACAATTAGCATAAAGAACAATTAGTATAAAAGTAAGTCTGCTAGACAATTCGTATAAATTACAATTAGTATAACAGTACTTCTACTAGACAATTAGAATAAAGTACTAGTTTAGCATAAAGTACTTCTACTAGACAATTAGTAAAAAGTAATAGATTAGTATAAAGTACAATTAGTATAAAAGTACTTCTACTAGACAACTAGTAGTATAGTAATAGAAGTACAGTATAGAAAGAAGTACTTCTACTATATCAGTGAAATTTTATACATCTGTATTCTACTTTTTTTACTCACTGAACCAACTCCAATATTGTTCTTTACTCATCAGACTTATTTCGTAACCAAAATTCCATCCAATCAACAACAATAATTAAAATTTACTAGCAGCAGAGCATGTCTCAAGACCCCAGTTCATCTCTCAAGATTAATGAGTCCATCTCGATAACAAATCATTTATAATCAAGAGCACTGAGCACGATTTCGTGACTGCTTCCTGTTCACTTTACACGCCGAGCATGTATAGTCTTACCAAATGAAGAAGACATTCTGGCAAGATGGGAAAATGACTCCAGCTCGGTCAATTTTGCTTCAAAGATTATAAAATTAGTCTCAAATTGTAGGAAACATTCTGATCTACAATTTGAGAGCAAATTTATAATTTTTTAACCAATATTGACCGAGCTGGAGTCATTTCCCCATATTGTCAGAATGTATTCTTTACTTGAATAGACCAGAGAGTGCATAAACTAATTTGCGACCGGTTAATAAGGGAAAGCTGCGTCATAAAATCGTAACAAGAGTGGTGATTATCATGAAATTGTTGGAGAGTTCATCGAAATCACTGAAATTCATCATAAATCTGTTCAGAATAGTCCTCATGATCCAAGATTGAAGATTGTAATGATTAACATAAAAGTATTTGAGAGTTCATCGAAATCACTTGAATTCACCATGAATCTGTTGAGAATAGTCTCCAGATACAGTATTGATGTTCCAAGTTCAGGAACAAGGAATTTAAAAGTTCATTAAAAATTTCAGGAAAATCAACTTCGAACCAAGTCGAAAGGGTTACAGCTTGAGTAAATAAGTTCACCCTCAAAGTAGAATTTATTTATTTATTTAACGATCTCTCTTTGGCAATTGACTCTTTAGATGCGTATTGAAATCGAAAACAAGTTTATATGGTGTTGTATATCCATTCTTTTTTCCACTTTAAAATTTAAAACTCAATAAAAATCACTTGAAAATGGAAATAGACTTACTTAATAGTAGTTACTATAGTTTCGACCTGTTGTGTGGCCATCTTCAGACTGGGGAAGATGAAGATGAAACTTCAGCCAGTCTGAAGATGGCCACACAACGGGTCGAAACTATAGTAACTACTATTAAGAAAGTCTATTTACATTTTTAAGTGATTTTAATTGAGTTTTAAATTACAAGTTTATAAGAATTGTTCAGGTTATGAATGCTATCGAGAATGGAAACTGAGTTTCTCTTGGATGTTCCAAAGTTAAAAGAATATCGTGGCTAACATCAACTATTTTTAAGCTACTACAAACATTGTCTCACCTGCAGGATTTGTCGATTTTTCAGAAAAAATTCCAGTTTTGGGAGAAATCCTGTTGTACACTCCATTCTAAATTATTCGATGAATGATATGATGATAATGTTTTGGAAAATGAACCAACTTTGAATGAATGAGATCTCAGTGCATTTTCGCTGAAAAAGTTCAACCAGATCAGCAGCCTATTTTTCTTGTGACCTTCCATCATTACATGTTTTTCTCCTGTGAAAGCATTCCTCTTCGTAGAAACATTTTCCTTGGGGAAAAAACGCTGTCAAGAATGCGAATTCTAGCCTGTTACAGACTATGACTCGGCTGCAGCGACATCATGATCTGTTGTTTCCCTAGATAGGCCTAGAGACTTCTACAGGCTGTAAAACCGCAAAACAGCTAAGTATGTCAACTAGATAGCAAGTCTTTCTCCTCTTTCCTCCTCCTCCTTTTTCCATCTTTTTCATCATCATCTTTTCCTCTTCCTTTACTCTCTTTCTCCTCAAAATCTTGCCTTCACATTTTCCTCCTAATTTTATTTCATAAAACTGTGTGTCAACTAGAGAGCAAACTCTTTCTCATTCCTTTTCCTTCTCTTTCTCCTTCCTTTTCCTTCTCTTTGTCTTACTCTCTCCTCTTTATTTCCATATTCCCTTTCACAGAACAGTGTATCAAACAGAAAGCAATTCTTTCTCCTTCTTCTCCTCATCTTCTCACTCTCAAACACACTCTCTCAATCTTTCTCTGCCAGTCTTCTTCTAATTTTATCTTCATTTTTTCATTCCTCCATTTTCATTCAGTTTCTGTTTTCTTAGCATCTGTCTCTCCTTTTCCTCTTACTCCTCTTTCACCTCACACTCATTCTTCTCACTCTCCCTGTAATCTTTTAATCTTGTCTTTATGTTTCTATCCATAATTTTCTCTCCATTTTTGTCTCTTTAACCCTTGACTCTTCTTCAACTCCTCTTTTTCTCATCCTCCTCCTCTTTCTACTCCTCATCCTCCTCGTCTTACTCCTTCTTTTTCTACCCTTTGTCCTCCTCTTTCTATTCCTGCTACAATTCTTTCTACTCCTCCTCCTTTTTCTACTCCTTCTCCTCCTCTTTCATCTCCTCCTTCCACTCCTTCTTCATTTCTTTCTACTCCTTCCCCTCCTCTTTCTGCTCATCATCCTTCATATCCACTTCTTCTCAATTTCCACTCCTCCTCCTCATCCTCCTCCTCTACTTCTCCTCCTTCTCAAACACACTGTTTCTCCTCTTTCATCTAATCTCGTCCCCATGTTTTCCTTCCCATCCTTACTTTCGTTCCGTTCCATTCTCTCCAGCATCTCACGTCCAGAGTTCGTCGACCCCAACCGCTAAACTTTCGGAGAAGTAAAGAATAGAAGTAACTCAACTCCTCCTCCTCCTACTTTGCTCTGCTAGCGTCAACTCGGATGACTCTTCCTTCAAGCTCCGAATATCCTCATAATAATGAGACGCCTCAGCGATCAGTGTCCTTGCTCTGCGGATTCTCAACAACGGTCTATTATAACGTTATTTTTCGTTTTTTTAGAGGAAATTCAGTGAGCATGGCCAGCAACGTTGACAGAGTTGATCATTATTATTCTCGTACATAAACTTTAATATTTTGATTTAAGATTTCTATTCGCGTATTTATTTGAAAGAGTAGAGTGTATTTAATTGGATCAAATTTAAAGTAGGGAGATGAGTAGAGGAGGAGAAGAAGGCATAGAAAGAGTAGAAAGTTAAGTTCCGAAGAGACAGAATGGAACAGAGATCAGGTATAGAAACATGGATTTCAACTCAATGTCTTTACACATCATATAAACATATACATGATGATGATACAACTAATAAAAAAATCAGGAGAGAATCAAATCTTGTTAATTTTTTTAAATACATTTGAATTAAATACAATATATCACTTTCCAAGTAGAGATGTTGAATTTTTCTTTAAAAGTTTGGAAAATATTTGTTGTTTTTTTAATGATGAAATGGATGATGAAATTGGTTTTCCATCTAACATTCAGGAACATATCATAAATTGATAATAATGGATTTCTAAATATCAATTCTATTTGTTTATGATTTTAATTAATTGATGTAATTTATATATTAATAGACGTAACTCTTATAATTCATGTAAGTTCTAAGCTCTTTTATTCAATAGCCTACCTTTTTTGTTAATTGCATTGTAAAAGCAGATTATTGGAGAAAAATCAAATGAAAATGGAAATAAAATAATAATTCGATGGAATAATAAAATTCACGATGATTTTGAGAAGATAGTGGTTCCTCTGTTATCTCAATTATCACATTCCTCACCATTAAAACAACACATCTTGAAGATCAGGAAAAACAAACATCAAGGAGCGCACTATACTTCCTTGCTACGATGATGCACACCAGATTCTAAACTCTATCCATGCAAGATTAAGTTCTATTAAACCATAGAGCATAGCAAACGCTACTTTCGTTCTTCCTCTTCATGGCTCTTGTAGAAAGAAAGAGCTTTGTCGGTATTTTGTACCGGAACTTCCGTTCAGAATACTTTTATCCAGAGGAGAGAAGACGTTAAGGAAACATGAAGAAGAAGACAAAAGAGAAGTAGAAGAAGACGAAAAAGAGGACGAAGAAGAAGAAGAAATCAGTAGTGGATGACCTGCCCAGGTGGTTGATGTCTTCTTGATCCTCTACATCTGCTCTACGCCCCAAAAAGAGGTACTCAAAAAAGAAAAAGAATCAAAGAAAAAAGATCTCCTCTAATGATCTCCGGAAACGATTTCACTTGAACTTCACGTTTAGCTAAACGGTTACCAATTTTTTACTGTTTGTTTTTGTAGTTGTAGTTGTACATTATGCTAACTACCAAAAGATACCGGTTTGGAACATGAGTCACAAGGTGGCCGCTGCTTCTTTACTTAGTGCAACAACTAAGTCATTAACCTCACGATTTTTACTTAACATTAACATATTTTACTTGCAAAAAAGCTTTAGTTCTCGAACAGTGCAGATGTACTTAGCGACTTTCGGTCGCGAAATTATTGTAGACAATACTAACTTTTTTCTCAATTTGATTAGTTTCCTATTTCAACAGTTCAGTTAGTCGTTGTAATTGTAATTTGCACAGTTCTCATAATACTTCCAACTGTGTTGTAATTCAAGATTTATCAGTAGTAATTATTATCTGAAGTTGTAATGGAGATTCTGCAAAAATAAGTTCCCAGTAATAACTCCTTCGTCAAAATCTTTAAAAAAATTACGATTATGAAAATAATCTTGAACTATAGGACAATAAACAAGTCAGAAAGGTAGAACGCAAGAGAAAGTGATAAAAACTATTTTGTAGAACTATGTGTTGTATTCATTTCATATTTAGAACTTAGGTAACATAATTTTAGTAGGATAGTTGACCCAAAAGTTGATGGTTAGCTTCGGAAAAAGTGGAACTTAGTGGAAAGTTCCTGTGGAACTCTTCAACCATATTATCCTATTATAGCATTTGGTAGTCCTACCATAATCATGTTAATCGAACTGCATCACAAATGAAACTGGAACAGAGAAATGTGATAAGAGAAGAGAAAATAGAATGAAAGAATAACAACTAGAACAGAAAAAAGATTATAATGAGAGAATGGTGGGCAATGAAGAGTATTAGAGGAAGAGATGAACAGTGAAATTGAAGAGAATGAAAGAAAGAAATGAACAGTGGAATTTTAGAAAATGAAATAAAGATGGTGAGATAAAAAACAAGAATGTAAGACTGAATCGTAAATTTGCAGAGAATTTATTTATATATCAATGTAAAAAAATGAAACTCGATCAACACAATGATAGAATGATATTATATTATAGATATTGGTGGGCCTACCATAATAATGCCAATAGACTAGAAGAAATAATAAAATAGATTAGAATAAATCTCTTCATCTATTTAATAAAATAGATGGAGAGATGAGAATGAGAGAATCATTCTGCAGAGAAAAATAGAACAGTATGAAGAGAATAAACGTACAAGGAGAAAAATAGAAAGAATAAGATCATCACTTGTTCAATAATAATACATAATCTCATATAATGTGAGCGCAACAAACTAATACGTAACAGGCTAACTACAGTACTAAGTCTGTAGATTGTTTGGTCTGTTAGTCTGTAGATTGATAGTTAGTCTGTGGATTGTTAGTTAGTCTGTAGATTGTTAGTCTGCAGATTGTCTTTGCTAATACTCAAAACTGCTCCTCTACAAATACAACTGTCCAAAACAAGATAAATAATGAAAGAAATTGAGATTTTTTAATGAGAGAATGATAGCAAAAAGACGAACCGAATCAAAATGACGGAGAGAAAAGGTGAGTGAGAAAGAGGCAGGGATAAAGAGGAACTAAGATGAATTTAGAGTGCAAAAAGCGTTGCCTACTGTGCTACACAATGGCAGGTTTGCGGAATAATGAGCAAAACCGTAAATCGGACAGGATGCCAGATTCGAATTGTGTGCCAGGGGGTCTATAGTCTATCCAAGTAAGAAGACATTCTGGCAATACGGGAAAATGACTCCAGCTCGGTCAATATTGGTTTAAAAATACTAAATTTGGTCTTAACTTGTAGTAAACATTCTGATCTACAATATGAAACCAAATTTAAAATTTTTGAACCAATATTGAACGAGCTGGAGCCATTTTTCCATCTTGCCAGAATGTCTTCTTTGTTTGAACAGACTATAACAGCGCTGCATTGCAGATTAACGGGACGACATCTGCGAATGAATAAAGAGAATTTAAAGAGACCATAAAAGAGTAGAGAGAATAAAGAGTAGAGACGAATTGTCGACAGAAACGGGATGCTGCCGGCTTTAGGCAAGATATAGTCTTTCCAAGCAAAGAAGACATTCTGGCAAGATCGAAAAATTACTCCAGCCTGATCAATACTGCATTGGTTGAAAAATTACAAATTTGGTCTTAAACTGTAGATCAAAATGTTTCCTACAATTTGAGACCAAATTTATAATTTTTGAACTAATATTGACCAAGCTGGAGACTGGAGTCATTTACCCATCTTGTCAGAGGTCTTCTTTGCATAGACAGACAGATGCTCTAATATCTCATTTAATGTATGCTAACTTTCGACTTGAATTACTTTAAATTTCATATCTTTCAAGTTTTACGGCAAGTAAGGAGTTACATCAAAAAGCCACTAATCGCCTTCTTTTCCTTCGATTGAAGACGATAAACAGCCAACAATGAGCTGAATTTTTCTGAGAAAAGTCTGATAAGTGTTTTCGTCAGTGGATTGACAGTAGCCTACAGCTGTTCATTTGACCTGTACTCTGCACTTTTAAAACACTATTTCCCAACCATTAAGAGAAGTTACAATTATTTGTATTTGTCAACGTCATTGTTATCTCGGTAGCAAAGAATTTCTGGGGACATGTCCTATGAAGTATGAACTTTTTTCACTATTAGGTGTAAGGAATCAGCATAAGAAGCACTGACGGCTCGTGCCCACGAAACAGGTGAAGTGCTGTCCAGTAAAAGATACGGACACTTCACCTATAGTCGTCCACAGATCACTGGAATGGTCAAGGACGAGCAATTCTTCCGACACCACTCCCTGTTTCTCCCTCCGGTGATGCCGCTTTGTACTTAGGGGTAGGTAATAAGACAGTGTGTGTGAGAGAGAAGGAGTGATGTTTTGTTTGGGTGAGGGTGGACTACAGTGGCAACAGGGCTCAGCAATCCTGTGACCTTGGTAATTCCAATGATCTGTGGTCGACTATAGGTATTTCGTGGGTACGAGCCGCCAGTGCTAAGAAGTATGCAGTACTTCTCCTGAAACATCCTATACATAAAATTATCGAACTCAACTAACTACGCAATGGAATTAAACTACTTGATAAGCAGCAATTCAAATTTAATTGAAAGCAATATTATATGTATAAATGCTATTGTGAGTAACAAGTATAGATCTGATAAAAAATAGGCCTACAGGTTGTATTTTTTATGGGACGAACGTCATTTAAGAGACAGATCCAGACATGACACCCACCAAACCAATAAATTTACAAGAGAGCACACACCCTTCATGTATATTTCATAAAAATCTAGATGTTGTCTAGCGATGGGACAGAAGATGTAAACCCACAACAATCCGGGGGCGAACCATAATCTGGTCGAGCAGAGAAGGCATTCTGGCAAGATGGAAAAATAACTCCAGCCCGGTTAATATTGGATCAAAAATTATAAATTTGGTTTCAAATTATATAAAACATTCTGATCTACAATTTGAGACTAAATTTATAATTTTTGAACTAATATTGATAGAGCCGGAGTCATTTTTCCATCTTGCCAGAATGTCTTCTCTTCTTGGACAGACTATAACAATTGAACAAAACTAGCAAAGCAATGTAGGAGACACAGTAAGTAGGAGTGGGTTCAAGGACTTGTGTTAAAACAATGACTGGAACCTCTCGTTTAATTAACAAATAAACAAACTTGCAAACACAGTGCATAGAATTTTGTGTAGGAATGTGAAATCGATAATAACATAAATGATTCATACTCTAATACTGCAATCGCATTGAATGAACTCTGAGATTGATCATTAACACTGCAATCGAATAACTATTTAATAGCAATAATATCCACGATAAAATGAGGTTTTATGAGGTTGGAAATTAGAAGCTGATATTAAAATGTTATATTGAAAAATTTAAGAGATAACTAACCGATATTTTCATGTTGTGGATGAAGTTATTGTTGAAAAAACTTGAACACTGTCACCATCATTTTGCCTTATTTTGTTGATACATTATCAGAGATCCCTTATTGATAAATGTTCTACCAAATAATTCTAATTTCAGTAATGAAAGGATAAAATTCGATTTCCAACTAGAATTGTATTATAAAACGAAATTTGATACAAAATCACATTGTACATACACATTGTAGCCTATAACATTGTGGATTGTATAACAAAACGCAATAATTCATCAAATTGGTCGGACATAAATTGAAATAATTCATGAAATTTTAGACAATCCAATAATTAGCTCCGTACTTAGTTTTTCCAGATGAATTACATTTAGAAGGGATACGATAATAATCAAAATAAAATGTAGTTTTTTAATAAGTAATTTTGAAATATTTATGATAATAATTGGTCAACAAATCACAATCCATCATCAGGTTAGTGTACTTCAATTTTCCATAGTAATTTGAAAAATTAGGGATTTTTTTGACAATGCTACCAGCCAATCACAGTAGTTTAGATTCAGATAAATTACCATTGTATCTGCAGTCAGAAGTTCGCTGTAGGCCTACTGAATAATAGGTTTGTGGTCGCACCTACTATAACGGTATTATCAACTTTGAAGGTCAATTCCAGAACTTTGTTATTAGTTCAGTACGGCAGGAATACAGCTTACAATCCGGTCACGATTTATTGACAGACTCTATATTTATATACTCACAAGTCACAATCTCCACATTTCTTCACTAACAACATACAGAATTCACGAGAAAATCATTCGCCTATAGAACAATCCGTTAGGGCAATTGCAGTATAATAAGACTTCCTTTCTTATTACCTCACCTTACTTTCAACCATCACTTCTCTGGGAAAAATATGTTTAATTTATTTTTTATTTTTTGCAAATCAATAAAGGAGTATAATCTAAAAATTCCTCCTATAGAAATACGATGTGATTATTCTACAGACTGAACAAAAATGCATGTTACAAGATATTACAGAAATACAATATGATTATTCTATAACTAGACCAATACATGTTGTTTGTCCAAGCAAAAAATACATTCTTGCAAGATGGGAAAATGACTCCAGCTTGGTCAATATTGGTTCAAAACTAATAAATTTGGTCTAAAATTGTAGAGCAGAATGCTTTGATTTGATTTGAGATCAAATTTATAAACTTTGTACCAATATTGACCGAGCTGGAGTCATTTTCCCATTTTGCTTGAATGTCTTCTTTGCTTGGACAGACTATACTACTATGTAGTAAATTGAAGAAGGAAGCTAACCTTACCTTGTGCAATAATGCACTACACGTAGTACATTGCTCCCATTCAATTACTTGTGTTTTCCCTAAAATTGGAAACGAACAAAATTGATGCAAGTCATCCAACAGAATTGGGACATTTTCTTTGAAATTGGCTTCCAACCACTCTTGGATACACTTTCTCTTAGTTACCAATCTGCATTGGAAAAAATAATAAATTAGACGCTGTTTACGTCAACCACTATACTTAAGTGAGAGTGCAAAAAGAATTTGGCCAAAAATAGCAACATTCTATTTCTATCTATTGCTGGAATCTGTGTCAGACTAGAATAATTTGCCAACAATGTAGAGAGACTACCACAATAGATAGGCTACTGTATAATTCATGAACAATGAAAATATATAGTACAGTCTACAGAATAAACTTTTTCAACAAAATATTAATAATTCTATATTTTTTTTCTAGAAATCTGCATTTTGCACTGACTTTTGCTGTTTCCAGCCCTCCTATAATTCGAGGCGTCTCAAGATTAAAAATTCGAAAAATAAAATTGACAACTCTCAATTATTATAATAAGAAATTTCAAAGACTGTCTCACAAGAAATCTTCTAAAAAAAGTTAACAATATTTGTAATAGTTATTACAACACAACCATAAATGAATTGAATTTCCAAAGCATCATCTAGTATGAAAATCTAGTATGAGCATCATCTAGTATGAAATAGTATGAAAAGTGTTATAAACGAACCGAGAAAATTCTACCAATTGAAAAAATATATATCAGAGTTAAAAATTAACTTTTTAAAACTACAATTTTCATGATAATTCAGTAGACTTTTCAGCATAATAGGGGGTGAACCTGTTTTTTCACTTCCAAATAATTTGAAGAAAATTTTCCTACATTTATTGAGATTAATAAATGATGGGTGAATTGTTATAATGTAACATTCCACCAGTTCATCACATTGTTACAATGAACCGTAGAGGAGTTTCCACTCATGTATGTAGATTGTATAAGTATTTGTCAATTCTACTTCTATGTTTCAGTAATAAGTATTTACAGTGTCACAGTTTTTAAACATGAAGTATTCCCAATTCTATAAAACAATCACATGGAAAGCGACTTAAAAACAACATTACATGAGAAACAATCCTTGGCGAATAGTTAACAAATCCCTCGAAAAACTAAAAAAAACAACATTACTCATGAGAAAACCGAATAATTTGGCGTGAAATAGTGGGATTGACTTGTAGTGTTGACACCATCCCCAGGGTCAAAGACTTCTATGGCAAACGCCATTGAAACAGGAGGTTGACGAATGACAATGACTGTTATCAATCTTCAGCACTCTCAGGACAGTCTGCGAGCGGTCTTCAAAAGCAAACCTAATCGAGCCTGACCTTAGAAAGCTATTTCGCCCTTGTGGATCTCTTTCTAACTATCCTGCCAGAGTTGAGTATTGATAACAGACGACATTCGCCAAGCGCCAATTTTGTTGGTGTCTGCTATAAGATCGTGCAATGCGACAAACAACGCCTTGTTTAGAAGTCGTATTGCATTCTGCAAAGTCGGCTTGTCGGCCTACATTTAGCGGCAATGCCGGTTTCCATGTGAAAAAGACATCCGAGGAACGCGACACATAGTCTGTCTCAGCTAAGAAGACATTCTGGTAAGATGGGAAAATGACTCCAGCTCAGTAAATATTGGTTCAAAAATGAGAAATTTGCTCTTAAATTGTAGAAAACAATCTGATCTACAATTTTAGACCAAATTTATAATTTTTGAACCAATATTGACAGAGCTTGAGTCATTTCCCCATCTTCCCAGAATGTCTTCTTTACTTGAATAGACTTTACTAAACTGCACTTCCCTGCGACACAATTCCTGTACAAGTCACAGAGATTCCTCAGTTCAATAGACGGTTATTCAGTCTTCTCCAAACGAAGTTCATTCAAGAAGCAAGAAGCATTCCTAATCTTGTCTGCTCTAATATTGTTCTTATATTGTATCATTGTTTCAAATACCAATGCAGTAATAAATTTCATTCAATAATATTCATCTTGTGAGTTTTCTTCAATTTAAAATTCAAAAACTATTCCAACTACAGTGCTAAATAGTGCTTGCTCTAGCAATGTTTCTTTCATTCCTGCATTTTCAACACTATGAGAAATGTAGCTTGAAAATTGAAAAATAGGAATTGAGCTTTTAAATGGCTGATCTTTCACTAGTCTCCAAATTGAAGTCCATTAGAAAAGTATTCAACACATTGTGTTGATGTTTAGAAATGTTCCTTATCCAATATTACAAACGGTGAATATTTCTTCTTTCAAATTATATTAGTACCTGTATAGTACAGACATAATCTATGTACTAACAATAATTATTAGAGTGTGAATGAGAGATCCTAAAGAGAATTCTCTTGTATGAAGTGGTTATAGTAGTAGTTTAGGTCAGAAAAAGTTGCTCATTAGTCACCAGACTAGATAGCAGCCTATCGTTGAATATAAAAAAAATAATTATATTAGTTATAAGAAAGAAAAGGGCCAAGAAAAATTTCGATAGTTATAAGTAACCATTTACCTTGATATGGAAAATGATAAAATCAATTGTATCCCATTTATTAATTCAATAGTCACTTCGGTTCGTCTTCTTCACATCTTCTTCTTCTACTTCTTGATTTTTTTCTTCATCTTATTCTCTTTCATATCCTTCTACCGCCTCTCATAAGCTTTTCGTTGCTGTCATATTAAAAGTACTGTAGTTTCCCTTTTCACTCATCAAGTTAGAAAAAAATTTTCAACTTTATTTAGCTAACACCATAGACTACAGAAGCCTCTAGATGTATCTGAAGATTAAGATCTCCAAGATTATATAGACAGACTGAACGTTAGTAGTAAACTTTGAAGGTGGATATTTCCTCAGACATATACTGCAATTCATGATACAAAAAGCAATAAACTTACTAATTTTTAGCTTCGTTTATTTACGCATAGCGTTGGCCATATGGCGGCATGTAATTAGCCAGTAATTAGCGTTTCAAATTACCGATTTGAACCAACAAAGATTGAAGATGTTGGTATAAAAGCTTATGAGCGGCAGAAGGATATGAAAGAGAAGAAGGAAAAATGAAGAAGTAGAAGAAGAAAATATGAAGAAGGCGAACCGAAGTGACTATCATCATACATGGATATAACATGCAAAGGCCTACTCACTAGTCTGTCCAAGCAAGGAAGACATTTTAGCAAGATGGGAAAATGACTCCAGCTCGGTAAATATTTGTTCAAAAATTATAAATTTGGCCTCAAATTGAAGAACATTTTTTGTTTTAAAATTTGAGACCTAATTTATATTTTTTTAACCAATATTGACCGAGCTGGAGTCATTTTCCCATCTTGTCAGAGTCTCTTCTTTGCTTGGACAGACTATACCAACATGCATGAAGTTACTTATAATAATGTGCAGTACTCATGGTTGCTACACCTTGATTAGTACGGCTATATCAAGTCAAACTGTACAGTCATGCATGACTGGAACAAGTACATACATCTAGTACATCACCGTGACAATAATTGGCATTAATTTGTCTAGGTTGTTCACCATTATTTGTACATCCAACAATAGGCTATTAACATGTTCAAAACTGTAATGAACTTGCATGATGTTGCACTTTACGCAGACAGTAGTCATTTTTAATACGATAATGTACAAGGTAGTGAGTTTTCATGGCCGTTGTATTTTCCAAATAGTAGGCCTATGGTTTAATTAATTAGTGTTCGTTTTAATTATTATATGTTTGCTAAGGTATGTAGAATTAAAAAAGGAAGTTTAACTTGAAACACCTAGTCTCGTTCAAATAATTACATAAAATCAAAAATTCATACAGGATACAGTATCAAAAAAGATTATATAAATACAGATGATCGAACAATATTACGTCCTTGCTATGAGGACATAAAAGAGGAATATGTTAGCTCTTGCTATGAAGATACCAAAAATAAACAAATGGTTGACGATCTTTAATAGTCTCGTCGAATAAAGAAGACACTTTGGTAAGATGGGGAAATGACTCCAGCTCGGTCAAAATTGGTTCAAGAATTATTAAGTTAGAGCAGAATGTTTTCTATGGTTTGAGACCAAATTTATAATTTTCGAACCAATAACCTAGCTGGAATCATTTTTCCATCTTGCCAGAACATCACCGTTTCCCGACCAGACTGTAGAGTGAAGACACAATTTTCATTTTATTAGATATTTCAATGCAATTGAAAGACACCTGACACTATTTGATATAGGAATTAAAATAGGTGGAGTGCTAGTAGATCTACGAGTGTAAATAGTACCTAACTAAACAATAATTGAGAGAAACTATACTTCTGATCGAGAACTATGAATCACTGTAATTCAAATTTTTTTATCAAATTAACGATGTAACTAAATTATTTGTATTCAAAATTTAAGTTTCGTTACTAATTCTATACGCTTTATAATTAAGTTAATTTGTTTTGCAGTGAGAAATTGAATTTATTTATTTACACTACACTTAGCGACTGAATTATGACCCAGGTGAATGGAATACCGTAGCCTACTTGATATTATTTCAATTGCATACACCATCTCTTCCGTGAATGGGACACTACCGCTATAAGTGAACAAAGAGAAAAACCACAATATTCAAACGGAGTGAAAGGCACAAAGATTGGTCTACATCTACACGACCTTCATCTATTGTTCGCCTTTATTAATTATTATTAATTGAATGGCATCCTTCTCAGGTGCTACTTGTATCAATGGATAGGAAGTTGGTTCCAGTGTCATTTGTTCCTCCTCATGAAAAAATTCAGTCTAAATTCAATTGTATCCAAGTTCAAGATGATTACATCATTGAGAGCTAAGTACAACCATGAACTAACTACTCTTTACTATTTCAACTATCTATCATTATTTTAGGTAATTGAAAACAAAGGTTGTCAGATCCACAAAGTTTATTCAAAATAGGCCTACCATACTCAAGTTTCAATGCTCAGGGTATCAAACTTGTATATTTTTCAAAGCCTCGGTTTTCCACTGATGATTGAAACTTGAGCATTGAAACTGAGCATTGAAACTTAAGTATGGTATTTTAAATAAACTTCGTGGATCTGACTTACCTTTGTTTCCACTAACCTAAATTATGGATAAGTTCCACAACATCTCTGATAAAAGTGTAAATTTAATCTATCATTAGATTGTCTTTGGTACAATACTGAGAACTTGTTGATTACATTTCGTTACTTCCATATTGTTATAGAAATTTTGTAAATCAAATGAACATTATTTCCAACTTCTATGACAATTCTGAAAAAATTGAAGAAGTCGAAAAAATACCCACAACGTAAGACCCCCAACAATTTTTAGTAGATTTCATCTTGTACTTTTCAGTAAATGTCAATATATGATCAATACGAATCCTTCAATGATTTCAACATGAGATAATTATGATAAAACCAACCTTTTACATCAAGTAGTTCCAAGGTGTTGAAAGATTACCAGAGCGTATATATATATTATATTTACGACTGAAACAATCAGTCTTGTATTGAAATCTTGGTTGTTTCATTTGATTTTGATACATATATCATTCAGTGTATTTTCCTGAATGTATGATACAGTATATTGAATGTATATTGAGCCGTAGATGCGTGGACACCACTGGCGGCTCGTGCCCACTAAACAGGTGAGGTACAGTGAAAGATACGGGCACTTCACCTGTTTCGTGGGTACGAGCCGCCAGTGGTAGACACAACGCTCAAGATTTACCTATATTAGCCTACATGTTATGAATGGGAATACCCTACTGCGATTTCGGAATAGAAATTTAATAAAATTTCCTGTCAAATCAATGACAATATTAGTAACAAATACAAGTCTACACATTTAAAAAAGCACATCACTGTTCAACTTCCGCATTGTTCGCCATATCGTTCATCTACTCTGTCAGACATTGAACTCGCTGGGAAAATTTGCAGTCGACAACAATGAAAGAAACTGCATATTAATTATGGGCCAAGTCCGTTGCAGTTCTTTTACAACGTGTTTTAAACCGTTAGCACAAACTTGGCTAATTTACGTTCATCTACTCAAACACCAAATTACCTTGTTGACTTCATATCTAACTTCTCGCTTTTTGGCAGTGATAATGCGCTTTTTCAACAGTTAATTTTTACTGCTAGCTACCGAGAAGATTAACTGTTAAATAGCTACCTGTAATTACTGTTCGTACAGGTCATTAACAACAAGTGAGCTGATAAATATTCGAGAAAAAGATTTACAACCTCGGAAAGAGGTTAGTGGTTAGTCTATTTTAGAATAATCTAGTCCAAGTATATAAGCCTATGTATGTGTGTGACTAATCAGCTCAAACCTATCATAGAAAATACATTGAAAAGTACAGCGGGCGAATTTGAGAAAAATATGTACTCATTCCATGTCAGGTTTCAGAACAAAAAGGTATTTTTCAAAGAACTTACAGTAATAAGTACTATTACCCATTGAAATTCAAAAAAAATTCTGCATAACTATTTTATCTCTGAGTGTAAATATGCTCTTTTAGTAGAAGTTCACAGCTATTTCAGCAGTATTTCTTAATTTCGATCAAGTCACGTCGTAGAAAAGAGATTCTTTTTTCAAAACAGGACAATACGTCTTTAGTCGGGTTGAACAGTTCAGTAGACTAAAAACCAGAAATTTCTATAGTTCCAATGCATGAAATAAAGAAATTCCTGCATGGAAAATAATCTACAAATAATCTACAAATTTCTATCAAAAGTTGTGGGAACAATGATTCAAAAAACAAACATGAGAAATAGATAGTTTACGACAAAGGAAGTCCTACAAAGTATAGTCTGTCCAAGCAAAGAAGACCCTCTGTCAAGATGAGAAAATCACTCCAGCTCAGTCAATATTGGTTCAAAAAATATAGATATGGTCTTAAATTGTACATCGGAATGTTTTCTACGATTGAGACCAAATTAATAACTTTTGAACCAATATTGACCGAGCTGGAGTTATTTTCTTATCTTGCCAGAGGGTCTTCTTTGCTTGGACAGACTATACTCTACATTTCAAGTGCAAGTTGTGGAAAACTACATTTCCAAACAGTTGTCAATTACATTGTCAAACAAGGAACAATTGCAGCTACAGAGATCAATGTACCGAAATACAACTACTGTATTATTGTTTCAAACAACAAGAAACGGACCGGAAAACACTTTGTTTATGTGAAAACTGATGCATAAAATCGAGCAAGGCCTACATGTTCACCAGGTCACCCAAAAGACAGCGAAAGCGCAACATTTGTAATAGAAATGCATGCCAACAATCCCACGCTCCAACAATGAAAATCAGATTCCACTTCCACTATATAGTGTGTGAGTTGTAATTAGGCCAATTACAGCACGCAATCGTAGCAGGCATGCATATACGATGCAAGTGAAAGATAGGAGGACCCTGCAATTAAAGTCTGTCCCAGCAAAAAAGACACTCTGGCAAGATGGGAAAATGACTCCAGCTCAATCAATATTTTTTGTTCAAAAATTCAGAAAATAAGAAAACATTCTGCTCTACAAATGAACTTAACTCATATCTCCGTTTGTGGAAAATTGAGGTTATCTGGTGAAGTGGAACAACCCTTGGGTCTCCCCACTAAATAATATGTAAAATATATAAATATAGAAAAATATATAAATAAAAGCCATACGCTAAATAATAATCTACAATTTGAGACCAAATTTATAATTTTTGAACAAATATTGACCGAGCTGGAGTAATTTTCCCAACTTGCCAGAATGTCTTCTCTGCTTGGACAGACTATAACATTGGAGAGTAATTTTCGAATTCAATTCGATCTACATTTCAAAGACTGCATTGGATTTCATGTTAGAATACTACTGATTCAGACTTCAAAGAAGAGTTATTACTTGGCAGCAATAATTAGATAACCACACAAAAACAAGGTGAAATCCGAATATTATCTTTGGTGTTTTGAAATTAGATCTTTGCTAATTAGTAAACAGTTGAAATTTGATTTTTGACACCTCCCTTTCCTCAACCAAATTCTGATGAATCATGTTGATTTCAACAAATCTTTGCATAAATCACAGGAGAGATCAATCCTTTCTCAATCAAAATTCCGAGAATTGGCTGACTTTTGGAAAAGTTTAGTTTCTGAGATTTATAGACGTTAACTACATTTGAACAAATAATTGTTTAGCTAGAAAGATTAACAAATTATCATTGTTTGAAGATGAGGAGCGAGTAAATTGAAGAAGATAAGAAGTAGAATTACATTCTTTGAA
The DNA here is from genome assembly GCA_017141385.1 of Sogatella furcifera. Classification (NCBI taxonomy): domain Eukaryota; kingdom Metazoa; phylum Arthropoda; class Insecta; order Hemiptera; family Delphacidae; genus Sogatella; species Sogatella furcifera. Next base: position 21,554,248 of record CM029555.1, read on the forward strand.
TAACAGAAACCTGATTTTACTGCAAACCCATAGTTTCTAGTAAATAATATTAATTCAGTCAACTATGGCATGTTTCAAAAATGTTGTTCACAAATTGAAAAGTCATGTAGGCTAATACAGGAAAAATGCGGACACAAAACTCATGAGTTTCTCACTCAATAAAGTGTGCCATTGATGGGTCAGGTGATGTGTGTCTTCCTACTCTGTGTTTTACAAGACTTCTAATTCTTCTATGTAGAGACCCCAGAAAAAAAGGTCCCATAAGATTCTAGGATTTACAAACTGAACTCCGTTTCAAAAGACTTCTAATTTTTCTTCAAAACTGACCCCAGTGTGAAAAGTCTCATAAGATTCTAGGATTTACAAACCACCAAGTCACAGTCACGCAACAGCTGAACCCGTGTGAATCTATCCTTGAATGTCGCAGTCATTGAGGAATGCCAAGAAAAACTACTGAACTCAAACCATTCAGATTTACCGATCCAATCATTTCTGGATGACTGATCAGCTGACTGATAGAGCCAATGAGAAATGGTTCCACAGCCGACTGGCACTTTCAACTGGCATGAAATGGTAACGTTCCTGTCATGCCAAATGTAAAAAGTGAAAAGATAGAACGAATCTGAGATGGATTGGCTAATCGCGCAATAAACAGAAGAATAGGTACTAAGTGCTTAGTTCGCGCAAACAAAGAAAACACACCACCACAATACACTTCAAATTGTGACAGCAGATCTTCTCAGCTAGCGCGAACTAGTTGTAACTGAGAAGACACGCCGTCGCAATATACTTTACATTGTAACGGCGTGTCTTCTCAGCTTGTACGAACTGTAGCAATAAGTCTTTGAGCCAGCTATACTTTTACAACAAAGCATTGAAAAGTTTGAAATCAGTTTTACACAAGGCACTAAAATGGTTTGAAAGTAGTTTGTGATTATGGAGTAAACTAGCTCTCAAGACCGTCTTAGGAGAAGAAAACTGTTTGCCAACATTTATATTTTATTTGAAAAGGAAATTGAGAATATAGATTGTGTTTCATTTCTTAAAATATACTCATAATATTCTTAGTGATTAGTTATTCTTAGTGATATCGAAGAAATCCCATTTTTCTAAACTTTTTCTTCATCGGAATGGTACATGTAGCCTCATGAATGGTATGGTGAGCCTCATGAATAAGTGAATGGCCGACACAATAAACTAATATTGTTTTTTTAAGTTATGATTTCAGTGATCATATAGTTCCAGTAGCTCAAAAGCCAGTTAGAGTTATTTGAGCTGTCTTACAACAACCAAATTTGCTCTTATGAGTATAATAGAAAATCAATCTCTAATTCACTTTTGAGCAACTGGCTCTCAATCTTGTAATTGACTGTGATGATATTCCCATAGAAGTCTAAGCTCCTTAGCAGTCAAAAACAAACATTCACAAATGTTCGAGTACAACACCATTCATGTTATACTTGTTATCTTCTTTAGCTAATAAAAGCCTTAGTTCCAAAAAGGTGGTTAATTCTCACTATAATTTTATCAGTAAAAGAAGAGAACTAGACTGACATGAACGGTGATGTACAAAGATGTGAATGGAATGTTTGATTACGGTTGCTAAGGACTTGGACTGCTAGGATAAAAGTAAAACATTACATTCTTTCGCCGAATTATCGTAATACTGTATTATAAGACTATAAATTTATTACAATCTATAATTATAAATTGAAATATTCGACTCACCAATAGCAGCACAGGCAGGACCATCCAATGAGCTGCCAGACATTTGCACAATGGCCAGCAGTAAATCACCAACCAGCAGACAGGCCACATGGTTGGTCTGACATCTCCAGTGCAGGAGATGATAAGTACTAGGTAGCAGACATGAGGCTATCAAGGTTACCGCCAGAAAAAACACGGACAAAAACAGTCCCACGGGGTACAATGTGAACCTAAGGTCCGAATCATGTCTATGCCAGCGAGCGGGATGTCTCAGGCAAGTCAAAACTACCGCTCCATCTTCCGGCTTTTCGTCCAAGAGTTCCAAACAGAACCGTTCCAAAGGAACACCGTCAGGTCCCAAAACCAATCCCGTAGAATTATCAAGTATGTGTGTAATCCCTAAACGTCCCGCAACCGCGTAGCCTTCCTCGGTACACACGGGAAACCCGGTACGGGATTCGCCCAACGACCACGGACGGTCCGACTGGACGCAGCGTCGCTCCGACTCCCGGTAGGCGGCCTCCGCTCCGCAACACTTGCGCGCCCCCTTCGGCTCCGGAAGACGGCCCCGGCACACCAGACAGCCACCCGGATCGACGCAGTAGTCGCCCGGACTAAATAGGTGCTTGTCGAAGTCTTGGACCCTGTGAACAAAAAATTATAAACGTTATTTTATTTGTTGAATGAAATAATATTCATTTATAACATTAAATATTATATTTCAAAAGAGAAGCAGGACTAGGACAGATAGGAGATTATTATATTATACGTGGTATTTGAGGGGACAGCTAGGATTATTATACATTACCTTCAAGAAGACTGCTGGGATAATTAAATATCAACTTTATGAAGACTGTTAGGATCATTATACAGTACATGATCTCTAAGAGAACTGCTTCGACAGTTATATGTATGATCTCTAGAGGACCACTAGGATTATTATAAACGATCTTCAAGAGGATTGCTAGGATTATTATACATTATCTTGAAAAGGATTGCTTGAAATAGTTAAGAGAAGCAGGACAAGGATTACTATTTCTCCTGAAATTTGATGAGAATGTTTCCGAAATATTTATTGATAAAGCAAAGTAATAATTATTCTATTCCAACTCAATCCAATTTATTCAAACAATAAAAAAGTGAGACTATTTCAGCTTCAGTTTAGTAGTACATAGGATGTAGAAGATGTGTGCTATAATATTATATTCATTGCACGCTTCAAATGCTCTAAATGTCACTTTTTCAACAAAAATCTTCCTACGATGGTCAGAAATGAAACCTTTTCAGATCACAGACATTCTGGATATTTCACTTTAGTAGCAAGTAGCAGTACCTTTGAAAGGAATATGTAATGACAATAGAGGATTCTTGGACTTTGATTTCCTTCAGAAGCAACTTTTTATACTATCCACCACTAGAGAGAGCAATCTCATAGCAATGATACTCGAGTATCAAGTAAATAACTCAGATGCAGGTCAGGAGTAGAAATACTGGATAAGTAGGATGCTTCTTCCAATCTAACCAGTTGAAAGATGAGAATTCACTTGAACTGGAATCGAACAGGAAACTATGACCGATATATTCAATTGCAGTTACAGTGGCATACTCTCTTGACAGGCCTAGCTTTCAACAAATTGAAATCAAAATAATGTTTTGACTCAGTGCGGCGTTTGTCTTATACAGGCCTAATAGCCCATAGCAGATGGTAACAGTGCTATAAGTTAGGTACTGGTCCAACCGGTTTATGATACCAGACAGTTGTTTGGTTTACTTTTTGGTCATACAACTTCCTCACCGGCGCAAAGAAGGGTGTGGGCCCTATAAAGACCGAATAGGGCAATAACATTCGAGTGACTAATGACTAAGCGCAGGCGATACTGTGAATATCTACATCAGCAATTGAACGTAATGCATGCAATGAAAATTTAAAAAATCTCCTAAACTAAATGAAACCTACATTATGATATTGTTGAACTTCATGTTAGAATATTTTTTTCAAATCTTGACAACTCAACATGTCTTAACATTTGACATTTTGAATATGTCTCAAGAAAAGTCACTGACTTGTGTTTGTGAACAAAATTGAGCGTAGGTTGAATGAAAAGTGAGCAGGTGAAGAAAAAGAAAGCGGACCGAACTCATAACACCACTATAGTGATGTACAGTTTAGTACGGTAGGAGATGAGTAGATTTTTAGTTGTAGTCATGGAAGTGATTTTTTCCATGTTATTCATGGAAAAATTATGATACAACAGAAAACTTTGAACCTAAAGTGGGATGTGCAGAGAGAATAGAAATAACTTTTTATTCTTTCTATAGAAAGTATCATTAAATCAGATCATTATAGAATTCTATACTCTCTGGACGTGATACTATTATATGTTACCATCCATGGTTCTCAACCACAGTTAAAATTTACTATTTTGTCCTCTATTTATATACTGAGTAAGGCTCTGAGATCAAATTATCAATTTTAAACACCATACAATATTTATTTACTAATGAACTCATAAATAATTATTATTTTAGACAATTTTTCACGTTTTGAAAATTTTCTTGGAATAGTTATTTGTGTATCAGTGCGCAAAGTCCAATATTGCTGCATCGAGAGAAACACTTACGCACAAGTGCTCAAAGAACCTTTCTTTCTCGAGAAGTTTCTTGAGTGCAGCAAAGAACCTTGTGCCCGTATTACACATTACATTTTTCCTACAGCTACCATATTGAATGTGAAAGGTTGAAATTGAAATTGTCATATCTCAGTTACTTATCCTCGAATCCTGACAAATCAGGCACCATTTTATTCAGAATTTAAAGCTCTAAATTTTTGTAATGATACAGAAGTTTATAAAACCTTACTTTCAACAGTAAATTCAAAATTAATATCACAGTTGGCCATTCAATTTTCAATTTTTATTATTCTTGAATTTTAATTCAATTTTTATATAAAAAATCTCAAAAGGTCGTTTATTACTCTTATTTCTAATTAAAATAATATTGGAAGTTGTCCCAAGTTGAAAATAATCGTCAAAAAAAAAGTTTCTACTCACAATTTGAACCCACACCACTGCAAACCGTTGGGGTTTGTTAGAGGTTATGTTAGGTTAACTTTTGCCAGTGATACCAACATGATTTCAAGAGCATAATAGACTTTACTAGCCTGAAATGATTTACAAAACTGATGTTAAGTTGCAAGTCTGGAGTGCAGAAATTTTGTGCACTAGAGTGGAAAAGTAGATTTTGGGTATTGTAATCAATGCAGGAACAGCAACTTTCTAACTTAGCTGTAGGAAAAAATTATTTACAGTTTTGATCGTTTAATTTTGGTCTAATCAGTCATAAAAAATCAATATCATACCATGTCTTCTGCTTGACTACTTCTCCAAAGTTATCAAAAGGTTATTCTCCAATCTCAATATTTTATGAAAAGGCAAAGTCCAATCAACCATGGAGGACTGGAAATAAGAGTAAATAGAAGGAGCAATGACCACGCTTTGTCAACAAGCAAACTGGAAACATACGAGGGTAAGTCAAAAATTATCCACAATATAGGTATATTTTTGTTTATGTTGGCAGTACTGTCCTTTTGCGTTGATGAGGTATGCTTAGTTTATTTGTTGTTATGTCTATCCACGTTTCAAGCTGCTAGGTTAGTTTCATTATCATTGCCGTGCTGTTAATAATCGCCGCTTCACTTTCTATTTGCACCAAAGAAGAGCAACGTTCAGTTATCCGTTTTTTGTGGTTAGAAGATGTATCAGGGGCCGGAATTAATCGAAGACTTTTGGCCCAGTACGGGAACAATTGTTTGCCACAACGGAGAGTGTCTATGAATGGATTGAATCATTGCCACATGAATAAGTGTAAATGCTCAATGTTTTTCTCGTTTGTGGCGGTGACTGGTCGTCCAGCTTCTTCATTTAGCGTAACACTTGTACGACCATTTTTCAATCCGTGGTAGCAAACAATTGTTCCCGTACTGTACCAAAAGTCTTCGATGAATTCCGGCCCCTGATACACCTTTCAACCACAAAAAACGGATAACTGAACGTTGCTTTTCTTTGTTGCAAATAGAAAGTGAAGCGGCCATTATGAACAGCGTGGCAGCGATAACAAAACCATCCTAGTGGCTTGAAACGTGCATGGACATAACAACAAATAAACTAAGCATATGTCATCAACGCAAACTGACATTACTGCCAACATAAACAAAAATATACCTATATTGCGGATAATTTTTGACTTACCCTCGTATCATCAGAAGATCGTTGAAGCTATATTCATATTGTGTGAGTCATCAATGAATTTCCAATAATTTGAAAACAATTTGCTATTTCAGGTAAGATTCATTCTTGTATTGACAAACAATGTCTTCATCAAATGGTGCTCATTAGCCCTTGCGTTATTTTCAAAACAATTTGGGAAATCTCAACAACAGTTATATTAATAATCTTGGAAAGTTTATCAACATTCATTCTTTGAGAGTTTCATCGGCATTTCTTCAGTTAGAAATTTGAATAGGCCAACAGAAACAACAGAAAAACCTGGCAGGAATAAACATGAAAGCTTTCTTCCTTCCAAGGTCAGTCACAATTGACTATTGAAACAAAGTATTCCATTCTTCTGAGTGAAAGTGAAAGTTGTTGGCGGATACTGGACAAAAGGAATGACAGCTTAAATATAAAACATTAGGCCACGCCTAGAATAAATACAGATATACACTAAAAGGAATTCACATAAACAGATAAACACAGCTCCATTTGCTACCATAATTGAATATTGTAAATAGATCCTCTGCAGATAGGCTAACTGCTATATTTCCTTCAAGTTTCTCTTATGCAATAATTCATACACTATCAACCTACACTTTCTAGGAGTTTAGTTGCCAGGAGAGCTTCCGGAAGCCAATAGGAAACTACTTTTAATATTTCACATAGAAATTATTTAGAGGACTAACTTCATTTTCAAGATATCGAAAAGGAGGTAATCCAAGATGTCGAATGAAAGTGCTTCAATCAAATGAATATTACAAATTATAACCATATTATATTGTAAGTTAAATTATTATAGAGGACTAACTTCATCTTCAAGATATCGAAAAGGGAGTTGATCCAAAATGTCGAATGACATTTATGTTTATTTTTATTCAATCAACATTGTTTTTATTTACTATGCTATGCAGATAACAGCTATAAGCCCTCCAAGTTTCTCTTATGCAATTCAAACACTATCAACCTACACTCACTTACCAGGAGTTATGTTGCCAGGAGAACTTCTACGAGCCAATTGGAAACTACTTTGAATATTTCAATATTTCACACAGAAAATATTTAGAGGACTAACTTCATTTTCAAGATATCGAAAAGGAGTTAATCCAAAATGTCGAATGAAATTGCTTCAATCAAATTAATATTACAAATTATAACCATATTATATTGTAGGTTGAATTAATAGGACTCAATTAGTTGAAGTCAAGAGGTCTTAAACGTGAAAAGCGCCGAATTTCATCAGCTATCAGTTGGAAACTGAGAATGCATTAAGATTAAAAATTGAACCATCCAATTTGCAATGCAGTAGAAATAATCATTTAAAATCAATTGTTAAGTATTATTTAGTAAAACGTAACATCTTCTTTATTCTGGTAATAAAAAAATGGATGATTGGATCAGTGAGAGCGTTGGTTAAGATGGATTATATCCATTATGGTCATGGATCGGTGCAAATCACTGCTATCATTAATCAAAATTATGCTATTTCTTATCGGTGGTTTACAAAGCTGTTTTGATAAGAGGAAGGAGGTGACTCACTCACTATCATGAGGGTGGTTGTCTCCCCCCTTTTCTGATAAGAAAGACCAGAGAAGAAATGCCCACACAGCCTACATTGTCATTATATTATAGAGATATGATAATAGATAAGACTGTCAGATAACAACAACAAATAAATATAATAGCTTATGAGCAAGCCTACAACGTTGCATGACAGCCAATCATTCGAGACATAATCAAATCGAGGAATTCCGGAAAACAACTCATCACGTCATGTTGTAATATGAAACTATAAATAGCAATTACACTACTGACAATAATTATGAATTACTACACACACTACCGGCTCTTCGCAACCGATGGAATGTATAAACATGGCCTACTTATTTAAAAAGAAAATTATTTCATAACTAGAATTCACTTTCGCTCAATATGTCCGTGAAAACCTAAATTTCTGTCAATTGCAGCAGTATGATTCGCAATATCATTATACTCTCATATACTAAGACACTAAGTTGAGGAGTGTCTTATTTCTAAGTAATTTAAACAATCATTTGTACTGTTTATGCTTACTCATTTATTACTGAGTATGGGGCACTATTTCCCTTCGATATTTGGAACAGAGTGACTCTTTGAAAGACACAGCAATAAGAAAATCCTGTCAAACGTACGGTTCAAGAATATAGGGGCAAGTAGTCTAATTTATTTTTGTGATTTACAAAAAATTAACCGTCCCATACCAAAGCGCCAGCATTTCTAATTCCGGCTATATTTGACAGAGATATGGGAATCATGGTGCATTAACCCTACGGATCATCGAGTTTCTGAGGGTGAAAGAAGGGACTACAAAAAACTTGAAACTTCCTGACTATTTTTGCTTTGTGGCTTTCAGATATAATTTACTATATAATTCCTTCCATCACTTCCGTTTCGTCTACCACTCTACCTCAATGTGTTTACCCTGAAATTAATTAAAAGTATTGGTCATGATATCAGGACTAGGACTACTGTCCTTTTCTGAGGGTGATGCCAGCATGATCATCAATCAGGAGCATGGGTGAGAGATCATCATTACTATTTGATGTGACTTCCGCCTTTAAATACATTATATTCCCAATCTCATACCAAGGCGAAAGATACATAAAGTATGTTACGAAAATTAGAGTATAAACAGGGGGGACCGACCGCTCGACGTCTCCTCCGATAGACAGGATACATAGGTAGCTCTTGAGAGATTATGCATCCCTTGCTGATAAGAAAGAGGAGGAAGGACTACTATTCCCTGCTCAGACATTGTGAAGGGTTTAAAATATATACTCACCCTTTTCCCAAAATTTTGACCAAAGATCTGAGGCCACTCCAAAGAAGATAAATTCATCTCTCCTTTCAATTGATTGCTTATAATCATGCACAAGCTTGTCGCTCATAAGGCATCACCCACACATAGATTACAAAAAATGATTTTATGATGATCTAATTCATGTATAATTAATGCTTGTATTGTTTTTATTTAATCTTGGCTTTGTTATGCATTGTACCAATGTTTTGACAATAAATGAAATTTGAATTTGAATTTAATACAATTATTACAAGGTGATGTAATAGAGCTTCAATCTCAATTACCGTATAGACTATCATCATTATACTGTAACTTAAATACAATAGATGGGTCTCCATGATTTGATGCCAGATCTGATTTTTGATGGACATGTAAGCCGTCTATATCATTATCACTAACAGATAATGTTATAGCCTGATTATAACAATGAACTTCTGCCGTTACAAGTAAATTCCATAAATTTATATATTGGACCCACCAGTTGGGTTAGACCGCGAAAAATTAGGTTAGGTTAGATTAAGTTACTTATAATGTTACAAATTTTTGGTTGTGGTAAATTTGTTCTTCAAGGTGGCTACACCTCAATGTGATTGTGAAAGAAATAATCAAGTACAATACTAGTAAAGATATTATTTTAAAACTATAAAAACCTAGACGAAATTGATTCAACTCACCATAAGGATCCGTTATCAAAGATAACATTGTTCTGTGGTGCATGTGGTTGCGAGGGCACATGAAATATTTCACTGGCACATGACGGTCTGGTCGCCTCTAAAAACGTGAACATGTGACCGATTTGAGCATGATCATCAATAAAACCATGTGAAATGAATGAGAAAACATTGGGCACCCAATTGGGAACAGAATCTTTCACACACTTTCGGTCTTCAGACAGACGTTCATCATTTTTACAACATCTAAACACTTCAACTTTTGAGGGAAACAGTCCGTCTGACGAAATAATACTGTTCTCAACAGCATTGCTGGGACTGCTGACGGCCAATCCCAACACATAAATAGTCACTAATAAGATTAGAATTTGAAATCGCGAATCCAATCCTCGACGTCTTTTCGTGAATAGGCGCATATCCGCCCATAACACATCCTTCGGGAACATGCCGGCGTCAACTGGTTTGTTAACTTTGTTTTGGTCAGTCGTCCATCGAGGAACCGTCAAGATGGTAGACGCTTGCAGGAAACTCATAAGATACGAAGGAATGCTCCGTTGCCTACAATGATACGACAGTAAAAGCTTCGTTGCCAACACGAAAGTACACGCCACCTACTGGTTAGCTGTAAAACTATTCCATTAACCGGAAGATTTGAAATTGAGGACTGGCCGTCAGATGAATTAATAATAATTATTATTTATTATTGTGTAGTGATCTGTGCCACCATAAATGTGTTGGGTCATAAAATTTCATTGATAATTATATCGATAAATTAAGAAATAATTTACAAAATATTAACATGGGTATGGGTATTGATATTGAACCAACATAAAAATTAAAGTTCTGGGTATTCAATCAGTTTTTGTGGATTCTGATAAATTAAAACTTATAATGAACATGAAAATCAACTTTTCTCTTGCACGATACAACAATAATTGTCGTGGACTGTTTTTGCATCAACCACGGATTCAAGAATACTGAAATTTATAATTCAAGACACAAATACAGCCTGGACTTTCTAAATGAAAATTGAACATCAAAGCAACTTTATGGTATTTGTTTCAATAACACTAGAGGGACAGATTTATAATATCTAGTTACTCCATGATAACACATATCTCGACTTCTTAAAAGTAGGTTTGATTGATTGATTGAGTTTTCATTTCAAATAGGTGAGTTACCTATAGTTGAAGTCGATATAGTAAAAACGTTCCATGATGAAATAAAAACACATAGATGAGACAATTTGAGACATCTATGTGTCGCATTATAGTAGACAATGGTTATTGTTAAATTGATTATAAGAGAATAGCTGATAATTAATGACTGAAAATTAATTATCTTCTACCTCGATAATCAAATCAATACAAGATTAGAGCACCTTATAGCTAATTGACTGGCCAATTTCTTCTTGATGAGAACAATGAGTTATTTTTCAACTGCTTATTGATAATTTCTGAATAGAAAGATGAGGATACATTTCCATAAGTGATGAAGTAGTAATGAAAATAGAGTTGATATTAGATTTTAGATATTTATTGTTCATATTTTAAAATATTTACTATCTGGTTAATTGTTTTCAAATTATAAATTTTATACAACAATTATAAACTATAGTATAAATTAAATAGCTAATTGTCACAGAATAGCATCCGGAGATCTGTTATTATATCCAAGATAATACAAGCCTGATCTTGCAACGCCAAACGCTTCTTTGATTATAATAAATAAAATAGAGTGAAGAATTAAGACAAAATAAGGAAAAACGTTCAAATTAAGAGTTTTAGGAAGGTAATGTGATATTGAAGATGGTCATTTACAAAGATTACATGGATCATCCAAGTTAATATCATTGTATACAGTATCAAATTATATAAGAACTATATAATACGGTAGTTTAGTAATTTCATACTAATACTATACTTTGATAAATGCACTGTTATGCCTGAGATATAAAGTTAAATGGATAAATAACTTAAAAAATAAAACTGATAATTAGCTTGTATATAAGTAGGTAAGAATATAAACAAAAACATTCACATACATATAATACCTTATACAATAGATAAACTATTACAAGCCATTAAGCAGAAACAAACTGGAAAAATAATCTTAAATATTCACTAATACTGATTCATATATACTCTGTTCCCTTTGGAAATTCATATTTGTACCTTGAAGTTTTCAATAAAGTCATGCAAATAATATTCATAATACACTCTAGGTAATGCATAATATCCTTAATAAACCCCCGAGTTCGTGGGATTTTTACAATAATATCATGTGAGTTTTCAAATAAAAATAAATAAACAATTTTAAAATTGGTTAAGGTACAGTACAAATTACTTATTCATTATTATTAATTAGATACGGTAATGGAATTTACAAAATGTATGTAACATTATAATGAATACTTAATAAAAGGATGTAATACATAGGAAATAGTATACTTTTAAGAGTAAACCCAAGCCTATTGTCATATTAAATTCCTTTTGATTATAATAATATATAGTATTTTTCAAGAACAATGTTAATTTGTTCAGTTTAAACAAATATTTTCATTTTATTTCTTCGAACCATCGTTGAAAAAATTCTAAAGAATTGGATTTTAGATTTAATAGTTAGAATTTTGTGGTTCAATACAGAATTCTGCATTATTGTTCACTATAATACAGTATTATTGCTGGATATTGTATAGTCAGAAAAAAATTTACTCTGGTGAATTGCAAACATTTTACAATATGGCATAGTTGTTGCAATACCAATATAAAGCTAGATTGAGTATTATCGGATCTAACAAAATATAATATCAAATTAGACGATTTTGTTCGTTAGTTTAATTTCCATCAACCAGTAACTTGTTTCGTTGATTTCATGATAAAATGATATCTTCAAACATTGAATCTGAAACAAAAAAGTAATAAATGAATTCGTTGATCCACAATCATCAAAAATTTTCAACAAAATTATTTGCTCTAGTTTCAAATTTCTGAGTATAGGAGAGGAGACTAGATGGTTTTCACTAGTACTAGTCAGCACTCAAGCGTGATTGATTTTAACCCAGGATTAAAACAAAATATAATAAAAAACTAAATATGAGAAACCAAACCCTCTGCTTGGCCAGCAGGGACATGTTTCATGAAAGTTACAAGAGTTTTCTTCTGCAGAACAACAATAACTAACAAAACACTCGATTTACAAGAGCCGCAGAAGAATTGCCGCCATAAGCTATATACAGTACGCAGTATTTTAATATTCCTGAAACATATTTCTTATTTCTAAAATATATTACAAAATTCTTTAATCTCTATGATCTAATAATTTGAGAGCATTTCAATAAAAATTAGGTATTTCATAAGTTGAATAAATTAAAAGATATAAAATACTACTTTTCAGAGAGCGAATAGTTCTCTTTTCTAATTTTTGTCGTTATTGGCTTCAATTCATAGGGAATTTGGGACTTTTAAATCACGTTCTTTATTGTTACTTCTTGATATCTCCAGGCGAGAAACTAGTGAGTTTTTTAAAACAAGGCTGTTATTAAAAATTGCTGATCTCGGTTGATGCAGTATTATTCATTAATATCAATTCAATCATAATTTTTTATGGTGGATTTTAAATGTCTACTTGAAACGCTGTGTTATTTCTTTTGTCAGAGTAACTCTTAATGTAAATTGTATCCATTCTTTAATAAAAACCCCAGGACCCCTTCCCACGTCATTATATTTAGGCCTGTGTATCAACTCTTGAAATTGAACATAAATCATTAATATTTCCAACATATTTGTAGAGGAATGACAATATTGTTATCAATATTCTTGTGTACGTCTTTTTAATATCTGGTAAATTGATGCATCCAAATCATAATAAGATAAGTTTAATTTTAATAAGTAGAGTCTCAACAAAGAGTTTCAGTTAATTTCTTTTAACCTTCATTAAACGAATTCGGGAGAATTGAAACAATGTTGTAAATTGATGCATTTGATTTGAATCTTAATAAAACAATTTCAGTTTCAATGAGAAGAGTGTAACAACCTTGAAGGTCTCATGAGGCTGGTTCATCAGTGTCTCCAAACAGCTGAAAGTGTTCTCGTCTGAGTGCGCTGAACCTCAGTCGCTCCTTGTCTAGTGAAGCCTCCAGCTCCTTTATTCGCACCAGCAGTTCCATTTGCAATTTCTTCGCTTGATGTAGCGTTAGCCCTGACATGCCCATATCATCTGCAAACAATATAAATGAAGAATATAGCCTATCATGTTGTATTTTACTTTTGAGAATAAAAACGTGGAACAAATGATGATTTCTCAATTTTAAATGTAAAATAAAACTCATTTTATTGATTGATTAAATATACTTATTTAGTTATCAATTATAAACTTCTTATTCAATTCAACGGTGAGTACTGTAATTATTCCAATTAGTATGCTTCATAGATACGTAAGAATATTCGCGATTCTAGGGTTATGAAGTAAGGGATAATACTATTTTGTAATATTGTTTCATTGTATTTTTATTGAGTTAATAAATTACGATTCTTGAGACATCAATGAAGTTCGAAAGTCAAGAGACAAACGAAAAAGCGAAAATGATGTCAATCAACACATTTGATGTCAATGCATCCCCTCGATTAATTGCACCATTTTGATTTTATCACATTTTCTTTTAATACTTCTAAGCTTTCTGTTTCAATTTATTCAATTCATGAAAAAATAATAGCAGGAAAATTCAGGCATAAGACGAGTAGAATCAATATTATTAAATTGTGGCCTTTTCCATAAAAAAATATCAAATCAAATTTTATTTACAATTTCAAAAACGATTGAGGGTCCTGCCAAACCCGCAGGTTTTTCAGCGGGTGCCCAATTACAAAAACAATAGTTTATAGTAAGAAGATCATTAAATAATATCAATAAATTTTTAGAAGTTCTCTAATGAATGACCAAACGAGTGCTGCAAACTAGAATTTAAAGTTTATTTGAAATTAACTATAAACTAGGGAATAAAGTTGGAGAAATAAAAGTTAGTTAGTTTGATTTTCGTCAAGTAACACAACAAAATCAAGCAAAGCTTGGCAGAATTTGACACGTCAAAAATAAACAAGTCAAATCAAAAAGTATGCCATGCTATTCATTATTCAACTCTATAGGCATTTTTCTTCAACAGGATTTTCAAATTATTATTATACCGACATAGGTTTGTATGATAAGATAATGTAAGTACATTATTAAGATCTAGAAGACTGTTAATTCACGTTCTAGCACTGTCTTCAGCAATACTTTATTGATAACGATAGATGTATTCTACAGGTTGGCAATTCCGTTGCAGCGGTTCTGTATAACAAATAAATGAATTGAATAAGAACAAAGTAAAATTGATAGATAAATAAATACATTTTCCCTTACCCGACTCCTCGATCAGCTGATTACAGCTCTTGGCCGTGGCCACCAGCACAGCTGTGGCCTGCATGACATCCTTGCTAGCCGCCGACAGCCCGGCCATATTGGCGCTGCCTCGTTCGGCCTTCACCCGGCTGGCCATCACCAGCTGCACCGTGCTGGCGCTGATCACCTGCGAAGCCACCACCTCCACGCTGCGCAGCTTCTGCTCCAGCTGCGCACCGCCCACCTCCGAGGCAACCACTACATTGTCGGCTGCTTCCCTGCAACCACAAGCACAACAAAATATGTTATGTGAACGTGAACACACATAAGCACAAAAGGTGAGTACAATAGGAATATAGCCCAAAACAGTTTCTCGACCAATTTAAACTAGAAGTCAAAGTCAAGGTTATGGTACGATACATCATAAAACTTAATGTTGATTTCTTCTTCAAAAACATAAGACGAAAAATTAAATTAGAAATGAGTCCACATTAAATACATTACATGCGAACAAGAAACCATTTGTTCATTTGTTCTTGAAATGGATCATAAGTATAGTTATCAATATAAATGTACTAGGTGACATTTGTGGCAGTCATTTCGACAAAATTATAGCTTAGTTTCTGTTTGAAGCATCTCTATCATCTACTCGACGTATCTTCATGATCAAATCGACTCAAAAAAGACCTCGTATCGCGCCATTAAAGCTCTGTATTGAAAAAGCGAAAATTTCTTGTTACACGATTCAGCAATTATTCACATGAATATTAAATTGCTGTTGATTCTACTCACAGCAAATATTTGGCTCCAATGGCAACAGCTTTGGCGGCTGAAATTAATCCTTCCGTCCACTGATGGTTTCTCTTGTAGAACTCCTTGTCTGAGGCGGAACCCTGACAACAAATAAAATACAGATAAAATCCACCACAAAGTAGTTTATTCGGCGTTAATGTAAAATTTGTTTCGTAACTTCAAAAGAGCTTGTTTTCACAATTAAAATTCTTTGAATAAAATTGTATCTCTTCCTAGATAATTTTGAAAATTGAAATTGAGTATGAAATGCTTACCTTGCCCTGAGAAACGATTTCCGCTTGAAGTAAGCGAGCTTTCTGGACCAGCACTTTGACAGCTTTCATCAGCGTCGTACATGAGTCGAGTATTTTTTCATTGACTTCCAACTTGATACCAGAGTCGGCTGCTCTGGATTGTTTCAGCATTTCCTAATTAAAAAATAAATAAAGTTATTAAAAATGATGAAAAATCATTTATAAAGCTCTGGATTGCTGCAGCATTTCCTGATTAAATAATGAATTAAATTGTTGAAAAGGATGAAATATAATTTATAAAGCTCTGGATTTCTTCAACATTTCCTAATTAGAAAAGAAATTGAAATATTGAAAATGATGAAGGATAATAATTTTTACAGCATAGAAACATTATAGCATTAGAAAAATGAAATAAGTTTTTTATTGTTAATGGTACAAACTTTGCAAATATGCAAACGTTTTTGTAGTGAATGATACAGAAAATTTTCATTGTAATAATAAGAGCATTACTTTTCTTGTAAATGGTAAGAATAATTTTCTTTGTATCTGACATTGTGAATGATGGTTACTGCTTAGTGAATTCTAAGAACGCTATTCATAGTAAGTTTCTTCATATATGATGTCTACTCTGAATATTTGAATGAAAACTCTGATTGACAATATCAGCTGTTGGAGCGCCAAAGGAGCGGATGAAACCGTACATAGTATTAAAATTTTCAACTGAAAATTGTACGGTTGTTTTGTAATGACTGATACGATATGACAATGTTTTGCATTATGAACAATAAATCAAATTTTCATTGAAAATAAAAATAACATTGGCAACTGAAACAGACGTTTTCATAAAACGTCTTATACGTTTTCATACAAACATTCTTAGTTTCTGATGAAAACATTGTAAATCAGATCAGATAATAGTATGATTTTTTGAATTGTAGATTATAAAAGCGGGATTTATTGTAGATTTTGCAGTTTTATCGTCATAAAAGATAAAAATAAAATCAAACATAGATTTGTGATACTTTTATGCCCGGTTCATGAGACATTTACTTAAGCCACGTTTACACCGGAGTTAATAACGAAATTGTTAATAGCTTTTATGTAATAAGTTATATAATAATAAGTTAATCACAATAGTATATTACATAATGAGTGTGGAAGAGGCGTTTTTACAAACGAATAATTATGTTCTCGAATAATTATATTGTGAAAATAATTATGAGTTTGTAAACTTTTCCACACGAATTATGTACATTTTTTTCGTCATACTAGACTGAGAAGGATTTATTAAAACCTCAAACAACTGAAAACATTAACTGAAGTCAACATAACCTCAACACAACACTAGAACAAACACTCACACACTGAACTGTCATGGCGGCTCGTTCGACTCGTTTATTCATACGTCGGAGTTCAGAAAAAAGTTTTCAAAAAAATTTTTTTAGATTTTCAGTGCTGTAATTATCATCGTGATGATGACTAGTGCTGTAATAATCATCAAAATGATTATTCCCGCATTCAGAACAGCTGACCTTTGATTCTCCTGTAAACGGCAATTTTCCAAACGCAAATCTAGCTTGGAAAATTGTGTATTACATACGAGTATGGCGAAAAAGTTATTAACATTTGTGTTATTACCTCCGGTGTAAATGTGGCTTTCATAAGCTAATGATCTGTTGAAATTCCAATCTTTAAATTTTAAACTTTATTTCATATCTCTTTCAGTATTTTTCAATGACTCACGAACCTTTGGTTTTGAACAAATATTTTAAATGAGCAGAAAAACCGAATAGCTGACGGCAAAAAGTTAGGCGGGTTTGTCTGTTTTGTAACCTACCAACAGCTGAAGTAAAGCATCTATTGTCTCTTTTGATTAAAAAGAAAAATATCATCTAGGCATAGCTTAATGATAACTCTAATTGACAACATCAGCTTTAGGAGTACAAAAGAAGCAGACAAAACCGTGCAAATGTTTGGCATCAGCTATATTTCTTTCTAAAACTGTCCACCAACCTCGATTCCTTTCACAGCCTCCTCGATGGCCTTGTCCATAGATGCCAATTCATGTTCCACCATGTCACCAATCTGTTCAGTGGTCAAAACAGCGTTTATCCTGCGGCCGGTCACTGATAACTCACCGATTTTCTCTCTAAACTGTTCACCGTTTCTCGGCTCTTTTAATCTACAATTCTTCAAAAGCGCCAAACACATTTCACCTACTGTCTTCGAATCTTTTGCCATGCCTGAAAAATATGAGTAAAAAATTGAAACAAACAAACCAAATTGAAGTTCGAAGAAATTGGAATTATCTATGTAAGTTACCTTATTGGTTTGGATTGTTTTTTTTTTGTAAAATAACACTAAAAAATCAAGCAAAGCTTGGTAATACATGACATGTCGAAAGATTGAGTACAGTACTTATTCCCGTATTGAACAAGATCTTTGAAGAAATAGTTGAAATCTCCACATGGAAGTTATACGGAGAATAAGATTGTAGTACAGATAGTGAAGTATAAGTAGAGCATAGTAGAATAATCGAATAAGAGTGCATGGATCATTTCTGTGTACTTGCTTGAATTGAAAATCCAGGAACCCTTTTCTATACTTTTATTACTGTATAACTTACAGTAAAAAGTTTCAACTTAAAAACTATAGGTCTACTCTATGATATTAGGTATATTATGATATTATGATCTTAGGGTGAGAGGACTCAAGTAAACATTGGATCTCACTCTTCTGAAAGCATAATTATAGAAAAGTAAAATAATTGTGTCGCTTTCAATTCTACTTTAATTAAAAAAAATTCGACGTCAAAATAATTTTTCGTTATGAAAGTTTTCTACACCATCAATATTCACTTCAAAATTTGAGGTAGGGGTTAAGTTATAGTTTATTATTCAAAAGGTAGGATTCAATTATTACTAGTCGCGAGTACATATTGAATAGAATAAATAAAATAGAATAGAATAGAATGACTTCTTTATTTTAATGACGTGGTGAAGTTTGGACAGTAATGTCCACTCTACCACTTAACCACGTCACCAGCAAAATACAAAACAATATAAGTATGCAAAGTGAAAAAAAAATATATGCAATAAAAACCAAAAGTATAAAATACAAGTAGAAATCAAGTAAGTTTCATATCTAACAAATAAATAAATGAACCAAAAAATAGAATAATTAAGATTCTAGTGATAAACAAAAAGAAAAGAAAAACTGCTGGAATAACAAGCTCTGAGGTGCAGAATAAATTAATAATAATTCATTGAGGCAGTTTAAAAAATAAATAAATAAAATAAATGTATTGATAGTGAGAAAATGGAAGGATTTAAAACAAAAAAAAATGTATTGGACACAATATACAATAGAAACAAACACGTAGTTGTATAAAGCAGCGCGAATAAAAATCAGTTGACTAGTGTACGTTGCTCTATACAACTACATGTTTCTATTGCATCTAAGGCATAAATGTTCGACTTTTGTAGTAATGGTAACTCAACTTAATTGATACATTTCAAATAATTGAAAATTATAATAACTCACGTTCTCCCGCTTCTATATCGGGTGACATGTTGGAATTTGCTTTGGCACAAAATATGAAGGCGGCTGACCGATGCGCCAACTGAACCACTAGTTCCACGGTTAAATCTTTTTCCAACGAAGTAATTGTTTCTCGAAGAGGTTCCACAAGGCTATCTAGGTAATCTGAAAATAAAACAAAACAGCGCTTAGATCATACACGAATTGAATTATTAGGATTCTCCATAAGAGAAACGTGGAAAGTTATTGGTTATAAACATAAAAAGTTACATCAACACAAGACTCATGTATCAAAAGTAATGTTGTATACCCTATTCACGATAACTTGAGACAAAATAATCAAACGTTTTGCGTGCAAGTATGGAGTGCCAAGTATGCACAGCCACAATAAACCATAACAAATAAACCACGTAGCATAGACACGTAATAGCATTGGCAATGCGTATGTGGCGACAATTTTTCTCACGGGACAGTATCATATAGCTGCTCATCACAACAGTAGCCACCCTGGATGAGTTTGTTAACTTTGTAACAAGTTATTCAGTGTGAATAAGGTAGCCTATAAATAGTTATATCGAGTAACCAGTGGTCTGTTTCATAGGGTATACGCGCACTGGAACGGCTCAGACCAGACCAGAGCACTGTCTGATGTAGTCAGACCAAACCTCAGACCATGATAGAAAACATATGTTTTAAATCAATACATAATATGTAGTGATTTAATATTATACATTTAACTTTGGAAGCATAGTACAGCTGTTAGTTGTCTCTGGTCTGGCTCTGATCTTGCGTTGGCTGGTCTGACTAATGCGCGTTACTACATAATGATCTCCATCTGACTCATCTCACTTGTGATTCCGTGTTTCCCTGGCTACAAGTTGGTCTGGTCTGAGTCGTACCAGTGCGCGTTTACCCATAGAGTCGTAGAAGTCCTGTATTAAAGAGAAAGGGTAGGTAGCCGCAAACTGGAGTGAACTTTGGTCCCTTGTCTGGTGCGAAGACACTTTCCTGTTCTACAAGACCTTTCAAAACTAAATCTGACTGTATTTAAAGATCTAGCCTAGACTTTTAGGTAGTAGGTTAATTGCAAAGTATTCCGTGATTTTCATGAAGCATAGATCCAGTTAGATTTTGAATCAAATCATGTAAGGATCTTGAAAGGATTTATTTTCTTTGAAAATTGATAGTTAGCAATAAAATAAGAAAGATTATGAGAAACTAGTCCTATACTTACCACACGTGCAAGTAGCTGACATAGCTGGATTGTCTACTTCATCTATGGCATGTTGAACAATACGTTCGGATTCAAGGCAACATTTCTCTAAAAAAAAACAATAACAATGATTACGTATAAATGAGACTGACGGATCATAAGCAACATTTATTTCAATTTTAAATTCATTCATGTAAGTGTCATTGGTCATAAGTTACTTAAGTTGGATTTGACAACAGTCATACAGATTTCACTTTCATACATATTGAAATACATACAATTTTTCACATTCAGAAAGTACATTATTTAATACCTAGAACTAACAAAAATTCTTGCAAATCAAATTCCCAAACAACGGTATCATGAAATAATCGATACTTTTTCTGTTGCAAAAAATTAGTCTAGAGAGTCTTTCTCAAACTATTACTTGAATTGTTCTTTAATTTATTAGAGGACGAATAGGAAATTAATTTACCAAGTCTTGCCAACTTTAAGGACATTCATTTATTAACCAGTTATTTAGTCTTGATCTGAAAATGCTGAATGATTGAGTTTCTTTGAAATGCATTGGCAATGAGTTTTTTGCCCATATGCTGAGTGATTGATTTGTAGAATTTTGTTCGATAAGGTTCAATTCTGATTGTATTCCTTGGTCTTGTGTAATGATTATGGATGTTTGATATTATTTTATTATAGAACTTCCACAAATTTACCACTTGAATCGTACAAAAATAATTTGGAAAAATCAAGTTATAATTGATTACCCCAATTGAATTCATAACTCTATAATCAATTAGAAAAAATACTGTGCCTGTACAATACAGACTCCTGAATTCTGCTTGTAAATGACATAATTTAGAAGTAACGAGTAGAAAGTTCAAAATAATAAGAGTTAATTTTTGTTGTTGAAGGTTGAACTAGAGTACAAATGTGAAAATGAGTCTAAATTAAATAATAATTTATTACCAAACATCGAATCTTTAGACTCGATCGATGATTTCAGTCGACTCTCAGCATCAGCCAGTTTAGTATCGACTTCTTCTTTTTGCGATAATAAATCTTGTAATTCACTCTCGATTTGAGCTTTTTCCTTCTCGACCCAATCAACCTTTGAAGCCAACGCCTGAAAAATAGTTGGAATTATCGAATTATAGCTTAAAAATGTTATTATAAACAATTGAAACCAACTTGCTAAGGTAATTTTTCTATAGCAAGTTTTCTATAGATCTTTCAAAAGTTTGGAAAGCATCTCAAACATGACTACATGAGAGAGTTTGTAGTCCCCGAATTCAAATGACAGTAGCGTAGCCAGGGGGGGTTCAGGAGTCGGACCCCCAAATTTTGGGCAAACCTTCATGTTTGAACTCTGTTCCTCTGAGAGACGACTAAGAAATTGATGCAGTCCACACAGAGTGTTCATAAGAGTATAATGTTCACTGAACTTCTCAGGCTGATTCCCTACATAAGAAGAATGAGAAAATTTCTATGAAAATGGATTCCAGTAGCGCAGCTAGAGTGGAGGGGTGTCCAACTTCCACCGCCAACTCAGTTTTCCCACTTGGAGCAAACGTTTGTCTTAGGCCTACTTCTTTGTCAACTGATCAAGTGGTGTCGAAAAAGTGCAGATTGTTTAGAGTTGAAATGCATGAAGCCCGCATCTGTATTTTAACTTCATCTTGAAAAATGGAGCTCTATAATGATGTGAAAATTTACAATTTTGTACTTAAAATGCCCCCCTGAACTGATCAAGTGGTGTTGAAAAAGCTCATTGCTGGTGGTTGGAATGGTTGAAGTGCATAAACAAATGACAAATCGTTGTTCAATAAGTATTGAAGACACAACCTCCTCAACAAACAAGAATATCGAAGAAGCATTCAGATCTGAATAGTTAATTATTATGTTTTGTTTAGGCTACCATTATTTTATAAGTTCTTATTTTAAAAATATATAGGTCGCATAAGATTCATCAATTTATCTATTGATGGGGAGTTAATTTTTGGTAATCAGGGCTAAGTTATGAACTATGAACTTATGTTTTCTTGATTGTATTCATTATACAGACTCTCGACTAGTAAATCCCCATTGAATAATAAGGAAAAGTAATAAATACGAGCGACAATTTACTTTCAAAAAGATGTTGGAGTTTCATTTGATTTTAATAAATATTGCAATGTCCCTTTATCAAATATTCAAACTCCTTAAATCCTTCATTATTATGGTCAATGTTCCAAAACCTACATATTCAATAGCTGAAATAATAAGCTCAAAATTCACGTCAACCAAATGATAGAATAAACAAATAAGATTGAACGATAAATTTGAACGACATATTGAAAGCAGACAAACTAAAGAGTGAATATATTGGGGAAAGTGAATGTTGTGTATAAGGGCATGATATGGAATGCATTATTGGAAGTGCTAGAGCTGAAAGGCTTCTAAAATAATGGAAATGAATAAGATGATTGGAGAATATGCAAATGAGTAATGCTCAACTGCTCTCAAGACTACCATAAGCTCAATGATTGAAGCTGAAAATGGAAATAATAGAGAAATATTTATTCCTAGCCCAACTTGTATGATATCAACTATAATACTGAATGTTTTCTATATAAAATATGAATCACAGTCACAGTATCCTTTTGAAATAATAAAAAAAATCAAAAAGGTACTGTGATTCATATTTTATGAAGAAAAGATTGATGAGTAGCCCTAAGAAAAAGGAAATAAAATACTGTAATATGAAATGATCCAGTAAGCGAATGACAAGTGATAATCAAGACTACAAATAATATACTGGAATTTTATTGCAAAAGAGCGATTTATGAAGCTAATTTAATCAGACTCTTTGAAAAAATTATTTGTTTCACAAATCTACAGTTCACTGTGTGTTTGGTCAACTTCTACAATGGTGTAAATAGTGCAAATATTCAATTATCCCATTTAATTTTTTTACTCACATCTCTTTGCAACTGAAAAAGACAAACAAAGCTTCAGTATTTTTCAAATAATCTTTTGAATCGAACTTGTTATGGAATCTAATACATTTCTACATATAGCAATAGGCTCACTATTTTCTTCCAATCAAATGTAAATGAAACCTTAATTAAACTTTGGTTATATTCTAAATTTTATTTGAAATTTAGAAAAATTTTGTTCCCTAAATAACAATCACTTGTGTTTCAATCACATAACTTAATTGAAAAATAAATGAAAATCAAACACCCTTTTAAAAAACTCTAAAATCATTAAAACACAGAAATGTTTCGGCACATCAATCAATGTGGAAAAAATAATTATTATTTTATCCACATTGATAATGGCTTAATGTGCCGAAACATGTCTGTGTTTTAATAATTTTAAAGTTTTTTAAAAGGGTGTTTGATTTTCATTTATTTTTCAATTATTTTAAAAAGCCCAAGTTTTAAAGTTCAGTTTTCACATAACTTAATTATGGGTTTAGTTGAAATTTGTAAAGATTTTTTTTGTAAATATAACAATAACTTGTGTTTTATTCACAGAACTGGACATTATGATAATCTGAAGGCGGAGAAAATTGAATAATATTCACTTATTATTCTAACCCATGAGAAGGGGTTCATATATTTTAATATTTATCTAGGACACAAGTTATGATGTATGGTTTTATGGAACTTGATCGAAATCATATAAGATAATTCATCTTCAAGATAAATTTGAAGAGATTCTATAAAATGCTAGTTATTTTGGTCAAATTTACCTGATTTTGTTCAGTGGCAGCATCTGCCGATGCCTGTAATGTTGACAGTTCTTCTAAAACTTCTTCTAGTCGTGTTTTCTCACTATTCTCCAGGTCTAAATTTTTCACATTCACCAATTGTTTGTCCACGTCGGCTTTCTACGTTTAAAATACAAAAATAATTAATAGATTAAAATGGATGAAGAAAGGATTCACAATATTTCAAGATAAATAAATTTGAAAAACGCAGGTGTTCGAAAAGCTTCAAAGCTACCAGTGGACAGCTAGAAATTTTGTGATCTTTACTATATGTGCATGTCGCATAATTGGATGTATATTGTATATGCTCAGAGTTCATGCATACAATAGTAAAAGAGACCCCAACCACTTGAATCGTTATAATTTTATAAAATATACAAATGTCAATGCTTTCAATCTCAAATCCCGAATTCCAAACCTTTACCATTTATATTTTTCCCAATTTGTACAAGTAAATAAACGTTAAAGTAGTGAGTTTAGCACTCCCAAGACAGTACTGTGTACATTTTCATTACAATTTTTCAGTAGATCATTGGTAATCCAAACAAAATAATTGATTTTTTTACATTTTATTACTTTTATTGATCTGACCTCTAACTACCTGACCTTTTTTTATTCTTTAATATTGTATTTGAAATAAAATAAATAAAACCTTAAGAAATATAAGGTGGTCATAATTTTTATTTCAAGGGGTAGAACAGATATTTGAAATAGCAGGCTATAATAATAGGAAATAATTATATTTCTTGAAGTTTTGTAAATTTAGAAGAATGTTTGTTAAAAAAATAGCCTGTAATTTTTTCGTTCCCATTGTTGAGGGAGTGAGACAAAAATCTGCTTTTGATACAGTTGTTATACACTTTTTCCCATCTTTTTCTCTCTATATATGTACTTTTTTCCAGCAGCATGACACTCCCTGCCTACTAAACCCACTGCTTGAATTCCAAAGGCTGAACCTTTCAAAATTTGAAAAAGAAATTTAAAACACTAGGCGATCTATACAAAAAGACTAGAAGAACACTAGATGAGGTGAGTCTGATTACAAATAAACATTCACATCAAATACGAACATTAGATTGTGAGAAAAACGGATTTCAAGAACCCTTTCTATCCCACATACTGTACTAGTTCAAGTATATGACAAAATGTTTTCTCAAAATTGTTCATCTCATCCTGTATGCAACTAGACGCACAGTCATACACTATCAATACACCGATGCACTATTGGATTCAGTAGTACTCTGCACCGAAAAAAAAATCACGGAAAAACTATACAAACACCAAATTTTAATTAATAAATAATTCGTAATAAAATAAACTGCATTTTTAAACAGTAAATAGATAACATGTCAAATTTACAATTATCTATTGGAAACAGAGTTTTCTTTATTCAACACCTTACATATAAATATCTTTATAGTGAGTGACTGTATGCTGAGCACTGTCAAGAAATTGTCTAGTTTGGTTCACAACTTATTCTTTTTAAATAATTTTATGATTTGAAAACAAATTGAGTTTTTTACAGGTTACAAGGCTTTTTTACTATGAACTATTTTTCACGACACTGCAGTCGATAATTTGAGTATTAGTTCAATTATAAACTACTACTAACATGTGCATCGGATTTTCAACACTGAAAAATGTCGTGAAAAATAGTTCTGAGTGAAATATTTACTAACTAGCATTTCGAAGTGGAAAACAAAAAAGATGAGCTTTATAAATATTTAAGATGAATTTATAATTCGCAATATGACTGATTATTTCTTTATTCTTTCTTTACAATTGCGACTTGATTTCCAAGTATCTTAAGCAAAGGATGAATGAGTGATGATGAATGATGATGATGAAGGTTTAAGATGTAGGTTATTATGTCTATCCACAATGTCCACTTTCACTTAATAATTTCACTAATAATAGTTTCGATGATATGAAACATTAATGGATCAAATTTCATAAATCTACCAACATGAGGCAGTTATAACGAATAAAACTAATAAAATTCGAATTGATTTATTGACGAGTGAATGTTGAAAAATATTTAATTGTTGGACAAGAGAAGAACGTGCAGAATAGATTCACCCAATAATACACAATAATATTGATAGTGTATGGAACTTGGTTTATGTAGTATAGTTGTGGCCAGCACCGCGTACATGCAATGCTAAAAAGGAACGAGGAGGCCTCTTACTATGGTCAAAATCAGATTGTTAGCCGCCCGGGCAAATTTTGTCATTTTGTCAGAGCCCCGCAAGGCTTTGTCCACTCCGGCTTTCTGCAAAACAAATCTCAGCATTTCAACCTTTATCGTATCCAGTCCTAGCTTCTTTAAAGTAAAATCTAACTAGATACCCCAAATCCTCAATTGAACATCATATGCAGACAAGATTTTTTTCTAATCATATTTTAGGATTGGAATCTAATCAAAATTTAAATAAATTAATTTCTCAAATAATTGTCTGATACAAAACACTATGAAATGCATACAATAAAATATATAATGAATCCTCTTACAAGACTGCAAGTCTGTGTGTAAGGAGAAATCTGTTTATCTCTTTTCTAGATGGAAATAACTCAATGAGAGGATTTGTGCTGAGAAAAATTTT
Organism: Sogatella furcifera; assembly: GCA_017141385.1. NCBI lineage: Eukaryota > Metazoa > Arthropoda > Insecta > Hemiptera > Delphacidae > Sogatella > Sogatella furcifera. Next base: position 21,581,268 of record CM029555.1, read on the forward strand.
GTGATTCAAATGGATAAATTTACAGTATTTTGAACGTCATACAGATATCAGCCCATACAGTGAGATCACCTTAAATGAATGAGAACAGTCAATAAATAAATCGCAATAACATTTCTTTCATTTGTATTGGAAAACTTGGAAAATTGCTCAAGAAAATATTGCAAGAGATTCAGAAAATGATAGAAAAGTGTTAGAATTATATTATTCCGGTGAATAGAAAATACAGAAATCAAATGAAGATGAAGGTTGTTGGTAAAGGATTAATGTGACAGTAAGAATAAGAAGAAGAAATAGAAGAACCTTCATAACACATGAACTCACAGTTATATGACAGTTTATCTCCCCAATCGAAGTATAAACACAAAGAAGTTTTCATTCTAATTCTAGCATTTAATTACAATAAATATGAACTTATACTGTATATTTTTTATTTATTTACAAAGAGTAAGTAATGAAGTATTCGTTATTGAACTTTTTTGACAGAGTTAAACCTTTTTGATTTTCAAGTGTCTCTCCATTAGCTTGGAAGTCTTTTACAGAGTCAAGATCTTCAAATAAATTTGGGCTGCGTCTGAATCTAGACAATGAATAAAAAAATAGTTGAAAAACATTAAAAGTAACATTTTTGTCTTCGTTATCACAATTTATGATACAAATGAAATGGCATTCCAGGTTTGCAATGATGAATCTCACAATGAAGAAACATATAAGCTTAATTGAGGAATAAATGACTAAAATATATTTCAATAAGGAAAGAGAGCAAAGAATCTATTGTTTGCACAACGAGTGCAAACTCATGATGTTTTGATGAAAAATAACAAATTAAAAAAAAATTACCTGTCGAATCAACTGGATATGTTCTTCACGTAGTTTTGTGTAAACTTCTTTCAATTTTTGGAATTTTTCTTCTATAGTCTTTGCTCTCTCTGAAAAAGAATGCAAAAAAACTGATAAAAGCTTGCTTTCAAGTTGGAAATTATGTTCCATCCACAATCAAATCGTGAAGTCCCTTTATTAAACACAATAGATGCATAAGATGGATTAAAAATATTATATATTAGAGATATAATTCATAACTAGGTACTTTTTGTACGCTGAAGATATAGCTGAGTGCCGCAAAACGCGACCAACAAGAGACGAAGTGAAATTTTAATATATATTAACTCAATTTATAAAATATGGAAGGATTATTAGATATTGCAGTTCACCTACTGCTGTATAACTACAATAATAATAATAATAATTAATTAGAATCTCCATATATTGTTATATAAATAGACAAAGGTCTTCTGCAACTGAAAATATTGACCAATGTACTAAGTAGCAAGCGGGATCCATTGAATGAACGTGTTCAAAAAACTGTGCCCGGACTGGGAATCGAGCCCAGTATCTTTCGGTTGCCGGCCGAGCGGCTTAACCACTTGCCTACCATTCAATGGATCTCGCTTGCCAATTAGTACATTGGTCGATATTTGCAGTTGCAGAAGTCCTTTGTCTATTTATATAGCAATATATGGAGATTCTAATTAATTATTATTATTGTAATTTATACAGTTTCAAAATGGTTCTAATAGCGAGAAATCTTCACTGCCTTTGGCTTCTTAGTATAATAAAAGTTGACGAACACATACATACTTATGAAATAATCTACAAACTGATGAATATCTTTAAAAAATTGGGTTTTCACAACTCACTTTCAGCCTCTGCACAACGGGATGCACCCTCAGTCTGAGCCAACAAATCTTCTTTTGCAAGCCTTTCTTGAGCAAGTTCACTATCCTACAAACAAAAAGTTGTTATCAAGATTTCATTATTTATATTTATTTCAGTACATATTAATACAATTCCAGTGGATCACATGAGCTTATTAATCCACGGTAAACTGAATTCAGCAAAGTATAATTTACACGACAAGAAAAGGCTTGATGTTAGACAATCATCAATTTCGACAATGAGCATTGATTTTACAGTTTATTCAGCTAAATAATGTATTCAACAAAGAATAATGTATTTAGAATAAACCTGAAAGTGACGGCTTGATTTCGACCAGGGGTGCCCATCCCCCCCATGGCTGATGGCGCAAAATCCCCCCCAAAATCCATTGCTTGTCCAATAGTCCCACAAAAAACCCACTCAACCCCCCCCCCACCACCACTTACAAAACGTGAGAAAAAAATTTTACCAGCAGAATCATGAACTTTATTGATTGAGAGTATTGAAATAATTCAATGAAAGCTGATTTCAGCAACTGCACTTCATTTGACGTAACACTTAAAAAATATAGAATTAAGAATACAATGTAACTTATTCAAAAGACACATATATTTAACACTCATTCCATAATATGGAGTATAACTTAAAAACACTTGAATGCTTCTTCTAATTGCCTTCTTTCAGGAGCATTGAACCGGATGGTGTACCATCGCAGCTAAGCGGGGGGTCCGGGGGTCCTCCCCCGGGAAATTTTGTAAAAATTTACTTCAAAATTGCGTTTGAGAAGGCCATTTTATGGTCTATTAAATGAGGAAATCCCTATTTTTTGAGCATGAAATATTGATAATGATAGCCTTTAGGGTACTGTACTGTAGACTATAAGACCAATTTAATACTAAGTTTAAGATTCAAAAACAAATAGAAATTCAAGAAATATTTATTATTAGTTATTGAAAACTAGATCACTTTGAGATTGGGATAAAATTTGAAATTATACAACTCATTCTTTCAATGTTGCAGTCTTTACTAGCAAATCTTCACTTGCTTACTTTGCAAAATTGATCCCGATGTGGTTCTATCGGTATGCATGTTTCGATTTCCAAGCTGAAGTTTTTATTTTATTCATCCAAAGTTGAATTAAACTTCCATAGAATAAACACATAAGTGCCAAACTGCCAATTTTGGTAGTTTGGTAGTGCGAACTGCCAAAGCATAATTACTCATTACAATAATTTATTAATCACTATCAGATTCAGAACAGCTTAGCAATATCTACAATTTCATACTTCTTGCCACGGTCATAGATTGATAAAAATAGCTATCAATGATGGTCAACTGGAGAAGGATTTCTCCCGCTAGGGAAAAGTTTTTTCGGAAAAACTACTCTAAAACTATATTTTCAAAAGTTTGAAGACTTATTATTAGTTTCATTATTTGTTCCTGTTATTAATGGTGTAGGCCTATTAATTTCTCAATTATTTAGTATGCTGTATAATATGTGATTTTAAATAATTGTAAGCTTAAATCCGCATTTTGAGCAAATGAAATTCATTTGAATCCAATTCTTTAACCAGGTAGGTGAACAGCTTATCGCAGTCCTATCGCCAAAGACAGTAATTTTGTTCAAGAGGGTTTTAAAAAGGTTCAACTTGTAATATTATTTAACAGATACACATTATATTACACAGTTTGTTGTGTGGCCATTTATTGATATTAGTTTGCTAGAATGCAGGTTACCAAGTTCTAAGAAATAAAATAATTTAAAAAATTTATCGAAATTTTTGTGGTGCGGTCCCTTAGGCGCGCGCCTCTTGGCCTACCCTTGAATCCAGTACTGAATATAATTATTACGAATCAGTATTTCTCCAACAAAGCTTAATTGAACGAATAAATAAATACCGGATTATGAAATTTATATGAATCGATAATCAATAGAATTATTACATCATGAGATGTAATAAATGGTGCTCTAGCCACTTGTCATCCCGTACCTTAACAAATAGCTTTGCAAATTTGAATTTGAAAGATTTTGCAACTTTTAAGACATTAAAATTTAGTACGTCTACATTAAAGTTAAAAACATATATAACACACTACAAACTGCGAAAATTATAAATAACACTACAGTACTAAAATCTTCAAAACCACGTAGTACAACGTAGCACACCGAACACAACCCTACTCAATTCCACACTCGAACAACGACTGAATATGAGCATTGTGTAAAATTGAATAACTAACTATTTTTACGTCAAGTCGTCAACTACATTCTATATACTGAGAAGGAATAATTACAGATAACATGAAAAGATTAAAATCGATTTTGTTTGTTTAGGTCTGAATTCTATTGAAACTTTTGCGGGCATTCTGAGAAATGATCTGGCAAATACTATTGCTGATGCATGGCGCCTTTTAGCTTGGCAGCCGTGGTGATTTGTGAACAGAAAAAATCGTTAGACATTTTTTATCCATAATAAGAATAACTTAATGGTTCTATTAGCCTACAACTGTCATATTATTATTCTATTATACAGTTATTCTATAGATATTAGTTAGATTGTTCAAATATACAGACTGTTTCAGGAGGAATGCAATACTTCTCAGGCTGATTCCTTACACCAAGTAGACAAAAAAGTTCCATGGGACCAACCCCCCAAAACGCTTTGTTACCGAGATAACAATGGTGGAAAATTGAGATTTTTCAAAATATATTAATTTTTCTAATTTTTTAGAGGCTTTAGTGAGGATCTAAAATAATCAATTCCTATGTAAAATCAGCTGGGGAATTCAATGAAACCAGTTCCAAGTTTTTAACTTTAACGGTTATTGAGATAATTGGAAAAATATGCTAGGAAACGCATTTTTAAATAGTGTAACTTAGTAAAAAAAATAAAAGAAAACTATAAACCTAAAGCCTAAACCAGGTAGCCGAAAACTGAACACCGAATACAGAATATAAACACTCAGCACCACAGTTGAACAACGACTGAATCAAGAATCACTGAATCTCTAAATGAGCATTGTTTAAAAGAGAAGAATCAACTATTTATAATTATACGTCAAGTTGTCAACTATTTACTATGAAGGAATAATTACACCTATTACTGGAACAAAATAGCTTTTGATCGCTTAGTTCTCAATTGTATTGAAAGTTTTGTGTGCATTCTAAGAAATGACATAAACACTGACAAATATTGCGGATGTATGACGTCGTGTGTAGCCTGACTGCCGTGGTGATTTGTAAACAGAAAGAATGGATCAGCAAATGGATCAGACGTTGTTGATCCACAATAAGAATAACATAATGGTTCTACACAACTGTCAGAAATATTTTTTTTATTTTGCAAATACATAGATGTCTCCACATGTCAAATACATGTCTACATGTAATTGAACCATTCAAAATCATAACTCCATGTCTCTTTTTTACTGTAATTTTATTGATTCATCGATTCCCCACCAAAATCTTCAAAATCCCCCCCAAAATTTTCAAAATCCCCCCCAAATTTCGCGCCGATGGCGCAACTTGCGCCATCAATCCCCCCCGTGGGCGGCCCTGATTTCGACAATAAGTGAAGATTTTCCAAATAGATAGACTAAACCACTAAAAAAAAACATAAATAATAATCACACCAAATCAAACAAAGTGATCTACAGCTCGTAAATTTCAGAACACGTCGAGTCCGTTGTCCCCGAAAGGAGGGCATGAATTAATTTTAATATGTACTTAGGAATGATAAATTTTGGATGTTTAAAATCCAGAAGAGTCTAATAATTATGATCATGAAGATCACTTTGAAAATCGAAAAATCTCCTCAATATATATATTTATTTATCTATCTAATTACAAAGATACATTGGTAAGAAAGAACAGGCATAGCCCTTGGTATTTCAACCACAATTTTCATTAAAATATTGTACAAATTCTTAGGTTTCAAGTCCAAATTTCTGTTCCAGCCTAATATTTTTACTCAAAGAAAATCGTATCAATTTGATTATAAAATTATCTTGAATGTATTTAAAGAGCAACTCACCTTCCTAGCTAGTTCCAGTTCTAAATGGTTGATTCTCTCTGAGAGTCGTGAAATGGTCTCCTGGTGTTCTAACGATAAGTGCTCTATTTCAGCTCGCTGTCTACTAATTTCATGTTGAAGGTGTTCTATAAGGTTATCCCTGGAAACGAAATAGAAGAACACATAAATTACAACAATTAGTTTATTTTTGCTTTACTTAATCTGAAAATAAAGTAGTAGAGATATAGTTATGTCAATTCCAGCTGAAGCTGTGCACCCGCGACTCAAATTCATAATGTGAAGATTCATTAAATGATACTTGAATAAAATAAAATTGAATTAAACGATGTTCTATAATTTTGAAATGTCTACAATCACATCGTATCAATATAATGGCACAATAGAAACTGTATAATCAGTCTCTATCTCTAGTCACACTAGATCGTTCGAATGGAGTGTTATAGTCTGTCCAAGCAAAGAAGACATTCTGGCAAGATGGGAAAATGACTTCACCTCGGTTTACTTGGTTCAAAAATTATAAATTTAGTCTCAAATTGTAGATCAGAATGTTTCCAACAATTTGAATTTTTTAACCAATATTGACCTAGTTGGAGTCATTTCCCCATCTTGCAAGAATGTTTTCTTTGCTTGGACGAACTATAAATAGTATTTATAAACTTGTATTCATAACATCATGAATGTGTTATTTTACAAGTAAATTGAACCTAGGACACACCACTTAGACGCCGTTCAAACATTTGAATTTGATACAATTTCAAGAAGATACAAAAGAAGATTAAATTATGATACATGATACGATTGTTACACTTAAATTGTAATGTACTGTTTTATCTAGTGACATAGACTAATATAGTACGGAATCATATTTATGGTATCATTAATCGAAATTTTATTCATCTATTCATAATTGAAATGCAGAGTAGAGTAGACACAATCATTGTATAATGATCTAGGAAAGAAAAACCAGGCATGAGCCTTCCTATTTCATTCCCAATTTGGATTAGGAGTTCAAAATGAATAGTTCACATGCGCTTGAACACAAATAGTTTCGATCCTAAAGAAAATTACAAATAATTTGAGGATTACGAATGTTAACATAAAAAATTAATCAAGACAATCCACATTAAAATCAGTTGGGAGCTTGAAATACATCAAATAAACTTTGATCACAATTGAGTACTTAAACTGAAAAACTAAAATCTGAGTAATCACCTTTCAGCCAACATATCAGGCGATATGCTGTGCGGGGTGGGAGTTGTGCAGCCATTTTGAACTGCACCTATGTCGACCAAATCAGCTGTTGAGGGTGACGGAGCCTCCTCTTCAGGCGGCAGTATCACCACTGGGGTCACATACGCTCCAAACTCTGATTGGATCAGGAAGTTTGGCGGATTCTGTTGGGGAAAGAGAAAATAATTTTGAAAAGAAGTGAAATCAGGAATTTGAAATGATATTGTTTTTACAGTTTTAATTGATACTGCAGTAAAGACTTGAGATTTTTGTTGTAAAGTGAAGGAAATCTAAAGTTGTCTGAAAATGTGAAGTAGTTGAATTATTAATGCGAAGTATTATTGCTGGTAACATTCTCACCTTCAATGAATCCTGATAATAATAATTATTTTCTAAGACAACTTGTGAAATCTGCCCAAGCAAAGAAGACAAGACACTCTGGTAAGATGGTGAAATGAGTTCGGTCAATATTAGTTCAAAAATAAAAAAATGTGGTCATAAATTGTAGAGCAGGATGTTTCTGCAATTTGAGACCGAATTTATAATTTTTGAGCCAATATTGACCGAGTTGGAGTCATTTTCCCATCTTGCTAGATTGTCTTCTTAGACAGACTACATCAAAAGTTTCATCTTCTAGAAATAATTGACCGAACGTAAGTGAGGTCTAGATTCAAGACGACGATTTTGCATTTCTCTTTATGTTTGTTCCGCATTTACGGCAAAACGCGGCAATAGATTCTGATGAAATTTGACTGGAATGTTCCTCTTGAAATTGCGCGTCAATGTATATGTGATGTTTCTTTAAATATTACATTTTAAGGATAATATGAAAGGAAAAGGAATTACCTCCATTCTAAAATATTACTATATACGTAATGCTTCTGAGCATAGGAGAATTGACACTATAGAATTATGCATCACCAGCTGTCGAGTTTATAATTAATTGCATGCAATTAATGAAACTCAACAACATAACTGAGTATTCCTTCTATTCATGAATAATGCCCCATCCATGAGTGACATCGTGAGGTCTACTGTTCACAGAACTACTAGTACCAATTTAGGCCAGAAACACATACCGCTGTTTTAGGAAATCCGTTTTTTTCTGACCTTATACATTCTACTAGAAAGATTGATTTAAGCTTGGTTAACACATGACATATATGCCAACACATGACATACATGCCAACACATGACGTATATGCCAACACATGACATACATGCCAACACATGACGTATATGCCAACACATGATGTACATGCCAACGTGTGAACCAATATTGAATCGAATGCTCTTCTCTTGGTTTATACTATGGTTTGATTGCAATTTTTACGTCTGTTGAGATCGGACTCCCAAGGTGAGCAGATAGGCTGTTGCACATTACCTCAGGTAGCGTAGGTATCTGTATCAAACTCTTGAAGTACTGCAGCGTGCTGGCGTTGTAATAGAACTGTCTCAGCTGCACAAACTGCTTGAGGAAGCGGTCTCGATGTCCAGCCAGGATGTCAGGTGGTACCGAAGCGTGCAGCTTGAACAGAATCTTGACGCAGTAGTCGTACAGCTGCGAGGAGTCCTGGATTATGGGGATGAGGGGCGCCAGGATGCACTGTCCGCAGCTGGTCATTGAGTTAGAACGAGACATGTCCAGTGAACCGAAAACTGAAACAACAAACGTGTCAGGCCTCACGTTAACAGATTAAACGATGGTACAGAATGTTTCAGAAAAAAATCACATCGAAGTTTGAGAATTTGTTTTTATCAATTTATACGGTATGAAATTATAAATTTCCTTTATAATATTCAAATTACCTTTAAAACTTCACAATAAATGTTCAAAATGACTTCCTCCACTAGTAGACCTAATGCAGGTTCGAATACGTTTCATAACATTTGTTCAACACTATCGGTCGATCCATCCTTTCTCGATACTATACACTTCCAGTGTCACGAAATTTATCAATCAGACGCGTTATTGTGGTGTTGTTAGGTACTGCAGAATTGGGGAATTTTCATACCAGTTGTATTGCTCTTCCTTACGGTAAATTTACTGAAGTGAACTAGAAGAATGAACTAGAGTTCACAGAGTATATCCTTGACATACGGTAAGAAACAGCCCAGAAATGAAATAATCTGATCAGAGATCTAGAGTATTCTTCCATATGAATAATAGGATTAACAATTTTTTCATTATTGAGTAGATCAACAAGTATTCATTTATAGTAATATGACAGCCAAAAATATAGTGTTCACAATCTTAAACTGTGAAGTAAAAGCAGTATTTTTTAGAGTCCAACAGCAATAGATAACACTCGAAAACAAGGAATGAGATGAGAAATCTAGAATATTCTATCGCTATTAGTGTATTGAAAATCGCGGTTAAGTTGATGGGAGTTAAATTCATAGTATACGAAGTGAATGAGCGAGAAATATTAAAATGAATAAATTATCCTCAAACGCAATACTGTAATTAAATTAATGTTTAATGAACTAAGTTGAAACTAATGAATTAAGTTGAATTCACAATACACAAAGGAAATGGGTAAAAATGTTTTTAATAATTTCAATGTCGTATGAAAATTAATTAATTTGATTTGAATTGTTTGAAATTAATTAATTCATTTTTCACTCATTAAGTGAAAATGAATTGATAGAGTTGAAATTCTTACTTGCAGTCTGTAGCACTAGAATTTCATCCATGTAGTCGAACATTTCCACAGACATTTGGAAATAGTTATTGATGTCATTTTCACCTATACTATCTAATTCTTCCTTGGAAACCACTAGATTCCCCGGAAACCTGGGATTTCGCCTGTGGAATGATAGCTTCTCCAGTAATAGTTTGCAATACAACTGGATAAGTTTCCCATAGCCCTCTTTTAGATGACCCTGAAAAAACAAAACATAATTGATTTATTAACGAGACATTTATAATTAATGGACAATGTATATAATATGATAATAATGAACAGATATTGTTTATAAGTATGCTTTTTTCTATATAGAAATATATGATAATAATGAAGATATTGTTTATAAGTAGGCTTCTCTCTCTATATAGCCTTTCTTTCTATAAAGCCTTTCTTTGAAGACTAATTGAACTTTGGTCTGAAATTTCTGACCAATATTTTTATACATTCATTCTATTGAAAGTTGAAATTCATTCTATATTTTCTAAAATTTACTCTGTATTCTTTGTAAATATGTGTGTCTATGACTAAGAATGAAGTTATTGAAATAGGCTAATTGTAAGTATCTATCAAGTACTTTATTGTAAAAATATTGTAAATAATAAGATCAAAACAATACGAAAGAGTTCAATATTAGGCATATTATACAAACATGATTACATGTAAAACCCCATGATTAAATAATAATTATTAACTGAAGAAAACAGTTTGTAAAAGTGAACCTTTTCACAGTTTGAAAAGATGAATCATTTCAGTCAAATTTGAATAGATTTTTATCATCATAAAAAGAATACTAATTAAAAAACTATAATTGATGAATACAACGGTTTAAATATTTTTATTGATATTTTGGACCACCACGATGAATGGAAAACCCATTATAACAGCCATAAAATGAGAAGAGAGAACAAAAACAACCAATTTACTCCAAGCAAAAAAATAAAATAGACTGAATATTGTATTACTATAGTGTTAATTTATTTTATGGAGTTTCCCAGCTACAAATAATGTTATCATTTGAATACGACAATGTGTAATAAAGTTGAATATGATCACAACTAATAAACTCGCTAATTTATTAGTTTTCTTTCATCAATTTCATAACAATAGAATTATCGAAAAAAATTCTTTCAATTCAAAAACATTCTGATGTTATTAGTATTGATAGAACGTTCATAGAAAACGATGACACACTTCCTTTTTGGGTGAAAGCTACAAGGCCCATATATCATTGTAGTTTTTAATTATAGCAAAACACACTACAATACTGATATCATGTTTCGCTTTTCAATAGAGTTTCACTCACAATTCACATATAATGTGACGTGACATTGGATTATAACGTATAACCAGACCTGGATGAACACAAAACACTGCATATAGTGGATTTACTTGTTGATCAGTGTCTGATGAAATCACCTTGAATATTACGTAGTAGAAATAATAAATAATAATAATAATATCCGTGTAACCTGGCTGGCTCAGGTCTGGTGTCAGAGTTTTCAGGTCGCTCCTGATCAATTTCAGGTCCCCTGACATGACTTAACGACTGTTTTTAGGCAGCCGGGACCGACCTAATCTACGTAGTAGATTGATATTATTCAATGGAAAATAAGTACTCTTCATAATGAAAAAAAACACACTTACGTTGTCAAAATATATCGATTCATTTGAACAAAATTTAGACAAAGTTTTGTTCAGTGATGGATATAAAAACTTACCGACCAAACAATTGTCTGAATTTTGTTCAAATCAATTCTAGTAGCATGGAAACGTAAATGTGTTTTTTAATTATGTATGAATATCACATCATTGCACCTTACACTGTGTCTTCAACTACTCTTTTTGTTTATCGAGAAGAAATTCGAGAATATAAAACTAATTTAAAACTGCCAATTTTATAATTTAAAAAGTAACTAGACAACCTATCACAATCAAATTGCTTAAGATCATTGATAACTGCAAGAAGCATTTATTTAGACCTTTTGTAACATCTTTCAAAATCAAGTAATAATATGGAATGACCAGTCTAAAATTTAAAAAAATGTTTTTAAGGTTTTATTGGAGGAGAACCACTTTCTAGAGTAGGAAGTATGAAAATAGTATAGTGAGACTATGCAACGTTGCCGATTCAGCTTAAATAAAAATCAATTTATATTTTCATTTATAATACACCTGCCGAAATGGCAAGATCTATGGGTGCGGAATGGTGAGGTGGGACTCTGCTGTTCCAGTTTCCATTGAACTACTTTCAATCATTTTACTCTACTAGGTTTCACCTCACCAATATTCATTTGGTAGCATTGATAACCCATCCAAGAGTATCCTTCCAGTCTTGAGTATCCGTGATTCAACCTTTTGATCACAAAAAACTCGCTCTCTCCGAGCTAGAAACACACCCTACATTTGAAATAATAATGATCAAGTCTTGAAAAAGTAACCCATTTTAATGGGCAAATACTCACCCATAACTTTCCAATGTCGTCTATTTTCGGCCTAAACCTCTGTGAGTAGGGTATGACCTGAGGGTGTCCTTCTCTAAGTACCTTATGTAGAACATGACAGAACTTCCAGGCAACGATTTTGTTCTCCATCAACGGTAGCCTCAGCACGCATTTCCAGAATGTTTCTGATGACTTCTCATGAAACGTTCCCAATATTGCACCTAGAATTCACGAGTCAAGGAAAATTTCGGCGTATAATTGATATGAAGAAACATTCGTTTAATAAGATATCTAGTACACGTCATACTAGTACTATTACATGAGTTTCCCATAGTTGGGTAGGTTAATTGACAAAAAAACTCTACACTCGAATGTAGTAATACACTTTATTGTTTTTGAAATTATGTGCATTTAATATCTGCTTGTTTTCTTGTCAAAGGAATAATTTTATTTATCCAATCATTCTATGAATACCTTTTTTCAGTACCTTTTTGACTTCAACTGGTTAAGTATTTGACAGGTAATATTCTAATTGGCAACTGAAACCACTAATAAATCTGAAGAACAAGTACTTCAAGAACAAGAACGAATAGTTGTGAAGGTGATATTGTGATCTATATTTATTAAAAAGACATAAGACAAGATTGTCGTAGAATTATATTAGATATAGTCGAATCATACTACCACAAATTTATTAAAAATCGAGATACCAGATTTGGTTACTACACCATTATGAATCTCTTGTTACCTCTGAAATAGGCTAAATCTTTTTACCATTCAAGATATGTAGTTACAAATACTGTTCTAAACTATTGATAACAGAGCAGATAAAAATACATGAATAGAAAATATCCAGAATGAACAGATCACATTCAAAAGTAGGTTTATTCAGAGTAACTGAATTGTAACTTAAGTCACCAACTAGGCCATATCAAGTTTCTAAGTGTGAAATTTCAAGCAAATCGCTTGGACACGAAGATCGCTGTTCGGTCATTATAGTCTGTCCAAGCAAAGAAAACATACTGGCCAGAAGGTAAAATGACTCCAGCTCGGTAAATATTGGTTGTCAAGTTATAAACTTGTTCTAAAATTGTAGATCAGAATGTTTTCTACAATTTGAGACAAAATTTATAATTTTTGAATCAATATTTATCGAGCTGGATTCATTTTCTCATCTTGCCAGAATGTCTTCTTCGCTTGGACAGACAATCACTTATCAGTTCCAAGTGACTCACATGTCGAGTCAACCGGAACTAGAATTAGCACCATGTAAAACTATCGCTGTGTATCATTACAATAGTTTAGTGTTTTCCGGCTACGAAGTTCAAAATCAAATACTTATCTGAAATTATGGAAGGGTGATATCTAATACATGAGTATAATAAGATATAAGTTGTATAATAAGACTTGATTGAGATATCATAAGAAATGATTAAGTAGTGTATGTGTAATCGTCAATGCATTGCTTCCTGTAATTTAACTACTGACTATTTCCACTGTAAGTTTTTTAATAAAGCTTCCTTAAAGCTCCCAGATTTTGATATAATAAGGAATGATAAATTATGTGTATTCGTTGATTCATTGATTCCTATAATTCAATTACTGATTATTTTCTCTATAAGTTTTTTAAGCTTCATCAAAGCTCTTGAAAATTATATTCTTCTCAAACTATAACATGTTGATAGATTTTATTAGTTGTTTAGAACCCATTCTCAACACACGTGGGAAGAGAGAAGAGTTTTATAATATTTTTTTCAAAGGACATAAAATTAATTGATTTATTTGAAAATTAAAGCATTCTTTAATTTAAAGAGTCACAATTTGCATGAAACTGCCCTAGAGGAATTATGAAGTTGCAGATTTATTGTTCAATTACAAATGCTGCTATAAATGCTGCAATATATATATATATATATATATATATATATATATATATATATATATATAGTTCTATTACACAATGCTATAAAGCCTGAATAAAAATCATCAATACTAGAAAACCTAGTACTACTATATCTAGGACATTCTAGTATCTGTGGCAAAAAACTATTAGAATACCATATTTGGATTCGTTTTCACGTTGCAATACAGTTTGAAAACGAGAGTGCTGAGTTTGGAAAATGGTATAAATTATGTCTATCTATAGAGCAATATTTCATAATCTAGGACAGATTAGTTAATCAATACACAACGAAAGTGAATTACGCAATAGAGTCATGAGAGTTTTCGGCATTGTTTGTTCTATGCTTTTATCAATTAGTTCCATTATGTTCATCATAGTCTTTATATATTGGATATCAAACATAACAAATTTAAACCAAATAATGAGTAATTTCTTATAATATACAGATTTTCTAGTATTTTCTCTCATAAAAGTATAATTCTTCTATCATGAAAGCATTCCATTCATTTCTATTTATTAATTCAATCATTGACAACATATTTCTATTAAAATCTTATTGAATGAATACTACTTTTTACAAACTTACATGAATACACATCAGGTAGCATTAAATAGGCTATACACATTTAAAAAATTTTCTCAACCAATTGAATAGGCCTAAACACTTCATGGGCTGTTGAGCCATTGACATACAACCAATTGAATAAATATTTGAAAAATTCAGTTAGATCCAAGCATAAAATTTCCCAAATTTTGTAAGGAATAATTTTAGAAAATATAATTTTTCGTTTCTTAATAAAATTCTATAAAAAATTCACCGATATTCTAGCACTGAGTTCAATTTAAGGAATTTTTAACGACAAAAAATTGATAAAAATATAAATTACTTCTTTATCATAGCATTCATAAATGTGTCATCAGGGATTTTTTTTGTTAATCGTGATTATTTTTGTTAATCGTGATTATTTTTGTTAATCGTGATATATTCTTATAGTAGGCTATGTAAGCAGATAATACATTGTATAATAGAATAATACTGTAAATGCCGGGCGGGGTGGCCGAGTGGTCTGGGGCGTTACAACCTTCAGTCCGCTAGCGCTACCCGGTCGTGGGTTCGAATCCCACCAGAGGCATGGTCGTTTATGCACCTCATAAATCACCCTCGCACACTCCATTACCCACGCACAAGAAAATTGAAATACTTATGTGGGCATCATCCGCAGCAAAAAAAAAAAAAAATGTGTACTTAATTTCAAGAGATGGAAAATGAATTGATTCAATCACATTATCTACATTGAATTTACTCGTATTAAACAAACCCTTCTCAGCATTCTAGGAAAAATAATAAAACTGAACTTGAAAATATATTTCCAAATATTTTTCAAAAAAAAGGATACTTCGCACGTGCTTCTCTTTAACCGGATGTTCATGGCAGTTGATTGCTTTGCTAATACTCGAGGCCTGCAACAAACAAACAAAAAATTATAACAAAAAAATTAAACAAAAAATAAGAAAACAATTTTACAATTAATAATACAGCAACTTGAAACAATTATAAGAAAATGGACAATTTTCAATTTTTTTCAAGCACAATTTCCAAAATAATACAAACAATTCAAAATAAATTCATGATAACTAGGGTTACTGATACTTTTATTGGGAATAAAAATTAAAAACACAGTACCCTTCGAGTATTTCACCACTTATATTGTTTTATACAAGAGTCTATGTTTATACGATACAATGATGAACAGTAGTAGGGTGGTAGGGTGTATTCTACCAATTCCATTTCCATTATTTTGGGAAAATTTCACATTGAAAAACTTTATTCCTAGTGACAGCCTTATTGATTTGATAGACAAATACGTATTTTGTCATGTAAAATATAACACTTTCTTACGTCATTGAGAAACTTAACACAGCCTTGTCAAAGTATTTTGATATTCAAGGATTTAAGAAACACTTCTCAAGGAATCTTCCACAGAACGTTGAATGGATGAATGCAAAGGCTTGATACTTTTCATTTCTATTGAATGCAAACATTTTTGCAATACGATCGTTACGAAACAAACAGCATACATGAACAATGCCGTGGAATACTAATGAAGTTGAATAAAAAACTGACAATTGTTGAATGAAAGTTGTAAGGAATCCAAACCTATTAAAAGAGCTGACTACTGGAACACAAGACGAGCTGAGAAACTATGTAGAATGGTAGAGGTAAAGTCTGTCCTAGCAAAGAAGACAGTCTGGCAAGATGGGAAAATGACTCCAGCTTCGTCAATATTGGTTCAAAAGTTATAAATCTAGTCTCAAATTGTAGATCAGAATGTTTCCTACCATTTGATACCAAATTGTTCGACCAGACTATAAGACAGAATGTAGGCTATAGATATTGAAATAATAGAGTATGTGGTACCGATCTTCACTGTATAGTTCTTCTACATGCAATAACTAGTATGATAATCTGAAGCAGAAGAGTATTGCATAAGATGGACTACAAATCTGGTCTCATTAACTGATTGCTTGGTTATAAAGATACATATCATGTCATTTTGGTTACATGAGAGCATGAATTACTCACTATTTTATTTTTTTCCTTTCTCACTATTCTCCCCCACTATTCAATATCTGAGGCATTCAACATTCATATTATATTTAAATGTTCATATAAAAATATTATCAAAGTTTCTCCATTATTAATAAGTTGACAATATTAGTTACACTTAATATACATAAAACATTAGAAAAAATATTCAAAATATCTATTGTTGACTGCTTTAGGTAGAATTGTTAAAAAATCTTCTCATAAAATATTAAAAACTGATTCAAATTATATTGAAAATTTTTATTGTTGACTATTTAAGAAATTGATTAAAAAACACTATAAAAATTATTAATGAGACAACATTTGTCGAATTTTTCAAATAAATGTGAACAATGGTATTGCGGTGACCTATATATTATATAGATAAAAGACTGGAATTTACAATAATAGGCCTAGTGAATAGTTTGAAGGAATGTCAACAAGAAAATAGACAACACTATATTTGAAGCACTGTAAGTATGAGTAATAGAATATGTGGAACATAGAAGTAACATACTTCACAAATTAAAAAAAATTAACTATAGGAATCAACTTGAAATTAATTGAAAATTAACATAAAATGGATTGAATAAATGAGTTGCAATAATTAATATAAGAAAAGAAGAGTGAGAAAGTCTCAAATTTCAGTAGCCAACTTCAATATTTCACACACTACAGTATTTACGATAATATGAAAAAGAAAAAGACTTATGTTAGATACCCATAATAGATATTCTATTACTCATATGACTCTATACTCAATTACTCATTTCACTCATAGACTCATGTTACTCTATATTCTATAACTCATTTCACTCATGTAACTCTATACTCTACTACTCATTTCACTCATGTGAATTTATAGGGCCTACTCTATTACTCATTTCACCCATTTGACCCTATACTCTATTTGACTCATACTAGATACTCTATTTTCTCCGATCAGTGCTAGAGATGACTTGGAAGTGCACCCATCACCCTTCCCAAAACCCACGCACAAGCCCAAAGACAATATTTACACCATCCTCTGAGGAAATAAGTGATGAACATTATACAAAGGAAGTTATAAAGCATTTCCAGTGGTTGAAGTAACTGTGGAACCATTTGAAGCAGAGTCACTTCTCAAGATCCCATTCAAGTTACATCTCAATCTAGAATGAATGACTGTAATGATATGTAAAACTTTATCGATATACACACGCCCATGACATTCCATGAATATTTCATGGCTTTATGACAAGAAATAATTTACAATAAACCGAACCACAATTGAGTCCTATATGAATTACTATTCAAGGCTAAATGTTCTTGCATGACACAAGGTTCCACTTGATTTATATATTTTAGATACAGTACAGCAGGCTATTATTTTTAGCACGAACAAATCTATAAGTGGAAATTTTGTTAATAAATATTCTTCTTTATTTAGTCATTTTATATCAGACTGCAATAGGCTTTTAAGCCCGAATCTGATCCTCTTGAATTTATACAAACAATATACCTCTATAAGTTTGTAATCTATATTCCTCTTGAATTTATATGTAGTTGATGATTGTAAAGTATTTCAAATGATACTTTTCAGTTATACCTCACACAATAACATTTTTCAATCAAGTATATTCTAGAATCGATACAATCAATTTCAAAGAATTCTATAACGTAAAAAATTTCTCAGTTGAATAGTAATAGTCTACATCTACATAGTTATATGTTGAGAGTGAGCCAAATATTAGAATAAAAAAATCAATTTCCCATGATATTCAAGACCTAAAAACGTCATTAAATTTCACTTTCAAATGTGTGAGATTCATTTCTGCTGAGTTAACAAATGTTCACTTAGTAGTGATTGTGACAATTTTGAAAGTTTTTTAAAAATTAGGTTGAATCTAAAAATTTATGGCGTGGAATTGTGTCAAATTTTTGCCATGCAATGACTATTCAATCGTAAGTGTCTAATAACAACATGGAATAATTTCTAGATTTTGTTCGACACAAATAAACGAGCGTTTCAAAATTGATAGTTTATGGATCATCAATTCACATAATATTAATTTATATTACTTTTTTGTATGCTATTAAATCGATTCTAAATCTATTGACAGTATTTTTTTATTTTTATTTTCAAGGAATTTTATATAAATTGAGATGCTGTCTGTGATAATAAAGAAACACTTCAATTCTCAAACCCTGAAGGTTGAGTGGTGGAAAGGACTCTCTTATTTCAACTTTAATTCCTAATCACAGAGAAGGAAGAATTTCTCCTTTTAATTTCTATTGTTTATGATCTAATGAAAGGATATTTACATTTCATTTCATGGGTTATTGAGATGTTTCACAATAAATAAACATTAAACATAAACTATTCTGAAATCCAACAAAAGGTTGGTTTATTTTTTTCACGAGTTTCATACTTTTTGTGATTAAGTTTAATGATGAATTCTCAAATTTATAAATTTATTAATCAATTTTAAATTGAAAATAAAGAAGAAAACTTGGATTCTAAATTAATTACTTATTCACATATTTTCTGTTTTCATATAATAGAGCATCCAGATTCATCTTGAATTTAAATTCAAACCAGATCTTGAGTTGAATTTATTTCATGAAGTTAATTGTTACTTTCCGGTACTATTTCCAAAAATATCTCCCAAACATGACACACGTGCGCCTCGGGCTTATTGTAAGTAGAGTAGAAGTCAACAAAACTGGCGATTATCGAATGTCTTGTATTCATGACAGCTCTCTCAGGACAGTCTGAAAGCTGTCTACGAGAGCAAAACAGTTCAACTAAGGTCGCTCTCGATAAGATTTAATGTCGCACACCGTTCGCTGACTGTCCTGACAGAACTGAGAATTAATAATATTCATTCGCCAACCGCCAGTTTATATGGCGTCTGCTATAGTCTGTCCAAGCAGAGAAGACCCTCTGGCAAGATGGGAAAATGTCTGCAGCTTGGTCAATATTTGTTTGAGAATTATAAATGTGGTCTTAATAGTAGATCAAATCGTTTTCTACAATTTGAGATCAAATTGATAATTTTAGAACCAAAATTGACCGAGCTTGAGTCATTTTCCCATCTTGCCAGAGGGTCTTCTTTGCTTGGACAGACTGTATTGAAACATTGGTGTTTGTATACCCTTCACAACAGTAAATATTCAGAGTGGAGCCAAAAGAGGTGCGGGTATAGTCTGTCCAAGGAAAGAAGACATTCTGGCAAGATGGAAAAATAACTACAGCTCAGACAATATTGGTTCAAAAATTATAAATTTGGTCTCAAATTGTTGATCAGAATTTTTCCTACAATTTGAGAGAGAATTTATGATTTTTAAACAAATATTGACTGAGCTGGAGTAATTTCCCCATCTTTCCAGAATGTCTTCTTTGCTCGACCAGAATATAGCTTCCTGCATTTTGTATACAGTTCCCTATTCATCTGCAAGATTATCTTTGACGCTTTGAATGAGCTAAGTGCACTTCAAACTGACAATCCTATTCTAGAGCGTAGACATAATATCAGCCTATAAATCTATCTTCAACAAGACAACGTATAGCTGGAAGGGATTGCCCAGCAATATTTTTGAAGCAATTTTACTGTATTAAAACAGTTTTAATAGCTATACAGTTACTGTACATTAAGGTTGAGTGGTAGAAGAAAAAGAAAGGACTTCCTTAGTCCTAACTCTGTCTAATGAAGAATACTTTCATTTTATTCAATTATTTGTTTATTGTAGGCCTATGTTACAACTACTAATAGTGTAAAAGATAGTAAAATTGAATTTCAACTCTGAATTCCCTTTTTATTGAATTATTACCACTACAGTATAAAACTATAAAATGGGTAAAGATTGGAAAATATGAGTTTACCTACTGCAATTTTAATTTTTAGATTATTTATTTAATTTTATGTATCTATTTTATTAGAATTATTGTAATCGCCCAGTATTTTGTGGTTGAATGGTTTTATTGTAGTATTTGATATTGTAGTTACACAGTGATATTCCTAATAATCTATTAATTTCATTACAATATATCAATATTTTCAGTCCTGTTATCTGTCATCTTGTTACAAAACTCGAGCAGCAGACGTTTAATGTAAAAGCATAGTATAGAGTTGTTGAAAGCTACAATTCAAAAAAGTATCATTTCTATCCTCCATTCATCTCTTCCATTGTCATCTTATTCAGTTAATTTTCTTCTTTCAACTCTTCCTACATTCTAAATCCATCTCTTTCATTCTCGACTTACTCCTTTTTTACTTTTTCTTCTCTTTCATTTTCCTCTCACTCCTTGTTGTTAAAGCTAAAATTTGAAAAAAGTCATTTCTATTCTCTGTACTCTGTTCCTCTCTTCCATTGTCACTCCTACATTCTACTTTACACCATTCTCAACTTACTCCTTTTTCCTGTCCCATTCTCTTCTCACTCCACCTTCGTTCTCTAACCATTTTTTCACATCATTCAATGACAAATCTCCTTTTAATCCATTAAAGTTTTCTATCCATCTTCCAAATAGTAATTTTAGTGGGATGATATTGAATGAAAGAGCAGTACAGTAGAATACTTACTTTTTTACTTTTTTAGACCATCTTTCAAATTGAAGTTTTTTTTCTGACAGTCTTCCCAAAAGTTTGTAGGATAATTGGATGAGGTGGGGTGGGGTGTTTGTTGATGTTTTATTGGAGGCTGGGACTTGCACTCGCAACGGATGCGTGGGTGGCAGGATAGCCTTGTTATAGTCTATCCTAGTGAAGGAGACACTCTGGCAAGATGGGAAAATGACTTCAGGTCGCTCAATATTGCTTCAAAAATCATAAATTTGGTCTCAAACTGTAGAAAACTTTCTGCTCTACAGTTTGAGATAAAATATATACTTTTTCAACAAATATTGACCGAGCTGGAGTCATTTCCCCATCTTGCCAGAATGTCTTCTTTGCTTGAACATACTATCACTGAACTCAGCCCAACTGTGTGTCTATGAACCCACTCACGCACGCCACTCTCCACGCACACACAATTCAAGAGTCGGTGGCTTCCATTTACAAATAATTTTTCAACTTTGGAATAGAAGACTGTAATATTATTTTGTTAAGAGTAAAAAATATATTCAATTACTTTATTATCTAAAGATTTCTGATTCCAGGTTACTTTATTCAGTTCTTTATACAGTTGGTGGCTTCTATTCACAAACAATTTCCAACTCATTGAAAAGTACATGACTGAGAAAGTATTTTGCTAAGAGTAAAAGATATTCTATTATCTAAAGCTATCCGATTCTATGTTAGGTACCTACATTACTTAGTTTTTTCCAGTTCCATGTAGGATTCAATCAATAGATTTAAATTTTTAGAATCAATTAATCTTCAATTAATTAAATAATTTATTGATTAATTAAGTAATCTAGAACATAACAACAGCTTCAGAATGAAAAGTACTCTCAATGAAATCTGACTCCTATCACATAGATAAATAATTGCGAAATTACTTGAAAAATCAACATTTCATTTGAATTTGGATGGGAAATAAGAGGAGGAATCGATCAAACAAGAAACATGAATGGAATAGGGAATGAAAAACCTGGACTGAAAATGTGAATGGAAACTGTACTGATCAAAGAAGGATAATGGAGCATATTCTACAAATTACAGTCTCACTTTCACTGAATCATTTCACCGACTACAATAAATGGGAAATGTGAAGAATAATTGGATAAAAATGACAAAAACCAGACACAACGAAAGATTTCTCAATAGAATATTAGACTACGTACTATTACATTGTCTCTGATAGAATCAATATCAACTATGATTACACACTTCAATTAACAAACTCATGGTTTAGTGGTAGAGTGGACATTACTATCCAAAATTTGTCACAACAGAAAAATAAAGTAGTCAATAAATTCAACTTGAATCTAATCAACAATTATTAGTAATAGATTTTGAATGGAAACTATTGAGATGGGACATTGATGAAGAATTGGTTAAATTAAATAAAACCAACATAGATAATGATTAGGCTACTATAGACTATGTTTGGAATCTACTGTGATATTGATAAAATTTAAAAAAAATCAAGTACCTGTTTGTAACTAGGTACGCTAACCATTTCTATACGTGATTCCTCCGAAGTACATTCACGACTGAATCTAACTAACCCTTGCACAACTTAACTGAAAATCAATAGCCTACCTACTGACAATTCAATTAGGGTTTTACCTGTTAGCTTCATATACTGTACTCGGCATAAATCGAATTACAAACTTATATCAATCGCTACAATTACTTCAATAAACTGAACTGGCGTAATTTCATAGAGGAGATACGGATCAGAAAGTAATCATTGAGTTTAGATGAAGGCTACAACTTGAGTGGAAGAAGGTTAGTCGTAAATAATTTACAATCAGTTAGTTCTAATTTTTTAAACCGATTCAAATAGAAATAACAATCAATAATGTTTTATTTTTTCAAGTAGGCCTACTATTATCAATATAGTTAGTGAAGAATAATTTAATTTATAGCAGGAATATTAATTTTAGATAATTTCTTTACAAAAAATAAAGTAAAAAATAGTTATGACAGTACAGGAAATTATCATAATCAAATTTGTTAATGAGGTCTTGAAAAAGTGTAGAATCGTGCCGGCAATAAATTTATTGTAATTAATCAGTCCATGTCGTTTTATTGAAACATCTACATACAGAAAAATAATTTTAAACCGTGCTGATTATTCACTGTTGATTGATTCATCTAAATAACTATTCATAACAATAACGCTGCATCCCCGTTTAGAATACTATTCGCTCATTACAAAAAATTTCATAAATGTATTTTAAATAGGCCTATTACATTATTGCTTCTCAATTGAAACTTTTATTATTTCATTTTAATATGGTTAACTATTTTTTGGCTTTAAAATTTTAAGTGAGAATTGATAATTTCAAATCATTTTAGATATTTTCGATGCTGTTTTGAATCATTTACCAACCTTTCAAATTTTAAATTAATAAATCATGGTTTTTTATTCTTGTGAGTTGAAATTTGTGAGCATAGTGAAAGTGGACATTGTGGATGGACATATAACCTACATCTTAAACCTTCATCATCAATCATTCATCCTTTGCTTAAAATACTTGGAAACCAAGTCGCAATTGTAAAGAAAGAATAAAGAATAATCTAGAAACTTCTTAGTATAGAATACATCATTGGCATTCATTTAAAGTTTTTTATAAATGTATTCGAAATCTGGTGTTCCTGTTACAGAGTATTGGGAGTTAGGACTAAACAAACTAGGACAAAAATACAAGCTTTTTTCAACTATTTCCGAATAATGTATTTTAATAGTATTTGTACTACAATAGTATTTTTTCAATACCATTTTTTACTACCACCCACTAATTTTAAGTTTCATTTTATCCAACGTCATAAGGAATTTACTGGAGTCAGAGAATATCCCAAATTCAAAATATGGAACCTTGGAGGTACATTACATTGCCTCTTTAATATTTTCCTGAGGTTGATATAGTCCGTCCAAGCAAAGAAGACATCCTGGCAAGATGGGAAAATGGCTCCAGCTCGATCAATATAGATTCAAAAATTGAAAATTTGGTCTCAAATTGTAGAGGAGAATGTTTTCTACGATTTGACACTAAAATTATAATTTTTGAAACAATATTGATCGAGCTAGAGTCATTTTCCTAACTTGTCAGAATGTCTTCTCTGGCTCTTATCCTAGTGAGAGGTGTGATAATGAGAGATGACGACTACTTTTTAGGCAGTCAAGAGCTTATCTTTTGTTCCAAAAGACGAAATATTGTTTAATTCAAACTTTAACATGATGATTAATTTAATTAACATATCAATATTTCAATTTTTATTTCAAATAAATAAACTAATAAAATATCCATCGTCATCTGAACTTCCTCAACCACCGCACTTCTCTCAAGTTAGATTAACCTAAACGAGAACCAATTACTGAACAATTGGGAGTACAGTTACTTAGCCAATGCATGACTTATTCGGAGCGTTACTGTGCTGGTCTACTTTGCTACAACATGTTTTGTAGACTATAACTGTGGGCTAAAACATGTTTTGAAAACTATAACAACTGAAACATGTTTTGTAGACTATAATTACAATCAGAGCCCATCACACGAGACGGGACACAGCATCAATGCACCATGAAGCTTCTCTGGTTACGGTCTAAAATCTCGTATAAAAGCAGCAACGCTTTTTGAACTTCGGCAGGATGCTTTATTAAAAAGCAATCAGCTTGAATAATTTATGAGGACTAGGTAATGGAAATTTTACAGAATTTACAACAAAGGTCTGCGAATTTCAATCAGCGTTCAATGTCAGAAAATGGAGAGGTATTATCATAGAGAAAGGATAGCTGTAGTCAAGTCAACTATGCTTTCTCTAAGGTATTATCGAATTATCCGTAATATATGTGGTTTAATTAACTTCCAAAATTTGAGGGTGGAATAATATTGATTTCACCAGACCAAATAAGTCCTGGGATTTATTTATTTTATATATTGTATTTCATTGTAAAAAGGCAAAGTTAGGACTCGATGGCCCTCTCTTACACTTAACCTTATTGAAGGATTGAGATGATGATAAAGATGAAATGATGATGACAGTTTATCATTCATTTTTATAATATAATATTTCTATATTTTTTGTTTTTCATATTTGTGATTTCAAATTATCATGTATCAAAATTTCACAAATTTCTTTTGAATCACCCCTTTTTCCTAGATTGTCAAGAGATCTAGCATGAAAATTCAACCAAGAACATTCAACATCAACTATTTAATATAAATTCTGGTTGGAAGCAGTTCAAGACAAAAACAGTTGATTCTTCTCACATTTACGCCTATAAAGTCAGTATAAGGCTGCTATTACAAGATCATAGTTCTATGTCATACATCTATTATCAAAGATATTATAATATGTTCTCTATAGCAGAACATATGACATAGAATATGATAATTTATAATATTTGGTTCATTACACGGTAATATTTCATCATCACAGATGTTTGATAATAGAAATATGTCATAGAACTATTATCGTGAAATACCTGCCTAAGTTATAATATATCCTATAATCAACAACACGCATTCATTATTTTCAAATTCTTGCGAAGATAAATAAGCTCAAAGAGCCCTATTTCTCTCTAAGCTATTTTCTCTTATTTAATCCAAGATATTTTGACTCTCATGGTTTGCAGTCTAGTTTGTTCCTCTCTCAAACCACTTACGACTCTTGAAGTGTTGAAGTATTGATTGCCCTATTTACTCTACAATTTGTTAGCCTCTTTCCATTATCGCCTTTTCTATCCCTACTCGCTTATTCCTTCATTCTTATTTAGCCTATTCATTTTTTCGAGAGAGCGATGCCCACTTATACTTTAAAAGTTTGTGAGTTTATTCTACAATCAATATTCTTGGAAATGGACCATTCATTATCTATGGCAAAATAAAATGAAGTGATTCTTCCCTCATCAGCCGAATAATTATTCCAACTGTAAAAGTGATAATGATAATTATTATGACAAGGCCAATGTTCCTGCATTCTAGTTTGATAAAAAAATGTAGCAAGTTCATACCAAATTTTACAGCACCTGTTATCTCAATTACCCTTAATTTTATTATTAGCCAAGTTTAGTTTAATACAAATACAGTTAGTATAGTAAAAATACAAGTATAGTTTAGTAGTATAGTTTAGTAGTTTAGTAGTATAGTTTAGTTTAGTAAAAATTCAAGAAAATCCCTTAACAAATATAGATTTACATTAGTTTGTAGCTCCCAATTGAAAATGCTCGAAAAGCTTGTTCTCTAGAACTTCACTGGTTATTATTATTATCGTATGGCTTATTTGTGGGGAGTTCCGGAGAAGTTCCACAGCCGACATAACCACAATTTCCCATGATGGCAAATTATTGTGGTAGTTCATACTGGTATACTGCATGGACTCTATGGTTCCTGTAATACTCTATAACTGACGTAACTTCCGATTTAGCTTTACAAGAAATGTATTATGTATAATATCGGGTTTATACGATGCCAATTGGCGAGAAAATTGTCAGAAGACAGCTTCTTGTGCGCACCAACAGCTGATGTTGTTAATTAGAGTTTTCATTTAACTAAGCCTGGATGATGATTTTTATATCAAAAGAAATATAATTTCAGAAGATAATTGTCTCGCCAATTGGCATCGTTTAAACCCGACCAAGAAAGGGAATACAATGTAGGTATTACAAGAAGAAAGATGCATCTAATATAGCATAAGAACGATAGAAAAGACATAATAGATAATTATTTTTAAACAAACCATTTTCCAATAGCTGAGAGTATAAGCATCGACTTTGTTCTCTTCATATTCGTCCA
This sequence comes from Sogatella furcifera, assembly GCA_017141385.1. Lineage (NCBI taxonomy): Eukaryota > Metazoa > Arthropoda > Insecta > Hemiptera > Delphacidae > Sogatella > Sogatella furcifera. Next base: position 21,608,256 of record CM029555.1, read on the forward strand.
TGTTTAAAAAAATATTCCAAACGTACCCAACACTAATAAAAACACAACTGACACACTTGACTTTAAATTTATCGAGAAAACGTGAAAAGTACTTGAAACTTATCGAAGGGGCGACATACCTAATCCGATAAACATTTAGAATTGAAGTGGAGTGCCTTGTGCCTAACAAGAATTTTATTCAGTATACTGAATTCTTCGACATTTTCAGTTGTGTACATTACTGTATCTATTTCTTGATTAAGCGTGTATTGTAATGTAAATTCAATGTTCATTAGAACTGAAGTATTGTTTATGGTAATGTTTTATAATGGCTCTTTCAATCTGGTATTGTAGCATAACATTTGCTTATTTGTTATACCTCTCTAACAATAATGAAACCTGGAGAATTCAAATTATTTAGCATTCTAACTTGAAAAATGATGTTGAACTTCAAAATTATTCACTAAAGATATCACAAGATATCTACATTTTTAACTTTTAAAATCATGAAACATGTTCAGTAAGATTTTCTTTTCCATGGAAATGTTACAATCAAATCCATCTGAGAAAAATATAATGCTCCTATGCAATAAAATTTTTTAATGATAACCTTATCATAATGCGGTTAGTTATGCAGTGAAGAGAAACAGTTTTTTATAGCCAAGATACGAACATACATTAGAAATATTGTTCTCAAAACAGCTATAACTTTTTATGGCAAAGAGAAAAGATTTCAAGTTTGCTCCGGTGGAGTATGAATGAAGTTTTTTTCATAAATTCATCATACTTTAATAATAATAATCTCTTGCTTGAGTAATGTTAAGCTGTAAATACATGGTTCTACTTCCTTTTGAAAAAATACACGATATGTATCAATGAAACCACGAGTATAATAGAACAAACATGTGTTACAATACTGACATACAGTACTGTACTTATCAATCCGTTTCATTTGAAATATGTATCATCTGGTCTAACATCATAGTTAAATTTGATTCACATATAATCTTGTGGATCTTCATGGTTCAATTTGATACATAAATCATCTTGTGTATCTTCATGAATCTATTTGATACATGAAGTAATCCGCTTGTGTCTTTTCTGGGAGGAAGTGGAACCGTACATACGCAGCTATGATAGATCTAGTTGTAGATACGAGAGCCCCACAACAAACAAATCCTACAGGAAATGATCCCATCTTTATTTGTCAGTATTCCTTTCGTAATACCCTTCAATAAACAGCTGTAACACTCTCAAGTTCCTGTACTCCTGTACCCCCCCCCCCTCCAAGCAATTCGGTTATTCAATTTGACAAGATAAACGCTGACACGGTAATACACTCCCTTCTCAACCAACCCTTCTCTGAAGATCTATTCTTATCCAACAGCTAACAACAACCTTAAGATACTTCAAAGATCCTCTCTATTTTCTGTCCTTGAGGCTGATAATCTGTGACATTGAAAATACGAAACATGGTTTCAATGAAATAATAGATCAAATCTTCAACTGCTATACAATAGTTTTCATTGACACGAGTATAGTCAACAAGTGGGTAGAAATAATATCACATCTCTTCCATATTATAGTCTCTCCAAGCGAAGAAGACATTCTGGCAATATGGGAAAATAACTCCAGCTCGGTCAACATTAGTTCAAAAATTAAAAATTTGGTCTCAAATTGTAGAAAACAATCTGATTTACATTGAGGAGGTTGGCGAATGACTGTTATTAATTCAGCTCTGCCAGGACAGTATTAAGCTGTCTTCGAAAGCGAAATAGTATAGCTAAGGTCGCTCTTATTTCGATGTACTCTCGCAGACAGCTCACCGACTGTCCTGAGAATTAATAACAATCATTCGTCAGCCGTCAACAATATTAATCATTTTTAGCGCCGGCTATAACTATATCACTTCATGGGCTCAAAAAATTTATCATGTTATACTAGATATAAATAGTGTATACAACTCTTTAAGAGCGGGTTGAAAAAGTAAATTAAATATTTTAACAATCAATCATAACTTATTTTTATTGAACTGGATTGATTAAATTTATGAATAAAGTGTTAACTGTGCATAACTGAAGAACAGTTCTGTTAATCCTGGTTTCACGATTTTATGTTAGGTAGTTAGACAATAGATACTTAATAATTTATAGGCATTTTAGATTCTTTTCACTATCAAAAACAAGATTTTTGTGATTGAATATTGATATTATTAATTTTACAAATACATAGGCCTACATCTATCATTCTATACTCTAGAGTTAGACTAGTATTGGATTGCAATAACAAATTCAACTTCATCAATTAGACGATTCTGATTGAAACTGGAAACTAATTCAATAATTGATGCAGCTCTCAAAGGGTTTAGTGAATAAATGATTTTATTGCTACCTTCATGAGGAAAATTCAATTAGAATGATTCTCATGCTTTGCTGTCAGTACTTCGTGCCATGTATTTTGTCATGTCATTTTGCCATGTATTCGAACCTCATAAATCGATTTGAAGAATAAAATTTGCTCTTCAAATAGAATGCTTGGTACCGACAACAGTAAAACTCCAAAAATACCAATTCACTTAGCCTACATCATTCCAAGATAATGCCAACCAGAACTATGACTATGTTTCCAATCATTGGAAATTGGTTTTGTAGGCGAGGTGGAATCACCACCAGTTCTCCCCATCAATAATTGTATATTATACAATAACAGAATAGTAATACAAACAAATTTCATCAAGAAATTTACTAACTTTATGCATTCATTGAAAACTTATACGTTTTGAGAACGCATTGAAAACGAAAACTAGGTGTCTAGATTGGAAAAATGGAAAAAATCAGACACACAGAAAAATCAAAGTTTCACAATTTTAATATTTCTTCTTTGTTTGTCTTTCTCTTTCAAAATTGAAATTTCATATTCAATTCTTCTTTCATCTGAAATGTGAGAACTCTCCATACATTATTGAGTAGTAATCTTATTATTGAGTTATCATTATTGAGTGTAGTTATTCTAGGGAAATTTTACTGCTTCTTTACATTTTACCATGCTTCTAACTTCGTTTATTATGTAGACAATAAACAATTTTATTTGATTTGACGTCAATGGGTAAAAAAATTATGTATAAAATTTAATAATATCATATAAGGAATGGAGCCTCCTGTTCCGACTCATTTTCTTCAGGTCGTTTCATCTGCGCCAGCTCTCTCCTAATCGATCTCATATTATCGAACACGTCTCCCAGCATACTTCTTATGCCCATACTTTCTGTCCTAATCGACTCCATCTGTATCAACAAGCGATCCAGAGTGTTATCGATTGCCTTTATGTCACGTGCCACCGCCCTCCCCGACAGTTTACAGTCCGAAGTGCTACACGCCCATTTCAAATGCGGATTGGAAAGTGCCTCCAGATCGTCCGGCTCCAAATTCGTGCACGACAGATGAAAGCTTCGCCGGCAATCGCCGTCGCAACGCACTTTCTGCTGACTATCTCTGATGGCGCGTAAGCAATTCGCACACTTTCCTGCGTTTTCATCGGCGGGGTAGTAGTCTATCTCCCCAATCAACCCCATTTTACTAAGGTCCGAAGAATCGCTAGATTCGCTCGGTGCAGACGTTTTCGATTTGGTGTCTTCAGTAGTATTTGGTCTAGTTTTGATTTCTTCCTCATTTGAACTGTCTTCAACTTGTCTTTCTTCAGTACCCTGGTAGATAATTGGTATAGTTTTGATCTCTTCCTCGTTTGAACTATCTTTGTCTAGTCTGTCTTCTGTACCCTGATAGACACTTGGTAAAGTTTTGATTTCTTCCTCGTTTGAACTATCTTTGTCTAGTCTGTCTTCAGTACCCTGGTAGACACTTGGTATAGTTTTCATCTCTTCCTCGTTTGAACTAGCTTTGTCTAGTCTGTTTTCTGTACCCTGGTAGACACTTGGTCCAATTTTGATTTCTTCCTCTTTTGAACTTTCTTTGTCTAGTCTATCTTCACTACCCTGGTAGACACTTCGTCTAGTGAGGAATTCCTTTGAGTCTCTTGGGTTTCGTTTATCTCTGTCATTGTTTCCACCGTCTTTCTTCAAGATTTTCCTATCTCTGTTACTCATTATCAAAATGTTAACAAACTTGGAAAATGACCAGACTGATTTTTTTAAATAGAAGAATAATTTTCAAGATTTACAAAACTCTCGATGAATTCGATATAAAAAGTGAACTGAGCACAACTTTTTGTAGTTTGGGTCACAAAACAATTCGATAGACTTTCCTCAAATAAAATTATAAAGACTGAGTTGTTTTAAAATAATTTTAATAAGGTTAGGGTTGTTATAGAAAACATAAAAGGAGTTATATCTTTACAACGTTATTTGAAAACATAAAACCAATAAAAACAAAAGTAAATAGAATAGTGTAGGCTAATAATTATGAAAAGAGCTGTTTTCGATTATCTACAGTTTGAGAAAAAATTGATCCCTAGTTTTTTAGAAATTATCAGCTGATAAGATATTCATTGCAACCGTTAAGAGAATTAATGTGAATAACATAGAGTGCTCACACAATCCACTAATCATAAACAACGAATGAAAGGTAATTTTAAGGTGCAGCCTCTAAAATTTGCAAACCTTATCCACAGCAAGAAATAAATATTTGTATGAGATGGAAGTGCACTCTTTACTCTAGAGTAAAAAGAGATAAGATACAAATAAGACATCCTGACAGAAGCTTATTCAATTGAGAAAATAAGTGAGAATGTATGAGTCAAGTATAATAAGGAATAGAGAAAGATTCAATGTGAAATGAGCAGTAGCACTTTGGCACTACTAATTTCAAACATGGTAATGAGTAATTTACGACATAACGACAAGAGACTCAAGTTTATGCATTAATTACCTAAATTACTAACCGTGTACTGAGCTCAGGAATGTACTGACACGTATACGTAGTAAACTTTATAAAATTTAGTAACCCGAGCCAGGAACCATTTTAGAAAATTACTAAAAGACACTTCAGCTCATTTAAAATAAAATGGTAAATTAAGACATTGTAGGGAGTGCTGGTTCTGGGAGTGGCAATGAAAGTCGCTAAGTACCTTTCTGCATTTTGCATCAGATACAACAGTAGTCTACCAAAAGGAAATAAGTAGAGTGTAACTTAACTGCATTCAATATTCTATTCTAAGGTAACCTTGAACATAGACTTATGTAGGAAGTAAGAATGAATGACAGATGTTCTGTTTTATTGGACTAAACTGAAACCAAGAGATGAAAAGATGTTGAAGAACTGATCAGATTACTGATATTATCAATGATTTATGAAACAGAAAGAAATGAAAGTATTCTGTTCCACAAATTGGAGGCATTGGACACAGAAGAACACACTACAGATGTCAACAAATCCACACCGCCTCAACCTCAAAATAAGTCAGCTGTTGAATCAAGATTTACAGGAAAAATTTCACTCAATTCTGAGATTGAAAAAATAATAATGTAGAAAAGATATACCAAGAAACCAGATAAGAGCACCTTGTTGAAAATTTACCTGGAACTTTTCGAAATTCTCTTTTTCCACCTCCAAACTTGTTTTCCGGTTGTGAAGCATACGAGGTAACGACAAAGAAGACATCCTGGATATCAATTACCGCTCAAAATTTTCAACACTCAATCATAGCACACAACAAACACATATTACTCTTCTTCAATCAAACTATAAATTAATTTAAAGCTAGAAAAACACTCAAGTACTTCACTGCAGATTTATTATCGGCACACATCACAACAAAAAGTTTCTATACAGATTGAGATTACAGACTACACAGAACAGAAAGAAAACACGAAAACAGAAATCGGCACAAAACAGAGCATATGGTTGGTAGGCGAAATCAGGCTGTGCACTACACCGCAGCTAGAAACTTTATGGCGAAAGTTTAAGATATAAATTCGTTAATATTCAAAATATTTTCAATCATAAGCAAATTTAGGCTGAAAAAGAGTAGCCTCTTCCTTTTTCACTCATTATGCTTGATCTAGGTTACTTTCGTTAACGATTTACAATAATTTGACTTGACACTATGAATGAGCGGGAGATTTGAAACTTTAAAGTCGAACCGACTTTTGAATATTATAGAAGTCGATGCTCTATGAAAAAACAGGTTTTTGAGTTTACCAATGGATCTATTCTATTAATGATCCTCTATTCTTGTACAAATAAATTAGGTTCTTGATGTTCAATATAGAGAAAACCTTTTGAAAATATAATACGCATTTGAAATATAATACCGTAACAACAAAAAGTAGGAAGGAAAGAAGGATATCTTCCCTACATCCCTACCGTAATAATACAAGTAGGTACCGTACTGAAAAGTATGAGTGAAAGTAAAGTCTATTATGAATATTTTTACTTCAAGGGCCTACAATACTAGCTTTATTATGCATTATTGTCAGTTGTTGAGTTGAGTAAACATAAAACATTGAGTGGAACCAGTAGCCTACCCATTAACAAGTATAAATAACTCCAGACCAGAAATGGGAGAGTGGAATAAAGTAGAATAGAATGATATCATTCAAGAAGTCGACTTCTTCATTTTATAATATGTCGTGGCGAATATGGAGTAGCCTAATGTCCACTCTAATACTTGATCACGGGAGTGGAGTGAGTTATTTCTTGAATGCAAAAAAGAGCGCAATTTATAACAACGCTAGAGAGCATTGTTCTTTAAAATAATAATTGGTTTTGAGATGAATACGTACAATACGTTACCGTACTTCTTTCATGTAGGCATATTAGAGTTACTACTTCTCACAACAAACTCATATGGGTTGGTACTATAAGTTACATTCTAAAGATAGGTAACTTATACCGCAGTAGTTTTCTTCGAGTAGGCCTCCCTACTTAAATAGCTATTTATGTATTAAGAGCGTAATGCGCGACGTTATCGCTCGCGCAAAACAGTTATCACGCGACGCGTGATAATTTTGCAAGAACGATAAAGAAGCATTACGCGCGAATTACATACAATATTTTTTACCCATCTAGCCTATATAATGAACCTTATCCAGTGATTGATTTTCTGACTAGAATTTTCAACTTCTAACAGGTTGTGACACTCTATAAATAATAATAAAATATTATAAAATTAAGAATCAACAGAAAGGTATGATAAACGATGATATTTCTATCAGCGATTGAAGAGTTTTATTGTGTGATTCAAGATTGACTTCATTTTCATTCTGTTCATTTTAGGACAAAGTAAAGTGGGCAAAGATGAGATGTAGTGATCAGAATTACCAATCACAAGAATTTCTACCAACTAGGAAATGTGAGATCCAGTCGCCAAGAGAGGAGCAGTGAATGTGCAAATGTTGAAACTGTCTGAAGGCAAAGTTTGCTGAAAGAGATGACACATTTACAAACGTGTTTAATCAAATGCAATAGGACACGTGTGTTCTATAAAAGAGGTTGACACTTCTCTTTGTGGACTGGAGGAGTTGAATATTTCTGTAAGTGTGGAAGACACGAATATATTTACTTTTGACTTGTTAATATTTTAATTCACTTCAAAGGGATAAAACTGAGCTAGTTTATTGAATCAAATACTATAGTATTTTAATTCAACTATGTCTGAAAATTCTAGATTATTTCATATTGGGAAAACTATAACTCAATTTTTATATTTCGGTACCTATTTTGTTTATTTCAAGATTGACAAATGTTTCAGGTAGTAGGAGCTGGACCCAGAACAATAAATTCCAAGTTTTTCCAGAAAATTTGACCTTCATCGAATTTTAGTTTAGATTTCAATCTATATTGACACAGTTTCATATTATGCATTCAATATTATAGTCATGTATGTGTGAATGGCTCGACAGCCTGAAGGGTATAGGCCTACCAGCTAGTTGCTAGTATCATATTCACTCCACTGTCCAGCAGAGGTGAATAAGAATAATCATCAACAAAAGGTTAGCACGTTGATCCACTCAACCATAAGCTAGCTTCCGCAAGCAAGTGACGACACAGAAAACGTCTGAATAACAACCAGTTAATCAGCTACAGTGTAAAGCAATAATAGTTACTATTCCTCCAGAGACGGGAAACGATTGACAATCTTTACTAGCGATAAGCCAATCTCCCAAAGGAGGGAAGCATATAGTCATAATTATTTTAATAAAAATAGATACAATAATTATAAGTGCTGCTTATCACTTACCACATTATTCATAATTTTCTTCATATATGATTTTTTCCAACAAGTACAAATAAGACGCAACAAACACTGAATAGTTACCTGTATAGAAAATATAACTATACCATATTCCCGATCACTTGAGACGAAATAAAGAAACTTTTTGCATGTACAGGTAGCTATTTTTGTTTGAGCTTGAGGAAAAGCCAAGAACTGTGATTGACGACAGCTGTTCGACTGCGGCCAACCGTTGTATGAAGTAATATCTTCCTTTATCTGCACACACGCGCAAAACATTTGTTCATTTCGTCTCAAGTGATCGTGAATAGGGTATAGAAATTTCTTTTTAGAAATAGGAATTTCACTTCAAATGAACCAAAGAGAAACAAAAACACTCATTTTAATATCGTATTATTAATTACAATAAAACCCTTATCTTAACACACAAAGTACTCAGCCTATTCGAAACACTATTGCACTATTTCTTCTCTATTGTTTCTAAATATCATGATAAAAGATAGTCGTAAAATATTTGGTAAGAATTATAATATCCTTATCTCAAAAAATATCAATTGTTTTGCGAGTAGAGGCTGGAGCGAATATCAATTGGAATTGCTTTGGACACATTGAGATATTTATCTCGATAGAATGGAAATTGGGAAGATTTATACAATCAAATTGAATTACAAAAAGTATTAAACTATACACTGTACAGTAGAAAATCCGCATAAAGCTGGAAATTATAATATGGAAGATAATTATTACGATAGATATAACTAGAATGAATGGAAACAATATTTTAAATCATTCAACAAAAACCAGCAAAGGAGTATATTCAGGAGGTATTTACAATACCTGTAAATATATAATATTCCTGTAATATTCAATAAATGTATTATAGGAGTATGGGTTATTCAAATTTTTAAAAGAAATTCCATTTTATTTTGAAAAGTAAATATGAGTACAAACAAGTTTCTTTGTTTCTTATATACTATTATTATTTTATCATTCGATAGTCCGTTGTTGAAAATAATGAGTTTCTTGTTAAATGTAGAACAAATAGAACCTTCCATTGAAGGAATTTTAAAACTTTTTGTATAGAGTAAAAAAATTAGAAGTTTTCTAAAACTGTCATCTAGTTGATGATAGAGGAAAATATAACACTTGTTTACTTATTGGTTCAATATCATAATTATAAAGAGTCTACACATCATACAAAGTTATCACATACAATAATTCAACACAACCATACAGTTTTACATAACAATAAGTTATGTAGAGCTCTTGAAATATTTAAAAGTAGTTAAAATTCTACTTAATGCCAGCCTCTTACTTGCTAGGTTTGGGACTCACTCAATATTATAATATGGTTTTCTTGATAACATACTAGAATGTTATTCAATTAAAAATTCTTAGTACAAGAATTAAATCTTGGTTGATCAACGGATATAAAATATTTATTGCGCTTCATTAAAACTGAAGTCCATTTCCCCCATAAAGGCACTTTTTCAGAAATTATAGCAGACTGCCGTATCAGCTTCTATGTATATTGTTGGAAGATTCGTTGAAGCTTCTGTAAGGAGTTATTGGAAGAATAACGGGATCTTCAATGTGGACTGAGTCTCATGAGTTGCTGGTTTCAGATGTATGATTGGCCAAAGATCTGTGAGACAGAACAAAGAAGCATTGAGTTTTAAAATGTTAATGACCTAGTCCTTGCTATTTTTTTAATCAAAATTGGTAGCCTAATTCTAAATGAAACTTACTACTTTTGATGAATTTCAGAAGATGGAATACAAATTAATCTTGATCATCTACAGAACAATAATAACTCGGTAAATGATTAACAATTTTCTAAAACTTATAACGGTTTTACTAAATACTATTCCCTTTCCAAGTTCAGCTTCCTTACAGGAGACACATTATCTGAGTCATCCAATTTAGATATAGTATTGTATTTTTCACAGTTTTTAAAGTGAATTGAGCATGCAAAATACTGAAGGGATGAAATGATCTAAGACGTTTTTTATAGCTTTACTCTTTGTTACCTATTTGAGAATGTGATATAAGCATGAATCATTAATAGACATTACTATAATAGCAATATAAATTCTATTTCTAATGCACAAGCTTATCACATCGATTCATCAAGATAATATCAATAATCAAGAATATAAAGATATAACAATATCAATAATACAAGATAATAATACAATAATCAAGAAAATCTGATCTGAATAAAAGAGAGCAAGCCAGCTAATAAAGATAGGAGAGACTATAAATAGATACTGATTAATAACTCTATAGAGACTAATAGTACGGTGCAATTAGACTCGAACCTCAACATCCAAAGAGAAAGGACGATTCCTACGCCAACTTGTTCTTTACAACCCCTTTATTGTTTGGTAAAAAGTTACACCCCTATGAGCGTCGGGTTTTTGGGGGAAGGGGGGGGTGAATGGTGCAAAATTTCAGTTTTTTGTGAATTGTAGCCGAACTAAGCGTCGGACAGAAAAATTTCATTCATGTTTTTTCTAGAGAACAAAATTTGGAAGAGATTGAGACCAATCACAACTCTGTATCATCAACCGTTTCCAAGTTACAATTTTTTGAAAACTCCATATTTTTTTCACAGGAATTATTCCGTTACTTTAAAAGTTTGTAACTTTGAATTGGATACTCATGCATCCGTATTTCAAAATTCCCCTCGGCAAAATTCATTTCTCTTCAATTTGAGACCAAATTCACCCTTCTATGTTTAGTGGTTCATGTGCTACAGCGATTTAAAAAACCCTCACATCCCCAAATTCCCCTAAAATTACATTTTATCGTACAAAAAAAAAAAATTAAAAACTTCCGGATTGGCTCATACTTCTAGATTTCGTTTTTTGAGACCCTAGACTCTCATAAAAATCGTTTACACGACCAAGACAATCATAGGATTCATGGGGGTTGGTCAAAAGCATCCCTTTATTTTTAATCATTTATATTACCCCATAACTTTTGATTTGTACGTCGGATTCTATCGTTCAATAGCTCATCATTTTCTACTCATCACGGCGGTATAAATTCATATATTATAATCCAAATTTGGTGAAAAACTCCAGAATTCAGATTTAAATGATACTCTTGAATAATAATACCTGCACATTGAAAATTCCAATTTTTCACATTTCAATGCTCCCAATCGGAAAGTTGTGAACGGAAAAATCTGAAACTACCAAGAAATGTAGAGAAAATCTTCCTCTTTCAAATGGTTACTATGAGAATTGCGAGACCTTTGACATAAGAAGGTACACAACTGGTTTTTATCACACTTTTTCTGATAAATTCGCTCATTTTTTTAATTCTATTGAAATTTCTCTAACAATAAGCATTGAACAAGAAATATTAATATACCATCTTTTAGATGATAAATCACTCTACATTTCTAGACCAAGAACATAATTCTATCGCCAATAGTTACCGAGTTATAATAGGATGAATTATGTGTAATTTTTCAACAATTGAAAACGCTGATTTTCCAACAATGTTATCATGAGAAATTAATTGAAGAATCATGATGAATCTTATATGATATTAAAGATCACATTTTTTCTACAATTTGGGACCAAATTCATATTTTTTGAACAATTATTGAATGAGCTACGTATATTTTATAAAAAAAATCGTCGTCTTCTTAAGCTCAACGAAGCGTGCCAATGTATCATTCATAGTGTGTGAAGCGCCTCTCAGAGTAAGCTCTGAACTCGACAGTTGGTTTGAAAAATGGATCTAGCTAATTCTGTAATTGTTCAAAAAATGTGAATTTGGTCTCAAATTGTAGAGAAAAATGTACTCTTTGATACTATATATGATTCACAATATTTCTTGAATAAAACTTCGATGAAAACATTGTTGTAAAATCAGCTATTCCAATTTTTTCTCATTTTTGATAATTTATTCATCTGTAACTTTGTAACTAATGAAGGTAGAGTGGTGTTCTTGGTCTGAAAATGTAGAGAATTTTGCCCTCCATAATGATTATGGAATTATAAGCCAATCCGAAATTTTTTAATATTTTTTTTGTACGATAAAATGTAATTTTAGAGGATTTTGGGGATGTAAGGTTTTTAAAATCGCTGTAGTGAATCATAGAAGGGTGAATTTGGTCTCAAATTGAAGAGAAATGAATTTCGCCGGAGGGATTTTGAAATACGGATGCAAGAGTTTCACTTCAAATTTACAAACTTTTAAAGTAACAGAATAATTCCTGTAAAAAAATATGGTGTTTTCAAATAATTGTAACTTTGAAACGGTTGATGATACAGAGTTGTGATTGGTCTCAATCTCTTCCAAATTTTGTTCTCTATAAAAAACATATGAAATTTTTCTGTCCGACGCTTAGTTCGGCTACAATTCACAAAAAACTGAAATTTTGCACCTTTCACCCCCCCTTCCCCCAAAAACCCGACGCTCATAGGGGTGTAACTTTTTACCAAACAATAAAGGGGTTGTAAAGAACAAGTTGGCGTGGGAATCGTCCTTTCTCTTTGGATGTTGAGGTTCGGCCTTTTTTGAACTAATTGCACCGTACTACAATAACGGATTAGGCAGTCTCTATAGGTGGGACTATTAAGCTTCCAAAGTTCTATTAATTTACAAGTAGATAAACAATATTATACATGTATCAAAGCAATAGAATTGGGAGGCATGAATCATTATTGGAACGTATATTTGTTCTAGAATGTTTCATTCCATATATAGAGTATCATCTTGAAAGAAACTTGAACTGTTGACAACGTGAAATCAACTGAACTGGAAAATCAACTGTGTAAAGCCGCGTATCGACAGTGCAAGGCATGTGCCGCGAATGCTTCGCGGTATAGTCTGTTGAAGCAAAAAAGACCCTCTGGTAATATGGGAGAATGACTCTAGGTCGGTCAATATTTGTTAAAAAGTCTAAACAATCTGTTCTACAATTTCAGATCACATTTACAATTCTTGAATCAATATCGACCGAGCTAGAGTCATTTTCCCATCTTACCAGAGGGTTTTTTTTGCTTCAACAGACTATACGCGGCACATGCCTCGCACTGTCGATACGGGCCTTTACTGTTTAAAGCTTTACACATAATTATCATCATTGAAGAGCAATAAATATGATCAGGATTTCAATATAACTGTACTATAAAATGAATATTTAATAATCAATAATCACTTAATTATGAGAATTGAATGATTTATGTATCTCACCAGGATTCGTCCATAAGTTGTGTTTGTACTGTAGAGTTGTTTGAAGAAATATTTTCAATGAAATTTGTACTTTTTGAACTTTTTTCATTATCATCAGTTGTATCCATTTGATATTTTCTAGCGTTTTCTCTTTTGGTTTTTGTTAGAATACCATGTCCAGCACAATCTTCATGGTCAACGTAACACTTAATTCGGCAGCATGTTTTGCAAAGGGAGAAGCTACATTTCAAACCCTGCAAGAAAAGTCAACGGAATTATTAACGATATTAAAATAAAATAAATATTTAAAGAATAACACTGATTAATCGCTGATCTGAACTGATTATGTCTCCTCTCCTGGCAAAATGATCCTGAGACAGGAGAAAAATTGTCAACTGTATCTCGTTAGTTATGTATAAAATGTTTTTGATAAAAATATTGTTTACTGCATGTATCAAAAGCTTAGAAAAACTGACAACAGAGCACTAAATGAAAATATTGAACCATGTAGTAATGAAAAGTATAAACAGTATTCATCAATCGTACATCTCACTGTAGTAAATAAGAAGAGTACACTGCCGTATAGGACAATTAATTTAAGATCAATTACCTTTAGAAGTCAGCAGACACTATTGATTCAAGAATATTATATTGATCGGTTGATTTTATTAGGATGTGAATATTTTGATGACATCCTTTCAAGGCATCATTACTTTATACTCGTAGATACAGTTATTATGAAATTTTCATTATAAATTTGCATTATTACTGAAATTGGTAAACCGAGTATGATCCAACAGTTAACAGTGAACAAAGCAAGTTGCGGATGATCACATATAATAGCGTTCAAACTAATAAATTCAATGGAGCGGAATTGAGTAGTTGATAATTATATTCGTTTGATTTTCAATACTGATTACAAGAACATTATTAAAATAATATTGTGTCTGCAATATTTTTCTGCGTCTTCATTTTGTAGAATAATTTATACTATATTTACTACGAGTATAAGCTACGTAGAATATACAATATTAACTATAAACTATATATTATTATACTCTTCATTGTTTATTCTTCAGACTTTCCATAAAGTTGAATGAATTTCACTCAATAGAAATATGAAATGAATAGGAATAATACTCTACCATGGGATTTTTGCAATCATTTTGGCACATGACAATCACTCGTCGAACGTTACAAACAGTTCTCTGACGCTTTTGCAGTTTCTTCAATTTTTTCTTCGATAATCCATTTTCTGAACTATCTCTTGGTCGTTTTCCTATCAATACATCCTGATTCTGTAACAAAATGAAACACATTTACCAATGACAGTCATGACAGAAGTTCCTAATATCTAATGAGAGGAAAATATAAGTCGTGATTAAATTATACTAGAAGGTTGATCACTCTCAAAATTTTGTTGAGTACCATTTTCTCATTTTTTCTCTCAACATCTTCATTAAACGCGTATTGTAATCACTGATTTGTAATCGATTGGTTGGATAGGAAAAGAATTTTTACTGATCCTGCTTCTAATTCTTCAACAGTTTAGATAGGATTTTTTAATCCTATTCTTTATTCAACCTTATTATGCTTAAGGTTAAGTTAATCTTATAACTCTATTTTTCTTGATTTTTATTTATTATGTTCCTTGTTTTTTTTGCTTTCTCAATTACATTATAATTTTTTTCTTATTTCATTCTTGTTAAGATTGTTTATAATTTACAACGAATGAGGTAATTGTATTTATTTATACTTTATTTTAGTCTAACGTTGTGAATAATTTTGTATTGTATTGAAATGGCACCTGTTGAAAAACACAAGGGTTTAGCAGGACCAAAAAATGTAACAGTTTATTTCAAATAAAATTGATTGATTGATCTCTCCTGATGTGAAATATTCACTGACATGAACTTGACTGGAATATGCTTGGAAGCGGTGAATAACTCAAGTTATACTGGGAAAACAAAATTGTTGCCTACAAAAAAGTAGTTTTATTTTTCACTTCAAAGCTATTGCGCTTTTTTACAATGGATAGAGAAGAAAAAAGAGTATGTGTTGTAGGCACAAAATGTGAAAACTATCGGAACAAATTGAAAGAAAACCAACTAATAATATTGAAAAAATTTGATGGGATAGGTGCAGCTTGGTAGATACTATCAATAATATAATACAAGTACACAATTACTTGTTATTCTATATTATGCGATTTAATCCTTTTTGATCAATCAACTTACTTCTTTATGTTCGAACATAGTATCAGCGTTACGATGAACTTTTTCTTCAAGTTTCTTGATGTGTTCTTCAGGTGTTATCCTCACATAAGATTTACACAGCCAAGGTGGAAGATCTAGATTGTAGTCTAGAATAAACCAATGCATTCTTGATTGAAGCAATATTACAAAATTGGTAAACAAAAGTCAATTATGGTTAACGAATTGATCTATCTGCCTCTTGTCATAATTATAATTTTTTGAATGCTTATAACTTAATCGGAAGACAGTTCTTCTAATGGTATAAGCCTGCTGTAGACGACGAGGATAAGTAGTCAGTGAATAGCTGTAGCCAATCACAGTCTTTGTCTTGTCATTGAGTTAAACAACACGAGCTGTGATTGGCTACAGCTATTCGACTGGCCGTCACTACCTACCGCCTACAGGCTTTTGGCTAATACAATTTCTAAATTATTTGTTTCCAAATAAATCAATGTTTTGATGAAGTAATAATATAATGTAATACAAGGAGTGAAGATTGTTTTTAGTCATCTCGATTTCAGATAAATAGTTATTTGTGCATCTAGGGACTAAAGTGCAACTTTTTCTCCCCGAGGGGATACTGTTGTTGCCCGAGGCGTAGCCGAGGGCGACAATTTCCCTGTGGGAGAAAAATTACTTTAGGCTTGTGATGCACACAACATGTTTCCTCCACCTACACCAATCCTATTATATTAAGCGAGCAATTTCTGTATGTATATATGTATGTATGTATGTGGAACCACGGATCTAGAAAACGGCTCTAACGATTTCCTCGAAATTTGAAATGTGACATAACCGTGATGGAAAAATAAGATTGCACCAGTTCTCATGTCTGGGAAAACTCTCTGGCAGGATTAATAAAAGAATAAAATATTCCTTATTCAGTTATAATCCCAAGTGCTGCGTATAATGGCTGTCATCATTAGCTGGCCAACGATATCCAGTTGGAGTGAATGGAGTTACATTCAAGTCTATAACACATGTTCATGTCAATAAATTGTGAGAGGTGATCATATCAATTTTGAATTTATTTTTTACAAGGAGGTTCATTGATTTTTTACAATAACATATTTATCTAATTCAACAGTTCGGCCGCAGCTTCAGAGCGAAGCTCGGTACCAAATATTTAATACTATAAGAATGTAATCAATAAGTGAGATCTACCAAACTGTCGTAGAGATGACATAACATTACAATCGAAAAGCTGCAGCTATTTACTGTTTCTGGTCCTGAAAATACAGTTTAGTTGGAAGAAGAAGAAGAAAAAGAAAGATGAGAAAAGGAGAAGAAAAGAGAAGGAGAGGAAGGAGAGGGAGAAGAAGAAGAGGAAGAAGAAATAAAGGAAATTAAAAGTGAAAGAAGAAGATGATGATGATGAAGAAAGAGAGAAATAGAAAAGAAGAAAAAGAAGAAGGAAAAGGAGAGAGAGAAAGAAAAAGAAAGAAGAAGAAGAAGGGAAAGAAGAGGAAGAAATAGAAAAAGAAAGAAAAAAATATGAAAAAGAAGAAAAAAGAAAGAGAAGAAAAAGAAAGAGAAGAAAAGAAGAAGAAGAAGAAGAAGAAGAAGAAGAGGAAAAGAAGAGGAGGAAGATAAAAGAGAGAGGAAGAAGAAAAGGAAGAAGAAGAAGAAGAAGAAGAAGAAGAAGAAGAAGAAAAATAACAAGAAAAAGAAAAACAAGAAGAAGAAAATAACAAGAAGAAGAAGAAGAAGAAGAAGGACAGTAACAAGAAAAAAGAAGGAAAGAAAAAGGAGAAAAGAAGAAGAAAAAAGAAGGAAAGAAAAAAGAAGAAGAAGAAGAAGAAGGAAAATAACAAGAAAAAAGAAGGAAAAGAAAAGGAGAAAAAGAAGAAAAAGAAAGAAAAAGAAGAAAAGGAAGGAGAAAAAGAAAAAGGAGAGGGAGAAAAGTAGAAAGAAGAGAAAGAAGAAGGTGGAAAAGGAGATAGAAAAAGTAAAAGAAATATAAAGAAGAATAAGGAAGAAAAAGAAAGAAGGAAAAGAAGAAAGAGAATAAGATGAAGAAAAAAGGAAAGAAGAAAAAGAAGAAGTAAAAAGAAGAAGAAGAAGAAGAAGAAAAGAAGAACAGCAAGAACATGAAGAAGAAGTGATGATCAGATAAAAATGCGCATTTTCATATGCTGTATTGATAGAAGACAGGTCACCCATGTTATTCTTATGGGACTTTACTCCTAGGGAATTTTCATTTACTTTCTTCCCCTAGAATCTGGAGCTTCATCATTCGATTCCGGGGAGTGAAATGCGACTTTAGATAGTAGGAGGAGGAAAAAGTTTATTGTAGTACTTTATTGTAGACTTTTAAATCTTTAGAGTGGATGAGTTACTATTATCATGTGGTACTAGAACTATAGTCCATTCACGATGGCTTGAGACGAGATAAACAAAGCTCTGCATGTGTGTGTTTGCGACTAGAGTGGCTTCCTTTTAGCCACGACATAAACAAGTCACAGCAATGCCGAAATCCCGAATTTTGTTGTCGGGACTGTAACCGAAGCATTGACACGAAAACTTTTACTATAATTGTTTGTTCATTTCAGGTCCAAGCAGTCGAAACAAGCAATTTCCCAATGTGTATCTATAGAAAAGATTACTTAGAAGATACTTACTCTGAATGGCCTACAACAAAATTTGGGACTTCGGCATTGCTGTAACTTGTTTATGTCGTGGATAAAATGAAGCCACTCCAGTCGCACACACACATGCAGAGCTCTTGTTTATCTCGTCTCAAGCCATCGTGAATGGACTATAGCTACTAAATTCAATATTTCAGGCAATATAGCATAAGTAAAAATAACATCTTATCACAATTTTCGTTTATCCATCTAATCACTTTTGCCTCTGGACATATTAATATCAAGGACAATGCAAATTATTCAAATTGAATTCTTCAGTGGCAGCTTTTGCAAGTTATAAAATAGTTCAAGTATTTTGAATATTGAACATTTGTACATACATTTTATTTTGCATTCAATCAATAAAGAGGATACAAAGATTAGTACAACAGGTATAATGCCCAAAACTATTCCTAAACCAATTTATAATAAAAGTCCAAATTAAAGTTATGTCATGTAGCGAAACTAATTAAACTTCAAGCTTTAAACATACCTGTATAAGTAACATTCCATGGAAGTACCCCTTCATGTATTCGAAGGTATCTACTTTTAAACATTTCTACAACCGTTCTAAATTCATCCATACTAGCAGCTTTACTTAGAATGTCTCTTATATCACTATTCTCCTCCAAGGATAGGCTGCAAAATAAAGAGAAATGAAGGAGTTGAAAATTTAAGAAATAAATTCATAATTGTATATTAGCATTCACAACAGTCAATACTATTCAGTCTTATGAAGACATTATGATAAAGATTCAATTGAAGTATTTATTTTTAGAGGGGACTTGAACTAACATTAAGTTGCATAAAGATAAGACAATAAGAGGATGTTCGATGTTGAATTATTGAAGAGAAGGAATTAACAGACGCTACTGCGCTGTTAAAAGATAAAATCAATTTTCAAGTTGTTCATATTAGTTATTACAAGTTGTTCATAGTGTTACAAGTTCAAGTGGAGCTTGTGTCAAGTGGTAATGACATTCAATTGATAAGTGCTCTAAATACTTTTGCGTATTTAAATGGAAAGATGTTTCACAAATGCAAAACTTTTAGGAACAATAAATTATAATTGATCACTTGGTGTGATTGATAGTGTATTTCAAGAGCTCAAAATCAAGAAACAAAATACGGTATCACTATCACTTGACATACAGGCTTTTTTAAATTTGCAAAATTTTCATTGTGTAACGAAAGTATTTGAAAATTTATTTTCTCAGTATAGTTTGCTATTGTAATAAAAATTTTAATTAGGTATTAGGTAATATGAGTAATTGGGCCGCTTACTTCCCACACAAATAAAACACATTCTAAGCACTGGCGACTCGTGCCCACGAAACAGGTGAAATGCTGTACAGTAAAAGATATGGGCACTTCACCTGTTTCGTGGGTACGAGCCGCCAGTGATTCTAAGAAGAATCAATTGAATCATAGCACAATAAGATGACGTAATCTAAAAAGAGTACATACAACAAAATCACCTGAACTCACCAATCTCAAACAAATTCGAACAAACCACGGATACAATAGCCTACTGTATTCTAGTATATGTGAAGCAAACCGTTGTTAGAGACTTTCCATATGGAGAACAGGATAAGCTTTCCAATTTATGAATTTGAAATTTCAGTTATGGCTACAAAAATTTGTTTTGATCACGATATTATAAAATCGAATATTCATCCAACCTGTAAAACACAGGTTATAAACACCAGTAAAATGCACAAGCTACAAAGCCTGTAAACCAGAGATTGATTATAAAGTCTCTGTAGAGATTATACAAAGTGTTTCAGGAAGAATGTGCTTCTTTGGCTGATTCCCTACACAAAGTAAAGATTGGTTTAAGGAATCAGCCAGCCTCAGAAGTATTGTACATTCCTCCTATATAGTCTCTACACAAATTAGTTCGAACATACCAGTGATGAAATAGTTTGAACATATGGCCCCTAATATAGGAGCGCGGACACGGGTACAAGTCGACCAGATCCAGGTACTCGGCGGCCATCTCCCAGCAGGGCGGGTTTCGACCCTCGAAGATGGCTGGATTGTAGAGACTTCCCTCGGCTGTCATCACTCCACAGCATCCGGTCTCCTGCAGACACCTCTCCACGTCGGTCAGACACTGAATGTTGCCATTGGCTTGCACCGGGATCTTCACGCTCTCTCTGAAACAATTAAAAAAATTTTAAATGAATATCGAAAGACAAAACATTCTTGTTTTTGATCATCGATATTTGTTTACCTCAACATCGATAAGTGAAAACATCAGTAAACATCTATGGGGAAAACAACGTTGTTTAGTGTTAAACATCGATGTTTTGAAAATTATTGATGTATCGATACCCATTCCAAGTAAGGAAACTACCTTGGGGTCTCCTCACTACCGTTGGGTTGCCTCGCCAATGCGTACTTGGTTGAATACGACTGGTCACCCATCCAAGAAGAGTCCATTGCGTTCGTGACTTCACGACCTCCATGCAACCATCTCACTGATACATCAGCACACCACACAACAATAGAGCACTGATTGATCTAACAGTAATGAAATAGGAAAATACGAAAAATTGGAACTAATTTTTGAGATGGAAGAAATATTGTGGTATAGTCAATCGTTACAATGATCGCCACAAAAACTGAAATACTTTTGGTTCTGTGAATGTGTAATTACCAACTACACTTTAAACAAGACACTGCAGTTTAAATTTTTGAAAATTTGTTCAAGAGTAGGCAGTTTGTTTGTTTTGTTCTACGAGGTTGAAGCCCACATGAGCTCATAGGCTAGTAGTAGTCTTCGACCATTTGCCAAACAACAGAATCATGTCCCATAAAAACTACGCAACTTTTAAAATTCTCTTAGGCTAAGGCCGCACTGCCGGTGGGTACAGCCTGGAGGGTGGAGGGTAGTTGGTAAATCTATAAAACATACACACCATCCACAGTAATACAACGTATGAATAGTATGTGTTCAGCCGTCATATTGAAATTCTCAAATATGGACAACATAACCTCAAAAAACAGTATGACGTCATACCATTCATACAATGTATTACTGTGGATGGTGTGTATGTTCTATAGATTTACCAACTACACTCCACCCTCCAGGCTCTACCCACCGGCAGTGCGGCCTCAGCCTTAGAGCAAGAGTTAGAGAATACACATACACAGAAATTTATTGTGTGCAACTGGTGTGCAAAAGGTTCGCCAAACTCAAGGTTGTGCACAAGTTGCACAAATATCTATTCTACAATATGTTATTGGAGAGAGAATTCAATTCTCCAGTCGCTCTTCTCTTCATTTTTTGATTATTTCAATAATTAACATTTGATAATTTCTTTGTTTGTCAATGGCTCAACAGCCCAAGAAGGACCTAGGCCTACCAGCTGGTTGCCAGTTTTATATTCACTCCTATCACTGATAAATTATACACTCAATTCAAAATACTTAATAGTTGATATATATTATAATAAAAAAGTAAAAAGTAGAGCGCCTGGAGAATTGAATTCTCTTTCCAATGATCTATATAACATGAATTTCTGTCCATGAAACACGACGCCATTTGCTCAAAGAGATTGATAAAAATTACAATTGGGATTGAAAAACCAAAATACCAAAATGTACATAATTGCTGCCTTTTTTACCTTCCTTATTTTCATAGAAAGATGTTCATGTAGAATCGATAAATAAATACACTTGAATATTTATTGAAAAATAAATAATAAAATAGTTTACTAGTTAGCTCACCTTACAGCCTTAATATGTTCCCAGCTAGCGATTCCCGTGAGAGGTCCCTTCTGCTCCCTTGTCCTTCCATGCACAGTCAGCATCTGACATCCAGCCGCCTCCAGCATTTTAGCATAAGCCACAGTCTTCTCTATGCTTTCGAAAACGCGCACTTTGCAGGTGACTGGAACACTCAAACCCTTATTGAGTGTACTCACTGCAAATTCAAATTTCAAATTATATTTTAATACATTAATAATAATCATCGTTTATTGAGTAATTACAAATGGAAGAGTACAATAGGTAAAATTGTCCCTCTTACAATTTATACAAACATACAAAAATCAGGTTATTTTGTATTCAACACATACATTAATTATTGAAAACTAACACAATAAAATGATCACATTACCCTTTGAAATGATTTTATTTTATATAATAATTTATGGCGTTAGTATAAAATAGTAGCCCTATATAATTACAAAGTTCAATTTATGGTAAATTATAGTATAATATTAATATAGGAGGATTATTAATAAAAATATGCGTATGGCTTATTGGCTTTCAATGACTAGAGATTCTTAAGAGGAGGATCTAACTTGCCAACATTTATTTGGTTAAATAATGGTCACCCATCCAAAAAGAGTCAAGAGTGTTCGTGACTTATCCTCATGATCACCATGCAAACACCCATACAAAGCGGACAATAGTGTATCATTATTTATTTTGTAATTGGAGGCTATCATTAGAATGAATATTCATATATCACAGCTATCATATTAGGCCTATATATGATAATTTATTAATCAACACTTGAATCTGCCAAACATACAACAAAATTAATGTTCAAAAATGTGTTGATTGTCATGATAATATATAAATGATTGATTATGTGATCGATTATAACACTTGAAACTGGTGAATATTCATAGCAATGAACTCTATCTAGCGCAATCTAGTAATCATTGATTCATTTCTAACACTTCCGCAACTGCAAAATATTGACAACGTTATCAATAGCAGTTGGATAAAGCAAGGCTCTATTGTCAATATGCACCGTTGAGGGAGTTTTGTAAATAGTTTATAAAGCTTGAAGAGATTTTCCTTTCTCTTAGCATCAATATAATGAATTTGACAATCAATTTTAAATTTTAGTAGTTCACAAATCCTCTACAAAAAGAATACTTTTCTTACGTTATTAGTGAATTTATTTTATATGAATACAATAGATATTTTGTATCATTCTATTGAATGATCGAGGAGACTAATTTTATTCTCAAAACCTATTATTAGTTTATTATATTATTTATGGTTAAATTTGAAATGTGCTGCACTTTCGATACTAATGCTGCTTTAGATACTAATTTTCTAGAAGAATATGATATAGAGATTATTTGAAAGAAAAAAGATAATAGATGGGATTGACAGAGATGAATGAATGGAAAATAATTTTGTAATGGAAGGAAAGCCACTTAATTTTCGATTATATGTACTGCAGATTTGCTTTTTAGTGATAATATTATAACTCTATGTTTTTATTGTCGCCAAGAGAGTAGAAAAGACCGAATAAGGAAGAAAAAATTCCAAGTAGAATCGTTTTTAATTTTAGGGACAGATTAAATTATTATTCTTCAATTTGTAGGACCGATTTCAACTGAGTTCAAGTTTTCAAACTGAGATGCACTTTTTGAAGTAAAAATCATAATCCATTTGTCAAAAATATTAGAAGATAAACCCTTTCTACTAGTAACTCCCAATCATCTTGTAAGAAAGCGCCATACCTGCCTCAACTTAGCTATAGCTTGAGGACAACCTAGGTTGATATCAATCGCATCACAATGTTGGCTGTGCTAGAAGACCGGCTTCCCAATAGAGGCTCGGCATAATATCATTCCTAAAACTGAAAAACAAAACCGTGACACTACTCAATAATGATGAATAGTGTTAATCTCAAATAATCAATGAAAAGTATTTATAAATAATATAAGCACTTGAAATTTATCCAACCGAATCGCATTTGTAAATAATATTGGCAATTAGTAGTTGGAATATTGGCAAGTCGATTTGAAATAGTTCCAATGAAAATTACCATAGATCTTGAAGAAGACACTTAACCCTATATTTTCAAACGCCTTTATAACATTATTTCTGATGACTAGATAAAAGTACTGTAACATTAGTCCAGGCAACGAAGGCCAAAAAATGGCAAATAGGGGAAAAAATTCATGTAGAAGCCAAAATTGGTAGAGTTGTGGGGGAAGGGTCCCTGAACAACATTCTAAAAGTCCTGGCCGGTGGGGGGGGGGAACTAACGTTGTGGGGGGGGGTCTAAAGGACCCATTTTTAGGTTTTTTGCTTATAACTCGAAAACTATGGCCTGTAGCGAAAATATTGACATATACAAAATTAAAGTACATAAAATTCTCTACAAAATGGTATTTGCATTTTTTCGCTAGGATTAATATTAGTGGAGATATTTGAGGGAGAAAATACGGGAAAAATATCGTTTGTTCAAAATTACGTGTTTACTGGTACAAATTTTGCTTATTCTACCACAATAGTCCAGTCAAATTAAGCAAGAAAAAAAAACACAAACTCTAGGCGAAATTCATTTCTTTTTCATTTGAGACCAATTCCACACTTTTATGTTCAATAATTTTTGTGCTACAGCGATTTTAGAAAATCCTTACACACCCAAAAACCCCAAAAATTGCATATTTCAACGCAAGAATCTTACTAAAAAAGTTGGGATTTGCTTATTCTTCTTGCATACTGTTCCTGTGACCCTAGACTGCCATTAGCAATGTTCATCCGACCGAATGTATCGTAGGATTCTTGGGGTGGGTCGAACTTATCCCCTATATTTTTAGATTATATATATTTATTCATAACTTTTGAACGGTACGTCGGATTTTATCGTGTGATGGCTCATCGTTTTCAGCTCATTGTGGCGGTACTCAGTTATGCTGTATATGTCCAAATTTGATGAAAATTTTCAAATTTTAGATTATGTGGTACTGTGTGTGTTAATACATCCTCGTTGAAAACACACCATTTTTGTTGAAGTGACTCCCAATCAGGGAACCTGTGGGCACAAAAATCTAAATTTAATGTTAAAATGTGAGAAATTTCCCACTCCAAGAATCCTACGATACATTTGGTCGGATGAACATTGCTAATGGCAGTCTAGGGTCACAGGAACAGTATGCCGAAGAAATAAGCAAATCCCAACTTTTTTAGTGAGATTCTTGCGTTGAAATATGCAATTTTGGGGTTTTTGAGGTGTAAGGATTTTCTAAAATCGCTGCTAAAAAAATTATTGAACATAGAAGTGTGGAATTGGTCTCAAATGAAAGAAAATGAATTTCGCCTAGAGATTGATTTTTTTGGCTTAATTTGACTGGACTTTTGTGGTAGAATAAGCAAAATTTGTACCAAAGTAAACACGTAATTTTGAACAAACAATTATTTTTTCAGTATTTTCTCCCTCAAATATCTCCACTAATATTAATCCTGGCGAAAAAATGCAAATACTGTTTGTAGAGAATTTTACTTACTTTAATTTTGTATATGTCAATATTTTCGCTACAGGCCATAGTTTTCGAGTTATAAGCAAAAAACCTAAAAATGGTCCTTTAGACCCCCCCTGGCAACGTTAGCTCCCCCCACCAGCGGGACTTTTAGTATGTTGTTCGAGGACCCTTCCCCACAACTCTACCAATTTTGGCTTCTACATGAATTTTTCCTCTCAAAAGTCTTCGTTGCCTGGACTACATAGACTATAAACTGTTTTTCTATTGGAAAGATATAGATAGCAACGTGATACAATACAGCGAATGAAAAATAATTCTTTTGCAAATCAAGAGGCTGAAAATAAACATTGTGCGAGTATTTTTAAAAATACAGTCAAATATTTCAGCTTTTTAATATATCATCACTGTCTTCATGAAGTTGATTGAATTTTTCGTTCTAAAACAGAATACACGCTAGTTTATTATATTTATATAAACAAATATTCCAACTATATTCCACTATGCCTAGCTTCATTAAATTAATTTGTTTCATTTCAAAACGAATAAACACAAGTTTCAGAATAAGAAATGGAAATCGAATGAAGAGATAATAAGAGGGACATGATCAGCTATTATAGCATTGATTAGTTCTTGAGAAGTTTCAATAATAAATGTAGGAAGTGATTACTGGTGTCATCACGTTTGATTGAATACATATTTGAATGTTTTTGAACCTCTTTTCTGAGAGATATTTTTAAACAGTTGTTCCAAATCCAATATTTCCCAGACAGTGCAAAGTACTCGTATTTCATACCGATAAAAATTGGAGGAGTAAACTAGTGTAATTTTAAAAATCTCGTGTCAGCTATCCAATAATTTACATGTGAAAACGAACAAATCAATATTTGATCACCGTTAAAGCTGTATTTTTAATTTGTACAAATTAATATTGCACTTCTGTTTGAATTTATTGATTGACAATAATTATAAATTGACACTGGCTTCAACGAAGACAGAACAACAAAAGAAATAGATAACCAGAGTTGATAAAAGTTGCATGCTAAAGTTGGGTGTGGTTGAATTGGATGAGTTATTTATAATCCAAAAGCTTCCAGCATGACAGCACCTTGTTATTTCGAATAAAGCTAGTGCAAACATGCGTGCTAATAAGTAATGCATAGTTAATGATCAATAATCTAATGGAAGAATAAAAATGCATTACATGGAAACAAAATTATAATTTTTGGGTAGTTTTTCCCCAGAGACGATACGGAGTTTTATTACACTTGTATTTTATTACAGTTCATGCTCATCATAATAATTGTATTCTAGTTTTAGAAACTAAATTGCTCCATGAACTGTACTGTTTAGTCTTATTTCTTTATTGAGCACCGGTGGACACTCAGAGAAAATTACTTTTGGGAAGGACCAATGAATATTTATAAAATTTCAATCTATTCTACAGTATTTTTATCAATTATTTTTAGTATTCTCAAAACATTACATAAACAGCTCAAACATGTCATGAAGACAGAAAATTAAGTTCAACTTAAAGTTTCCAAATCGAAAGTAATAATTAAAATCCATATCTACCTGTACAATGAGCGGCCTATCCTCCCCGATGGTGATTAGTGAGTCGGCGCGATATTTGGCATCTTTGACGAAGTTGACCGCGTGAAACATGGGCGTATAGCAGAGGTGGGCGCCGTGACGCCGACTGAGCATCCGCCACGCCAGCTCGCTGGCATCCACCATGGGCGCCACCACATATCGAGGGCGCCCTAGGCGAGACCACAGGTCGGGCTTGGCTTCTTCTGAGGCCGACATCGGGTGAGATCTGGAACAGAAAGTGGAAAAGCTTGTTCAGTAAATAGTTCAGCAAATAGTTTGTTTGGGAATAGTTCAGCACCGATTCAACGAAGGCCAATAACCTTAATGTGAAATTAAATGAAATGAAAAAGGTTCATCATCAAAGAAACAACTTGTTACAAACACTTCAAATTAGAATGTATATACAATAATTTAATAGAAAAGTACTCCCCATCTAAAAACGAGTCTGTGTAAGTAGGCAAATGAGTTATAGTTGGGCCAAGAACAGAAGAGCCTCTTGCAAGATGGCGGAGGGAAGTGAGAGTGTAACTACGCATTCGCAGAACTGATATTTTCAGGGTGAAATAACTTCAGCCAACCTACCGTTTTCACACTAATCATAATCATATTTATTTCACGAATGAAAATACTTTTTTTCTTATTTATTTGTTCAATTATTGACATATGATAGCACGAATCATAACATAATAATGAACTAGGACAGAAAAAGAGCTGCACTATTTCTTGAAATGCTGGAACAATTTTCATTTCAACTACTGGCAGCAGTGAATGGCAGCCATGTTGCCAAAGGCTCTTCTGTTCTTGGCCGAACTATAGTATGTAGATGAATAAATGAACAGGATATTGAACTAACACAAATTTACAAGAATTCAAATAATTGTTCATAATAAAGTGATTGATTCATAATAAGTGATTGACCAATGACATACTTAGGTTATTGATTGGTGCTGGCAGAAAAGTCTATCTATATAAAGAGGTATTTTTATAGAACCCTGTAACGAGTACTGCCCTACTAGTGGTAATACAGTAGTGATTGCTGGCGATATAATAATGTAAAGAATATGTATTTTATTTGGAAGTAGACCTACTCCAGGGCCCTATTTCACAACGTAACAAGTCTTGTCACTAACCATGATTTATAACAAATTTACTAATCCAGCTGATTACAGGCGTTTCACAAACGCACAATTGTAGACTTGTGATAACAAGTGAATTTTAACAATTTTACAAGCGTTCCGCCGGTTATGAAAAGTGTTTCACGAACGTTGGCATGGTAACGAACAAGTCTTGTAAAAAAAACTTGTAATTAACCACGAAATTTCTACCTATGAATAGACCTAAGTAAGTAAGTTACAAGTGTTAATAAAGATGCTTTTCAAGGCTTCAAAATTATTTTCAATGATTAGAACTATTTTATATTGTTTCTCCATACATTTTATTATTCCAAATATGAGTAAAAAAATTCAATGTAATAAATTAGAAAAATCGTCACTATCAGTAGAATATAGGCTATGTTTATAACATGTGAGATGAGGGGAGGCTACTTCAAGCTCACTATAATATTTTTTTATTCAAGTAAATGGATTTAAAATGTTTTATTAATTTATTATTATTTCTATTTCAAAAAACATGAGAGTTCAACGATTTGGCTTTCTAATGATTGATTTATTTTCAAAATCAATTTTATCAATCTATCTTTACCACAAATAATTCAAATTTCAACACAAACTATATCATTGCAAACTATAGAAAGTATCAAAAACCGATACAGATGGCGCTGATGGGTGGAAACACTTGTCAAATTGTAGAATTGTAAACTTGTAGCTCATTTCCTTTGTGAAACGCCTGTAATTAACAACTTGTTATCACAAGTACTTGTCAGTAACCATGGTTAATAACAAGACTTGTTGCTTTGTGAAATTGGGCCCTGGGCCCATAAAAAATTTAATACCGTTTTCTTGTGAAAGACTTGTGATAACAAGTGAATTTTAACAATTTTATGAGCAACGGATTTCAACAATTTTGAGGGGAACGCACAATTGTAGACTTGTGATAACAAGTGAATTTTAACAATTTTTCAAGCGTTCCGCCGGTTATGAAAAGTGTTTCACAAACGTTGGCATGGTAACGAACAAGTCTTGTCAAAAAAACTTGTAATTGACCATGAAATTTCTACCTATGAATAGACCTAAGTAAGTAAGTTACAAGTGTTAATAAAGATGCTTTTCAAGGCTTCAATATTATTACAATGATTAAAACTATTTTATATTGTTTCTGTGTACATTTTATAATGCCCAATAGGAGTCAAAAAATTTAATTAAATAAATTAGAAAAATCATCAGTACCAGTAGAATATAGGCTATGTTTATAACATGTGAGATCAGGGGAGACTACTCCAAGCTCACTGTAATATTTTTTTTCAATTAATGGATCTAAATGGATTGAAAATTAATGTCTCATTAATTTATTATTATTTTTTATCCAAATAACATGAGGGTTCAACGATTTGGATTTCTAATGATTGATTTATTTTCAAAATCAATTTTATCAATCTATCTTTACCACGAATAATTCAAATTTCAACAAAAACTATATCAGTGCAAACTATAGAAAGTATCAAAAACCGATACAGATGGCACTGATGGGTGGGAACACTTGTCAAATTGTAGAATTGTAAACTTGTAGCTCATTTCCTTTGTGAAACGCCTGTAATTAACAACTTGTTATCACAAGTACTTGTCAGTAACCATGGTTAATAACAAGACTTGTTGCTTTGTGAAATTGGGCCCTGGGCCCATAAAAAATTTAATAAAAATTTAATTTTAATTTTATAAAAATTTAATCTAAACAGCTAAGGCATGTGTTTCATTCTCCTTAAACTGCATTTCAAATCAAATAATTGAATTATTGAATACTGAAATTACAGATTCTAATATCAGTAGCCTAAAAGGACTATCAAACTATTCAGTCAAGCTATGGATAAAAGTGAAGTTTAATGATGAAATTGGAAGTAATATCAAACAATATAGGTTAAGTTTCTAATTTATAGAAATAATTCAATAAAGTTTCTAGATTATTCATTTCCAGCTCTAGCTATTCGCTTCCATAATATTTTATTTAGATAAGTTTGAATTCAAATGTCACGATTCGAACTTCAAGATAACTTGGATATACTTTGGTAAATGTATAAATTGAAGGTAAAGTTTAAAAATTATAAGAATACAAATAGAGAGTAGAAAAGAAAAAAAAATTCAAAAGGTTAATTCTAATTCTAGCGACAAACTTTGGTAGAGTATTGTCAAAATGTTAAAAGTACCAAGAAATACAAATTGAAAATGTATTAGAGAACTTGATGAATCAAATGTATCATTCAATACTACAGAATTCCAATTACATCCACTCCACAGATAGGAGTGACATGAAATTCCAATTTAAATCCCACTGACAGCTACAACGATTCGAAAATTGGATGAAAGTAGTCTGAAGTCACACAGAGCAATAAAGA
This sequence comes from Sogatella furcifera, assembly GCA_017141385.1. Taxonomy (NCBI): domain Eukaryota; kingdom Metazoa; phylum Arthropoda; class Insecta; order Hemiptera; family Delphacidae; genus Sogatella; species Sogatella furcifera. The sequence continues at coordinate 21,638,845 of CM029555.1, forward strand.
GTCAGTGAAAATTTCAAGGATTCCACAGCCGTTTTCCTGCTTTATTTAGTAAGTGTAAGGAGGAAAAGCGTTCTAGATACTTTACACTGGGGAGGAAAAGGTATAGTCTGTCCAAGCAAAGAAGACATTCTGGCAAGATGGGAAAATAACTGCAGCTCGGTCAATATTGGATAAAAAATTATAGATTTGGTTTCAAATTGTAGGAAATATTCTGAATTACAATTTGAAACTAAATTTATAATTTTTGAATCAATATTAACCTAGGTAGAGTAATTTTCCAATCTTGCCAGAATGTCTTCTATAAATGCGCGCGGGTTTCAGAACGTAAAGGGGTTCCCTGATGTCCTTATCTTGTCTTTTCCTTGGTGGTGCTACTAAGGGGGTTCCTTACCCCCTCCCCCAAGGACCTCCAACCTGGGATTATCCCCCTCCAGCACCTATTTTTCAACAGATTCTACAGCATCTTCCCCTACTCAAGTTCCTTCCTCATAACTAAGTTAGAGGGCACTGAGGATAGGGCGATGATTGTTTACTCCCTAAGGGCGAAGCTCCTGTTTCACTCTAAATTCTCTCTTTCCTTATCACATTTTTTATTTCTTCCACTCACAACCAACTCTTTCTCTCTAATACTTTATTCATCCCTTAGGCAAACTAGCGCTCCTTCTCCTCTCTTGCTCACTCTTTCTCTCTCTCTCTCTCTCTCTCTCTCTCTCAACAATAACACTTCACCTCATTATTCAGTTATTTCCTAACTCTTGCACAACTTCTTCCATCTGCCACTTTGTTCACATTCTTTACTTATCTACCTTACTTTATTCCACACTTCAAACATCACAATTTCTCTTTCTCCCCTCATCTTTGATCTCTCCTTCTGTCATATTTTACCTCTCTTTTTATTCTTTGTTCTTAAGCTCCTTCGCCTGATTTTCGCTGTCTCCCTCCTTTCAACTCTTTTTATCTTTTCCCTCTCTTTTTGACTCTTTCACAAAACTTACCTTCTGATTCTACTCGAATCCTTCCAGATTCCTTTCTACCTCACTCTTGTTATTTTTCATAGTTTTCTCACCTTTTCCCCCACCTCATTTTTGCTCGCTTCCTCTCCTGACAGTTCCTCTCAAAGTTTTGCTTCTAGCTTAAAGTTTACTTCATGCAGTTTCCTACTCCCTCTTTCTTAATCTCTATTCTTCTCCCCACTTCCTCACCTCTTGACTCCCAGAGATTTACTCTATTCTCCTTCACTATCTCTATCTTCTCTTTTACTTGCTCTCGATTTCTTCCTTCTAACTTCAGGTGCATTTCTTCAAGTTTTCTCTCTCTAAACTCATCGTCCTTTCTCACCTATCACTCACTCATACTCTTGCTCTGTACTCCTTTCTCTCACTCTTCTCCCTCACCCTCTATACCCTCTCTTTCTTCCAATCAAACATTTTCTCTTTCTTTCTCTGCATCAAACTCTCTCTCTCTGTCTCACTCATCTCAATCAAACTTTCTCTCTATTAAAATTCCTCTCTCTCTTTCTCTCAATCAAACTTTCTCTCTCTCTTTCCCTATAACAAATTCACTCAATCTCTCTCTCTATCAACCTTTCTATTTCTCTCTCCACCAGACTTTCTTTTCTCAATCAAACTTCTCTCTTTGTTTACCTCTAAAAATCTCTCTCACTCTCTCTTCCTCTCTCAAACAAACTTCCTCTCTTTTCTCTCAATCAAAATCTCTCCCCCTTTTCTCTCAATCAAACATTCTCTCTCTCTATCAAACTTTCTCTCTTTCTCTTGGTCAAATTTCTTTTACTCTTTCTCTCTTGTTCTTTCTCTCACTCTCTCTTTCTTGTCCTCTCTCTCACTCTCTCTCTCAGACTTACAACTTCTTGCTTTCTCTGCAAACTCAGTTGGTTATTCTTTCTCCATAGCCTCGGGGGAACCATGTTAGCGCTTCTGCTATAAGCTGCTGTTGCCATCAAAAGCGTTCAGGCTTGTGATAAATATTTTGATAACATTTTATCGTGTTTCTTCTCGTTATCGTCACTTGCCTTAACATTGTATCACATCTTTTTCTACGTTTTCAGATCAATATCGAGTGATGGCACCGATGGGTTCGATTTCAAGTAGCTGCTTCAACATTTTATTTATATTTTGTATTAAATAAAACATTGGTATTAAATAAAAATACAAGATATTGTCAAAACACAGATTTCTGTATGCATTTGGTCTTTCAATTTAATATCGCCTTCACATCTACTCAACCAGTGTTTGTTATTTGTATTTTGTCTTATCAATTTCTGATGTTTGAAAGATGACATAAAACATCACGAAATTATAACTAGGAAACAGTCATAGTTTCACGATTAGTTGGAGATTTTTGTCAAAGTTTCTCAATCTTATTATTCATCATCAGGATTCTATAAGTCATTGTTTATCAATTACTGAAATTGGTTGTTGATTTTTTGAAGACCTGATAATTAAACCAATGGAAAACAAAAACAAAATAGACTAAATGTTTCCAACTAATTGTTTCTTCAATCAGTTTTCATCCTTCGCTGAATATATAATTCAGTGTAATATATCATGAAAATGCGTTGTTTTATACAATAATTAACAACATACAGTTGAATTTATTAGAAACCAAAATGTAACATGACAGATAGGACACATCAACATCAACTAAAAATTATAGAATTTCAAACAAGGAGATCCAACTATTCTAGTATCGGAAATCTTCATCACTATAGAAAAACTATTCGATCTCAACCATACATCCTATTTTAGAGTCAGTGCATCCAAACACAAAGTTGCACCAAAGATTATTCATTTACAATTACAAATACAGTACTACATTCTATGAGTAATCATGGATATAATCGTAATAACAATAACTAGTCACAAATTCACAATTATATTCACAATCTATATTTATTTTCGTATTCTATCCAATCCATGCTTATAATCAGTCACTAACTTGGTAGGCTACTGTACTTCAACAATCAAGTAATCAGGCATACACTGAAACTCAAACTGTACACCAATTTATTCCATTTTATCCTAATCTAGAAATCTACCCGCGCTGGTAATCATGTAATTACTCTCCAAATGAGTGCTGAATTTCAATAACACTGGTACATTTTGCCCAACTCTAGAAGTAATCACACCTACACAGACATAGACTAGTAATCAATCTCTGTCATTAACAAACCGCACCGATGTAGTCTCGTCGAGCAATGAAGACATTCTAGCAAGATAAGAAAATGACTTCAGCTCGGTCAAAATTGGTTAAAAATATTATAAATTTGGTCTCAAATAATTGAGCAGAATGTTTTCTACAGTTTGAGGTCGAATTTGTAATTTTTGAACCAATATTGCCCGAGCTGCAGTCATTTTCCTATCTTGCCAGAAATGTCTTCTTTGCTTGGACAGACTATAACACTGGTGACCCCCTGCTCCAGTGAACTCCTGACTGATCAATCAGGAACCGCGCCTCGTCTGTCACAATATTCCATTCCAACTTCAGCCGAATGCAATCTACCCAAAACAATCACAACGTCAAGGTTAGCTGACTACTGCTAATTAGTCAACTGTCAGACTCAATTTGAAACGAACGCCGTCAACAAACTGTGCTCTTGAACAAATGACTAAGACACTCAATTGGTGAGGTTGGGTTAAGTTAGGTTAGGTTCAATCAAGTCGGGTTGGTCAAGTTGGGTTAGGTTGAATCAAGTTAGGTTGGGTTGTATAGATTAAGATGGGTTAATTGAGATAGGATAGGTTATGTAGCTCTAAAATCTTCACTCAAAAACAAATCTGTGTTAGTGAAATGCTAAAAGATGTAAGTAAGGCTGGGTTGCATTGAGTTAGGTTAAGTTAGTTTGTTTAATTTGCCATTTATACTATTTTCTTTTTTCACAAACAAAGTATTTCTGATGCTTAAATCGATGAAGTCAGGTGGATAAAAATTAGATTGATTAAAGAAAAATCAATTCATGCAAATAACTTTCTTCAAGTTGCCAGAATTAGTAAGATAGGGTCAACATGAATAACAAAGATGTGTAAGGTTACTTCTCAAGTTACTAAAGTTGGCAACGTAACTTTTTTAGAATAGGTGACATTGTGATGGAATGGATTACATTGGTTTAACGTTAAGGTAAGCTTGCTCCAAATTGTATTCTCAAATAGATGACGGTTTCTCAATTTGAATAGGAAAAACTGAGTCAAATACTTTCTGATATTTTGTAAGTTTGATTCAAAATTACTTGCTCAAATAAGCACTATTTCAGAGTAGCTCTAGCCAGTAAATTTGCGTTAATTCAGACAGGGTTATTCTAAATATATAGGTTAGTTGGGAAGTTTCAAATGATCTTAGTTATGCTCCAACCCAGATTTTGGTATGTACGAAATTTTATCTATCAATTTGGTTTGCACTTACAGTAGACTACACATACTTTAACATAAAAGTCAAACTCTACACAAGTTTCCATAGTGTGTATAATGAAATCAAAACGCCATACCAAGAACCAAGACAAATAGCCCTGTGAAATTGGCGGTTTGTTGTCAGCTAGGCGGGGTGGAGGGGGATTAACCTCAAGTAATTAGTCCCTTAGGACATGATGGTGTGGGGGAGTCCCTAACCGGGGTCGCGCAAGGCACACCCCCAAATCGAGTTCGAACACAAACAGGACTAGCTTTTGCTGAACTGACTCGTTTGACTCCAGTCAAGTTACAACCATTGTAATAGCAGATAACAACAAACCTGGCAGTTGACGATTGACTGTAATCAATGTTCGGCTCTGTCAGGACAGTCTAGAAGATGACTTCGATAGCAAAATAGTTTAATGAGGTTGCTTTCAACCCGATATACTCTCACAGACCAACTCTCCGACTGTCCTGACAGAGCTAATTATCAATAATAGTCATTCGTCAACTGCCAATTTCCTTGGCTTCTGCCATAGCACAATATGACTCGAGAGCTGACTCAGTGACTCGTGAGTCTTCTGGCGACAACTACTGGGTAAATTTGTTATAGCGACAAACAGCTCCCCGGAGCCAAATCCAGATGAGAACGGGATCAAGCTGAGTATAGCCTGTCCAAGCAAAGAAAACATTCTGGCAAGATGGTAAAATGACTCCAGTTCGGTCAATATTGGTTCAAAACTTATAAATTTGGTCTCAAATTATTGAGCAGAATGTTTTCTTGAGACAATTTGAGACAAATTTATAAATTTTTGAACCAATATTGACCGAGCTGGAGTCATTCTCCCATATTGCCAGAATGTCTTCTTTGCTTGGACAGACTTTAGTCATCCGCCGGGACGATTACATTAGCGAATTCTCACACTGCATCTAAAATTGTTCTGGAGCTTGAAGGTCAATAAATTGAGACGGAGACAAAAATTTATTTTATTAGAAATGAACATACATTTTTCGTTCCAGGGTTCAAGTTTCATTAGTCAATTCTCACACTGCTTCTGAATTAATACTTGTTAAAGTTGAAGATCAAGACCTTGAAACGGGACAAACGAAATGTTTTTTTAGTTGTAGCAGAATTTTGCTAACACCCCGAGCGTGGTTTCAGCAAGACTTAGTTGTAGTTTTTTAGGTTTGAATCGACTGAAGTTTATACAAATTTCCTAGTTTATACAAAGTTTATACAAAAGGCTCAGGGAAAGTCAATGGGCCTGGTGAATAAAAACAAGTAAAGACTTTACTAAGGGTTTTTCGAGTATTTACTAGCTTTGGAGTGAATAAAAACCTGTCTAGTAGAGGCTCGACTCGAGCGTTTACTAAGGGGCCTAGTAAGCTCTAGTCGACCTTGAATTTTCCTAGTGTTTACTAGCTTTTGTGTGAATAAAAGCTAGTAAAGACTTTACTAGGCTAGTATTTACTAGCCTTTTTGCAAGGTAGGGTCAGAGCAGACTTGCAAGAGAATACTAAGGCAATTCCCCTCTAACATATTCAAGTTTATCAACGAAAATTAATTATTCAGCCTATTCTATGGAGCTATCTTACTATGTATTGAAATTATTCAATTATACAAATATTTAGGAGCTCACAAAAATTATTTTTCAATCGGCTAATGTCTGTCAGGCTGGTCTTAAACGGTAATATTTCTATTATTAAGTGAAATCATTTAAAAAGAGAGAAAAAACTAAATTATAATTTCAATCTCTTTTCATATTATAATACTATAGGAATATTAACATGTAACTAATTCCGGCTTAACCGGACTGACAACATTTCTTGTTTATTTTCAGGCCAAATTATTGTCATTAATATAACTATACTATGATATGGTACAGTATAACACTCAGTGGTGTAACGTTTCCAAACCGGGCCCCCCCGCAAAAACAAAAAATCCGGGCCCCTTTATCTGAAATCATACCACCTTCCACCCCTATTTTCAACCCTTCTTCGCCCTTAATTTCAATATTTTAACTTTCTGAAAATGAAAAACGTACATGTTTCATGTTTGAAAGACAGGCAACCTATGTGAAAAAATCTTTTGAATTTTATTGAATAATACAATATTCATAATTATGAAGAGTTATGCTCCAAGGCAGGGAAATAGAATAGAGGATTTAACTTCAGGATCATGTTAGTCTCTAGTCTTTGGAATGAGTAATCTAGAAAGAATAAAGATAATAATTTATAAAAACTTAATAATGTCCTCTACAGGCCTCCAAGTTGAGCAATCAATGCTTTCTGGATTGAATGCTAGCACTTTTTGTCTCCATTCTCCCGGTACCTAATCTAATTTCTCACGTGTATTTCCCATTGCTTGCTCGCGCACTTGTATAAAGTGAGTAGCTTTAGCTTTAACGATGTTTTTATTGTTATTATTTTGAGTTTGATTGATAATAGACTTATTACTAAAAAGTTTTTGATAAAGAAAATTTATTGAAAAGAAATGGTACCTTCCAAATCTACTCAAATGGTGAAGGGCCTTATTATAATTCTGTCAAATGAAATATAATATTATTCAAAAGACTATTGAGCCTAGTACTATAACTAGATTGAAACAACTGATAGGGAGTAGCAAGTATCACAAAGGCAGTGCTGTAACTTCTTACAATAGTAGCTAACTTGAAGTAACTGTATAATTGGAACCACAAATGAAATACCTAAAAAACCTAATGAATTGAGTAGGCTCTGCTATATTATTTCATAATTTATTTCGTAATTTTATGTCGACTCTGCCACACTATACGCTGAGGAATTCAATGGGAAATTAGGTACAGTACTTCATTCCCTCTCATGTTTATTCAAAGGAATGAGAGGAAAGATAACGAGCTACTCTAATTAAAAAAAAGAAGATTTTTGTTTGAGCAGTCTAGTCTGAGTCTGGACACCGGATGTCTCAATTTTAATTATTTGCGAACAATATTCCTATTTTTGCAATAATAATATTAAGCTAATAATATAGCAGACGATTGAACAATTAAAAAAAGATTTAAACAATAGTAAGTCACCAACATTGTTTTGTTGATGCATAACTTTCTTCAGATCATTAATCACAATACATTAGTTCTTTTGCAAAAACATTAGTGCCTTTAAAAAAGCATGATTTCTATTTTAGCCATGGCTAAAATAGAAATCATGCTTTTTTTCGATAGGCCTAAATTGTTAATTCAATTTTATCTTTTTAGAAATTATGTAAGATATCATTTCGGGCCCAAGTACTTCATTTTTCAGAAAACCCACCTATATTTTATATTCGCGCCCCAGCCCGGGCCCCCTAGAGCCCCGGGCCCCCCCGCGCCGCGGGGGCTGCGGGGGTGTACGTTACGCCACTGATAACACTTATATAGATGAAACTGATGTAACAATTTAACTACCTAGCTAGTAAGTATATACAAATAATATAATAGAACAAGATATAGTTATATAATTATAGTACAATGATATTATAGATATCATAGTCATACAATGGTTTCGTGTTGGTTTGGTACAAAATAGAATGGAATGTTATATTTTGGTATTCGACCAGGTCTTCCCAAGAATTCTTTTTATCTATGACCTCGACTACGATACCGTAATTCTATAATTAGTAGGATGGCAGGTAGTGAATAGCTCATAGCAGATGTCCTCTATATGAGCATTGAAGAAAGTCAAAGGCTATAGAGAAAAAAAACTGCATGAGAATTGTGTTTGTCCCTCTTCTACCTAGGAATCAATGAAAGCAGTACCGTAATTGGGTTGATAGCAGGTAGGTAACAAATAACTTGTACCTATCTTGTACAGCTCTCCACAGTTATCTTGTGATTAGAATCCACAGCTATTCTTAATTTCATTTTCTGAGAAATATGAAGAATAGGCCCACACCTGAAGAATACCAAAATGGTCAAACCGAGTACAAAAATAGATTTGTTGGCCTACTCGTTGCACGATACCTATTCTAATTTTGCTTTGTTGTCCAGCCTATTCATTCAATGCATTCAATGCGGTGGTTGGATTCCACCAAGAAAGGATTTAGAAATTCAAATATCCAAAAGCAAAATAGTGCTAGTTTTCAATGGGCTGTATTTTTAGGAATAGAATAAGTTTTGGGCAATTGATTGTTTTATTTTCTCTCCTCATGTTGTATATTTGTACTCAAATGAATGAATCAATCAATAAATAGATATAAATTTCAAGAAAATTACTATTATTGAAATAGTCAATATATTAAGTAATTAATTCTATTTGAGAATAGATTAGCTGCGGGAAATAGAAATAATGGAAACTGGTAACTCTTAATCTGAAACTTATTTCATTTTTAAACTGATGGTCCCACTTTAAAACAGAACAGATATCCTCGAAACTTTCTTCTATTCTTAAAAAAACTTCTGGTGGGTGAAGCTTGCTTACCATGAAGCTTGCTTGGTATTCAATAAAACATTTTTATCTGAAAATCAAAATAGTTTCATCTTGAAATTCTTTTTATTTTTACAGTTTCCAGATATCCACGAACAAATTTAATATCTTCAAGAATATCGAAGTTTTTACTATTTTAGAGAGATTTGAAATAATTTCATGTGTAGAACCTGATCCAATAAATAATTTTATTCATTCAAATAGGACTAAAAATAAGAAGAAATTATTCAGGTAGACTTGAACTTTCTGTATTCGGTTGCGAACACATCTATAAATAGCTGCTTAGTAAGAACTAGGGAGATTCTATGTGAATAAAAGCGCTGGAGAGTATACTCTCTAGTAAAGACTCGGGTTTTTCCTAGTAAACACTAGAAGAGAGCGTACTAGGGTTATTCACATCAAAGCGAGTGATTACTAACCGGGCGAGCGTTTACTAGGTAGTAAAGACTTTACTAGACAGACCGTACTACCAAGTATTTACTCGTTTTTATTCACTTGGCCCAATATGTAAACTAATAATAATAATAGACAATAAGGCCAAGGAAATAATGAATATTAGAGTGAAATTATGTTTTTTCTAAAATAAGTTTGCAGATCTCATACTATTTATTAATGTGAAAGCAACAATGTATGACAATCTTAGTATGAAAAATAATCTATACCTCACAGGTATTCATGAGCCTCACATAGATAATAAAAGATTTATTCTATACTCTGATAATTATAGATTTATTCCATACTCCTTCAAGCTATATACCGTATACATTTCAAAGAAAAAAATATTGATTATTTTTCATATTGATAAAGCTTAAAATGTTAATGAAACCAAAATTTGATACAATTTTAAAATTGTATCCCTCTCTCACTCGAACAAAACAACCCTTACACACAAACTGACAAGCGTCTGAACGCTATTATTGAAAGCTCATGAACATGAACACAGTAGCCAACAGTAATGAACATGCATGGACTGCTTGTAAACGAATTCGAATTCGTTCGGTACAAGGGACACAGACACAATACATCTGACATGATTCCACAGAGAATAATATTCTATCCGCAATGGACTACAGTGTGACCACACTGCTATAGTCTGTTCAAGCAAAGAATACATTCTGACAAGATGAGAAAATTATTACAGCTCGGTCAATATTATTTCAAAAATTATAAATTTGGTTTCAAATTTTAGGAAACATTCTGATTACAATTTGAGACCGAATTTATAATTTTTGAACCAATATTGACCGAGCTGGAGTCATTTACCCGTCTTGTCAGAATGTATTCTTTGCTTGGACAAACTTTATTCATAGGGGAGCCAATAAATCATTAGATTAACCATTGTGAATTGACAACCAACACAGAACACTACCCTTTATTAAAAACAGTGAATGTGAAAGGACTCACTTGAACAATGATAAATTTCGATACAGTTGACCGGTATTTTTAAGGTGAAATACATGTACATGAAAATTCCGGGTTTAAAAACAATGAACATGAAAGTACTCACTAGAACAATGGTAAATTTCGATACACAGTGTTTTCAAGGAGGTGGAATCCATAAAAATTACGGTATAGCTCCAATAAAGTGTATTAATTTTCAGCGATCGGAAAGTGAGTGGTTCCGAACAGGAAATTCAGTTTGTACACCTGTATCTGAAAATCAGAACGGAATCATTGCTCTGTGCGAGTTTTTATGTGGGAAATGACATTAATGATACACGTCCGGTAGTGGCTATCGAATATGAAATGAACTCAATGTAGTTCCTTTGACAGCACTGCTGGTCTGACATTTTTAGACTGCTTTTGAAAAATGTCGATATTTGTTTGAAAAATTAAAACCTCTCAGAGCTGAGCTATGTTCCACGTTCGATGCATTCAAATTATTGTATAAATTATTAAGTATTTTCAAAATAGAGATTCAAACTGGCTAGAGCTTAAATGTAAATTGGTGTATGAGGTTTTCTTAGATAAATGAATATTTCATTGGAGAAATATAGTTCAAATTTGGGAACCTGTCTTTTGGGAGAAAAAGACGGAAACTATGAGATAGACTATGAAAAAAATTGCATTTCTTATGATAGAATTGAAAAACTTCCAAAACATATGTATTGAATAAAAATTGAAATCCCAGGACCGTTCTTAGTAGCTTTTTCATTTCAATTTTTTATTTACACTTGTTAATACCTCTAAAGAGTACGAAACATGTGTTAGAATAAAAAAAAACTACTAAAAAGGGTACTGTGATTTCATTTTTTTTTCTTCTAAACAAACACTGATAGTAGCCCTAAACATAAAGGGAATATAAGGAGCATCCTATTGGGTACTTCGAGTATACTTTTCAATACTTTTTTATATTGAAGTTTTGATAAGTAACAAATCTCACTCAGAATTTAATTCTCAGATAAATTTCGATAGTTAATAATTTTTAATGACTTTTATTATCAAAATTAATCCAAATTTATAAGTAAAACGTGTAATAAAACACTTTTAAATATGACCAAACTGCTACCAAGCAATTGAAATACATTCTGAAAAATAGACTGACTGAAAAATAAAAGCATTATTTTCTCAATTATTGTTCTCAGTTACTGTATTCATATTCCATCTGTAATCGAAAATTTGATAGAGGTGGAGCCTTCTAATTTCATTTATTGCAATGCAGCACATTCATTTTGTATCCTATTTGAAATAATTAAAATCAAATCAAATTTAAATTGAATGAAATTTGAGATAACATATCTCAGTAATTCAAGCAAAAATTTGATCCAAGAAGAATTTATCAAATTGTATTGATTCATGAAACAAGACAATGATTGAGAGGAAAGCAACAGATTCATTCCCACACGTCTTCAAATTTTCATAGATTTCTATTTATCATAGATTAATAAAAATTTATCAAGCAAAAATTTGATCCAGGAAGAATTTATCAAATTGTATTGATTCATGAAACAAGACAATGATTGAGAGGAAAGCAACAGATTCATTCCCACACGTCTTCAAATTTTCATAGATTTCTATTTTTCATAGATTAATAAAAATTTATCAATGCACTAACCATTCCAATACAAACTCGTTACGCTAATTCCAGTACATACAATAATTACAATTGAATGACAACACGAACCAAACCCAATAACCAAACACCAAGCCTGGAGATCATGTGTGCATCACACAAAAAACCATTTCCCTACTTTTACTGGATTTCGCCAGATATTTTATTCCCACTGAAACCCATAAAATCCAACCAAAATCCCATATTGAACCACTCTGTTTTGAATCATAGTAAAGCATTCATTTCCAATTCCAACACACTCAACCTCATATCCGTCACACACGGTTGGCCTATAAAAGCTTTGCAACAAAATGGCCGCGAAAATTGAACCACTGTTACAGCCTATCCAAGCAAAAAAGACATTCTAACAAGGGGGAAAACGACTACAGCTCGTTAAATATTTGTTCAAAAATTATCAATTTGGTTCCAAATTGTAGGAAACATTCTGCTCTACAATTTGAGACCAAATTTATAATTATTGGATCAATATTGACCGAGCTGGAGTCATTTTTCCATCTTGCTATTGTGTGTTCTTTGCTTGGACAGACTGACTATACATCACCATAAATACCGCACAGAACATATAGGATGGTGAGATGTGATTTCTGGACAAAAACAGATTCACGAATCTGGAGGGTGGGTTGTTCCAAGGCAGGGGAAAGCCTATCCTAACAAATACTGCTGGGGACGGCAAATGTTTTATTCAACGATAGGGAAAGGGCGATATAATTGAAACAGTTCACAGACAGCGTGGAAGCAGTTGCAGCGATGTGTATTGGTAGGGATTCTGTACCACCTACCCCCTCAAAAATAAGGGAGAAAAGAGAGACAGGTAAAGAGAGAGAAAAACTAGAGGGTTTGTCAGAGGGGCTTTAGATTTGATTTCTTTATTCATTAGGATAACAACATATTTCTGCTTAGTTTCTGTATTGCAAATTCAAATCATTTATTAGAACACATAAACAAATGAATTTTCAAAATAATGAAAGGAAAAAGAATGAATACATACTTCTACAAAAATTGATGTAAAATAATAAGCGATAAGTAAAGAATACAAAATACTAAAATTACGCATATCTTCCATAATTTTAGTATTCCATATTTAGTATTTTGCAATACCTGCAATACGATAGATTACTTACATGATAAGTACGACAGATTATTCAAGTTCTACAAAGAGAAAAGAAAGAACAAAAGGGAACAAGGGAGTGATTAGATAGAGGAAAAGAGGAAGAGGAAGATACAAGATGATAAAAATGAGAGTGGAGTATGAAATGAAGGTCGAGAACAGAAAAGTAATAATGTGGAAGATGATAAATTCATAGAGTTTAGTACCAGTAGTACCACACTCGAAAATTTCAAGAATACATGTGAAAATGGAGAATAGAACCACACTTCCATTACTCTTTTTCCAATACCTAATTCATGATTGGATGTACTATTTCAAATCACCTTATCATATATTCTTATATTCATATAAGAGTACAAGTTAATCAAGCTTGCCTGAAAAAGCATTACTGGATACAAATCAACTAGATGAAGAACAACATCTTCAATCGATCAAGTTTGAGTCGAAAAATAATTGAAGCTCTGAAGAATTGTATAAAAAGTTTATATATTTGGAGTAACATGGAAGTAAATCTATTATATCATCAATCTATAATACACTCCTAGTCAATGAGAACTCATATTGATAATTCATAATATTATGAATTAGAGGTCTATTAAAGAGGTCTATTAAAGTAAAACGAAAAATATTCTTATGGCTTTTAATGGTGGAGAGACCCTTACGAGTAGTTCCACCTCGCCAATGTGTAATTGACCAGAACCGGTCACCCATCCAATTGAAGTCCACAGTGTTCATGACTTAACATCACTTTCACCGATAGATCACCCTCACCGAGAGACCAATTGCCAGTACAAAAAAGTAAAGTAAGTCTGTTAAAGTAATTGAATTCATTTCATAAACATAATAATTATGATGACAGATAGTATGTGGTTCCATGAAGTATCGAACTGACAAAACTATTCGAGAAAATTAAAGTAAAATTTGACCCAATTTTAACCCTCACATACTGTTCACCAATAAAACACATTCGTGAGTGACCAAACGAAACGAGATGTACTTCATGAAAGAACCACATACCGAAGCAAACGAAACGAGATAGGCTTCATAAAAGTAGATCAAAACCACCACCAATCTAACCCAAATATTCGACGGGTCTTCTAATAAAATTTGATCGTAACCGGACAAAATGGCTGAGGCCGTTTTACGATGGTGATCGCTTCTAGTGGTGAGCCTAACGTGTCGATAGATGATGGGACATGCTCCTTGTGGAGAGGGGAGGGTGGAAGGAGTGAAAAGGTGGTGAGAAGGGGGAAAAGGAAAAGGACAGAATCGATGTAGGCTCGACTTTCCACCAAAACACATCCCGGTCAGTGTTGAGGTCGTTCTGTGGAATTCGATTTGCAGCAGATGTGTCTCTTGGTGCTCAATCAAATTCCCTCTTCCCCCTCTTTATCGCCCCCCTGGACCCCTTTCAACCCCCTTGGACACCTTCTTAACCCCTGGACCCCTTTTCAACCCCCTTGGACACCTTCTCTACCCCCTGAACCCCTTTTCAACCCCCTTGGACACCGTCTCTACCCCCTGGACCCCTTTTCAACCCCCTTGGACACCTTCTCTACCCCCTGGACCCCTTCTCAACCCCCCTGGAATCCTTTCCCACCCACTAGACCCCATTTCAACCCTGCTTGGACCCCTCTCCAATAGTCCGTCCAAGCAAAGACGATGGCAAGATGGATGAAATGACTCCAGCTCGATCAATATTTGTCCAACAATTATAAATTTGGCCTCGAATTTTCGATGAGAATGATTACTACAATATGAAGTCAAATTTATAATTTTTGAATCAATACTGACCGAGCTGAAGTCATTTCCCATCTTGCAAATTCTTTGCTTGGACTGTCTACCCCTGTACCCATTTCCCAACCCCCTGCACCCCTTTTTTACCACCCTGGACCCCTCTTCTACCACCCTGGACCCCTCTTCAACCCCCAGAACCCCTTTTCAAACCCCAGAACCCATCTTTCTCCTTTGTCCTAAGCCAATGTTGTTCCTGTATACATTGTCACAGCACCATGATAGGGGGAGGGGTTGCTGTCTCAACAAAGTTCCTGTTCCTCCATCGCGGTGCTAAATCATTATTTAATCTCCCACACATAATGCTTGTGGTCAGGCTTTCAAACCGGAAAAGGGTGGATGGTGGAGAGGAGGAGAGTGTAACCCATCATCCATTATCAATTTTCCTTTACTCCATCAATTTCCAATCTTGTCTCATCTGTTCTTTCGGAAATTTTTTATCTAATTCTCTAAATTTTTGTTCATTTTTCTCCTAACTCTTCCGATCCGAGTTCAAGGTTTGTGCGACGATGATTGAAAGGGTGATGATAGGACATGAATTTTAGAGAATTTTTCCGAACAATATTGGATTTTATAAATGTTTCACCTTCACAGAATAGAGTTGAATCTCTCCCAATATAGCTTTAGGAGGTAGAAAGAAATGCTACCGTTTCCACTTATTAAATTATCAGATAAAATCATGTGTTTCAATCAGGTTCTGCAGGATAAAATACTCAAACTGGAACAACTTTGATATTTTCACAGGAAAATCAACTGTTATTAGTTCACATAAAGTTAAATTATGGAACTAAATTTTATAGTCTTGACCATTTCGTCGAATATGTTAGTAAAATAGTATTGGAATCCGTCTATTATTATTAGTAAAATTATATTCACTCAGTTTTCAGTATATTAAAATAAAGGTTAGATGAAGTTTCAGGTTTTTCGTTTTAGTATTCATCAGCCTAAATAATAGAGTATCCACAATGAAACTGATCAACAAAGGTAGAAGAGTGATATCATTACTAATTTATTTATCAATTTATCAGTACAGTCTTGTGAATCAATCAACCAACCACGTCCCTCTACTTTAAATCATTCTATCTTACCCTACTTGAAACATTGCAGGCGTAGACAGTGAGTGTTCCCATTATTTATTATTCCATTATCAAATCCTGTTTGGACACATCCGAACATAATTACAAATACATTTTATATTATCTTATTGAAACTTTATTACTTTAATAAATTTGTAGAGTTTAAATAAATACGTTCATTTATTGATTGTTTTGATTCATCAATCATCGAATTAATTTTCTTCATTCTGTCAAACCATAACAATTTCAATCTTAGAAACTTATAATTCCATAAAGAATGATCCCTTTCTAATTATTTATAGAGGCAACCTATAGATATAACTGCCACTCAAATTATGAATGTAGAAGAAAGTGGAAGAATTATAATGGAAGAAAGTGTAAAACTCATAAAAGATTCATAAGTAAAGAAGATTCTTCCATGGAGCGAATATTGATGGAGCCGATGAGCTGAAAACAATATTCAAAGAATGATTAATTCAATGTTTCAACGTTGCTTGATATCGTCTGGGAATTTATCACCTAAACCCATTACCATAATATCCATTAAGAACAAACAGTAAGAAGATTACGCCCACTAAGTTTCCATTGAGGTCGAGTCTTTTCTTTTCTGGTGCAGAAATTGTGCTCGCTCAGCAATAAAGAGAACTTCTAAATTGAACGGGACCCGTTATTTATTGCTGAATGCGGAAAACTTAACTTGCTTCAGTGTTTCCGCTCTTCAGAGCTCAAACCACCGAAAATATAGTCTGTCCAAGCAAAGAAGACATTCTGGCAAAGATGGGAGAATTACTCAGCTCGGTCAATATTGGTTCAAAATTTATAAATTTGGTTTAAAATTGTAGGAAACATTCTGATCTACAATTTGAGACTGTATTTTCTATTTTTTGAACTCCAATATTATTTTGAGCTGGAGTCATTCTACCATCTTGCCAGAATGTGTCTATCTTAGACAATCTCTCCCAACTTTGGCCCGTATCATCCACTGTGCCACATAAACCTTGGGGAAAATAATTCACCGAATTCAAACGCTACAAGGCATCACCATCAGAATACAATAGTAAATCTTTGTACAGCATCTCTCACACCCCTAAATCTTAAGCCCTGATATCAAAATACTCTCAATCACACATGCTTCTTGATACCTCCCTACATCTCAGCCAAATCTCCTACTTCAATTTACCCGGTTTTCTTTATCTGTTTTTGCTCCTTTGTCACGTCTTTATCACTCCCTCTTCCTTCCATCTTAGCCAAATCTCTTCCTTGAATTTACCCGGTTCCTTTATCCGTTTTGCTTCTTTGTTACTTCTTTATCACTACTTTTCCTTGCATCAACGATATATCACAAAATTTTTGATCGCTCTTTCCCTCTTTCTACTCTCTCGCAGTATTTATCTCAACCAAATCCCCACTTTACTGTTTATTTTTTTCCTCTCCTTTTGTCACGTACTCCTTGAATGGCCCACTCCCGATCACAATGTATCAGTCATGCAACAATGTTTCTCGAATCTATCTTCCCATCTCATCCTATTCTCCACTTCAAAGCCTTTCCTCTTCTATTTCTATTTCGCTCCTTTGACACTCCTTTATCTCGTCCTCTTCCTTGCATTCTCCTCTCTTCGAATGACAATACATTAATTATATCATCACAAGTGATTATTGCTCACTTTCTTCTTCTCATTCATATTTCTCATTCCAATCCTCTTCTTTTCATCCTTTTCCTTCCTTATAAACACCTTTTATAAGAGTTGTATGGTAGAAAGGACCAAGAGTCTCAACTCCGCCTTTAATGAAGGCAATTTATTGACTCACTTTCTCTATCTATCTTCATCACATCATCTTCCTCTTTATCACATTCACAACCTTACTGCCTGCTCGTGCCCACGAAACAGATGAAGTGCTGTACACTAAAAGATTCGGGCACTTCACCTGTTTCGTGGACTAGCTCCGCCAGTGATTCACAGCAATGAATCACACTTGTATTGATTTCTCTCTTTCTCTCTCTCTGATGTTATTCACTCTAGAGTAGTATATGATTATCAATAACAATATTATATTATTAATGAAAATCTTTTTTTATTGTTCATTTTACTCAATGAATATGGAATTACTTGTATTTATCCAGAAATGTAGTAGAGGGCTAGTTGTAAAAGAGTGTCGGCTGCGCCCTAACTTCGCCTCCCACATTATCAAATAAAGCCATTCTATTCACTCTCTTCCTCTGTATCTCTCACTATCCATTCCAACCAAATCTCCCACTTGAAAATACCATTCTTCCTTAATCCCTTTTGCTCGTTTGTCACTCCTTTATACACTCTCTTCTTTGAATTCTTCTCCCCGAATCACAATATATCACTCCAACAATGCTTTTTAATCCATTTCTTTCCATCTCATCCAAGTATGTTACTTCAATATACCTCTTTCCTTCATATCTTTTACTCACCTCCTCACCTCCTCATTCATATTCTTCCTTGCCCCTCCTCTCCTTATCACAATATACCAGACATTCTTCTTGATTTCTCTCTTTCCTGCTCACACAAACCACCCACTTTGATATACTCTCTTTCCTCTCCTTCGTGACTTATTCATTGCATTTTCTTACTTACATTCTCTCTCCTCCCCATTCTCTGCCTCCTCTTCTCTCCCTTCCCTATAACCTTTCCGCTTCTTCGTCACTTCTCCATTGCATTTTATTTCATACATTCTCATCTCCAAATCACAACAATATATCACCATCTCAGCTCTCATCACTTTAATTGTGTTCGTAACCCTTTGTCACACAATGTATTTCCATCCTCCATTACATAACGTCGCTCTGTATGTATTGCGGAGGATTAAGTATAGTCTGTCCAAGCAAAGAAGACATTCTGGCAAGATGGAAAAATGACTCCAGCTTCGCCAATATTAGTTAAAAAAATTATGAATCCTGTCTAAAATTAAAGAGCAGATTGTTTTTACAATTTTTAGACCACATTTATAACTTTCGAACCATTATTTACCGAGCTGGAGTCATTTTCCCATCTTGCTAGAATGTCTTCTTTGCTAGGAAGGACTATATCCATGGTGATTCTTGAGGATGGATGTGCCGTCAAATTAGAACTTGAAGAGCTTATACCTTCTCCACAATACAGCTACTTTAGTCAAATAGACCTGTAAGCCTACTATTCTTGTATTATATTTTATGGAATGGATTATTTTGTCTGTGGATGATGTGTTACTAATAAAGAGAACTATTATCCTGTCAAGAAGTTTATGAAATGAAGTGGAATTGACAATATTGACAAATGAATTGACAAAAAAAACATGAATAATTTCTTCTTTTTGAGTAGTTGTGAAGTGATATTGTGGTAGTTATATCAATAAATGGAAAAACAAAGGATATTGTCAAACCACTGATTTATTAAAAATCTAAATACCGGCTAGTTTGCTACACCAGCATTCTCTCTGATAAACTAAAACTTGAAGTAAAGTGCAACGGAATTTATACCAACGGTCGAGCACCGCTATTGGTGGGCGCCCGAGCCAATGACAGTGAACGGCAGCCATTGGCCCAGACAAGCTCCTCCCCGATTCATACAAACGTTACAAAATGGCGATTTAAACAGCAAACCCATTCATTTAATAGAAATATTTCCTCTGTACATGATGTGTTGGTTATAAAGCGGAACTATTATCCGGTAAAGAAATTTATAAAGTGAAGTGAAATTCAAAAATTTTAAAAAGTTTCATCAATTATCTCCTCTGACGTGTCCAATATAATGTACTATTTTATTTTATACTGCAGTATATTCATAAATTTTATTTCATTCATTGACACATTAACAAGAAAACAATGTAAATATAGAAAATTAGGATCATATTAAATGTGAGTTTTCGTCGAGTCAAGATACACTAGATACACTAGCAAATACATAGTAGAGTGCTCAAGCTGATAAAGATAGTCCGTCCAAGAAAAGAAGACATTCTGGCAAAATGGGAAAATGACTCAGCTCGGTCAACACTGGTTTAAGAATCATAAATTTGGTAGAAAACATTCTGCTCTACAATGTGGAACCAAATTTATAATTTTTCAGACCAATATCGACCGAGCTGGAGTCATTTTCTATTTTGCAGAATATCTTCTCTGGTGGACAGACTAGAACACCATTAGAGAGATGAAGACTGTGTCAATTTATGCCCAAATTATCACTCACTTGTTGAGTCTAAATAACTAAATTGCCCCTAGATTGCTCTACAAGTGTACTCTGGTGCAGTTGAATGTCTCTGTTTGAACAGCCGTTGAGAATGAATGAATTCCTTAAACTCTAAAAACAATAGAATATCTGTGCTCAAGTAGAATTTACAATAGAAGAAAATATATTGTTCATATATAAATAAAGGCAGATGTGGATAATGTCATAGGCCTATATCAGCTAAGGATGATAATAGCACTGTTGAATCAATTGTAAAATGGAAAACATAATAATATTCAAACCATATCTCTTAAAAAAACAAGTAGTGCATTTTACAAACAACTCAAAAAAGAAGGAAATTTCTAGAAGTTTTTTCATTTTTATTCAAAGCATAAAATTTGATTTAAAAAATACAATACTTTTTGATGTTTTCCAAGCATTCTTCCTAAGAAATGCTTTAAAGAAAAAATACCAGATAAATGATCTAGAAAGCTTACACAGATCAAGTCAGTGAGTTGTTACCGCTATCAAGTTGAATAGGGCTGTTGAGGATTATCAGGAAACAGAGGAAGGATTTTTCCATTGTCACGGAAAGTCTTCAAAAAGGTCAAATGTTGAAGCAAGTTCTGATTTTATCTTCCAACTTGAAAGAGGGAGTCGAATTTCATTCCGGTGAATTTTTTCTCGTCTTATTTTCAGTGAGTAATACTTACAAACCATGAAAGTGAAGAGGATTTGAATATCACTGACCAGAAGTGGATATTTAATCTGTTGAACAATATTGAGTGTTGAAAACAACACAGTACAAATTCATGAATTACTTTTTGTGTAATGACTGGAAAATTATAGAAATTTTTGCTCTTGTACATTACAGCTTTGTTTGACTCTTATTTACAGAAGTTGCAAGAAGAAGAAAGAACTCTTAGCCTATAAAGAAGTTGCTTCTTATAAAAACAATTGAATAATCATTAGAAACTGATAAGGCGCTTATCAAATAGGAAATTTCATCAGGAATTTGATGATAATTTCAAATCTATGCAGCGATTTTATTAAATTTTACAGTAATAAATATGAATTTTCTTATTTTCAATGTCTTCTAATTAATATCAATGTACTGTTTTCAGAAAATTTTCAATTGTCAAAAATCAATGATGATAATTACAATAAAAAAATTAGAATTAATAAATCCTGAGTCCTTAATATTTTTAGAAAAATTTTTAGGGAATAATGTTATTCACAGTGTACAAATTGACATAAACAGTCTTACAAACGCTATAGGCCTATATGAAGAGAAAGGATGTTTAAAGCGAGTTTGCACACTGTTTTAGAAGCTTAACTCTTATTGGCCAGGAGGACGGCGTTAAAAGAGGGAGTAACACGTCTTGTCCAATCAGAGAGCTTCATCGAAGTTCCTTAGCTTCCGCCATTTTGTTTTCAAAGGCAGCCATTTTATTGGTCTTGACAAGGTTTACATGATTCCTTGTGTGGTGAATTGATCATTTGTGGTGAATTGATTGGTGTGCGTCTCCATAATTTGTAATATTATATAATGTTAATTTGAAAAGTTGGGGGCTCCACCACTTCCCAAAACGGGAAGAAAAGTATTACAAATTACTGGAGATGCCTCTTTCAGATGGTAGAGCAAAGAATTTCAATATTAGCTAAAGGTTTATGAAAGATTTATGAAACAAAATGTACGAATAAAGAAGTTTCTTAAATTTATTTCCAAACATCAATTAATGAATAATTTGTTTAAAAACAGAAACTGGAAAAATGGGGTTTCATTTATAATTTATAATAATTTTAGAGTGTTTATGTATTTAATTTAGTTGAGAATCATCCTCTTAAGTTTTTTTAAAAAAGTTACATCAATATCCTGAAAACAAATAATTAAATTAAGAAAAGATTAAATTTATTTTAACGATACCCCATCCTTGGCTAACCAGAGGGAAGGTCCAGGTCCAGGCCAGTCAGTGTCTTCAGAAGGCACAAACACGACTAACTCCAGAAAAGAAAAAGTGGAAAAATCTAATATGAAAAATTACTGGCTGGTGGGGAGACTGAAAAGTTCCACCACTTAGCAGCTCAGAGCCTTTTCATCCAGTCAGCATAAATTTGCTTCCTGGTGATCTGGCTTATATAATGTATATAACTTATGAAACGGAATCAATTTTAAATTTTTATGTGCTTGGGGAGCTGTCAAAACCTGTGGTTTATGACACTTGGGAAAGTTTATTATGAGAGAAATTGATGAAAACTTCTTCAAATTGAATTGATATTGGAAATCACTTACAGAACAAATTTAGTATTCAGTTCTGCAACAAGATTCAGTTAGCAATTCACTTTGAATTACTCTACTCAAAATGAACAAATTTAGAAAGCTCGAAAGAAAAATTACAGTGTTACGTAATCTACGAATTTGGGAATGGGAATAACGTTTCAATACTATAAGATTTTTTTTTGAAATTTCGATTAATATTATTTCTTTCTTTAATCTCAACAAGTTTTTTAAATAGAGCTAATTATTGATAGAACATTTATTTACGGATTATTTTCATAGTCTGAAAATTTCCAGCTATTCAATTTGAATGAACAATTTTCGGAGGCGAAAAACAAGTTAAACCAATTTGTCATTTCAAGTGAAAAGCAATGTAAAAAAACATGTTTCATATAAAAATACATTACAAACAATTGATAAATTATGAATGACGGAAAATACGGCAACCGGAAACAAATGAAGAAAACCACCTAGAATATTCATATTTTTCTCAATAATTCAGAGCAATTTCGCGCCAGCATTCTTGTTATTCAAGAGTTGTTTCCAGAAACTGCGTTCTGAGAATGAAAATCTTATTACGTTATACAACAAAGGGGAGGAAAATCTTACTCTATTAAAGTGAGGAGGTCCATCCCTTTAGAACGTCAAATTAAAGTCGGTGCAAAAGCACAGAAGTTTCTCAAGAGATGCTCAAAACAAGTCCTTTGAGAAGAGCTTCTAAAATTTCGGAAAAATTTTCAGCTTTTTAAAGAATGTTACTTCAAAGGAGGAAACACCATATTCCACTTGATAATAATTTAAGAATTTTCCACTCTTAACTTACCAGACCACTCGACAATATTGATTGTAGAAGACTGCATATCAAGCTGCTTTTACTAAATAAAAAGGTGTTGGAGATTCTATTCTATATGACATATTGAATGTTTTATATTCTATGTCATTGATATTCCCACAGATTTGTAATTGGCTTGAAGCACTATTGATATAGAGAGGATTTTAGATTAAGCACTTCCAGTTTCATTAGACATTGAAAATTTTAAAATTGTCAAATTTTCATTTTACAGATTCCATCGATAGAATCGGGATTTGAATAGGAAACTCTAGTACTGTAGCAGAGTAGTAGTTAATTTAATTTTCACCAGTAGGCCTAATAATGGTGTAAGATGGGAACTGGACCATGCTACGATATGTAGATATTTTCATTCACACTGTTTGATCAACAAATATTCAAATAAGAAATTTCCAGAACTATCAAAAATTGAAATTAACTTCATGTGAAATTATTATTATTATTATTTATTAAGAAAATTGAAAAAAATTTTGTCAGAAGTGGGATTCGAATGAATGAGTTAACGTGTATGAAATGATGGTATTGAATTAACGGTTCCACTTCTTTCTTAGTAAGCTATATTATCAGAGACCAAGATCTATTATACAAGATATCAATTTATACAGAAACATCAATGGCCAAAGAAAAACTGGTCCAAGTTCAAATGAAAAAAATTATTTGCATTCTATATTACAGTGGAATCTATTAATTTTATATGGATGGTTTCTATTATCAGCAAAAAGACACAAGAAAAAAAATCAAATAATAAATCATCTACATACATGATAGGCGGTGGATTATTCATATCTTACAGAGTTTCAATTGAACTTATTGCGTGACTAGCTAGGTACTTGTTAAGTTCGTGGTTTAACTACTGTAGTTCTCAAGTTCATAGACCAGGAGTCTGTAATCAGATCAATGGCCAAAGAAAAACAGGTCCAAGTTCAAATGAAAAATTATTTTCATTCTATCATTACAGTGGAATCTATTAATTTATAAGAAAAAATAGGTTATCGATGTTAGATATTTATATTAATAATTAATAATTAAAAGCCTGATAGATTATTGAGTTTATGAAATAATAAATCATCTACAAATACAGTGATAGGCGGTGGATTATTCATATCTTACAGAGTTTCAATTGAACTTATTGCGTGACTAGCTAGGTACTTGTTAAGTTCGTGGTTTAACTACTGTAGTTGTTCAAGTTCATAGACCACCAGTCTGTAATCAGTATCAGACCAGTACCAAGCTATAGACCACCAGTATCAAGCTATCTCTAAGTGTATGCTATTATTAAAATCAACATACCGTCGTTTATTTAACTTCTTTTATCTTCATCCTACTTGAACTGTTATGATAATCAACTTATTACTTGTTAAATATGTTGAAAATAACATATCAGTCAGAACCACCAAACGCATTCAACAAGTAACAAAATCGTGAGAGTTGTTGTAAAAGTGAAAGTTATTAAGATATTCACTAACAAAGTTAGTAGTATATTAAACTATTTAAACTTTGGACTATTCACATTAGTTAAATATTCAAATATGTAAATTGAAATATTGACAAAAAAATACTGGTAGGCTACTCAATCCCAGTCACAGTTTTGATTTTGAGGTTAGTTGAACACTGTTTACTTTTTATCACCTGATTTCAAAACGAAACAAGGAATGAATCATAAAGTGGAATTTGGACTGTATCGAAAAGTTCCTCCTGTATCGAAAAACGTTCATTACGACACGGTTCTGAGATTCAGTTTTGAAATGGTAGTCATATTGGTTTCAATTGTAAAACTGAAATAGGAATTTTTCAATACACCCATAGATAAACTACTATATGAATTCGATCAACGGGAAACTTTATCAATTTACACAATTTGAGTACACTATTCCAAGATTTGAAAATAGTATGAATAATTTGAGTACATTTCACATTACAACACTATTAAATCTCACTTAATAGGAAATTCCAAACCAATCCAATCGAATATCCTAGTTCCAAATAACGAATTTTGAAACAATCCAGTGGAATTTTGTGGTTTTAAAACACAGGTTACACAAATCAAATACCTAATTCCCTTAGAACTCATTGATGTCAATTCAAAATGATTAATCATTAAAAATAAATTCAGGATCATTTCTTTGAGTGGAAACTCTTTACAAGAACAGAAATTTGAGCTTAACCTGAAAATGTTGACTATTTAATCGAAACTGTGTTAGAGATACTGAGGGCTGCTCTTTTTTCACTATGTTAATTGATAGATAAATAAATATCAATCTATTTTCAAATAAACTATAACAAACAACACCCATGCCACACAGTTGACCCCACCGCTATTTTATTTTGGACTCAATTTTCTTTCAGATGTGTATACCGACTAACCCCAAGCAGTGGAGAAAGCATCGAATCGATACATAGAATAATGGAAGAATTGTGGGATGAGTGGGTGCCCGGAGGAGGGCGGGGGTTGGTTTGAACTGAGTTTCATCGCGCTAAGCCGTGGATTAAAGGGGTGAGTGGGTTGGAGGGGGGGGGGAGAAACGTAATACGGATGATGACTAGCGTCTGAAAAACTCGCAACAAGAGGTAGCTGATGAACAGCAGTTGCTATAAGAAATGTGGTTGATAGATTGAGATGATTCTTCTTTTGAAATTGCAGAAGGAAAGCCTTGGTCGCCAGGTCGAAATCGTCCTCCCAACTTGTCTATCATTTCTTATTTTTCTCATTTTATTTCTTGTCCATTTTCCACAATGCTTTCTTTCCGATTCACGCAGAACTCACATTTTTCGCCAACCTTTCAAGATTCCATTAATCTAAACATGGGTTCATTTATGAGGTTGTTACCTTTTAGCTCAAAAATATTTCACAAATGTTACAAATAAGTGAGAATTTTTGTTAGTTGAAGCACAGAGTCTAATAAAGCAAAGACATGCAATTTATCCTAAACAAATCAATACTTTCCAAATAAAAATGTAAACGAATCAATTGGCTATTCTTTTTAGTGTTTTACAGAATGTTTTGACATGAAATTGGCAATCGAAAAAATTAGCAGCATGTTTGAATGATTAATTGCAAGCCTGGCAACTGAGTTCACACTGTAATGCCATTAGCCATTCAATTTCATTTAGTTGTAATCTAAGAGAAATAGGCTTTACGGGAGACAGGAAATACAACTTGCAAAAATTTCAACATTTTTCCAAGTAGAAGCTATTGTAGTATTGGAGAAGCTAATTCCTAAACAAGTTTCAAACGAGGAGGATTTAAATATTGTTGAATCACTGCCCATTCAATTCGAGAATAAAACGTTATTTCCAACCATTAAAGAAATACTTCTATACAATTCATACATACAACTAAATTCTCTGATTGATAATTATGAACGAATAGATGAAGAAAAGGTTTGTGCTTCATAAGTTTTTTGTTATAAAAATCATTGTTAAGAACTTTTAGAGAGAGATGTATTAAGTGATAGAAGAGGACTTAATAAAAATAAAATTTCAACAAGCTTTTCTATTCGCTCTTTAATTTGAATACTTGAAATCACCTACAAATACGTGACACGACATCATCGCTACGAAAATTAAAGGCCTACTTGTGAACAAGGGGCATGAAACAACTATCGATTTGACAAACATGTCAACTAACGAACGGTCAGTGTGAAAATCGATTAATGAGTTTACACAGCAATCGCCCAGGTAGAGTGAAAACAAACCGTAAATTGCAGGAAATTATACATTAAAACAGGGAGCTTCATTAAGTCACTTTAGTGCTCAGGCAGTTCTAACGCATGAAAGATTAAAGGATACAGACTGAAAAGGGTTAACTGACTGTAGTCTAGAGAGATGAGAGAAACGACTGATAACGAAGAGGGGGAATGAGAAAGAGTGGAATGAGGGGGTAAGAAGGATGGGATGAGAAGGAAATAAGAATGGAATGAGGGAGAAAGTAGGGATAATGAGAGAACAAGCAACAACAGAAGATATAGTCTGTCAAAGCAGACATTCTATCAAGAAGGGGAATTGACTCCAGTTCGTTCAATATTTGTTTAAAAACTATAAATCTGGTCTCAAATTATAGAAAACATTCTGATCTACATTTTGAGACTGAATTAATAATTTCTGAAGGAATATTGACCGAGCTGGAGTCATTTTCCCATCTTCCAGAATGTCCTCTTCGCTTGGACAGACTATACGAGTGAGTCATTTCACTTAACGACTGGTAGGGTTGCAATAGCATTCGAGAAACGTATCAGTATTCATACCCAATTACTTTTGAATACACTGTAGTGCACTGCAATCTAAC
Source organism: Sogatella furcifera (assembly GCA_017141385.1). Taxonomy (NCBI): domain Eukaryota; kingdom Metazoa; phylum Arthropoda; class Insecta; order Hemiptera; family Delphacidae; genus Sogatella; species Sogatella furcifera. Next base: position 21,666,318 of record CM029555.1, read on the forward strand.
ATTCATTCAATTTTGTAATCAAATGTAATTCCCGCGCTAAGTGGGAAGCGAGAGTGGAATAGTAACCTTTTGAAAGTCGAGGTGAGAGCTTTTTAGTGAGTCACTAAAAACTTCAAAGTTGAGTCAGGTTGACTCACGGTGTTTGTTGATGGATGATACATGGTGTTTTTGAACAAATGATACATGATGTTTTTTGATGAATGATACATATATAGATAAATTGATTTTATGATGAAGACTCATGTTATGATAGTTGTTTCATGGTGGAATTGAGGATTTATAACTTTTATCATCATAACAGTGAAAGCCGAATAAATTGAATTCATAACAGTATTCATTATACTGAAACGTATTATAGTTATCGATTGTTTCATTCCATCATCTAGTGTTAAGACTGGCGGCTCGTGCCCACGAAACAGGTGAAGTGCTCGTTTCTTTTACTGCACAGCACTTCACCTGTTTCGTGTGCACGAGCCGCAAGTGTAAGTACTCTAGTAGAGTATCTGCATGAAAGAAAATGAATCCGTGGACCCACAGCTTAAGCAGTGTATAAGCAAAAATAATTAGTTATTCTGTGGAGCAAGAAATTGATTTCACAAGTCTTCATTTAAAAACCATCAAAATCCTTTAAAAACTCTAAAATGCCAATGATTGAAAAATAGTATCATCTCAGAACTATCTCACAAGATTTAAAGCTCGGACAGCAAAATTATCTGATTTTTGTGAAACTCGCACGTGCATCCACCTGTATTTCAATGTTTCATGGCTTTGAAACCTGCTAAAATTCTTGTCACATTTCTGTATTCGGACATTCAATCAGTTTATGATGGTTGAAAAGGTACTTAAAGTGGGGAAACACAATAGGGCTGCGAGAAAGGTTTTCCTTTCATCTTTCTTACTCATTCAATCTGTCACTATATCTTTCTTTCTCTGAACACGCAATAGACTTGCCACCCTTTTTATTAAACCCTCAGCACTTATATTGAGGTTGCGCGCTCTTCCTGAAGAGGTAAATAAATTATGAGGAAGTGATGAAGACTGAAGGCAAGGAAGAGGAAGAAGATACAGAGAAACAAGGAGAAGGATACTACAAAGTAAAAGAAGATAGAGATTGGAAAGAGTAAGAGGAAGAGAGACCAAGAAAAAGCATGGGAAGGGAAGAAAAAGTAAAGGAGAAAAATTAGGAGGAGAAAAAGATGATCATGAGGAGAAAAATAAACAGAAATAGGAGAAAACTTGAGGATGGGAAAGAAATAGTTGGGAAAACTTGAAATGGTTGGAATAATAGTAGAAGAGAATATGTATCAAGGGGAGAAGAGAAAGAAGAAGAAGTGAAGAAGGGAATAAAGTGAGAATCATAGAGAGAAAGAGCACGAGAAGACGAGGGTTGTGGAGGAAGAAAGGGATAATGGAAAAATAGAGAATAAAATGGAAGAAGGGAGGAGAAACTAAGGAAGATAGAAAGAGAAGGGGATAGGAAGGGAAGCGGATAGGACGATGGAGAGGAGCAAGAAAAGTGTAAAAGCATTGAGGAATAAACAGGAAGAAAAGGAAAACGAATTAAGTATAAGAAGACAGAAAAAAGTTTTGTTGGTGGAAGTGAGGAGGAAAATTAAGAATAAGTAACTAGAAGACAGAGTAGAAAGAGAGAAGGTGGAGGAAGATTGATGAGGGTGGAAGAAGGAAGAGAGAATAATTAGAAAATTAAAAACAAAAGAGGGTGAAGAGAAGAAACACAACAAGAGCAAGAAGAATTGGAGATTTGCGTGGATATTTCTACCGAAAGTAATTAGAAAAAGTGAAAGAACGGAGGTGTAAGAGAAGAAAGACTCGAAAATGGATGAAAGAATCGAAGAAAGAACAGACCAAGGGGAATGAGGGAGAGGAAGGGAATTTGGACATAAAGAAGGAAAAGAGAGGAATAAGAATGAATAAGGATATTCTCCTGGCCGGTCTCTTCAAATCCTTTCACATCTATTTTATTGCGGACATGCTTCCTATTGAATCTCAAGTTGATTCGGGCTTGGAGGGTTTGCCATCACTTGCAATATAGTCTGTCCAAGCAAAGAAGACATTCTGACAAGATGGAAAAATGATTCCAGCTTGGTCAATATTGGTTAAAAAATGATAAATTTGGTCTCAAATTGTAGGAAACATTCTGAACTAAAATTTGAGAACAAATTTATCATTTTTGAACTAATATTGACACAGTTGGAATAATTTTCCCATCTTGCCAGAATGTCTTCTTCGCTTAGACAGACTATACCACCTACATACTTTCTGAGCACGTTTCATTGGAAATGATGAAGGCGGGTTTATTTATCAAGGGTTCCTGCTTCACTGAGTGCTCAGTCACAAATCTATTGTAGTTTTAGGTTAAATGCGAAATTTGTACAGCGATAAATTTGTGAAAGATAAATTTGAATAATGAAAGCTGGTACGAAGTTTCTTTACTGGGTAGACAACCACAACTCCAGTAATTTGGTAAATTGCGAAATTTGTACAAGATAAATTTGAATAATGAGAGCTGTTAGGGGGGTTCTTCACTGTGTACACTACCACAAATCCTTCATTTTGGTAAATTGCAAAATTTGTTCTACTAAATAAATTTTGAATACCTGATGAAGGCTAGAAAGTAGGTTGCGTCAAATGCTGAACATTGCAGGAAATTGTTGATTCATGAGATTAGCGGTTAGACCGAGTAATGTAGTGGAATGGAGAATTATTTGTACAAGATAAATTTATTCGAAAAGGAATAGAATTTCAATTAGGATGGACCGGATCAGATAAATAATAGAGAATGAAATTCGAGCTATGTGAAACAATATCTATGATTTCATACTAATTTTGACAACACTAATCACTGTTCATAACAAATCAGTGATATTGAAATGAGAATTTTGTCTAAGCTTACGAACTAATCCAAGGGTAATGGAGTTAGAATGTTGACTCATATCAACATTGTGAAATATTATGCTGTCTTTTTAATAACTGTATTGATGATGGATTATTTCCTAATTGTATGAAATTCACTAAAGTGATTCCTTTGTTTAAGAAAGGCTCTGTTTCTGACTATAATAACTTTAGACCTATCTCAATAATTCCAATTTTCTCAAAAATCTTTGAAAAAATTATTTACATGCAAATTAGCAAGTATTTTGAAAGTAACAATCTTTTTAGCCTTAGGCAGTATGGGTTCAGACCCTCTAGAGGTACTGGAATGGCAATATCTGAATTTATTAAGTGCTGCATGTATTCTATTGATGAGAGAAATAGGGTTATTGGCAGTTTCTATGATATGTCAAAAGCTTTTGACACTATATCTCATAAGGTTTTAATTCAGAAACTAGTTTTTTATGGTTTTGACAATGGCGCAATCAATCTTGTTTCATCTTACTTGAATAATAGGTTCCAGTCAGTTTTTTACAATAACAGTTGCTCCAAATTTTCTAAAGTAATATCAGGTGTTCCCCAGGGTTCTACCTTGGGACCACTTCTTTTCATCATCTATGTTAATGATCTGCCTGCTGCTGTAGGTAATGATTTTGTGACTCCTTTTATGTTCGCTGATGACCTTGCTATACAAATTAAAAGTGGTAAATGTTTCAATCACTGTTCTGTTAACTCTATAGTTGAGGACTGGTCTGCAGCTAACTCACTTTGTCTTAACAAGACTAAGATGCAAATGTTAGAGTTCAGTTTAAGTTTAAATTCTGATAGTTCTAAGTTTTTAGGCATAACAGTGCAGAGTAATCTTAAGTGGGAATTACACATCAATATACTACATGGTAGAATGTCTAAGGGTCTATTTCTGCTCAACAGATTGAAATTCATTGTTAACTGTGATGTGTTACTAACTGTGTACCATGCCTATATACACAGTCATCTGTCTTATGGGATTGTTGCTTGGGGCAATGACACTAATGTAAGGAGGTTATTTATATTACAGAAAAGAGCTGTCAGGATAATTGCTCACGTTCATAGTAGGTCGCATTGTAAACCACTTTTTATACAATTGAAAATATTGACTTTGCCAGCTATTTACGCATATGAGTGTCTTTTATACATAAAGAAAAATTTGTCTAGTATTCCTGTTAACAACTCTGTACATAGTCACTATACAAGACAAGCTTCAGCGCTAAGACTAAATCAATGCAATTATTCCTATACTCTTAATGGGTTTATTGAATATGGCATTAGACTCTTTAATAAATTGCCAAATGCATTAAAATGTTGTGATGTTAGTTGTTTTAAGAAAAGACTCAAAGCTTTACTAGTTGAGAAATGTCCTTATAATAAGCATGAATTGTTGACAAATAATAATTTATGATACGTTGTTAAGACTTGTGTTGACAAATAATTTATGATATGTGTTAAGCCTATACTGTTATTTTTACCTTATGTTATGACTTTGTTATGCATTTTTTAAAATGTGGCAACAATAAAAGAATTTGAATTTGAATACCTTCGATATTCACAAATCACAACAACTAGCCTATATTGCATTGGGAAAATAGTCTAAGCTTTTATACGTTCTTTCCCAGTAACTGTTACGAAAAATTAGAAGTCCTTTAAAACACAGGGAAAATGCTAATACACATTCAACAGCTATGAAATACATATCATTAAACATCAATAAATTTACGATGTATATCGAGTAATAAGCTGTAAATTACGATTAATTTCTTACCAGCTCAACTTAACTGTCTTAACTTTTGTTATCTGTGCATTCTCATTTCCCAACTACAAAATTCTTATGATACAGAACAAATACAAACTGACTTATTCTATTCTCTCTATTACTAACATAATCTGTACTTATCATTACCATAATAATTATCTGCACTAGCATCAAATGAGCAGCAGTCCGTTAAAAGGCGTTTAGTTGAAGGTGAAGACCAACAAAAATATTCCAGCATACAATTAGCATGCGCTAGCGTAATTATAGATCTACTCGGTGAACAAACAGCACTATTTTTAGACGCTTGTAAACTTGTAGAGCGCTCACATAGACTGACCAATCCCTAACTAGAGTATCATGAAAAGCTATTTTCTTATTTCCATATTTTTTTATAGTTGTTGCACTACCCCGTCTGGTCTTCAGGGGGGAGTCTTGTGAAAACTTACTCCGTTTTTCATTTTTGTTTTGGTTGTTGCTCACCTAACACCCCCCCCCCACCCATCAACCCTTTCTCGCCCCCCACCCCCCTACCACCACTACCGCTCATTCGGCAGCGTTGAACTATTTACGTCTCGCTTATCGTCTGTCCAGACAAAGAAGACATTCTAATAATATGGAAATATGACTTCAGCTCAGTCAATATTGGTTCAAAAATTATGAATTTGGTCTTAAATTGTAGATCAGAATATTTTCTAGAATTTGAAACCAAATTTATAATTTTTGAACCAATATTGATCTAGCTGGAGTCATTTTCCAATCTTTCCAGACTGTCTTCTTTGCTTGGGCAGACCATACGAAGGGATTGATTTCTTGTGTATTCGCACGCTAGCCTCGGGCAACCAATCGTAATATCAGGACTTGACCCCTGTTTACCTACTTATTGTCTGTCCAAGCAAAGAAGACATTCTGGCAAGATTGGAAAATGACTCCAGCTCGGTCAATAATGGTTGAAAACAATAAATTTGCTCTCGAATTGTAGAAAAAATTCTAATCTACAATTTGAGACCGAATTTACAATTTTTGAACCAATATTGACCGAGCTGGAGTAATTTCCCCATCTTTGCCAGAATCTCTTCTTTGCTTGGACAGACTATACCAACCCTATCTTTTACTTTTTTCCTCTACATTTTCACATCTACGCCCCACTACCCCAGCTTTGTTATTCTAGCGAATCGTCTATTTGGCTTACTTGATCAGAATACTATTCCCTTCTTAAAACGCATTCCTCCTTGTTTTATTAGGTTGTCAATCGTTTGTAAACGGTTATTGAACTCTGAACCATTGACACGAGAGTTCTACTTTTATGGTGGGGATGAAGATATATATGTACGTTTTGTGTCTATTGATAGTAGGCGTGTTTGATAGACGTGTTATTTCAACTGATGCTTCTTTATAACACAATAGTGGATATTACACCCTGGATTTTGAATGCTAGCCTATTTCATTGGGCGAATTGCTTTAAATTTATAGTGTGTCCTGTAAGAGCTGCAGTGAAACAGGAAAAAGACTGACTTATTTCATAGTAGACCTACTTGCTCGTAATGTACAAAGAATGCCTATTGGCATAATATTTATCATTATAAATTATTATCAAGTTACAACATATACTAAATGGAAGGTTCAACATGATAACTCCAAAAACTGTGTCTTTACAAATTTTCCATCATAAGTCCAAATATTTAGGTTATGTCATTTTAGTTAATTTTATTTGACTTCAACAAATTCCCACTCACTAGGAAAAACTGAACAAATTTTGAATTTTTTGAAGGATTATGATGATTTTGAATCAATAATAATCAATGATTTGAATACCTTGAACATTTAGAAAATGAAAAATCTTGCAACTTCACTAAAAGTCACTGGCGGCTCGTGCCCACGAAACAAGTGAAGTGCTGTACAATAGAAGATACGGGCACTTTATATGATATAATATTGTTTTACATGCAAGGAGAAGAAATAATATGATGAAAATGATTATCATGGAAGTTAGTATATCACGTCTACTCACATTTTCCAAAGAGTGGAATTTTCATATGAAGCCAGTAGATTTACTCACCTGGAAAAAAAGAAATGAATTCATTAAAAACCACAAAAATCAATGAATAAATAAAAATATACAGAAGTATAAGTAGAAAATTAGATTCCAGAATAAGTTCGAAAGATCTAAACTAAAGTAAAATATAGGCCTCTATATAGTCAAGTTTCTAGTCTTTGATACTTTTCTCCTCTCACCTTTGACTCAAAAAGATAAATTCATAGTCTTGCTATTACAATATTGCCAAACATAATGATTCATTGCCTACTACAGAACTGGTACTTGATACAGGACTATAGCAGGCTCCAGGCTTCTCTATATTCACTGTATTACTGTCACGCTTACTGACTTATTACTAATTATATGGTGCCTATCATAATCCATTAACTACTAGCTCCAATTCTCTAAAACCCATTTCATGGACAAGCCCTTCGTTAACAAAGTGATATTTCTGGAAACATCCCTGACACAGAACACGCTGAGCGTGATGACTTACAAGGGAAGCCGTTTAGTTGGTTCATTTCAGACGTGACCATTTATATATCACGCTGGTGTCACCAGTTATACACGGCGTATATCACGTAATTTTCTGACAATTTATATGCAGCGAACGTCAAGCTGACGTGATACCTCCACTATCACAGTGTTTTAATTGAAACCAATGGAGTGGACATGGATCTGCACGAAGTGTTCTCTCACGGCTGTTTGTCAAGTCAGTTCGGATGCGACATGTTTTAATGGGTAAAGTAGGTAAGCCAGGCAGAAGGATGAAATTGGTTCAGATGGAATAGAAAGGTTAGGAGGATGTGGATGAAAGCACTGGCGGCTCATGCCCACGAAACAGGTGAAGTGCTGTACAGTAAAAGATATGGGCAGTTCACCTGTTTCGTGGGTACGAGCCGCCAGAGAATGAAAGTGCTTTTTGAGTGGTTGTGAAGGTGATATTGTGGTACAGTCGATTAATTGATAATCCATTACTGGTGATGTCCATATTGAATGAAAAGACAAGATGTTTTGATAAAAAATCGAGATACCAGTTTCGGTTGATACACAATTACAAATCTCTGGCAGACTAAGACTCAAAGTTAAGAATATCAGTACTTATACGAACAGTAATAATGACAGTGAACGTCTGCCATTGGCCTAGACAACCTCCTCCCCGATTAGCGGTTTGGTGTTTGAAATGTTCTGAAATGTAACAGTGGTCTTTTCATTTAATTTGGATGAAAGTTGTAGAAGGATTAAAAATGTACGGGAAAAGATTTGATGAAGTTTAGAGGGAAACATGTGTTGGAAAAGGGTACATGGAAAAGTTGGATGTAGCATGAATAGAGGAAAAATTAGATGAAATAAGTATGATGGCATTGGAATAGGGATGGGAAAAACTGGAAAGAGTTTAGATTCAAGAAGGAAAAGAGAGTATAGAATAGGGGAGAAAAAGAAAAGGTATAGGTATAGGTATAGGTATAGGAGAAAAAGATGAGATGATCATCTTCTATTTAAAGAAGGGAGATAGTAATAGAGAAACAAACAGTAATAGGGGTGAGAAAAGTTTAAAGACAAGTATAGGAAAAATAACGGAAAGGAGAAGGAATGTATTAGGAGAAGGAACCGAGAATAAATGAGAAAATATGTACGAAAATGAATGAGAGAGGTAAGGTACGACCTCAGGGCGGAATAGACAAGAAAGATAGAAAGTGGAAATGAAGATATAGTAACAAGAGTGGGATGACAATATGAAGATATATGATGAAGATGGAGATAGAAGAAATGGAAATGGAAGGATTTGAGAATGAAGTAGAGATAGAAGAGAAGAGAAGTATTACATGGAAGGGATGACATGAGATAGAGGAAGTAGAAGGGATGAAAGTTTTGGGAGGAAAGGAGGACGGGATCAAGAGAAAGGATAATAAAATACACAATATTTAAGGAAAGCTAGTAAAAAAGCAGGAAAGCAATAAATCAGTGTTAGTGAAGGAGAAATAAGATCAAACCTACTTATTGACAAGAAAGAAGAAAGAAAAAACTGAATTGGAGGAGGTGGCGAACAAAGACAAGAAGAAGAGGGTAAGTAACAAGTAACAAAAGGGAAGAAAAAAAAGTCAGAAAGAAAATAATACGGAAGAATTGATGAGGGGAAGATAAGTGAAAGCTACCGGAAAAGAGATCGAACCATGTGTGACATGTAGTATAGAAAAGGGTTGAAAAGCAACAAGGACAGTGTAAGGAAGAAGTGAAAAGGAAATCGGAAGTGAAAATGTCGAAGAAGGACAGAAAAAGTTCAGGAAGTGAAAGAGAATGTGGAAGTGGAAACTGTACAAAGGACCGGAGTAGCGCTAAGGGACACTCATCGATGCTCCAAAGACGATCCATCAATATCTATTGATGACAGTCGGGTCCTTTCATTAGAGCTCATACCATCCATCAGTCCCACCCCGGTCAGTATGTTGGGATCGACTTTTATTGTGGGATCGACTTTATGTTGAGATCGACTTTTTGGTATAATCGACTTTGAGGGGGATCGACAGTATTTATTCCATTTTTTAAACAATTCTAGGAGGATTCGTTTATTTATTAATTGGAAAAATACAGAAAAAATTAAAAACTTACGGGAAATTAGAGAAATTTAGTTAAGACAACAATTAAAGTTGAAAAATAGAAATCATTTACTTTTAAAAGCTATTCAAGCAGTTAAAAAAACGATAATGGTTTCAAACGTTCCCTTGTTGGGAGTAATATTTATATGGCCATTGATAAAAAACGGTTGGGTACAAAAGGCTATGAAGACTGTATAAATCATATTTCTCTCATCATATCTGTATCGGTTTGGAGGGTTAAGTGTAAAAGAGGGCCGGCTGCGCCCTAACTTCGCCCTACCAGACTAACAAATAAAGTCAGCAATTCTATTCTATTCTGTTCTGTCATAAATTCTCTATACAACAGTTTCTAGAAAGGCTGTTGAACGTTTAATACTGTGCATCCAATTCATTTGAATATTAATTTCTCTTACATCAATTGGTTATTACTCAACTTCCATAATAATAGAGCCTCAAAGGTACACTAAATTGATTAAGCAATTCCATTTTCAATCAATATGTAACACATGTGATACGTGAGTAAGTTATGAGTTATGATAGATCAATTATTACTCAATATTTAACATCAAATACGAGAAAACACAAACAATAAAGCTTCCACTTTCACAGAATCAATTGACCAACGATACTTCGAAACATGCATTAGTTGACATGTAAGTTTCAGGGTGAGAGAGCACCAATTAATAACAATATTGCAAGGGAAAAGGGTCACGCAGAATAAACTATTATCGTCCACCGGTTATCAATAAAATTGCGGGCTGGCCTGAGGCTGGCAAGGTCGTTGACAGTGCTGCAGCTTTGTATATTTTGTCACGCAGAAGACGAGAATGCGCGCGCATCTCAAGTTATAGAGGGATGGAAAAGGAGTGATCTGATGGGGTAAGGGGGATAGATAGCAAGAGAAGCAAGTATTGTGTTAGGAATACTGAGGTTGATCTTCCTTCTACTTTGTATGTTTTTCATTAGATTGATTAATGAATGTAAAGTATGTTGATGAAAGAGAAGGTAATAGAATAGAAAAATGGGGTTTAGGGTGGAATAGAAGGAAAGTAGAAAGACTAGAAAGTAATATGTAGCATATAAGGTTCAATTTTTAACTATAATGCATACATTTACAAATATAGGCTACTCAAGATGCTACTAGAATCAAAACAATAAACAATCAAATATGAGAGTTTGGTATAATATTTTAAATGAGTGAAGGATAGAAAGAAGGAAGGAAAGAGATTGCAAAAAAGGAAAACAATGGGAAATAGGGAGGAATCAAAATTGAAAGGTGAATTGTTAGGGGATAGGATTGTATAGATTTGTAATAGTAAGGACCACAAATAAGAAACGAGGAAGAGTATTGAGGATGAGGCATTGGGACTTGGGATACAAAGAGAATAGTAACTAAGGAGGACTAGTCATCCAAACGGCAGAAGTGTAAAGGAAATGAAGAGATATTGAGAAGGGAAAATGAAAAATAAAAGAGCAATTTGTAGCAAAAATTAACGAAAGAGAAGGGGGTGATGAGGAACAGGGATAAAAAACCTGAAACAAAGCGGAGAGGAAACAAAGAGAGATAGGAATGACAAAGATAGTATGACGAGGGATAGTAATGAGACAGGGATGAACAATCGAGGTAGGGAACAAACAGGGTTTAGAAGTAGGAAAGCCAGTTACATGCTCGGTGAAGCGGTCTTCCGCAAGGGGTTTGGCGGGAAAGTGGGAAACCAGGCAGGAGAGGACTAACAGAAAGAGTAGAAGAGGGAAAGAGTAGGAAGGGAATGAGAGAAAGTAGGGAAGGCGAAGTAGGGAAGAGGAGGAAGGGAGGGGAAGTAGAGAAGGATGAAAGAAAAGAGAAGGGGAGAAGAGAAATAGCTAGGGAAGGGGAAGAATGACGAAGCAATGGTAAGCAAGAGCAGACGAAAAGAGAACGGAAAAAATAAATAAAAGGGATGAAAGGGCGAAAGGAAAGAGAGGAACAATAAGGAGAGAAAGGAATAGAGTAATGAAGGTGAAGTTACAAGTAAAAAACAAGAGAAAGAGAATGAAAAGGAAAGTAGGAAGGGAGAAAGAGTAAGAGAGAGCAGAAGAAAAAGAGAAGCAAATAGGAAGAGGAGGGGGAAAGCGAAATAGTAGGAAAGAGTGAGGAGGGAAAGGTAAGAAAACTAGGGATACTAGGGAAGAAAAATAGAAGAGAAGGGAAAGGAAAAAAGAAGAGTAGGAGAGGAAATGTGTGAGACGGGAAAGGGAAAGATGGATTGGGAGAAAAAAGAGAATGGGCAAGGAATGAGGAGGGAAAGGCAGAGAGTAGGGAAGGGTAATAAGAAAGTAGGGAAAGGAAAAGAAGAAAAGGAAATGAGTAAGGGAGGAAAGGAAAATTGTAGAAAAAAAAGAAAAAGGTAAGGGGAAGGGAAAGAGTTGGAAAGGGAGAGAAAAGAGTTGAGACAAACAAAAGAGGAGAAAAGGGAATCATTAGGGAAGGAAAATAGAAAGAGAAGGGAATTAAAAGTAATAGGGAAGGAAAATAGAAAGAGAAAGGAATTAGAAGTGAGAGGGAAGGGAAAGAGTAAAGAATGGAATGTCAAGGGGAGGGAAAGCTTAAAAGAAGGAAAGGGAAATTAAGAGTATGGAAGGGAAAGTATAGGGAAGAGAAAGAAAAGGACGAGTAGTGTCTAGGAAAAGGGAAAGAGTAGGGAAGGAGGAGGAAAGAATACGGACAAGGGGGAGGGAGAGATTAGGGGAGAAAAGGAGTGGGGCAGGGAAAAGGGAAGGGTAAGGGAAAGGTAGTAGGGAGCGTCCCCCTGGTCTCATCAGCACAGCCGGCACTGATGACAGCCCCATGCATTGCAGCTCGATAAGTAGCAGGCCCCAGCTATGGCAATGTTTATGACTCAGCCACCACAGCACAGCCCTCTCAATATAAAAGCAAAGGGATGGAGTGCGTGCTGTTGATATGCTGTGCTGTGGCTTTGAAGCCTGAAAGCTGATGAAGATGTGCAGTGAGAAGTTTCTAGTAGTTTGCGATTGAGATGGTAGTTTTATGCAAATTGCTGGCAAACCTCAGTGGGGCCTTGGATGGATGCAGATGAAAGAGTCATAATGTTCTTGTTTATCTCTTGAAGTTTGTTTCAACTCTTAATAGACTGTGATGCAGTCATCAACATTGGTATTCAGTGATAATAAGTAGGAAGTTATTCAATAAATAAATAATGGTAAAAAACGTTATTTCAAGTTCCCGACTGTTCTTAAAGTTCAGTAGAAAAGAAGATTTTGCAGTTTTTCTGAAGAAAGGTGCGAAAAGATCAAGTAGTTTATGATATCAGCTTAATACTAGTTTTCTTAGAAGATTAAAAAAAGTTCAGCAAGCATGTTAACTCATGAGAAGAATGATGAAATTTGAATATAATGGTCGTTAACAAAGTGAAATACTGACAAAAAGTGACGACTTGAAAATTTATGCAGCAAAGTTTTGTTATGTTCAGCATATCACAAAAGCTCCCAATAACAATAATTTAACAGGTTAGTTTCTTATTTTGTGAAAATCGAGTTGAATACAAAAGTGATATGACTTGGAAGGTATTTACACTTGAAAATGGCTATATTGCTGAAACATGTAGAGTAAAATAATAATATTTTTTAAAAAAAGGGTACTTTGATTTCAATTATTTAAAGTTTTAACGAATAAAGTAGCCCTAAGAGAAAATAAGTATTGAGAAGGTAATCTATGAAAGTTAAATTTTTTTTAGTCATTTCTTAAATGATTCCATATCATCATTATTTCTGGCAGAGCAAGACATCGAAACATATATTTGAAGTAGATTTTGGTATATATATCATAAGATATAAAATTGATGATTCATCTATCCAGAAATCTCTAGCAACTTGAATCTCTACACAACCATGTTCTCGGATTGAAAGAGAAATAAAAATTTAGAAAGAATAATTTTATGTGGATTGCTAATTGAAAACTATGTGGATAAAAAAGCATATAATTTAAATACGATCATTATTCTCAATTGGGAGATCCGATGAAAAAATGGTCCTAAACGTTAATTACATTCTATCAACCATCACACAGATGCGAAATTATTCAAAATTATTCAAATTTTTCAACTCACTAAATCAGTTTCCATCTTTGACTTATAAGAATACAGTTATTTAGCAACACTTTAGAAATTGATATTCATATTCCTAATTCATTTATGTTGAGCTAATACTAGCCTGTTATATTTTTCATCGAAAGCGGGCTCACTCAGTGAAAAGAAAATCCTTGCGAAAAAATGTGGGAGGAACAGAAAACAAAACCACCGAAGATACAAGGCAGAGGTGAGATAAGCAGGAAAAACTCTTGAACAAGGAAAACTGAAAACAAAATGAAGACTTGGAAAATACAGCTACTAGTGATTATGAGATTTTCGAGTCAATGTTCATATTTCGAAGGCGAATTGAAATGTCAAAACTGTGCTCAAACTGACATTAAAGTCGGGGTGCTCGAACGATAAGCAGGGTTAACGCTATTTACGCAATTATAAATGAAAGAGGGTGCAAGCTTCCACCAGCAGAAACCCAACTTCACATTGCGGTTAAAGCGAGGGGGGAAGTCTCGATCGCCGGAAGCCAAATAGGGGAGGATTTTGGTGGAAACCCCAATTAATTAACAGGGTTATCTAATTGCAATCGCAGATTGGGCAAAAGCCGCGGCTCAATTACAAAAAGCTCCAACTTTTTCCAACAAAGCCGCATTTTCGAAACTTTTTCCGAGGGGGAAAGCACAGACTATTCATTAGCTGTGGTCATATATGGGAGAACCCGTTTAGAAAATTATTCCCCTGCGTAATCAACTGTAATATTCGACCCTGCAACACACTCACACGCAACCTTTTTCGTCCACAAAAGTTGATTTCAAATTGGGATCACTCATTTTTTATCTGTGGGCTTTAGAAAAATGGAGAATTGAATCGTATTTGCCCCTTTTAACTCAGGAATCAATAATTCATCAAATTATTTCACCCTTATTCAATCTTCAGGTACTTCAGCTGTATGGTATACTCTGGCCAAGCAAAGAAGAGCCTCTGGCAAGATGAGAAAATGACTCCAGCTCGGTCAATATTGGTTCAAAAATTATTGATTTGGACTCAATTTTAGGAAATATTTTGATCTACAATTTGAGACCAAATCAATAATTTTTGAACAAATATTGACCGAGCTAGAGTCATTTTCTCATCTTGCCAGAGGCTCTTCTTTGCTTGGCCAGACTATAACTGGTATCTTATCTAATGATTCATGGTTATTCAACTTGAACTTGATTGATAATGATGAAGTTAAAACTTTCCTTGTTTTTTGTCCTTTCTGTCATGAAAAATCTCTTTGTGTATAAAAATCTCATTTAAAAATTAAACTTTAAAACTTAGGGCTATTTAAAATAATTGATAAATAAAATCAGAATCAAATACCCTTTTAATGCATTAATAATTTTAAAGTTTTTTAAAAGGTTATTTGATTCTCATTTTATTTATCAAATCTCATTTAATTGTTGCGAGTTCTTAGACCTCTTTCCTACATTATATTGAAGATTAAAAACAATATCACAAGTATTAGTTCACAGAATCTATTCGTAGAGCTATGATATAATTCAGAACTCTATTGTAGAATGCAATTCATAACGACAACTCAATATTCATATGAATACATGTGATTGTGATGCCAAGGTCAACTTGGACAACTTGTTTTGTAATATTATAAACTATAAAACAGCCTAAAATCAAATTTGGAATTTATACTGTAAAGTTGCCTATTATTGTTCAACTCCCCTTAATGAGAATGCACAAGCAAAACAGACACCAAAGAGTTGGGCGGTTTCAGCTGCTCTTTTTTGCGCTCCAACAACTGATGTTTTATCTATGTATAACAGTCCAGTCATTTAGCTAGAAAATGATTTTTTAAATCAAAAGAGACAATAGATGCTTTAAATCTGCTGTTAAAATATTCTTTATTCTTTCTTTACAATTGCGACTTGATTTCCAAGTATTTTAAGCAAAGGATGAATGAGTGATGATGATGGTTCAAGATGTAGGTTATTATGTCTATCCACAATGTCCACTTCCACTTAATAATTTCTCACTTCCAAAAATATTGTATCACAAATAATTACATCACATACAAGAGTCAGATGAAACCTCCTAACGTTTTGACTTCAGCTGTATCAAATTAAACAATAAAATAAAATGGTTTAAATAATTAATTAAAAGTATGTTAAGTACGTAAGTACGTTATCGGTTGTTTCATTGAATTTGATAGATGCATAATTTTATTCATCTTATTTAATGAATAAATTGAATAATTGGGTTAAGTGAATTAACCCAAGGACACAACTTATATGAGGACTAAGCAGTAGTTTCCATTAACATATCCTGAATCCTAACTCATATCATATATTTGATAATATAACATGGTTGTGATACTCATGTGAGCGCGTAAATGTAGGCAAAAACAAAGACAGTATTGTTGATGTAGATATACATGGAATAGATACCCTTAGCCCTTACTCCAAAACCCCTTTTCAAAGGCTTAGCCATCTCACTACAAAATCCAATATGGCTCCCTGCAAATTCCCACCAACTTCTTGTGGCATGGATTGGAGCTTAACAGGGTGTTTCATTCCAATCTACAAGAGGATTTGGTAGATTTCGGATAAAAGGCTACACTTATGCTAACAATGATTATGGGAGGCTTATCATGTTTGTTTTGAACCCTCAACAAGAACTATCTGAGGGCGGTGAATATTTATTGAAATGCTTGCAAGGGAATCCAGAGGATTGTTTGTGTTCGGAGAGCAAACAATATTTTCAAGTTTCAAGCCTGCAATCTATGGAAGCTTATCCTGGATAATACAATACATAAATCGTTTTATTTTGCGTAAGCTAACAATTCTATCTACGTCTTATGTTCTGTGGATTGATGGTTTGATATATTTGAATATTATGTATAAGATAGAGTTTGAATATTTGGTATTCATTTGTTTAAAACTAAGAAGTTTGAGAATATGAGTGATTCTAATGATTTTTATTGCATTATAGAGGGATTAAGTATCTATGAAGCAAGAATTGCTGCTGATCAATCACAAGATTAAATAGCATAAAAATAGTTATTACTGATTCATCAATCGTTTTAGATCCGTTACTATAAAAATTATCAACTTAAATTCGTGATTTGTATTTCCTTTATATAATATTTTATTTCAGCAACCAGTCAGGTTTCTTTATCTAAGAGCACTGACGGCTCGTGCCCACGAAACAGATGAAGTGCCCGTATCTTTCAATGTTTCGTGGGCGCCTGTTAGCCGCCACTGTCTAAGAGTAAAGCAATCGACGATGGAAATCAAGAATGCGTTCGATAATATTCCACTTTGGAAGCAAGTAGCAATAGAGAGTAGTAATAGAGCACAGTAAGAAAACATCAAGAAGGTTTTAATGAACCTCTAATGTAAAATAGAGGATGGATCAAGTACAAAACAAAATAATAAGAAGTAAAAGAGTGATTGTTAAAGGAATGAATTGAAAGAGGATGATGGCCTAATGGAACAGAGCAAGAATGAACCAATGAAGGACAAGATCCAGAATTGGTCACGCCTACTGACGTATAGAACTTCAAGCTCCTCCTACTTTCTTTTCGTGAAAAATGGCTACTTTCAACAGCAGGAAATGTGTTTCTGAAATCTGACGATAGATTGCAGTAGTTACTGGGTGGCATTGGATCGAGTTTCTACTTCATTTGTGAGGATGATTGTATAACTGGCTATAACAATGAAACTCTTCTATGAAGTTAAAGGATTCCTATTGATTTTCTAAAACTTGAAATCACTTCCAAGCGTTAAAATTATCTAGATTAGGAACAATAAATTTTATTTATTTATTCTATCATAATTACAATATCGAGGAATGAAGAAACATGCTTTCGCCTAAAGACGTTTTGGACTTGATGTCTGTGTTTTTACCCTTCATTGTATAATTTCTCGAATAAATAAATAAAACTTTTGAATTCCAATTGAGATTGATAGGTCAAAAGTTTGGTTAAGCTTTTTTTTTTAATTCAAATATTAAATTCATGATTTGTTCGTAAAATAAGAGATAATACTAATATAGGCTTTCCACTTGTTTGTACCATCGAGCACAATAATAATAATAACAGGGATTTGTTATAAAATGATATTCTTGGACAAGAATGTCAGCAGGTATTTCTTTGAACTGCAGTACCAATGCTACAATTTGACTGTTGATGTTATTGAAGAACTCTTCTCATCTTTACAAACATCTTAAAAAAAACTTATCAATCTAGGTGAAAACTTGATCTTATGGAATGATGTAGAGATTCGTTCTTGAAAGTATTCAATAAACAGTTAAAATTATCAATAGCTTACGTTCATTAATTATGAGCTATTCTGAGTAAATCATATGGGACAAAAGAGATATAGAGAATTAAAATCAACAGATACAGTGAATAGAATTAACTAAGTATCAAGTATTTCAATGTTTAAAAGAATTATCACTCTTTATAATAACTTATTGAGATATTCTGAATATTCGATTGTAAACAATAGAGAACACATAAATTGAATTCGTTCCACTCTAATGTTCCCAGTGTTTTGTACCACAAAGAGTATGCAATATACTTAGCAATATTTTTAGTGTATTATAATAGATTCTCATTTTTTAAAAAACGTTTTACACAATTTAATGTGCACTATTGAAGAATAGAGAGAGAATTTTAAATAATCGAGAGCAACAATAATTGCATAACGTGCAACCTATCCCAACCTATAACACTTGAGCACAGTTGCTGAGAACTTATTGAATAGCTTTCCCACACGACTCATTTCTATTCAAAAGCGAGCCAAGAATATTATTCACTACTGTGGTGCAAAATCAGACATTGAATGCGGATACTCAGTGAAGTTGGGGCTATACTACAGTCTATCCAAGCAAAGAAGAACCTCTGGCAAGATGGCAAAATGAATCCAGCTTGGTCAATATTTTTTCAAGAATTATAATTGTGGTCTTAATAATAGATCAAATTGTTTCCTACAATTTGAGATCTAATTGATAATTTTTGAACCATTATTGACCGATCTTGAGTCATTTTTCTATCCTGCCAGAGGGTCTTCTTTACTTGAACAGACTATACTAAGATCGAGGTGGCCCAGTAAACAGGCATTAACCTGCTTCTCCTCTCTGAAACCACCCACCAAAATAATCAGAAAGTGCAATTATGTCAGGTGAGGGTATGGTCCTCCCAAGCAAAGAAGACATTCTGGTAAGATGAGAAAATGACTCCAGCTAATTCAATTGTGGTTCAAAAATGATAAATTTAGTCTCAAAATGTAGGTCATAATGTTTGCCACAACTTTAGACTAAATTAATAATTTTTGAACCATTATTGATCGAGCTGCAGTCATTTTTGCATCTTGCCAGAATGTCTTCTTTGCTTGGACAGACTATAGCTGTGAACTCAATCGACCCTTGAGAGGGTTGAGGCGAAACCTCTAGAAGCGTTTTATCAGATGCAAAGGTGTTTCACTTAACAAAAGGGCAAGGAAAAGAAAATGGGGTACGAAAAAGGCCAGAAGTGGGTTAACGTCGTCTGTGTGCCAGTTATTCGGCTGGAGTCACGCCTCAAAAATAACAGAGACAAAGGTTATGAGAGACAGAAAGAGAGAGAAAAGAAAGAAATATGAAGAGTGTGTAAGAGAGAAATATTCGGTAGTAATGTGAGAGAAAGAGAGAGCGTGAGAAAGGAGTAAGAGGGAGAGAAAAATATGAAAAGTGTGTGTGAGAGTGACAGAGAGAAATCTGTCGGTAGTGGTGTGTAAGAGAGAGAAAGAGAGAAATTTGGAAGGAGAGAGCATAAACCCACTTTACGCATGATAAAGAGTGTACGGTCACGCAATAGTGCACTGAGTACTGTAGGTACTTGAAAAGTCAAGTAAAATGCTCAATACTCGAGTATCTTGACAAAGCCGTGGGGAACAATGAAAATCTTATGGAAAAGCTCAACCTGCTTTGAAAGGGGGTTTCGAGTGCGATGTTGAGCAGGATAACATTTTTCGAGCTCCTATTCACTTAGCAGGTGTAGAGCTGTGTGAACACGGTTCAATTGCTCATCAAGAAAATGCATGTATCCAATGAAACAATAGAAAACAGAAATACATTCCAATAATGTTTTTATTTTAAATAATAATCAAGTATTTTAATTAATTTTCAAGACCTTGAAAATTACTATATTTAGTTGAAACATGTTGTGCATTGAAAAATAATTCAAAAAGGGTACTTTATAATTATTTAAAATAAAAACAGTGATAAACGTAGCCCTGAGATTAAGAAAACACATTCCAATAATGATACAAAACCTTTAAGAAGATACACGTATTAAATGAAACAATCGTAACTAAAAATACGTTTTAATAATAAAAATAAATTAGATCTCAATTGATTGTTTTATTTGATAAAATGTATCATTTTGAAAGGGATCTCAAAAGTAGACACAAAGCACAATGAATGACTCTTTATCTAGTATTTAAACAAAATTAGATTCAGAAGCACTCGCCTTACTTCTATAAGTTGATGAACTTTAGTTTAGTTCACTATGAATTATTTTTTCATTTTTTTATGTCTATTGAATAACCAAGTCGTTTCATGCAATCTCATTTCATCAACAATATCGGCTATAGTACACACTTTAATTACTATTATTATTATTATTATTATTAGTACTCATATTTTATAATTACTACAAAAGATTATTCGTTTTCTTTATCAAGAAAATAAATAATTGACTGTTGAATGTACTGTACTACTGCAATTCTATCATGTTTTGTTTCAGAGATTCATTCATTAATAAAGTCAATTCAACCCTAGTTCTTTAAAAAAAAACATTTAAGCTATCCTATACTGAAAAATCACGTAGGTGAGTCAAATAAAACCTCGACTGAGTTTCTGTCGATGGTAGAACCGTTAGATAGCGAAATAAAAATGCTGTACAGTCCTGTACCAAAAGTAAAAAGTGTAGAATTGACAAAATCTCTGTGTTTTATTTCGTTACATACGAGTATTATAAAGAACTCAAAAAGAATTCCACCTTCGAGCGGTATACAGTAGTTGGTTAAGATTAGGAAGCGATCAACTTTTCGTATTTCTTGACTGAGTTCCGTTTTTAGACTGAAGCCAGCAGCGAGGGCCTCACGGTGCGTGGTACTGGTACAGAATTCATTTTTCCGACATGAAATTCCGTCGTTAAATTCGCGTTTCCTTGTAGGCTTGCCGTTTAATTTTATTCTAATCTTGCAAATATAATCGCGCTGAATATTGTTTCCTTCATAATGTGATTGCAGATAAGAGCAGTTAGATAAGAATCATGAACCATAAATAATAATTAAGAACCTATTGTTTCAGAAATAAGAGACCAAGTGTTTCATAGCATTTTAGAAACATATCCTGATTGAATTCAAAGAGAAGATAGTTCAAACTAGTGACTAATAAACGTTTTATCTAGTCACTGTAGTTTAAACTGTTGATCCAGAATTCTAATGAAAATTATGGCTTTGTATTACTTGTCTACTTAGTACAACCATAGAGGATGTAATATGTAATTTACAATGAAGAGGAGGAAGATTTACATCCTCTGTGGTACAACTAAGTAGTTGTGAAAGGTGATATTGTGTCAGTTATCCATATTAAATGAAAACACATGATATTGTCAAACCAAAGATTTATTAAAAATCGAGATACCGGTTTCGGTTGGTCAATATCTATCTGAACTATTTTCAACTCGATTCTTAATAAGACTGTGGTTTGACTATATATATTGTATTTTCATTTAATGGGAATTATGACAATTGGAACACAGTTTAAAGTGTTGATTCATTAAACTTAGTTTAAACGAAGATGGTAGTCATTCATAGAGGAAAAAATTGAATAGAAACCTACAATAAAACACCATACATTTTTGAGAAACATAAAATTTTTCAGAATCTGGATCAAGTACGAGTCTGTCCAAGCAAAGAAGACCCTCTGGAAAGATGAGAAAAAGACTCGAGCTCGGTCAATATTGTTTCAAAAGTTTTTGATTTGGTCTCAATCGTAGGAAACATTCTGATCTACAATTTGAGACTAAATCAATATTTTTTTAATCAATATTGACCGAGCTGGAGTCATTTTCTCATCTTGCCAGAGTGTGTTCTTTGCTTGGACAGACTATACTCTGATGTGAATTGTTACATGTGTCAATAAACTAATTTCATGGGTGGGCGTGTTGAGTTAGCACCAACACAATAGGCATAAATTTGGAACAGCTGTTACTTCCTGCCATCAGTTGTATGCAGTTTCACACATTATTCGAATAACTGGTTCAATGTCGTGAAACTGTTGTTAAATTTTAGCTGGTCTGTAATCTCCATGTTGGAGTTGAATTGTGTTTATTCAGGAGCCTAAATAATATTGGTGCTCTGATTTACATTGTGTACCACATGTATACTAGCACAAGAATAGAAAACAAGTTTACAAGTTAAGTGTACTACAAGGGATAAAAATGTTGAAGCAGCAATTACCTATTCAGACAGAAATCTTTGTTTGCTGATTTTTGATGTCTGAATTCCTTACTTACAATCTTATACAAAAATGACTAATACAACAGTTGGAAATTGTACATTACTTTTGATCAACTCCACAGTGATATTTGAATCATTATTATATACTATTCTCCTTTGAATATAAAGTATTTTCATTATATTCCTATATTTGATTGAGATAAAATCAAGTTAGATTGCATGGTTCTTCAGAAGAATTATTGCACAAAATGCCGTATTTGTTCAAGTTTGAGTTATCACTAACATCTAAGTTATCATCTTGATTTATCACGTACACCTTAGTTACATTATTGACACTACCTGACAAAGAGTAACATGTAAGCATATGGAAAAGTTTATTTATTTCTGGAATCAAGATGATTTATTTGGGAATCAATCCCCAATGTAATCAAAATTTGATTGATGGCTAATGTTAAAGTAGGCTAATAACTTTTAATCTTAAAAGTAGGCTAATAACTTTTAAAGTAGGCTTTAACTCATCTAATCTTTTCTTGTATGGAAAAAATTGAATAATACCATTAAAGTTGATAATGAATGCAATGCAAAACAATCTTTTATTGTTCAACTTTCAATATTATTCAAAACTAATTCAGCGTCTAAAATCTCAATCATTAGTTTCAAGTGGGGGTGGCGTAGCTGAGTGGGTAGAGCGCTGGCGTTGCAACCCAACGGTCCCGGGTTCAAACCCAGGTCAGACCAGGAATTTTTCTCAGGCCACTCTCCCGTGTTTCGGATGGACACGTTACGCCGTCGGTCCCGGCTGCCTAAAAACAGTCGTTAAGTCATGTCAGAGGCCCTGAAATTGATCAGGAGCGATCTGAAAACTCTGACACCAGACCTGAGCCAGCCAGGTCACACGAATATTTATTTATATTTTTTTAGTTTCAAGTTTTGATTTGGGCTTGGAATACTTTGCTCTTTTACTTTGTTTCTACTAAGGTTCGATTGCAGTTTGACGTTCAGTGGGACTCCCAAAACTTTACTTGAATGTGAATCGCCCAAAACTCCTCAAATTCCGGAATTTATTCACCTAATTTCTTAAGTTTCCAGTGATTGCCTGCTTTTATTTTCATGAAAAGTGTATTATTTTCAATTAGAATAAATAGATGAATGGATGAATGAATAAATTAATTAATTAATTAATGGATGAATGAATTTGGTAATGCCTATTCCACTAACAATTCGACACCTGCTCTTGGAAAAACAAAATGACTTCTCTCCTATTCTGGTATATTTTCGCCGCGAGGGGCAAACTGAGATAAATGCTAAGCCCTAAATCACAAGTCACCGATTTCCGACACGTCCCGTGAAACGACTGCTAATTTTTCTCACTTGCACACCTCACTCAACTCAACTCACCCCATCATCACAAATTCATCATCCCACGTCGCACATCATCTCATCACAAATTCAAGGCATCAGTATTTGAGAAGAAGAGGGGAAGAAAATGTGAATGAGAAAAGGTGTAGCCAAAAGGAGAATAAAGGATTTGAAAATATGAAAGAGAAGAATGAGGAGAGAATTCAAAGGATCACACGGAGGGAGTGGAAAGGGGAATGGGGATGGAGATGAGAAAGAAGTAAAATAGAAAGTGGGAGAGAATAGAAGAGACGAAGGAGGAGAGGCGGAGATGAAAAGTGGTATGGAGACAGAATTAGGACTGAAAAAAGAGAAAGAGAAGAGGAGAGGGAGGGCAGAGGAAGACGAAAAGTGAAGTGAAGACAGAATTGGAAATTGAAAGGAATGAAGAGAAGAGAAGAAAAATTACAAGGATTGGAATGAATTATTTGAATGATTGTTAAGACAAAGAAGGTTGAAGAGGGAAGGAACAGGTGGAAAATAGAATGAAGAAACACATGTAGGGAAAGAGCAATGAGGAAGGTGAACAAAGTAGAACAATAAACTGATACGAAGTAGGGGAGGAGGTGGATATCAGAAAACAAAGAGGAAAAATGCTAAGCAGGTTAAAAAAATAAGGAAAAGTAAGATAAAAAGTGAAAAGAAAGAGAAAAATGGGAAAATAAAAAGGACAATTAAAGCGAAAATAGGGGAAATAATAATGGATTGAATATGAGCAGTGAGAATATTTTTAAAATACGTAATTCAAGTAGATAAAAAAGGGAGGAATATGAAGAAAACACAAGGAATGGTACAGGAAGTAGGAAAAAAAGGAGAAGAAGAAATCAAAGGATACAAGAAGAGGAAGAGGAAGGAAAATAAAAATAATAAAACATGAAGGTTGAAGAAAAGAAGAATAATTACAATAATTGCATGAAGGAGCAAAACGAGGAGTAGAATAAGAAGAACAGATCAGAAGAAGAAAGAGGAGAATGAAGGGAAGAAATTCGACACGGGACAGGACGTGAGGTAGCTGAAATAAGAATAGAAGCAGAGGAAGAAGGAAGACCAGGGAATGCGGTAGTAAATGTTGAAGGGATGAAAAAGGATTGGCGTCGCGGAATATTTGACAAAGACGTATGGCAGCAGTTTAGGTTGATGGGTGGGGGAGGGGGTGAATGATGATGATGATACCAGGCTGGGTGGGAGTGAAGAAATAGGGTATCAAAAAACGAACAGCGATCTATTTGACCCAGAACGAATTTGAGTCACGTTCCCTTGTGGCAGCCAGCCGGCTTATACACTATTCGCTCACATTCTCGTTTCTCGTCAAGTATTTAAATGTAAAATGGTAGAATGTAAATGTAAATCAAATGGTATTTAGAAGAAAAATGGTAGAGAACAAAAAGATATCATGGAGAGGGGATAATTTATGAGTATACTAAGAAACTAATGAATAACTTCATCATGTTCATGGTTCATTTTGCTAATGACGTAATTTCGAGGGTTATTTTTGAAATTAAATGCAATGATCCTCACCAGATATCTTATCAATATTCTAACCATATACCAGTTGTATTCTCAAATTTTAGGTATGGAAACACTCTTTATAATTTTTAAAAGTATTATTAACGTTATTACTTCAAGGGTGAAGCTGATTGTGTCAATGATATTAGAGTTGTCATTTTGCTAAACTTGGATGATGTTTTGAAATCGAATAGACAATATTGATGCTCCACATTAGCTTCTAGTGGATTACACCAAGTACCAGGGACAGACGAAACCGCCTTATTTTTTGGCGTCAGCTATAACAACAAACAGTCCATTATCAAATTCTTTATAATGTCATCTCATCTCTCTATTATTCAATACAAAACTTACAGTTCTCGAAGCTTTTGAATAATCTTCTTATAATTCTATAATTTTTACTAAAGCAATAAAATTGCATAATCTTCCTATTTCAAAATAATTCATTTCCAACGTTGAATAATTGAGAAAAATGTGGCTGGAAGGAAAGTTAATAACTTAGGTTAGCTACTGACAGTGAATGTCAAGTATCTCTTTCTTTAAAATATCTCTCCATATTCTTTGCTACTGACCAAACCGTCCAGTACATTACATTAGTTTAGGAGGAAGGCAAAAAATCCAGTAGATAACAGTCTTATTACAACTGAGACAAAACATCCAGTAAACAAAAGTCTTATTAGAACCAGTGAATGATTAAAGCAGTTAAAGAGACTGATAGCAGCCAGCCATTCTAATAATTACATAGGAGTTGGACTTGGGACAATTGCTTTTCAAGCCATCTGACCATGAAAGTGGACTGATAAGGAGAAAGCTGAAAAGGAAGAAAGATATTGCAAGCTAGATGAAATTAAACACCGACCATGATTATCCATGAAAGATGATCTCTGGGGAAGAATTAACAGAACTGGGTTATGGAGGAAAGAAGAGGAAACATTTTCAACTAGAGTAGGAGTTATAATCCTCATTTATTAAAAACGTACATCTTTCACACAGCTAGTAAGAATGTAGCAAAAGCGTCTAAAAAATATTATTATGGGGCATGGTAATGAAGTTGATGGAGATAGATAAGAAAGAGAAGAGAGAGAGAAGAGGGAATAAAATGGAGAAGATGGAGAAAAAAAATTAAAATCATCAAAAAACGAGGGTGGAGACCAGAGGGATGAATAAATATTTAATCTTATCACAGTATTAAAGAAAGGCAAGTATGAGGAATTCAGATTCATCCATTTAAATGTAGATTAGGTACAAAATAAAGTACGAGTATACCGGCTTAAATCTTATGCTCTGGGAATAGAAAAGGTTAATTTCATAGTTTTTTTTTGTATTACATACGTATAGTCCATGAGAACTTGTGAAATGACACAGATATAGGATTAAAAAAGCCAACGGTAATATAAATTCGATCTGTATCTACATAAAATGTTGGAGTTGAGACATATGAATGTCCATTCTTGGAGAGAGATTTTAAGATATCCCTTCCATCAACACTCAACTAAGGGTGAGAATGGAATGTATATGAGTAGTGTTCTAATTGTAAGAGGATAGTATTAACGATGATAAACATAATAAGATATAGAGTGATAAAAATCTGAGGAGTGAAATAAAGAACTGAAATATTATAAAGAGAGAGAAAAATAACCCAAGTTTTTTGATAAACTGAAATTTATGAAGGAAATTGGAAACATTCAAATGAAAGAACCATGAAAGAAATGATTGAATTTCAGCAAGAACAGGCTACAAGAGTGGAAATTCAGGAAATAAATATTAGGTGTGCGGGAGAAAGAAGTAAACGGGGAAATGATTACGAAGAAACAGGGAAAGACGGGAAGAAACTTTTCAAGGGTAGTAGAAAGCTATAGTAAAGTGAAATTCAGGAAGCACGTGGTTAGCTATATGAGAATACAACGAAATTTTTATGATGAGAATGAGAAAACGATGAAAGAAAATGACTTTGAGATGGATGGGAAGTGAGGGTAGGAGAATGAATAGAGAAAGAGAAAGAAAGTGCAAGGAATGTGGATTAAGAGAATGAGAAAACGATAAAAGAAAATGAATTTAAGATGGATGGGAAGTGAGGGTGAGAGTAAGAGAAATAGAGAATAAGAAAGGGATGTAGGACGTATGGAGTAAGAGAAAGCAAGTGTAGGGGTAGGAAATATATGCTCGTTGGCCCGGAAATATATAGTGGCCGTTCACTTAATAGCCATGCTACAAAGAGGAAATGGAAAATATTCAGTACAAAATCCACTTCCTTTTCATTGCGCCCTTAAAGGCCGATATAGTCTGTCCAATCAAAGAAGAAATTCTGGCAAGATGGAAAAATGAGTCCTGCTCTGTCAATATTGGTTCAAAAATTATGAATTTTATCTTGAATTGTAGGAAACATTCTGATCTACAATTCAAGACTGAATTTATAATTTTTGAACCAATATTGACCGAGCTGGAGCCATTTCCTCATCTTGCCAGAATGTCTTCTTTGCTTGGACGGACTGTACTTTAGAACGGACGGCTTCGCAAATAGAAAGCACCGTAAACCGAGTCATAAATATTTCAAACGCATCCATGGAGATCATGCTAGCAATCTTCTTGCTATAAACAACTGACTCGCGTTACTTATTGACGGTCCGTTCCCTAAAAGAAAATCCATGTCTTATTAGAGACTGAGCGGGGCATCAAAAGTGCTATTCCCACTCCAATTTTGTAGGTTTATTGGCACCATGAGGAAAACTGGCTTATTGGAGACACAAAAAGAGGGATCAAAAGCATGATTTCCAATCCGATGTTTCAGGTTTAGTGTTATTGGAACTATGAGGAAAACTGTTTATTGAACAGTTTCCTGGATTACAAAGTAAGGAATCATAAGTGCTATTCTCACTTCACTTTTTTGTAGGTTTAGTGTTATTGGAACTAAAAGTTATGGTTCGATCCCTTTGTCATATGAAGAAATCAATGTTTATTGATAGGCTCCAGTTTATCGTTTATTTCATGGTCTTCTTAAGCATTTTGTTTGGCGAAGGACTAAATTGTGAAGTATTAGTAGTTGAGGTGGATGGGTTTAGTTCCCAACAACGAAGCTGGCGAATGAATCAGCTGACTAAATGAACACTTTTCGATTTTTATCTACTTTTTTCTCGATAAGTATCATCATCATCTCCTTCTCGAATCAATTGTTGAAAAAATGATAATTTGCTTATTATATCACCAAACTTCTAAATTACAAATAAGTAAACAAGGGTCTCTAGTAAATTGAAATATGATCATATTCATTCAATTTCAGTTGCTTTTTTCAAGTTATATGAAATCAAAGTAGTACGTTGGAGCAATTGTTTTTGAATTGAATTGTTTTTCTTAGCTAGAAGCGAACTAATAAATCGAGATAACTTGTTAATAGATCAACGACAAAAACTGATCAAAAGAAGAAAGTTCTGAGAATGAAACCATGACAAATTCAAAGTTAGGACCACGCCTCTACACACGGATACAACTTCAAGCATGATTGATCCTTCTCTTTCCTGATTGGTCGACAATACAAGATGTCTACTATTCTAGTAGAATAATTCTACTACTAAAATTTAGTAAACACATTTAATTTGATTCTGAAATCTGACAGTAGATGGTAGAAGTAGCTGGGTCAACTTCGACTCCCCTCCTCGAATCCTGATTGGTTTACAATACAAAATGTCTACATTTAATGACGTGAAATGTGTTTCAGCAAACTGACGATAGATGGCAGGACTTACTAAGTGACACTTCAAAGCTACGCCTACTTTCTCCTGATTGGCTGACACGACAAATAATAGCATTTCTTAATATATGCCGGAATATATGCCAATCAATACATTGATTGATATTGAATTAATTTTATTCTCTTTGTATGAAGATAGCGAAATTTACAATTTACAAATTTTCAATTATTAGTATTTAATGAATGATGTTTAACTATTTTACTTTGATTTCTATCACTTGAAAATTTTTGTTTGAAAATGAAAATTTCGTTTAAATATCAATTTCACCATCAAACTTTTATTTGTTTGAAACGCCAAATGCTCAAGTTATTATTCCTTAACAAATAAAAACCTTAATCTTCATTGAGCACAAATGCCATCAAAATTATTATCTATTATCGCAATCAATCTTCGCTAATACAAGGTGAAAAAAGTAAAGTGATGAGTACGTTCAAAGTCAAGCAGCCTAATTAATATCATATTGACATTAACTAACTAATGTCATATGACATCATATTGACATTAATATTCAAGAAAATATTAATAACCTACATAATTCCATCAATCATTAGAGATTTCCCATTCATAGTCCATAAACCATCAGACTAAATTAAACCATGATATCAAAATCGTTGATACAATCAAGAAAATTGAAATTTTCGAAGTTCAAACCAACTTCTGACATTAGCATTCAAGTGAACATTTCTCAAATACAAAAGGAATAAGTCATAAGAACGATCAGGCCATTAGATTAATCTACTTTTAGATCAATCAAACCTCCACTATTAAATATTCTTCCAAACTTATTCAATATCAACTTCGCTGATTAAGTACATTAGAAGAAAATTGCAAATGTAGGATGACAACGGCAAATAGTGACATGAGAAATTAGCAAAACTGAAAAAAATTACGTGAACTGAGTTCATATAACAGAATTGGAGCCAACATTATTCTGAAATATGAAGGAAAAAGGGCATCAATTAATCAACCATGTTCCGACACAAATGCCATCCAACTAATTACCAAACACGCCTTACATAAATTTTCTGGTAACGATTAAGAGGAACACTGCTTCACTTGATAATCACACGAAAAGAAAGCGCTGGTCTAAAACAATAATTACGTTGGCGTTTTCTCATTTCACGCTACAAAAATTCTACACACTGGGAATCAACTTGTAAAAAATTGTAACAGTCGTAATTGAAAGATGCAGAAGTTAGTTCACCACATGTTTCACGTATAGTCTGTCCAAGCAAAGAAGACATTCTGGCAAGATGGGAAAATGACTCCAGCTCGGTCAATATTGGTTCAAAAATCATAAATATGGTCTCAAATTGTAGGAAACATTCTGATCTACAGTTTAAGACTAAATTTATAATTTTTTAATCAATATTGACCGAGCTAGAGTCATTTTTCGATCTTGCCAGAATGTCTTTTAGCTTGGACAGACTATACCTTATTAAATAATTACAACGTACACAATGCGAGAGAGAAACAAAGCACTTCAATTCAATATACGACTATTGTTCGTCTTCGAGCTGATAAGAGCTCGCTTCTATTGAGATGCCGTTTTCAAACTCAGTCAATAGAGATAAAAAGAAACTAGAGCTGGGTGGAGAAATTCTTTTCAAGAGTTATGTCTTCTGGATCAGGGAGCTGGTATAATTTACCAATACTATTCAAGCTTTGTTAAAATTGTATTATATTTTCATGAATAATTTGAATTTTCAAAATGATTATAATAAATTATATATATTGAGGATTAATAAATAAAAATCAAAATCAAGTAACTTTTTAAAAGCTTTAAAAATATCATTAAATCACAGACATGTTTCGAGGCATAAGCTCATTTTCAATGCTCTTATTATTAATTTGAAGTAGCCCTAAGTGTGAATTTTAATTTTGAATAATGATTACATACATCAAAATTATGTTCAATAATAATGATTGTTATTATCATTTGTGAATTGTGATAGTCAACAACCATTGTACGGTCATTGGAATATCATTTATTCAGAAATCATTAAAAAAATTTTCAATTACAATTAAATTTATCATAAGGACTACCAGGGTGATGAGTTAATAGCTTCATCAATTAACCATTGATTGATTGATAGACTTGATATGAAAAATTGAATTAACAAAATAATTAAACAGGCTAGAGTCCAACAAATATTTAAGGATTCGTTGTTATTATTATGAAGAGAATTTCCTCACTTTTCCCCACTCAAGTCCACAGTATTTGAGAATGAATAAGAAGTCGAAAATTAAGTCTTATCTAGTGAAAATGATGAGTTTTCACTATTTTATTTCCTTCCTTCAAGAATGAACTTTGAAAATATGACATTGAGCTGTCCAAC
Organism: Sogatella furcifera; assembly: GCA_017141385.1. Classification (NCBI taxonomy): domain Eukaryota; kingdom Metazoa; phylum Arthropoda; class Insecta; order Hemiptera; family Delphacidae; genus Sogatella; species Sogatella furcifera. Next base: position 21,697,206 of record CM029555.1, read on the forward strand.
ACCAATTAAAGACTTCTTACTTCGTAACAATCAGCAAGTTATGAATATGTGATAAGAAAAAGAAGTATTTGTGACTTTCAACGTCCAACACATAACCGTAAAAATTCAGAAATGTACTCTTTTAGAATATTAATGACAAATTTTACAAGCCTGACCTCCAATAACAATACATAATTAGTTCTAGTTGACTAACAAAACCAACACTAGACTTTAATATAGTCTGTCTAAGCAAAGAAGACCCTCTGGCAAGATGGGAGAATGACTCAAGCTCGATCAATATTGGTTCAAAAATTATCTATTTGATCTCAAAATGTAAAAAACAATTGGATTTACTATTAAGACCACATTTAGAATTCTTGAATAAATATTGACCAAGCTGGAGTCATTGTCCCATCTTGCCAGAGGGTTTTCTTTGCTTGGACAGACTATACAGCATTGCACAACCAAGAGTGACATAAATTTTCAATCCTACTTGAAATTTTAAAATTTCAAAAGCTCATATATGACAAGTTGAAGAGGTATAAGGAAGATGAGGATTCATGACACTCAATCATATCACTAAATTCTAAAAGTGTTTAAAACAAATTTCAACTCTTTTTCAAAAGATTTCTCTGTTTTTCAAAAGTTGTTTTCAAAAGGACTTCTAGTGATTGTACTCGACGTTATCATCTGACTGATTTATTGTTGCTAATTGCAGCAATGATTGTTGTTCGTTGTTGATCAAGTTTTAAAAGTTTTCAAGTTCGTTAACAGAGAACGTTTGACATGGCATGTTTGGTTCCAATGTTGGTGTTTTGCATCAATTATTTGAATATTGTACTTTTCTATTATTCCATTATATAATAATAACTATGCTTTTCAATATTCTGTAATCCCTTTATTGAATAGTATTGCAATTCACGTTATAAATCGATAATACAGTACATGAATAGATAGACGTAAATAGGGATGTTGGAGAGTGGTGAGAGTAGAGGGGTAGGGGGTAGGAGATGGTAGTTGACTACCAGACTCAATTAATATGGAAAAAACTATTTAATGTATGAAAAAAATCATTTTCAAAACATAATAGCCGAAAAACGTCGATATATTGCTTCAGATAGGCTTGAAAAGGTGATACCATAGAATAGGCCGTTTTCGTTGAATGTCGGAGAATTTTCATTTTGCGACTGTCACCCCCACCCTAGAGGTAAATTGAAAAATAAAAGATGAAACTTGTTCAGAATGAATTGTACTTTCACCTTATATGTGAATTTTCTACATATCTCATCTGGTTTTCAAGTTGTAGCGAGTTGAAGTGAGCAGTTTTGACATTTTCCATAAAAGCTCAAAAACTACCCCTTTTTTGACGATTCATAGCTCGGCAGTCATTGATCCAAACTTCGATTGTGACCACTCATTTTGTAGCTGAAAGTGTTGTCTTAAATTTATGATAGAACACATTTTTCGATAAACCGACTAGTTTTCACTAAAAAAAAGAAAACCTGAAAAAAGTAATAAAATTTAAGGTTTTTTTTTTGGGGGGGTGAAGCCGTCCCCTGAGGAGTATGCAAATATTATATTCGGATTCAGCGCCCTAAAATACATATAGAACCGTTGAGAAAAAAACTTTCGCACCGCTTTCCTGAAACGACCGTATGGACGTACCATTTGACTGGGCTACAAGGTGGATAGACATAATTATACAAGAGATTATCAGAAAAACAAATTCTGGTGTACAAGAAGACTAAAACATTTAAGTAACTAGAAGGGAATTCAATAATTCAGTCAGAAAGCACTATTCAAACCTCAAGTATTTAATCTTTTCAAAAGTTTCTAATCTTCTTTATAACGAAAAAAATCGTGAGGAAGGGGAAATATGAAATTGGTAGAATAATAATAATTAATTCGAATCTCCATTTATTGCTATAGGCCTGTAAGTAGACAAAGGACTTCTGCAAATGCAAATATTGACCAATGTACTAAATAGCAGGCAAGATCCATTGAATGAAACTGTATAAAAAAATTAGAATCAATTATTATAATTATCCAGCAGTTGGTGTTCTGCAATATCTAATAATTTTCCAAAAATTGGTAGATTTTCGATTCCGATCACTTGAATACTAAACAATGCGTTCGAACAGATAGAACATAAAAGGTTTTTATGTTCAATCTAATAGAAATATCGAAAATTATTCACTGATAACATTCTATGAAAAAAAAATTCTAAATCAGTCGGATGGGATGAAATACCAGTTAAACTATTGAAGCATGCTAGTGATGTGATCGCCGAGCCTACAGCTTTATTGATAAATCAATGCCTTGTACAGGGTGTTTACCCGGATCGTCTAAAATATTCTGAAGTTATCCCAGTCTTTAAAAAAGGGGAAAGGAAATCTTATAATAATTATAGGCCTATCGCTCTTCAATCCAACATTTCAAAAATATTTGAAAAAGTAATTAATCAACAATTAACCAAATTTCTCATAAAAAATAATATAATTGTTGACGAGCAGTTCGGATTTAGAAAAGGCCTCAGTACTGAAAACGCTATCATAGCTTTTGTAAACAAGGTAGCACAAGCCTTGGATGATGGTCACCAAACAGCTGGCTTATTCTGTGACTTATCTAAGGCATTCCAATGTATAAACCATTCCTTACTAATAGAGAAACTGAGAGATTATAATATTACTGGAAATAGTCTTAACTTATTCAAATCTTATTTAAAAAATCGAAAACAACGTACTCGTGTGTATAAAAATGATATAATACAGTATTCTAGCTGGAAAGAAATTAGACTAGGACTTCCTCAAGGGTCAATACTGGGCCCGGTTCTATTCACTTTATACATAAACGACTTACCTAAAGCTATATCAGCTGACATAATTCTTTACGCCGATGACACGACTGCAATTATAAAAGAGAAAAATATCCCAGATCTGTCAAACCTAACTGAAGAACTCACCACACGTTTAAAAACTTGGTTCTCTGGAAATGGCCTACTGCTGAACACTGACAAGACTACCTTAATTCATTTCAAAACAGCCAATAGAACAGATTGTATTACTAATACGGCAGACATCAGCAATAACGTAGATGGTCAAAAGTTCTTAGGATTATACATTGACCCCTTTCTAAAATGGGAAACCCACATCGATAAAGTAGCAGCTAAACTCAGCTCCATGAATTATCTTTTCAGTATTCTAGCAAATTCAGTCTCCTTAGATGTGATAAAAATGGTTTACTTTGCATACGTGCATTCAATTATAAAATATGGTATAACAGTCTGGGGAAATTCTAGTTCGGCAAGTAAAGTCTTACTCCTTCAAAAAAGAATTGTCAGATCAATTCTGTCAAGACTGATAGAAGAGCAAGCTGTAGGCCTCTTTTTAAGGAATTAGGTTTCCTAACAGTTACCAGTATATACATACTTGAATTACTCACATTTGTACATAAGAATAAAACGGTATATGAACTTAATTCCTTTTCTCATAATTATAGTACACGTGGAATCCAACAACAATTGTATAGGTACCCAAATCACAGGCTGCAACTCTATAAAAGATGCCCACATTATGCAGGTTTGAAACTTTATAATAAACTACCAGTAACTGTAAAAAATTTAGACTTCAACAGATTTAAACAGAAACTGAAGACTCACTTTTTGCTCAAATCCTATTACAATTTAGAAGAGTTTTTTGAGGACCCCTTGAGTGATTTTTGCTGACCTGCATGAATGTAACTCGAAGGAACTTATATTAATAATCGTCCAATATATTTAACCTTTATTGTATTTTAACCACCTTTAATTTTAATTACAATTATTGACTGATTGAAAATTATTGTTAAGAAATTACTGTTTTAAAATTATTGTAAAATTTGACGAGACATCTGCCTTGGCAGTCACTCTGCATTTCTGTCGTTTTATGTCAATAAATATATTTATTTATTTATGGAATTTTAATGAATTCACATTGGATGGATTTAGTCGATTTTATCGAAGATAAAAAATCTTTAAATAAGAGGTAGAGGAACAGAAGAGGAACTGGGTCACCGGAGGGTCTGTGGAGTATGGAATATCCCAAGATGAAGGGGGTCCGTGGTCCGTCTGTCCGTTGCAACATTTAATAACCTGGGAGGGACATTCTCTCTGTCCGTCTTTTGCTGTGTGTGCCTTACTTGAAGCTCATGTGAGCATCACACTTCAAAAAAATTGAATATAATACCATTGCATAATACCATTGAAAAAAGGTACAAATTCTTGATGATAATACGCAACTACGTTTTAGAGCAGTTGTCAACTCTCACCATCAACCCTCTCATGTGGGTATAGTCTGTCCAAGCAAAGAAGACCCTCTGGCAAGATGGGAGAATGACTCGAGCTAGGTTAATATTGGTTCAAAAATTATCAATACGATCTCAAATTGTAGGAAACAATTTGATCTACTATTAAGACCACATTTATAATTCTTAAACAAATATTGACCAAGCTGGAGTCATTTTCCCATCTTGCCAGAGTGTCTTCTTTGCTTGAACAGACTATACCATAGACCATAGAGGAAAGGTACAATTACTATAATTTCTTTATGATAATACACAAGTCGGTTTTACAGCAGTTTTTCTTCAACTCTCACAATCAACCCTCTCATTACCCAATGTTCATATAAACTAATCTTGGTCATTACCCACGCACATGCTTAGAGCACATGTGGCCATGTGGGTATCATCCTCAATAAAAACTAACTAATTAGCAAATCATAACGGATGAAGAATGGAAATATGACTGAACTTGCCTTATTTGAGCTGAAGACTTGCAGTGAACACATTGGGTGAGAGTATTGTGAACTGAGGGGACGGGAAGCTGAAGGGACGGCTGCATGTAGTGCTACTGAGGGGGAGGCTTATCAGCCCTAGATAGCCACACACCCTGTCTTGGTGCCCTGGGCGTGCCAGGATTCGAAAGACCCGACTCATGAATCGGGGACAGGGTCGGCGACATGGTGTGTCTCAGGGTGGCGATCGATTTCCGCCGAACATAACGACGATTCAACGCAACGGGAGCGGGTCGTCGCGGCTGTTGACGCTGCACATACTCCAAAACATCACCCAGCTCCTTCAGAGACACTGCCTGCATTTGTCTACGAGTGGGAGGGGGCAAAGCGGGTAACGAAGCACTTCTACGAGGAGGAGTCTCCGAGGTGGTTGGTCGAACCTGGTTTCGTCTGGGAACCGATTGTGGTATAACCGACCCCCCTTTCTGCGCTGAACCACCACGTTGTTGCACTGTTTCTCCCCCACACACTCCCCATCCAAACCAACCCCTACTTCTACTACTCTCAGTACTATTAGTAGCCTTACAATATTTACACCCGTTACACGTACGACGTGACACTATGGGCTTGATTCGCGTCCTGTCACTCATCACTTTCACACTACTGCTAACTGTTGGCTCTGGGGAAGACTTGTTCACTCCGTTCGTGGGAAGACAATCATGACGGTTCAATGCACCTTCTACTGTTTCTACTGAACACCTTCTACCATTATTTATACTACCCTTCTCAATATCCACATTACTTTCTCGAGGTTTTTTCGAACGTCCCCAACAACAACATCTGTCTTTTTTGTGTGTCTTCTTAATGATATGGTTACGTTGTTGTTGTTGCTGTTGTAGTTGTTGTTGACGTTGGTTTTGAGTGGACATCTGACGGTAGTTTCGTATGTACTCGTAAGTGGTGATACCCAGGACGGATATGTAGATATGGAAGAGACAGAGGTGTAGTAAGAGAGCGGCAGCTACACCGGCGAGGGCCCCGACTAGGGAGACTACAATAAGGAAGATGTGAGGGGGGAGGGTAGTGGGACGTTGAGGAAGCCAATCAGGGTCTAAACGGGTGGTGTCGATGTGAAGGAGGACTAGTTCGGAGACACAGATACCCAGGATGACAGTACACGCACAAACGGCGGACACTACGCAGACGAGGAAGGCAGCGTAATTGCGTCCACCTACACAGTGGTTGAGCCATTTGCAGTGATGATCGAAACGTCCGACGCATTTATTACAAACGCTGCAGTGCTTGGTGCGTGGACCTGAGGTTTCGATGTTGCAAAGGTGACAACGTCCGTTTTCGATGACGTGCGCGTGTCGTGTGCGATCGAATTCGGGAACAGCGGAGGACGCGGGTCCCAGGCGACGGAGTTCCGGGTCGGCGGGATCGAGTAGCAGAGCAGCCAAGTGTGCGAGCACGTGTAGTACGAACAGTGCGGCCAGTATGGAGGCGAGCGGCGCACGTAGGACAGAAGCAGACGCGGGCACGAGGACGCCGAACGACGCGACGCCGAAAACGAGCAGCGCCACCCAACCGACCACTTGTTGCGGATGCAGCGGTGGCTGCAAGCCATGCAGCCGTCTCCATTTACGACGCTCCTCAATCCCCCTTCCTCCCCCAGAGCAGCAGCTCGTCGACATCGTGCTAGCATGACGCGACACAACACACCTCACACATACACACCTCCTTCCCGTGTCACGATCGCTCACCAACTGAGCTCTCTCCCTCTCAGCTGACAACGACGCTGCCTATCGACCCCCTTCCACGCATGCGCCCTGCGCAGCCTGCCACTCATATTTCACCAGCCGACGCGCAATTCGCGCAATTACAGGCTGGACTGCTTCATTGTCAAATGCTTCGGAATATCAAAATACCGTACTGTATTTGAACACAAACTTTGAAATACCTGAATTTTTCATATCAAATTGTAACTGTGAATCAACAGAAGATTACAATTGTAATTTCAAATTGGTTTCAATTGAGTTTCCGACAAAATTGCAAAATTTACATCAGGGTAAATTATTGATCCTAGTATCAACATGGAGAACAAAATGGAAATAAATCTATATACAATTTTGACTATACGGGGCGAACCCAGGGAGGATTGAAGTGATGAATCAACCCCTCCCTAAAATTCATAATCATAATGGAATTGCACGGTGTATACGATATATAGTAAAATATACCAAGGTGGTGTAACCAACTTCAAAAAAAATTTTTCCCCTCACCTCCAGAAAATTTCAATGAAATTACAAACTATAATAAAAACACCGTTTACAAACATACTCAAAGTAGTGAAGAATAGAACTTGGTTTGAAATAAACTGGTTTGGCTATTCCAGGATAAATGAAATATATTATATAAATATGGTAATAATTATTGTATCTTCATGGATAATATCCTATCATCTTCAAAATGATCTACACTTATTTGAGATTGAAAGAACTAATCGATAAGGAAAGTTTACAAATTGATAGAAAAGAGTATCACATTATATTTGATAAAAAATTAAGTTCATCTGAATGATTCCATTGTGAAATTGATGAAGTTGAACGAACTACAACAAATAATAATCCAAATCATTATTGATTAGATTCTATATAAAGAATTGGAAGATCGCAAAGTCCAATTTCCAACAATTTCGTAGTCCTATCATTATCCGACACGCAAATGAGTAAATTTCAAGCCTTCAACTAATAGTTCCATAGTCACCGTTCCTTCGGTGCCTTCCGAGCTTTCCGTTCCATAGTCACGGAATGGAAACCTTCTAGCAATAATTATCAATTTATTCAATCAGATTAGGTACCAATTTATTGTTGAGGGACGAAATGGATGGAATTTTGAATAGAATTAGATTCCAACTAAATCAGAAAATCACCAATTAAAAAAAATTGCAGTTCTTTATCAATTCAATGGTGATAGCAGATGTTCCTATTAAATATTTTTACAATAATAAATTCTTATTCAAACATAACTCACATGGGAACTAATTGAAAATTATGAAAAAAGGAAAATAATAGGAACCATGAATTGTATCAACATTAGTTTCAAATTTTGAATTTATAAAATTATGATAAACACATGGAAAGAATATCAAGAAGATTAAATAATTCTACAAATGAGCTGAGCTGTGAAACCTAATATTTTTCATTATTAAAGCAAATTTCATTATTGAAATAGAAGTGATCATAAGAGACTATTATCATTATTAATATAGGTGAATACTGAATAGGCCTCCATGTAAGAATAAAAATCTACAGATGAATGTAGAAACATAGTACAAAGTTGATTTTCTGATTGAGAAATAGGAGTCAGATCCTAATTGAAAATTAAAAAATGGAAACAACGATTTTAGGAAGATTGCCTAATCCACATCATTGCTAAAGATAGAATAGAATAGAATATCATTATTAGCCTTACATTTACATCACAATTTGATAATATATGAGTGTACACGAAACCATGGTATAGCTGATACGAAGTATTAAGGTGGTATCATCTGTTCAATGTGCGTTCAAATTACTCGGTAGTAATTGGAACGCACAAGGAACGGCTAACTAGAGTACATTCGTAACTCTATAATCTAGTCAGCTGGTACAGTACAGTAGCTCAAACTGTTTGTAGACATCAGCTGTTGGAACGCACAGGGAACAGACGATTTATCGCACCAGCTATACTAAAAAATAATTTAAAGTAAAAATAAGATAGAATTGACAATTTATCGAGTTTCTTCAATGACTATGTAATTGTCCCACAATATCAATATTTATTCTATTTTTTTAACAATAAAATTTTTTAATGAGATTGAAGAATAATCTATGAGCCCATGCAAGTTTCATACAATCTCAATTATTTGCACTAGAGAAAAATCATTTGCACTATACTCCATTTCACGATCACTTGAGACGGAATAAACAAACTTTTGAGTGTGTGCAGCGTGTCACGGAAGGTCTTCTTCTATGCGAAACTTTCGGCCACAGACCAACAGCTGTAGCCAATCATAGCTCAAGACGACAGTCTTGAGAAAAGAAAAATCGGACTGTAGCAAATCACAGCTCCAGACAAGAGTCAGCTGTTCAACTGAATCAGAATTTTTCGCATAGAAGACCTTCCATTACACGCACACACACTCAAAAAGTTTGTTTATTCCGTCTCAAGTGATCGGGAATGGACTATAGAGAAAATCTATTTATTTGATGAAAATACTATTACATGTAATCTGAAGCAGTGAATATTATTATAGACTAGTAGAATAAATTCTTGAAGACTTTCTCTTCACTGTCCAAAGAGAGATACTTGTACTGTATACGTTAGTACTCCTATTTCATACTTTGGTTGAGAATTTCCAAAATCCAATAATATGTGTTTCAGTTCGGGGGAATATAATCATGACTAACTTAGTTAATAAATTATTTCCAGCTTTAGCTAGTTTTGAAAAAGCATACATCAACATTATCATTCAACACTCAAGTAGGTCAAACCATGAATAGAATTATTTCTGCTATGATGAATGAATGAAAGGAAATTTCAATTTTATCTAGCCTGCATTCAACTGGAACGTAATAGTACTAGAAACCAGAATCAATCTGATCATTTTGGGCAAACCATAAAATTACCTACAACACAATAGGGAATCAAAAACACTAGACAATTCAAAAGAGTCCACTTTCAGATTACTGTTCAGCTTGCAAATCTACGTTGTGGCCCAAAGATAGTAAGTTACTGAAGCCCAATATATTCCAAGCTTGTTTGATTTTAAATGGTTAAATATATTTGAATATGAATATGACTAATTTATGAATATCACAGCATTATGCATTATTCAATAAAGTTTTACTCTGAGATATAATGATATAAAACAATGTTTATCTTTGAACAGGCTAAAGTGAAGTTTACCGGCCACCCTTCCAAAAGTCTAATTTCCGGTTGCAATCGATACTGATGACAAAATGGCCGTCGCTGTCCAGTAGTTTTGAAATAAATCAAGTTTAAAGTTTGGTCTGTGGAAGCTAGAAAATTGGCTCACATGTACACTAATATTCTTATTTTAGATGTTCTAGAGTGCATCCAAACTGTACAAAACAGCAGTAATTATTAGTCTAAGATTTATGTATGACTGAAGGTTAGTTGAAGCTTAGGTTAAGGTCAGGTTAGGTTAGTTGAAGCTCAGTTGAGGTTAAATTATACCAACTGCAGACCAAACTTCAACTTCATTCATTTCAAAACTACAGCGATGGCTTTTTTTTGAAATCTGTAGGCCATACTTAATCGGTCGCAACCGGAAATTTGACTTTGGTAGGTTGGCTGGTAAACTTCACTTTTACCCTTTGAACATAGCTAAAGAACCAGTCAAATCTTGGGATCAAAAGTTTGCCTGTTACAATAGATAATTCCCCAAAAGTTGTTTCCCTAGTAATTTCAGCAATGTATTAATCTTTTTAAAGTCAAATTTGAGAAGTTGATTTGAATGATTTGAGAGGAAAGAGAATTCACAGATAATATTCATAGCTCGATAGGTGCTTCCTAGTCTTGTAAAACCTAACCTATAATCACGATTTTTAAAATGAAACTCACGGGCAACAACGCTCAACCTAGGATTGAATTATCTAATTTACAAAGGCAACAGCCAATACACACAGAATAAGTTGTTTTCAATGGTAGATTCTACAAGAATAGAGGTTGAAAAGATTATCAATGTCAATGGTGACCATTAATGAACTTAAGTATGATTTACCTAAGTCCATAAAGAGACAAGTCATAGATCATTTTATATTTTATAAAATCAAGTAAAATAACAAGTGAACATCCAAAATGTACATAAAATGTAAAATATATTGCTGTTATTTATAAAATAATTAAAAAAGCTCTACCTTTGAATGTCAACATAACCTTAAAACAAGATAAATCATGAAGACAGAATAATAAGAGTCTCACCTTCAAAATGCTGGAGAAACAACAATGATAAGAATTCCACGTTACAATGTTCAATATTATCAAAACATTATGTAATTGAAAACTTGCCGCAATAAAATAATATTGATGTTTGACAAATTTACAATCTTGGACCTAACCAAAATTCAAACATGTGGCACGAACAAGTCAGACAGAACGAGAAGTCCTTGAAGCAAAAAATCAATGCTCACGCTATCTAGCGTTGAATAAAATCAAAGTATTGATGTGACTGTAAAGTTACTGCTAGATAGCGTTTAAATGTCATCCATTGTACAGTGACTTGATAAGAGTGTCTTTTTATCAAGTCACTGTAATTCATTGTACAGTGGCTTTTATCAAGCCACTGCGTCCATTGCGTCGGGTTGGTCTTTGCGGTCTTTTATGAAAAAAAAACAAAACAAAAAATAACTCTGTCTTGTCTTATTTCATACTGATACCGATACCGGTTTTGGAATTACTGTAAAAATGCACTTGGTCAATGCACTCTCAATATCTTCATGTCTTCTGGCTTGAAAACTTTTCTAAATTATATTGCATTGGATTTATTTTTACAGAATATTGAAATGGTGGGCTCATGAGCATGAACATATAAAACACGTATCGTATTGACAGGCCCACCTTGGTGAGAATTCGGAGTGATTTAGAATAAATAAATTATTCTCAAAATCCTAAATAACGTTCCACACATCCTAATCTATATGGGATAGACCTACACATCTATAATACCGGTATAGATAGATAAAATGCAATATATCCAGTATGGAATTTAGTTAGATACACATTATTCATAGATGATTATAATCATAACTTCATGATTCTGGGCTATTAGAGAATTCAAATAAATGAATAAAATTGTTTATTGTTAAAAATAGTTTTATTGTGCGTTACTATAGAAAAAATTATCAATTAAACTCATTGAAGGAATAAAGCCTACAGACTTAATTGCGAGTGTGTAAATTTATTTAACTATAATTCACTAATAACTGCTACTGTAGTGTTGGCCTACTTCAATCATGAGAGATCCGAACAAGAAGGAAATTTTTGATTGAGATAATCACGACTCCTACCTCGTTTAAGATTGTAATGCAATAATTTTAATGTAACTTATATGCCTCGTATAACAAACAAGCAACACAACATATAATTTTTGAATGGATTATTATAAAAAAAAATTATTTATATAATGGTGCAACGATATCAAATTTTCAACGGTAAAGTGTACACTTTGATAAATTAGACTAATCCAGGCAAAATATATCCTGTTTTCGGCGGTGATCAAAATATATAATAATAATATAATAGCTACTTTTATAGACATTTTAATTTTATAAGAACATTTAAATAATAGTTTTAGCCCATCTCAAGTCTTATCTTGACAGTAACTTATTAATTTAAAATCATCATTTTCAATTGAAATCTATATTAACTTACAATTCTTTTTATTTCATCATAACAGATGATGATATAAAATTAAAATAAGCAACAATGCTTCTGAGTTAAAATAATGAATTGAATTGATATGTTAATCATGAATGATATGCTTATCATCCTTTTAATATGCCTATTGAACCTTAACATGAGCCTCCTTTTGGTATTGATTGAATACAGTAGTCTACATTCAGGATAGTCCTATTTATAAAATTCAAACTTTTAATAAATCGGAGAAGAAAGTCGGTAAAATAAGTTCCTATAGTTTTCACTAGATAATTCTCTATTCGAATTATATGAATATGAATCCAAAACACATTTGAACCCACCTTTCAAAAGACTGAAAAACTGTGTCATGATTTTTACACTTTACTGTTACCAAGTGCAAAAAGAATTGACTTGACTGTTACATGTCCTGATTGAAAATACACAAAGGAGATGGTAGAATAGTCAATTATCACTTGAGAATAGGATACAACAGGATATTTAAAGCTATGACAGAATGATAACACATAACTCAATAACTGTATATACAGTTACTTAGTAAACTTTACAACAGGAGCTGTGTTAAGATTATCAAAGCTGGACAATAATTATACATGCAACAGGATGAGGGAGAATGGAAGAATTAAGAAAAGAGGATGAGTAGTAATAAGCAGAGAAAATTATTTTGAGAGAGAAGCGTTGATAAACATAGATAATGAAAAGAAAAGGAGAGATGTGTAGGAAGATGTAAACAGAAAGTATTTGAAGCTGCTGGGATTAACAGCATAGATATACCGTACGGTGAATTAGTAGTTGAATACACATAGATATCTGTGGTTGACGGGACGACCTCAATGTTGTGATGGCTATGTTTGAGGATAATAATATAGGAGGAATAATGGATATACATTTTGGTAGAGAGTAGATAAATATAGGAGGAACAATAGATATACATTTTGGTAGAGAGTAGATAAATATAGGAGAAACAATAGGTATATTACATTTTGGTGGAGAGTGGGGCACTCTCTTCCTTCTATCAGGCAGTAACCGCAGCATACTTTAATCTCGACAGTTTGTGTACAGCATCCGACGAGTTCAGACGTTCCTAAGTTCAGATGAAATAGAGAAGCAAGCGTGAGAGGTTTGTGCTCCTTTCTCCAAGACTATCTCTGTTTTGCATACCGTATTCAACAGGACACTGGTATATTTTTATAGTCGGAGTGTTTTTTTGCATGATACGAAATTACTCCAAGTGCAGTTAGTATTGGAGAAATTTTATACTTATTGAATTATAATGCTATAGATTTCCATTGTTTTCCATCTTCAATGATTATTAGAGAATCTTTCATATTAGTAACATCCAAGTATTTTTTGAATGATAATGTTAATTAATTAATTATTTAAAATGTTGATTAATTACATAAATTATTTAATACTTAATATTAGTGGGTAGTCCGATCTCACAAGGGGTCAAATAATTATCTATAGATAAGCTGAAAAAGCTATACGGTACTTAAAATTAGTTATAAGATCATATTATATTAGTTTCATATTCAATATTATTAGTTATTTCTTCTTTGATTACAAGTTTGGCTGGAATTGATAATATGAATGTTCTACACGTATTATTATGAAATTATTACAGTGCTCCTCTCTCCAAGTCTGATTTAATTGAAGTTTTTCGACTTGTTAATAGTTTATTCTGAATGTTAATAGTAGGTTACCAGAGGGATTTTATATTTTGACTATTGAACAGGATGTGAAGCTCAATCTTTTAATCTCTAATGTTAGTTATTTCGTAAGACAGACATTGATAAAGTGTATGTTTCTTGAATATAAATGTTTGGACAAGACGTCAAATTTGTCTTGGAAATGATAAAATTATTACAGGAGAATTACTGAATTAGTGTGTTCTCATGTCTCTTAGACTTGGTACTTCCTACACTTTTTTGCATGAGAATAGGGATTTTGTAGATAGATTTTGAGAAAGTCTCCTAAGAAGAGCGATTTTGTTCCTTACAAAAATGAATTATATTTGTAGTGGAGTAGGCCTCTCAACGGTACCGGTAGAGGCCTATATAAAACCGGTTGTATAGAAAATAGCAGACGTTCTAAATATAGAGCATTTAGATAAACAAGCAAACACCTATTCAGTATAGCTTGGATGATTGATAGATGATAAACTACCAAATACTATAATATAGTCTATCCAAGCAAAGAATAGCCTACATTCTGACAAGATGGGAAAATGACTCCAGCTCGATCAATATTGGTTCAAAAATTATAAATTTGGCCTCAAATTGTAGGAAAACATTCTGCTTTACAATTTGAGATCAAATAATTATTTTTTAACCAATATTGACCAAGCTGGAGTCATTTTCCCATTTTGCCCGAATGTCTTCTTTGTTTGGACAATTAAACTACACCATAGCCAGACGTTTCCATTATAGATTTAGTATTATAGTATAAGTATTATAAGATTTTGGTATTTATAGTAATACTTTTCTTGGTAAACAACACTTATGATTTTCTCTTCAATGAAAATGAACATTTTTGATCCAGAAAAACAACTAATATCTTACAGAGGAATACAGATAAATTATGTAAACGGTTTGCCATGAAAATCAACAAATTTGTGAGCCAATGAGAATAAATTAATTTGAGCAAAACATTATTGTTCCAGAAATCCAAAAATGTTTCACAAAGAAGAGGAAAGAGAAATTGATGTTCTGCCTTTAAAAATCAACAAATTGGACGATGAGCTGAACAAACAGTTACTCCGTGACTTTCTTGGAGAAAGAACTGGTTTCCTGCAGGTTGGACCTGAGAAGTACTTTTTCCCTCAAAAGTTCGCGGCAGAAGCTCCCCATCTCTACAATTTCAAAGTACGGCCTGACGATACCTGGGTCGTTACATTTCCAAGATCAGGTAAGACTTACCACATGAATTTTTCAGAACATGTTTCAATTAATAAACCTCTTGAATTAATAACCACTTCCCCTTTAACTTATACTTTATTGTTTGTGTTTATTTTATGCTTTTTACGTGCGTTATTATAATTCTTGAATCAATACACTCCACCTATATCTCATACTTTGCTTAAAGATTGTTTGAGTTTATTTTATGACATTTCTTTAGGTATTATAATTATATTTTTTGTAACTTACCTATCATGTTTAGAATGAATTTTCAACATTTTTTTAGTAAGAAGTATGACTCAGTCTTCCCTAAAAATGTTGAAACATAACAGTAATTCAATTAGAGAACAAAATAATTAATATTTATCTATGGTGGTTACCCAAAAATTTTATTCACTCCATACACGTTCGGTATTGACCATCCAATATATTGTTCACTGCTTATGTTGCCTTAATTTCCTTATGTTGACTGTGAACTTGGGCTTGAATAGATGAATATAACTTACTATCTACAACAGTTGTCAGTTGAAAAAATTATATAAAAAATCGAATAAAGTTTCAATAATATGGTAACGTGTTGAAATTTATAGAATACAAAACTTTCCCACACGTTTATCTAAGGTCTAGATTTTCTACTATTCAGTTTTCCACAATATTTATTCAGAAAAATAATAATTAAATAATTACAAATCAAGAATTTATTTCACATACCCACAGGCACGACATGGACCCAGGAACTAGTCTGGCTATTATCAAACAATCTGGATTTCAAGACAGCATCAGCAGTACCACTAGCTGAGAGATTTCCATTTTTCGAGTAAGTAGAATTCCATATAATGCTTAGTTTGAATTTTTTTCTCCATTCAATAAATTTCATTTCAAATTGTCATTTTGGGTTCGAGTCAATGAAAGAGGAGTGATATTTTGACAAATTTAATTCAAGTTTAATTGATTAGTTTAGTGTATGCTCAATATGCTCAACTACAGTAGCCTATACCCTTTATTTTTTAGCTCAATTCTTCCTCTTTATGAGCAATCAGACATTTTGTTGATGATTCAATTTTCTGTAAATAAAAATATTATAAACCTACTTTTTGAGTAGTTATGAAGGTGATATTGTGGTAGTTATCCATATTAAATGAAGTTTTAACTAAAAAACATTTTAACTAAATGGCTTTTAGTTTACCAGAGATTAATAATGGTGTAAAAACCGAAACCGCTATCTCGATTTTTTAATAAATCAGTGGTTTGACAGCGTCTTGTCTTTTCATTTATTATATACCTAGATAATAAATTGTTGGAGCAGGCGTGTGGAAGAGAAATTAAGTAAATAGATTGAAATTTAATTTGTCCACAAACCTGCTTCATTTTGCTGATTTCATCAGAGTGAATTTCATAGATATTTGTTTTAGGTTCAGTGTTTTCATGCATGAAGAAGTGAAAAAAGAATTTTTGAAAGAAACCGAGGGTGATAATGAGAAGCAGAAAAAGATAGAAGAAATAAGTCGACCTGTGTATGAAATTCTCAATTCTATGGAGGGTCCGAGGTTCATCAAAACCCATCTTCCATTCAGCCTTCTCCCACCAAATCTACTTGATTCTGGATGCAAGGTATAATTATTTAATCCTCCGGGCTTCTAGATGGTAATTATGGATACCATTAGCTTCTAATGGTAATCTGTTAAATAGATTTAAACAATAATTGAGAAGACTCAAGTTTATTTATTTATTTATTTATTCAGCGTATGACTTTTAATGTTTTAATAGTGTGGAGACCCAAGGGTTGTTCCACTTCGCCAGATAACCTCATTTTCCGAAACGGAGACATGAGTTATAGTTCTTTTAAAACGATCATTTGAAAACATAAATTTCAAAACATTGTCGACTTGAGTTATGATATGAAAACTGTAGTAATTTATGTTAGGTGATAGAAGTTACTAGTGAAGACAGTGGCTAGGCTAGTTCATACCAGTCGATGAGAGCTATATTCTTTATGAAGATGATGGATGTCCAATGTGAATGAGCGAGGAAAATGAGAGATGACGACTGCTTTTATTAAGTTGTCACTATTAGCGAGCAAGAATTGCAATTGAATATAGCAATACAAAAATTTCATCAGAGTACACATACAAGAACATAGAATATCCATATTATTCAACTTCACAATGATAATTTATACTAAAATTTAATTTTGCAGGTGATCTATGTGGCCAGGAATCCAAAAGATGTTGCTGTGTCCTTTTATCACCTGAACAGGCTGTTCAAAACACAAGGGTTCATAGGTGATTTTGCTAAATACTGGGACTACTTTGAGAGAAACCTGAGTGAGTCCTTCAAATACCGTACCAAATCCCACGTTTTCATATCTTTTCTCAACTTTTTTCACTTTCAACGCATGTATCTTCACTGGATGTGAGCTAGAGTATTATCTATATCCAACACTTTTTTATAAGGTGAATCGCAGGTCTTCATTTACTCAACTAAAATAATTGTGGATGGATAGCTTTATCTGAGACAACCAAATTAATATTCATATAATTTTCTATGAAGCGCTTACGTTGTATCCATTGAACACTTCAATCAATTTTGCAAGTTTCAGAAAAAACGATATTGTATTTACTCAACAACCTATTTTGAATTTTGGAAATAGGGTATTGTTCCTTTGTTCTATAATGCTTCATCAATGCTCATTTATAGGGAACGAGTAATAAATCAAGGAGAAATTCAAATTTTACAATGTTCAATTTGTTATCTATCACTGATAATAAAAATAAAAATCCTGAACTTTTAAATAGGAACTACTGAACTCGTTCATGTATTTATAGGAAAATTACTCTGGTGTAGTGCCTTTCACGAGTGCAAAACATATCATGTTCCAAAGAAAATACAGTGAATGAATACAGAATTCAATAAATAGGAACAGTGTTCCAATGCATACAGAGTACAGTGATTTTCATCTATTTTGAAAAAAAATTATATTCTATTACAGGTGCTTGGGCTCCCTATTGGTCCCATGTTCTGGAAGGCTGGAATAGGAGAAATCATCCTAATGTACTCTTTCTGTTCTACGAACAGATGAACACGGTAAATAAATAGTGTCAATACTATCAATAGTGTTATTAATAATACCGAAGACAATACGGTACTACTCTTAAGAGTATTTTAGTATCGTCTTTGGTGATAGGTTCCTATGTGTTCTTGGTTCTTCTATTATAGAGAATCATACCGTTTAAGTATCAAAAAAATTTTCAACAGTAAAACATAAACTTCTTCTCATAAAATATAGAAAGTCTTTTCAGTAGTATAGTATTTTACCTGTGTTTATTTTATCTCAGGGCTACTTTTATCACTATTTTTTTATTTTAAATAATAATCACAGTACCCATTTTCAATAATTTTTTTGTGTTTTTTTTCAAATTTGAAAATGCCTATAAATAGTCGAAACATGTAATGCACTAAAAAATTATTGAAAAAGGGTTATAAGACTGTGATTATTATATCACCTGTATTTGTTGCAGCAGTTGTAAATATTGCAAATTACAGGAATGTTGTCATAATTTGTGAGCCTCTCACTTCTAGTGACATTTCTCCAGTTGACTAAATTTTTTAATATCAATACAATATATATAATATATTACAATAGCAATAAAAATGATAGAAGTAGCGGGTCATTGTAAGAAAATATATTCATTACAGGGAATACAAAATAAGATTGTATAATACAAAAATATCATAGTCTTTCTTTTTAGTCACAGTTAAGTCCTGAACATAATATTCTTATGTTGGAAAGTGCAAAGTATATTGAGGAAAGTGTTGAAATGAAACTTCTTGGAGTAACTTGCTTATTATAACTCCATAATACCACAAGAAGTTATAATTCTAGACTAAGGAAGCCTAAGGTCTACGATTATATTAAGACTGATTGTTGCATTTAGAGCTAGATTCAGACTTGTGAAAGTATTTGGAATTATTTATGTTGCATGGCATTCACGATTTATGAGATAAATATGATTTTATTCAGCTCCACACTAATCTGAAATACTTCTACATTAAGAATATTTGTATTATTAAGATTTGTATCACTTTATTTTGTACCTAATTATAATGGAAAAATCAATTCACTGTTTTAGGCGCTGAGAGAAATTATTACAAAAGTCTCGACCTTCTTGGAAAAGCCTGTGACAGAGGAACAGACTGAACAACTGATGAACTATCTTGATATAAGAAACTTCAAGAACAACCCAGCAGTAAACTTCGATTTCTTGAAGGAAGTTGGAATATTGAATTCGGGAGAGCAAGGATTTGTCAGAAAAGGTAGAGGTGCATACAAACGTAGGGAAAGTTTCCTATTCGTGACTGATTTATTAGATTATTATCATTCCATTCGTTAATATAATTAACCTCATTATTTATCCAACTTTAATACTTAATATGCATGCATGATAAATTTATACTGTACAGTATTTCCATCTAGAAAATTGAATGATCTACATTTCCAATATAAGAAGAGTTCGAATAAATTTTTCATGAAAATCCCAGAAAAAAATCAAGTATATTGTCATCAGCATCCTTCCAAAAATTCCTATACCTGACAGTAAGGGTCTCCCCACCATGAAAAGCCATACGAATAATATGTAGGAAGCACACATTTCAGCTTACATTGACATACCAATGCACACAGAACTAAACAAACAAATTAACCACTAAACACAAACAAATACACCACAACAAAAAATTTCTACAAGGTGTTGTATAAACTCTTTGCAACGTTTCTAAATATTCTATTGAATTCACAAGTATTTCTTTGTAAATTAATTAAAAATTACTCATATTATTCAACAGTAAATTAATGCACTACACTCCTGATGAACCTCATCTAGTGAAATAGGCATATTTGAGTTAAATTAAAAGAGTTTTCCCTGAGAAATGCATGTTTTGTGTTTTTAGGAAAGAACAATGGCTGGTCAGAAGAGTTCACGCCTGATCTGATTGAAAGAGCAGACAAATGGATTAAAGATAACTTGGAAAGAACAGATCTGAGATTTCCGGGTATGCAGTCGGTATAAGATATAATAGGCTACGGTAACACTGGAAAGGACAATAATTTGATAGTTTTCAACTCATAAGATGAAAAATTGAATATGAAAAACATCATTGACATCAATAATTCAAGCCAATTACATTATGATGTATGAATTACATCATTGAAATAAATAATTCAAGCCAATTACATTATTTAGAATGGAGTGGTTGTTCTAAGGATTTGTTTCTCTCCTTGAAATTCTGAATTCTGCTTTCAACTCAATTAAATTTATTTGAGGATTGTATTTTTGATATCCATTAAAGTGAATAAAATTATTGTACACTTATTTTGTATAAGAAAATTCAGTGTCATAGTCATTTCAATAGGCCTACAACTCCCATACTATTTCCAATGTGGTATTTAGCCTGTTCTAAAAAAAGATCGGTCTGTAAAATTCATAACATTTGAAAATAATAGCATAGTGTAGAAGAATCAATTCTATGAAGCCCACTATTTTGCTGTAAGCAGCAAGATTTAATAAGTACTGTTTAAAAAGCAATCAGGACTAACTGTTCCAGAGGAAGCCTTTAATAAGCCTTTTAAGCCTTTGCACAAGAAGGATGGTAAAACCAATGTGAAAAACTATCGTCCAATTGCTTTGATCTCTGTTTTCTCAAAGATATTTGAGAAAGTGGCTTACGAACAGATGATTAAGTTTTTGGAGAAAGAAAAAATATTTTTTGAGGGTCAGTATGGTTTCAGGAGAGGAATGTCAACAAAATCAGCAGTTTTTGATATTGTAACCGACTTACTGGGTTGTATAGATAAACAGAAGAGTGCTCTTGGAATGTTCTGTGATCTGACACGAGCTTTCGATATGGTAGATCATACCCTGCTATTGAAAAAACTTGACTTCTATGGTTTTGGAGGTGCTGCAGGAAATTTTTTCAGATCCTACCTTCAGAATCGTTTTCAGGCTGTTAAGGTCACCTCAGATGGACGCCAGATTTTGTCATCATGGAATAGGGTAAGGATGGGAGTTCCTCAAGGATCAGAACTGGGGCCTACCTTGTTCAATATATTCATTAATGACTTGCCATACAATATAGGTTCTAAAATGATTCTTTATGCGGACGACACTACTGCATTGGTTAGTGGCAATAATGATGACGAAGTTTCTAGGCAATCTTTGAAAGTATTGAATCAGCTTCATGACTGGTTTAAAAATAATGCATTGAAGCTGAATTCAACAAAGTCAAATTTTATGAAGTTTGCTCCTGGCAGTCATTCAGAGGAAGGTTTTCAGGAATTGGCTTCTCGATGCGGGGGTGAGGTACAATGCAGTTTCAACAGCCAAAGTTTCTGGGAGTGGAACTTCAAGGGGTCTGAAATGGGATAGTCATCTGAGAGCTCTGATGAACAAATTATCTCATGCTCTTTTTGCCTTGAGAACTATAATTATCAGGTGTTTCAAATCAGAGTACAGCACTGAGGGTATATCATGGATGTTTTTTATCTCTGATTCGTTACAGTATTCTGTTTTGGGGTGGCACTGTGGCGGATTTGCATGAAATCTTCCTGATGCAAAAAAAAGCAATTCGTGTTCTTGGCAATCTTAATCCTTTTGGCCGTGACTCCTGCAGACCAGTTTTCATAAACTTAAGGTTCTGACAGTACCAGCCATATATTATTTAGAAGCAGTTCTGTTTGTTAAAAAGAATGGGCAGAAATTCGATACCAACAGATCCCAGCATTCTTACAGTACACGAAATAAGGACTCCCTTCTGTATTATCCCATTCATAGGACTACTTTATTTGAGAGGGGGCCATTTTATTCTGGATTGAGGTTTTTCAACCGGCTCCCCACAGCATTGAGAAATTTAGATGCGGGTGCTCTTTCTAAAACTCTGACTCAAAAGCTGTTGGAGGGAGTACCCTACTCTTTAGATGAATGCTATGAAGCTGTTAATGCATAGAATAGTCTTAAAAAATACGTGTTACATGCTGCAGGAGCTTTGCTCATTGAAGCAGCTAAACGTAACAAATTAATAATAATAATAATAATAATAATAATAATAAAGGAAGATTCCATCAAATACTGGACATCTGGATAAGTTATTCATGAATTTTGTTATTCTAAGCTGAGAGTTCGCGGTTCAATTCTTATCAAGAATTACATTCAAGGAGAACACCAAAACCATTGAATTTGGTTCAATACGATAAAAGAGATTTAAATAATAACACAAGAACAATCTAAACAGAACTATTCAATCTTTAAAAACATGAATTTTTTATCGAATGGTTTTATTGAATGTACCTTTCCTGAAATAAAATTGAACCGTGAAGAAACAGCTTTAATAAATTTGAATTTGAACGAAGGAGAATGAATTTTAATGGCGGTTATATAGCCCCAAATTATTCATGAATGTGTAAATACTGTTCCAAGTGGTCAATAATATTCAAATCAATTCCCAGTCCAAGAGAATGTTATTTCGGTTTTTGAGAAGTTGTGTAGGTGATATTGTGGTAGTTATCCATATTAAATGAAAAGAAATGATGTTGTAAACCACTGATTTATTAAAAAATCGAGATACCGGTTTCAGTTGTTACACCATTATCAATCTCTGGTTTACCCGAGACCGGTATCTCGATTTTTCTATAAATCAGTGGTTTGACAACATCTTGTCTTTCCATTTAATTGAGAATGTTATTTGTCCAACCTTTCCTCTTATCTGATGATAAGGTATTAGGATATTATCATACATAGTAATGCAACTCATATCAAATAAAATTTATTATATTAACCTTTATAGTTCAACAATAATTGTAACTCAATAACATACTAACAAAATTATCATACACATTCGCTAGAAACACATTATATGGCAGTAAATCGTTGCTAATCAAGTTATTATAATGGGAATGATTTCATTATGAAAAAAATATAAATGAATAACAGTAGATTCGTCAATAGTTACGAGTTTAGAAATAAATTTGAGGTAAATAAATTTTCTATTTAAATAAAGAGAATTACAGAAAACTAATTTTCGGTCAAGTGATTTAGCACAGGTACAGAATTTGGGTTTATATCATGGTGGGATGATATCTAATCTATGCTGAAATTAGGATGAGTTATATGAAGAATTCGAGTTTAGATAATGGTAGGATAAATAAAAAAAACAACATAATTATGTAACAACTAATACAATACTGTACTGTGATACAAATATTGATTCTGAACAAGATTTTGACAAATAATGAATAATAAAAGTGTAGTACTAACGGTAATACAGCATTTGAAGAGAATCAGTTATGGGTTGATTGAAGCTAGTTCAGGATTCTATGTTATCTAAGATTGGATTTAGAGTGCTAATGATTTCAGATCATCTAACTTTTCTAGCGATATTTGATTGGGATTGTTTTTTCACTTATCCAACTCACAAAGAGATTGTACGTTCCATTCATCCAATTCATCCATACAATAACATTTAACAATTTGCTAGTCTTTTAACCTAGGTGTTTCAAATGAATAACTTGAAATCTCATGAGAATTAAAAATATTTATGTTACAAGATACAACGGTAAGTAAAACTAATAAATTTTGAGAATTCTATTATATTCTATTTATAACGGTACGCTATTCATCCTGTTACAACTATACGCTGCTTAATATGCGGAATGAAGCATATATTCAAAATATTGACTCATGAATAGAGTAGGTGAGTTCCCATGGTAGAAAGGAGCACCCTCTACATTCATCCAAATTACTCAAAATAATTAATCATACCAATTATCTCCAAACAAGTTTCAATTAGAAGCATCAAAATTAATAGTCACATTACAGTTCTTCAAATATCAAACAAAAAACAAAATTAAATTATTATTGACAAGAATTGTTTGATGCAGAGAAAAAATATTAGTTTGAAATCCCAACTAAACTCAATTTTCAATTAATTAAGGGAAGTTACATTTTCCCAATGAAATTGCTCTATCCCATGAATTTCTGCGGAAATTTCAAGTTTATCATTTGAAACACCATCGTACATACGCGCGCGTGCACACTCACGAAATTATTTCTCGTTTGGCGATTTGTATTCTTTGTCCGTTCCCAAATGATCATTGTCAACTTCTTTGAATTCAATCTGTTTCTCCTTCATAGTTTTCTATAACACAGAAGAAAAGTTCATAATCACAACGCAGTTCCTTGGCGATATAATTTATTCAACTTGGCCATTGATAAAAGAGATAGAGCAGAAGTTATACATTCTCAGAATGAGTGAGTCTTACAGAGAGAATTATTAAATTTATCGGGAAAAACAATATCAAAATGTATTGCTTTATTCCATTTCACCATAAAGAATGAGTCAAAGTAATTAATACTGTAGAAGGAAAATGACAATAAAACTACGATTAGAATATCTGAAGACTTCTGCACCACAGCACTACCACAGGTATAAGCACTACCACCACAGGTATAGAATTTTGGTTTGCTGTATCAACATTTGAATGTTATAATTTTTTATATTTTCTATCAAACTCTATTACGCCACAGATAAAATTTACATTTCTCTGTTATGGATATTGTGTGAATCTTGGGTTCAAAATCAGATACGATACATGTACAATAGAATAGGACGGTCTTGTATCAGAAATGAAACAATATGATATAATCTTGAATCTCTTCTTTGATGCACCTCTAACCATACACAGAATGTCCTATGACACAAAAAATAAAGATATTAAAAATTGATTGATAATTTTTTACCGCACTTTAAATATTAAATATTTACTTTGACGTGCTTATACAATGTAATGTTGTTCTAGCAATAAAAGAATCTTGAATTGGAAAAATATTTCAGTGGCCATGCTATTATTAGAGAAGGAAGATAATATACCTTGTTTACAATAGACATTATTGTCCTCGTCATAATATTCGAAATTGGACAATTTATTTTGTGACTAAATTAGGAATAGAAAAAGTTTTGGGCAATAGCCTGTTTTTTCGTTCCGCATTTTGCATATTTGTACATAAATGAAATAAAAAAACAACCTTTTACATAGATATCATATCTTTCCTGTATCACTTATCTCAGTTCCATTGACTTTCGATTAATAATTGTGGTTGAGAAAAATCAAAGTGTTATTTAAAATAGATTACAGAAATATTTATGCATTAAATTGTTGAAAAAAACTTGGATATGTTTGATTGAATCATTCAGCGATAAAAATGAATGTTGAAAAGACAGTAAAAAAATTGTTTTCTTAATAAAAATCAGTAAATAGGATATCATCCTACCTGTACACACTCTGTATACACTTTCAATAGTGAAGCACACATTTCATCATTGTGGTCTCCTTTAAAAACTTTTGACTAAACCACCAATTGAAACATGTACTGTACTCGTCTCTAAGATCTTTACACTGCTCCATGTTCTTTCTAAGAGTCGTAAGGCAGTAGAAGATAAGTTATAAATCAGTTATCTGCAAATGTACAATAGCTAAATTTATGTCAAATTACTATGAATTAGCTGAACACACTTTGAATTGAAAACGAAACATTGGGAACAAGGACACTAGTGAAACAGGATTTAAAAAATATAATTCATAATTTATGTACAAATGTAAAGAGACACGAGTGATAATTTTTTGTATTTGGACCTTTGTCAATAAAGCTGAAGTGCTTAGGATGTAAGAAGTCTCTGGCTCAAAAATAATAAAACATGTTCTATTATTGTGTGCATGAAAATAGATGACTGCAAGTTTTTCATTTGAAGTTAATGAAAATAAAAAGTTATTATTCCATTATTGTAATGCGGAATGTACTAACTGCATAATTATAAATGCTACTGCGGTTTTTACTGCATAATTAATCAAATCTTTCAATTCTATTCCTTCTATCGTCAATTATAATATTACTGCTACAAAGGTCTACTAAGCTATTTATTTTTGTTCAAGTGATCAAGCTAAAAATATTAATACAGTTAGTTCCTTGTTAGTCACAATGTTTCAGTTCCAATTCAACAAAAACATCAAATATGAGAATAATCTTAATGTTATATTCACCTTAAGGCACTGCTGATAAACCCTGAATAGTGGGGCGCATATTTCATCATTCATGTCACCTTTAAGAAATCTTTCGGTGAACCAAGTTTGAAAACAAGCATCATACTGATGTTTCAAGTCAGTGCATTGGTTTCCAACACTGTTCATTATATCAACTGAAAATCAGCAAATGACAACGAGTTTTTAATAAAGGAACTCTTTCCTGGATGCTTTATGATAATGATGTTATTTCCGTGACGTTTATTCTAAACGTACTGTGTAATCTATGAAAGCTGATGTTTTTTTTGTCTCTAGCAGTTTAAGAAATGTGTAGCCCACAAGGAATCAAAAGCATATCCATCAAGATCTACTCAACATAATCATAAATCTGATATAAACACAACACAATCCTATTCTAATACTCGCAGCACTCTACAAAGATCGTGGTAACTTATAATACGCTTAAAGAAGTAACTATTTTGCTGAGTTTATAATAACTGACGACATATCTATGAGAAATAACACCACGATATAGGTCTAGCTGTAAATATTTTAGAAAACATTCGCCAACTTAGAATCTTACAGAAGAGTAAGAGAAGACTTCACTCCATCATAGTAAGTTGTAAGTCGTAAGCCTAAGTTACCGTACTAAGTTCCTAAGTTGGAATTTTAAAAGATAAATTCTCTAATAGAAAAAATCCAAATAGTTAATAATAAGTAAAGAGCTCTTCAACTTAGCAACAAGCACACAGATAGATTAGCCTAAAATTTATCTAAATGTAGGTCTAGGCCTTGTATTCTTGTAATATGAATGTGACGCTAATTTATCCGTTTATCAATGTATTATTAGCAATAAAAACCTGAAAATTGACATGAAGGATACTTACTTGTTATAATATAATTGCAAATACGTCACAATATCAAATTGAAATGATAATCTTGAAACAATCTCATCTCTGATGAACCTAACCTGAAAATGGAATGTTATCATGTTTTTAGAAATTATCGATTTCTCGAATTCTACTTCGATTTTCATAACTTCGATGTCGATATCGACATCTTGATTCTTGACTTGACTCTCGATGTTTTTCAATTTTGTTCTTGTTTTGGTTTATGTTTGAAGTTTATGTGTGGTTAGGAAAATCATAATACATTTGATCAAATTTTGTTATTCATGAGCTGAAATAGCCTACTATGGATTGAAGTATTGCTAGAATTTGATATTCATCTGTACAGTTCAGTTCTTCCACCTTTTGTATGTTTATTTCAAAGCAGCACCGGCAAGTACCTACCGTACGGTATTTTCTCAAAGTAAATTATTTAAACAGGTACAGTACCTAAGTAAACTAATTTCATACGCTACTTTATTATTTCAAGTCTGATAGTATGTTTTGCTATTACATTTGATAGTCCACTACCATATTATTCAGGCATTGATTTATTATATTTTTAAATTTTTGTTCGTGGCACCGGTAGCCTACGTACAGAGACAATGTATTATTAATACTAATATTATTAATACATTAATACAATACATATTATTAACAATACATTGTCTCTGCTGCGTAGTACGGGATCTATGGCGTCAATATGGTGTTTTGAACCAATTTCTTTGTTCACTTTAATTTATTAACCAATAAATTTCTGAAATTTATTTAAATTTTATTTTTAAAAATGTATTATAAAATTTATTTAAAATAGAAATGTTATTAAAATATATTCAATTGGCAATCTTTTAAATTACGATTGAATAATTGTCTAGATGAAAAGGCGAAGTTTGGACATAAAGATGTCCATTTGAGAGAGAGATTCAGATTCAATCACTTTATTCATGTAGATTGGTACATAATAGCCCTACAGTAATTCGAATCCTATGCTCTAAGAATAAAAATAAATGAAAATTACACTAATTAGATTTGCTTGAGTTGGCTAATATTATAAACTATATGAACTTGCAAAATGAGACAGATGCAGGATTCAATAAGCTAATGGTAATATAAATTTGTGCTGAATCCACGGTAAAATGGCGGAGTTTAAACATATAAATGTCCATTCTTGGAGAGGGATGTTGAAAGATATCTCTCCCATTAATACTCAATCATCGGCGAATATTTTTCTGATCTTTACAACTATGGTACTAAGAATTTATTCTATTGAAAATTTTACTATGGAATTATGTAAAATTAATTATTATTCACATGAGTGGGAATGATGGGAATAATGATAATAAAATTTCAATCAAACGGTATGATAGTTGATTTGAAATTGATTGAAACTTGAATCTCCCAAGATCATTTGATCAAAGGTCATTTGATCAGAGATCATTTGATCAAAGATCAAATATCAAACATTATTAAAACAAAGATAAAAGATCAAAGATAAAACCTTTGATCTTCAATAAAATGATATAAAATGATCTGTGATCAAATTCAAATTCAAAATTCAAATTTCATTTATTGTTGTAACATTACAAAACTGCATAACAAAGTCAAAACAGTAATTAAAATAAATTTTCAAAATACAAAACAGAGTATAAATATCACAAATCAAACAATTCATTTTTGTTGTAAGGACATTTATCTATAAGATAGTTCTTATTAATATTTTTTTTGAAACATTCCAAATCGTCAACTTTCAAAATATCAGGTAACTTATTATAAAGTCTTGTCCCATACTCTAAAAACCCATTCAAGGTGTAGGAATAACTACATTGGTTCAGTCTAAGAGAAAAAGCATGCCTAGTATTATGATCGTGTACAGAGCAATTCAATGGCAAAAGTGGTAAGTTTCTCTTTATGTACATTAAACATTCAAAAGCGTAAATTGCATAGATAGTCAATAATTTCAAACCCTTGAAAAGTGGTTTACAATGCGTTTGACCTGGAACACCAGCTATCACTCTTAAAGCTCGTTTCTGAAGAATAAAAAGTTTCCTTACATTTGTATCACTGCCCCATGCAATAATGCCATATGAAAGATGACTATGGATATATGCAAAATAAACAGTCATTAAAACAGAAGTGTTCACAATGAATTTTAAACAGTTGAGCAAAAATATGCCTTTTTGATAATTTGCCATGCAACAAATCAATATGAGAATTCCACTTCAGATCACCCTGAACAACAATGCCCAAAAATTTTGTACTAGAAGCATTAGAATTAAAACCAAACTCAAGCAACTGAGTTTTATCTCTGTTGAGACATAGTGAATTAGCTGAAGTCCAATCCTCAATCTGTGATCAAATGATCTCTGATCTGATGATCTCTGATCATAGATCTTTGATCTCTGATCAAATGATCTCTAATCAAATGATCTTTGATCTTAAACCTTTGATCAAATGATCTCTGATATTTTATCATTGATTATTGATCTTTGATTGAATGATCTCTGATCAAATGATCTTTGATCAAATGATCTCTGAACATTGATCTTTAACCTTTGATTTTTCATCATTGATTATTAAAAAATGAAAAAATTATATTATTTTATTTGATTGATTATTGATCTTTGATCAAATGATCTTCAATCAAATGATCTCTGATCAAATGATCTCTGATCAAATGATCTCTGATCAAATGATCTTTGATCTGACCTTTGATCAATTGATCTTTGATCTTTGATCTTTGATCAAATGATCTTTTAACATTGATCTTTGATCAAATGATATCTGATCAAATGATCAAAAGATAAAAGATCTAAGGTCAACATCTCATTATCATTTCCTATCATATTGAGATTATTATCATTATCATTCCCTTTGATCTTTGATTAAATGACCTCTGATCAAATCTCTGATCTTTTATCATTGATCATGATCTTTGATCAAATGATCAAAAGTGAGCCATAATTTAATTCATTTTATTTTTTACCCTCATTGCAGAGGATTAAAACAGATTAAGGCTACTGTTCTATGTATTCTACATGAATAGAGTGCTTGAATCTGAATCTCTCTTTCTTCCTCTCACTCCTTCTCTCAAACTTCTCCCTTACTTACAGGGTAAAAGACGTTGGAAATTTGAAAAATTCCAAATTCGAAAGAAATTATTGAAAGTAATGTTTTCATGCATTTATTTGACAATTCTCATACTCTGTTAAGAGTCTCTGGGAGGCTATTAAAAACAAACACTTCATTCCATGTTTAAAATGAAATAGGTTTGTCTAAAAAGTAGACTTTCTGGTAAGATGGGAAAATGACTGCAGCTCAATCAATATTGTTCAAAAAATTTGGT
Source organism: Sogatella furcifera (assembly GCA_017141385.1). Lineage (NCBI taxonomy): Eukaryota > Metazoa > Arthropoda > Insecta > Hemiptera > Delphacidae > Sogatella > Sogatella furcifera. Next base: position 21,727,586 of record CM029555.1, read on the forward strand.
CTCACATTGTAGAAAACATTCTGATCGACAATCGAGACCAAGCTTTTCATTTTTTACCGAACTGGAGTCCTTTTCCTATCTTGCCAAAATGTCCTCTTTGCTTGGACAGATTATAACTTACCTATTGAAACTTACATCATAGAATTAGAACTCCTTGAAATACTAGAATCCTCTTCGCTTACATTCTTGGTCGTTCTCTACTCAAAGTTCAATAATCCGATGTAATTCCCTGTAATCTCCTGAGAGTTCATAAGGACTGATAAAGGTACCCGAAACCGGTATCTCGATTTTCTAATGAATCTGTAGTTTGACAATATCTTGTATTTTTATTATCAAATTTCAAATTGTTGAGTGAACGTCATTTCTCAAAAATGAAATATTGATTTGCTCTTGTGAAATTACTTCTACAGTAATTTTACTATATTAGGATTTGAATATTCCTTAATCTATTCCAACCGGAAATCATTCCGATTATTCATTTGAACCAGATTACTTCTACCAGTACTTTGGAACTGACAGTTTTGTCTCGACATACCGATCGTATCTCAAAGAAAAATACAACATCTCCTATATTTAAACCACTATAAAAATTCTGACAGATAAACCTTCTAATTCTTATGAACATAATTTAAAAAGCACATAGTAAATGATCATGTAATTATAATTTATAGGCACCTTCGACTTTAAGCAATTCAAAGACCCCGCCTATAAATAATAATTGAAAAAGTCGAGTCATCAATCTGATGTGGCTCTTGACCTCTTGGTGAGGTAGAAGTGTTGAAGACTGCAAAAAAAAATAGTTTGGTTGGCGTTATCAAGCAATGTTTCATGGACAGGTTAGATTATTATTTGAATTCAAAAGAAATTATTTAAGGCTAAACAAATAAAAATGTTATTAATATTTTTGTTACATTATGAGATTATCTACTTGCTGGTTGTTGAATTAAAAAAATAAATAATAATAGTTGAGCAAATAAAACTGTACTTGATCAATTAGAGCAGAATAATTTATTTGAGAATCATGCAGCAATATCAAGTTGAGATGCAATATAGTAGAAATAATTTTGATGTGTGTGATGTGAGTGTTCTAGGGACTCACTTGAAAACTTTGAGTATTCCAAGTATAAGAAAAAATTTCTTTTTATAAAATCCTTCCAATCAGCAATACCTATTCAACCAATGATAGATTTACGCATCCACCATGCAGGTATTAGAGGTGCAAAAGTTTGTAAGTCTAGGATGTTGGGAGTTTTTTTGTGGAAAGTTGAATCCTACAGAAACTATACGTGTTATAGTATGTCCAAGCAAAGAAAACATTCTGGCAAGATGAGAAAATGAATCCAGCTCGGTCGCTATTGGTTCAAAAAATATAAATTTAGTCTAAAACTGAAGATCAGAATGTTTCCTACAATTTGAGACCAAATTTATAATTTTCGAACCAATATTGACTGAGCTGGAGTAGTTTTCCCATCTTTCCAGAATGTATTATTTGCTTGTACAGAGTAAACCATTCATGTACTTGTCCACCAATTATTTAGAAACAGTTTTTATAATCATGTTAAAGTCTTAATAATAAAAATAATCATAAAATGTTCAGCTTACAATGTAATATTACATTTTATCACAGTTTCAAATTATTATTAAAAAGAATAAAAAAATGTATCTAATTTTCATTATTTATCTTGTTTTCAGATCTTGTTGGTATCGGTTTCTGTGTCACTTGCTAGAAAATCTTGAGGATGTACGGGTTTAAAGTTCCAAAATCAAATATTTGCGTGGATTACTGGGACGATGAGAAGGAACCACATATCAGGTTTTTGACGCATGCCCAGGACAATCGTTTGCACAATATTTCAAATGTGAAAGACAGAATATACATGTCTCCCTTCAGTCTGTGGTATTTGAAACATGTTCGCAAGGTGAGAAATAGTAAATTATTCTAAAAAACAATTTCTATTAAAATCAAACATTTTCTCATTTCAAATAAATTTCATTCAATATGGATAACTACCACAATATCACCTTACATGCTAAACAGTTTTCTCATTAAATATTCACTATAATTCTGCAGAACCACCTTTCAAAATTTCATTTATTTCTTCAAAATCTAAGTTCTCCTTATTTTCCTCCTTATATTTCTTCTGTGATTTGAGATTGTTTTTTTCTCACGGCCATTACTTCACAAAATTCCAATTAATTTTATTCTTGAGGAATCATTCTCCAGTGATTTACCTTCTATGTGGTGCTAGTTTTCTATAATAGTATGAACAGCCAAATGCTATATCTGGTAATTCATGTTCAATAGAGTACTACTAATTCATGTTCAAGGCTACCTACTAATAATAATAATTGTATTTGAAATGAAAAATTGAAAATCAAAGCACCCTTAGAGTACTTTTTCAGTTTCATTACATGCTTTGGCATCCTAAGATTTATTTTCAAGTGTTTTCACTTGATCCGTTTCACACTTGAAAATCCATAAGATCCATTTCATACACATGAAAATGGGTCTTAAGATGCCGAAAAATGTTGTAATATTGAAGAAAATACTCCGAGTGATTAAACTTAGGTTTAATTCCAAAAACTTGTACATTCATGTTCAAGTTCTAGAAATCATTCCACAAATCGAGACTCTTTCAATGTTCTGAAACAATAATTGTGAAATAAATTATTTATGTATTAATATTTGTTTTCTTGTATTTCCATCAGGTAAATTTGAAAGAACATGTATATTGTTTGACACTGGACAAACGCCATGAAATAACAGGAAGAGATGAATCTGGTGAAAATAAAGTGTTTCACGTTACTTTGATCAATGCTAACCATTGTGCTGGATCTGTGATGTATTTTTTCGAAGGTACAGTATTTCTAAATTTACCATTTTATTTGAAATTTATATAGTCTGTCCAAGCAAAGAAGACATTCTGTCAAGATGGGAAATGACTTGAGCTCGATGCTCAATCAATATTGGTTCAAAAATTATAAATTTAGTCTTGAACTGTAGAAAATACTCTGATATACAATTTGAGACTAAATTTATAATTTTTGAGCCAATATTGACCGAGCTGGAGTTATTTTTCATTTTGCCAGACTCTTCATTGCTTCTTTTCTTTATTATACCTTCTCATTCTATCTGTTTTTAAAATCACTTTAATTGTTTGGTTACCGGCACTGTATAAATTTGAACAGCGTTTAAAATGATTTATTTGAAAGAATACTATATACTCATTGCATAACAAAATCGACAATTGTGTCTATAACGTCTCATTCCCAAATTTTGAGGAATATTTAAAATGACCTGAAGGTTATATTTATTGAATTTATAATATTGAGCAATAAATAGACATTGAGATTATGAATTTGACATTAATAGACAATATGAATTTGCTTTCCCTATTGAAATTTAAAATAAGTTAAGGCTCCCACAGGGTTTACAAATCGTTAATTTTCTGAAAAACCAAACCAATTTAGACTGTCACTTTGAGGCCCATGATATGCACAAGGTAGAACTCAAACAATGTATTCCTCTCAGAAAATAGCATTATATTAATAATTATATACTTTCTTGGCAGGTAGAACTCAATCAATGCTATTCTCAGAGAATAGCATTATATTAATAATTATACTATTTGGAAAGATAACTTATTGAATGCATCCGAATTAATAACTCTCTACCAATATTGATTTATTAAATGAATCATTTTTATTCCAACAGGTGATTTTGGACAGGTACTATGCACTGGGGACTTCCGTTACACATCAAAAATGTTCAGCAACCCAATACTATATTTGTTGAAAAAAACAAAGGTAAGAGTTTTTCACCAACCCACCGATGTATAATAAAATTTCCAATATTACAATTATCGGTTATATATTTGCCAAAAATAGGTTGGACTGACCATTATTTATAAATAATGATTATCGTAAGTAGGCTTCAAGTTTTGGTGGAAGGTTATTGAGAATTAATGTCCTCTAATCTCCTACTTCATGGTCAAGTGCACCGTGCCAAGGTTCTTTCACGGTTTTCAAGTCCCTATATCAACTACTTTACCTATTTAGAGCCTCATTTCAATGAAACCCTGACTTACGAATTTTGAAGAATTTATAATTAGGGTAATACATTTATAAATAATTCTGAAATTAAAGATTGAAACGACGTTTCAACGATCTTGGGAAACCAATCAGTGATTAGGAATGCCTGTATACAGTTGAATATTTTTTCTAATCAGATTTTAAAAAATTCGTCGACTTTGTTATAACATGTATCATGTTTTTGATTTGGTTGCATGTCTTCATCAAACTATAGAGTTGACTCTGGAAAATTTTCAAGTAGAATTTTTCTGGGAGTTCAATAAGTGGCCATACTTGCGTTTTACTATATAGTATACTAGTCATGATTTTAAGTCACGCACAATCGATACTATTTTTGGATGGGTGACCAAGGCGAGTCGAACAAATCCTCAAGGGTAACTCCCCACTAAAAATGTCATTCGATTGTATATAATTATCTTCAATTAAAATGATCAACTTTTACAATGAGATTTTTATTTTTTCAGAGCCTTGACATATTGAATTTCGACAACAGATATGTTGCTGAGCATTGCACTTTTCCACCAAATGAAGTCGTCGTAAAAAACACAGTGGATATGCTCAAGTTAGTATTTGGATTGTACTACATTTTGATAGACCTACTAAGTAACAAATAATTTAATAGTAAAACTAATTTTTCTTCAGGTTATTAATTATTAAAAAAACAGAATGTTGAAGTAAAAAATTTCCAAATTTTCTTAAACATCCTTAATAATTTATTTATCCATTCTTCGCCACACAGCTTGTTATTCTGGCAGTTTGTCTCTTCTTTTTGCTTATTACTGGACATCTCTTATTTGGTCTATAACATACTTTGTGTACATTTATGTTAATAATTTTCGTTGAACGTATAATTAACTTGATTTTTCACTTTGCATACTTATATTATATTGTATTTCTGTAGGTGGCGTGGTAGAGTGGACATTAACGTCCAATCTTCGCCACTTTGTCAAAATAAAGAAGTCATGCTATTCTATCTTAATGTAGAAACTCTTTTTCTTTTCACCTAGTAGGCTTCCATGTAGTGATCCTAATACAATAATGTTTTACCCAATGTTAACACAATTTTATATTTTATCTTTGTGAATTATTTGCGACTAATTCATCTCATATTTTTCCTCATGGTTTTCACTCAATTGGTTTATTTTTTATTGAAATTAAGTTTGCTTTGAAATTTCAGATCATTTCCTGAACACAAAATCATGATTTGCATTGGAGAATGGGGAAAATTAGATCTGCTGCAGGCTATTGCAAAAGAATTGAAGGTGAATGATATTTTTTAATTTCTGTATCAGATATACTGAACCAACAGTTCTATTTATAAGTATTTCGAATCAATATTTTTCTCGAATGATCATTTACATAAGTTTTGCATTATTCTTATTCAGGCCTATTATTTTTCACATGTCATGTACGGTATATTGAAAAAAATGAATAATTATTTCAGTCAGGCACTGCTTTCATCACTGTGACATGTAGTTATCAAAAATAATAATTATACTGGTAGGTTCCTATTTTGGAAACGTTTGTATTTGCGGTATTTCAATAATTATTCTACAATATGAAGTACTTCTGTAGTTATATTACTATTTTTAGTAATCAATCACTTTACTATTTACTTTTAGGTATTTCAATTGTTCTACAATATGAGCTCGTTACTCTATTTTAGAAAAGTACTTCTGTAGTTATATTACTATTTTGTAAGACATTTCAATCACTTTAGTAATCAAACCATAATTGATAAATAAAATGGAAATCAAATACCATTCTTTAAAAAAACAAGTATTATAAAAAAAGGGTATTTGATTTTTCATTTTATTTATTAATTAATTTAAATAGCCCTAAGTTTAAAGTTAAATTTTAAAACCATAGTATTCGTATTACAGCTAGTATGTGTAGGTCTAGAAATTATTTGAATATTGTGTTTGACTTGCAGGAGAAAATCAGCGTAAGCAAAACTTGCATGATGATTGCGAAGAGATTCGGAATTACGGACATTTTCACACTTGAGGAATCTCGGATATCAACTCATGATTCTGACCTGTTGAGCTTGAAGGATCTGCATGAATTGTAAGTCTTATCATATTATGTGGTGATCATCAGAAACATTATTTAGGTTTTTTGAAATACAAGATAACTAAAAGTAACAAACCATATTCAAAGATACCATATTCAAACGTAACTTCTATGAGAGATACTTCTATCCTCTAAAAAAGCTCCTCTGTTCTCATGTCAATGATGTTTCTATCATCTATGTTATGCAATGATTTGGGATTCCATGATTTATATTTAATTTATAATCATAGATTTCTTCTTTTCCATTTTTAATGTTATTTATTTTTGTCAGTCGCTACTGTTAAAATTTTTAATAGTATTTAAAATTATAATGTAAACATTCATCATCCATCATCATTCATTCACTATGCAGCCTAAACATCATCATCCACTTATCATGTTTGCTTAAAATACTTTGTATAAGTCGCTATTGTAACAATAAATAATGAATAAAAACAAGAATGTAGGGCCCCATACCCCCTTTCCACCTGGGGTTTTTTCCATAGCTCCCCCCAGACCCCTCGGTGAACCAGTTCCTTCACATTTTCCGTACCTCTTTTTTTAGAAATGTAGCACTGTACATACACATAATCTTGTAATTATTTTAGAGAGAAAAAGTCCTTACTAGGAATCTCTCCCTAGATTTTGATATAAAATCAAATGAATATGATTTATATTCATTGAAATAACTCAATTCAACTTTTATCTATTTTCCAGGCAATCAAAAATGGGCCCAACAATCCTATTGGTTATGAATGCCTTCTACTTCACCTCCGTGGAGTTCAGCGAGAAAGCGATTAAAGAATGCCAAGACCAGGGACTGCATATAATGCCCTACAGCGAACACAGCAATCACCAAGAGCTGCGCGAATTTATCAGCGCACTGCAACCAAACTTCATTGTGCCAGTTGTACGTCCATCTTTGGGAACATCCCTTCTGCCAGCTGTAGCCAGAAACTCAACAATACCAGAATCGATCCTTGTACTTCAGAAAAGTTACAGGACGGGTCTAAGCCAGGACTCCGTACAAGAAGATAGTCCAGGACCGGCTCTATCTGATTTATTGGAGGGTTTCGGTTTCAGAGGTTTCGATTTGAAAGAAGGAGAGGGACCGGCGAGCAAGAAGAAGAAAACAATGTGTCACACAGAGGAAATTGACTATCCAACTTGTAAGCTATGTGGAGCAAATGGGGGAAAAGTTGAAAAAACTGACAGAAAATATCCAAAAATTTTGAATTATTGGACTGATCAGAGTGTGAACGGTAATGCTTTCAGGCACCCTGATCTGGAAGGTGTCTATGATTACAAATGAAAAAATCAAACCTTTTATAGTCCGTCCAAACAAAGAAGACCCTCTGGCAAGATGGGAAAATGACTGAAGCTCGCTCAATATTGGCTCAAAAATTATCAATTCAATCTCCTATTTGATCTAATATTAAGACCACATTTATAATTCTTGGACAAATATTGACCAAGCTGGAGTCATTTTCCCATCTTGCTTGAGGGTCTTCTTTGTTTGGACAAACTGTACGAATGAATCAATTCAATCATATTAGTGAACCGTTTACAAACGAAAACACCAATAATAAGGTTTCTTATTGGATTAACTTGATATCACCATATGTCTTCAGATTATTAATATAGTATTGTGTAATACAGTAGTTCCATTTTCTATTAAATGAGACTATATGGTTCTAGTTGCAGAGTCTTCCTACTGATTATATTGAAATCTCTGTAATTCTAGTCATTGAATACTGAGAAGAACTGAATATTAAGCACTTAGAATGTGGTTCAGATTTTATAATGTATTGTGAATATTACTGTTATAATTCTCACTCTTCGAAAGTTATTGATCTCATTCAGTTTGACAAACGTGAATTTGTGAATACAAGCTGTAAACTATACGAACAATACTTTCTCAACCGTATTTGAGCGTTCATGTAAATGACTGAAATGATTGACCAGACTCATTTTAATAGCTAGACTATAATTATGTAGATACTGGAACGTATATGGTAGGCGCAGGTGACAATTTCCAATGGGGTTTAGTTATAATGTTTTTTCTATAGGCTACTTATTCAGTTTTTTATTGAATTTTTGTACCTATTAAGTGTGGTTTAGAAGTTAGGGATGAGCATATCGTGATACAATTAACATTAGGCCTATATTATTTTTATTATTAATATAGTTTTTTTATTGTCATCCTAATGGGATTCAACTACGGTAACAGTATTCCTCTGATGAACCAGAAAGTCTGAGTGAAGTATAAATAATCATGTTTAATAAAAGTCTATAATAATGTATTGCTGCACAGCTATTGCCCTTTGACCTGAAATCTACAAGGAATTATCTCAACTCTTCCAACCAAGGTTTTATTGGTGAATAGGTGTGAGACTTCTGGCTCCAGAGTACCTACGTCTTAAGTCAGTTCTATATAGAGGAACAATAAATTATTATGTGATCTCGAGCTTCGAGGTGAATCTTGATCACTGGGGGTTACTTTTTGTATTTTTATTGTTAATTTTTTTCTATTGCTTTTGATACTTCTATTCTCGTTTTATAAAGGTGAATTTTTAATTTTATAAACGGTACTGAAACTGAATTCGTGTTGATAATACGTACCATACTTGAAATACAAATTCACTTGAAATATAATCTACGGGTTAAATACTGATTTAACTTATATTACAAGCATTATAAGTCTAATTCATTATGAAGGAAAAATGAATAATTTCTTTTCAAAGAAACTTGTTAGAAATAGAACATCTTTCTTAATAAAGATTTTGGAATAAAAATATGTATTGAATGTTAGTATTGTTTATGCTTGTCACATTTCCTATAATTTGATTATTAAAAAACTGAATACAACATTTGTCAGATCCACAGTTTATTTAAAATACCATACTCAAGTTTCAGTGCTCAGGGCATCATCATCAGTATGGTATTTTAAATAAACTTTGTGGATCTGACAACCTTTGTTTTCACTCAAGTTCCACAACATCTCTGATAAAAATGTAAATTTTAATCTATTGTGATTTTGGAAAATTCTGTGAACTTTATCCCTGTGGTTTCTTTGATAAATTCAAAGATCTTGTACCATCCATTGGAGAAAAACGGTGGATTTAAACTAGATAGACTTATCGTTGGTTGGAGTTCCTACAAGTAGTTTGTCATGAAAAACAGCATCGATGTTGCCTCGCTGCTCAACTTATTCAGTGTGGATTCGCCTTTCTCCTGTTCAAAGGATGTTTATGAAACTGATCGATAGTATTCTTTCCTTGTGAAATGATTATCGTGCACCTAATCCTAATGGCTTGTGATACGGTATAATTATAGTCTGCTCAAGCAAAGAAGACATTCTGGCAAGATGACTCCAGCATGGTCAATGTTGGTTCAAAAATAATAACTTTGGTCTCTGGTTTACAATTGTTTTTGAGAACAAATTTATAATTTTTGAACCAATAACCAAGCAGACATGGGCGGAGTTAGAAGATATTGGTTGGGGGCACCTGGGGGTCTGGGGAATGGACCCCCAGGAGGAGGGGGGTCCGGAAAATTTTGGAATTTTTAGTTAGAAAAACGCAGTTTTGAAGAAATCCCTGACGTCCAAAATAAATATTACGGCTGTTTATAAATTAACTTTTTTTCAATTTATTGTAAAAAAAATATTTCATAAACTTATCCCATATATTGGAAATCCAATACATCATCGGATTTTTATAACTTTAATTACCTTATACGCATCCTCGTGATTCAAAAAAGAAAATAATTACCTACTTTTTTGGAATTTTCTACACAATATACGCAGTTTCAAGCACATCCTTGATGTCCAAAATAAATAAAAACAATGTTGACAGGTTGTATAATCTTGGAAATTTATTGATATCTTAAAAACAAATTCATGAATTGAACAAAAAAATGGAAATAGCATTACATTTTAATGACTTGATTCAATTGTTGCAAGAAATCTCTTATTTGCATTGTGATAGAACATATTATTTCATATTTTAGCTCTAAATAAAATAACTATTCAAGAACAACGTCAATTATTAACAAAAGTGGTGACCTGAAACTAGAATTTTAAAAGTATTTCTTGAGCTAATATTTCAACTTTCAAGATGTAGAGCTTATCTTGTTCTGAGCCACACTTTCTATTGTTTGAGTTGTATTTGAATACTTTACTCAGAAGATTAAGAGAGATATTTTCTATTAACCATAAGTGAGATCAAAAAAGTTGATCACTTCTTCTCAGTGCATTTTAAAAGAGTTGATATTTTTTCCAAAAATAATGTTACTTCCAATATGATTTGTGTTCAACTGGCGACTCAAATAATGAAAAATGTAAACATATCTCTATTTCATGTTCGGAATCAGATATCATGAACAATCTTGGTATGGGAAACGTACACTTTCTCTGTAAAATATACCAACGGTATTAGAAAAAATATTACTTGGCAGCTCTCAGTGAAGGGCGATCTTTCTGTTTTTTTTGGGCGAAGCTGTCCATCAACTTTTTCACATTATGATTCTTGATGATATCTGATTCAGAACATAGAATCATCAAATTTGAAAACCGATCCTGGCTCATCGTACTCCTCAGCCAGTTATTGATACGGCGCATTGTCGAAAATGACCTTTCACAAGTTGCACTATTTGAAGGTAATGGAGACAAATTTTGAAATAAATTTTAAAGTTTGGGTACACATCACCCAATACCTCTTCCATAAGCACTTCTATCACGTCTTTCAATGGCATCTCAGAAAGATTCTTGTCATGTGATTCAAAAAAACATTTTAGTATGCCAATTTCTGCTTTTAGCATCCTTTTGTCCAATTCTGAACTGAATATTTGTTTATGAAAGATTCAGCTCCCCTTTCATTAAGACGTAAAAATTCTTCACTTCCACATGCTACTTCCAATGATTCACCAGTAAACCTTCTTTTAAGTTCTTCAATCATGAATTCCAGAACAGGATAATATAAATCACATCTGTACTTACTCATCAGATTAATCTCACTATCAGCGCTTTTCATCTACTCTGTTTGATTGGCCTAAAAGTTGTCATGACAAAATAATCATCCATTTTCTTTGTAATCATCCGTGGGCGTTTTGGTTGAGGTTCAGCACTATAGTCTGCGAGATTTTTTCTTTACTTGCCCCTTTTCAGAGAGAGGCCGAATACTCTGTCCTTTACTAATCTCCCCCACTACCTAACTGCGTTCCTCTGCTTTACTGAGTGGGTGTGAGTGAGCTCACGTCACAAGTCTCCAGCTCATCCCTACACCCCTCCTTTGCCTGAATGATAATAAGAGTAAAAGAAGAAAATACAAACTGAAAGGAAACGACTTGCGAATAGGCTAAAGGCAAGGTGGAACAAATTGTATTGTATTATGAGGAGAGTTAGAGTCGGACGATGTGCTCATCACAATAACGAAAAGACAGAATGACACGGCGCATCTATTTTTGCGCAGCTCAACTTGTCATTCTAGACTCCACTACAGTACTGTGTTGTCGTGGAGGGGGAAGTCGCTTCCTAACGCTATGTAACAAGAAATTTCGCAGACTATAGTCGAAGCTTGGCTATATACCATACATGATGAGGCAACACTTTGAAAAATATTTAAACTGTGAAGTCTACCAAATTCTTCAACTTCTTTCCACTTTTCTACCCACGCATATTCATTTCGTTTTGATTCAAACTTCAATATTGTTCCCTTTGCAGCATTTGCACAGCCTGCAATACATGAATCAGCTCTTTGAAGAGCTTTACTCAGAACATGGATTTCTGTTAGAATGTCTAGGAAGAATATTAAACTGACAATAAAGTTCTCTGAGGTTATTGATGACAATAGTCCTTTAGCATGAGAAGACTTCGGACTCCTCAGGTCCTTTGCAGTACCATCCAGAACTGAACAAATTGCTTTGAAATTCCTCTCTACTGATTGAACAGCTTTCACCCTACAAGACCATCTGGTTTCACTCAGCTTATGAAGTTCATGGGGACCTGGTGTTTGTATTTTCAGCTCTTCTTGGACACTTTTGAATTAAGCATGAGTATCTGGTTGTGAAAAGAACTGATACAAAGACTGCATTGTATTGAAAAAGTAACAACTATAAGTCATAGATAGTCACAGTATGTTGTCATAGAGAATTGATGACTGTTACATCCGACAAGAGTAGCCTTCATGCTACCATTTGTTCAGCGTTCGCCGCTTGGAGCGCTTGCATCGTGACTCTGTTTATTTGTGACTCACTTTGTCGATTTTGATTGCTATTTACTTTTTGTCACAATTTGTCACCCTTATTCGAATTTTTAATCAAATTTTTATTCTATTATTCATTATTGTCATTATTTTTTTGCCATTTATTTCCATTTATTTGTATCTTATCATTTATTTTGCCTTTGACGCCTTACTTGATATTCGTCCGTGCGATTGTTTTGGCAGTGGCTGTTGCCTTCACTTCCTCATCATCACTTCCTGCTGCTTGGTTCGTTTTGAAACATCATCTTCTAAATTTTCACCCTTTTTTTTTAACCCTTTGAAGTCTAGGTATAAATATTTTATCATTTTGACAATTTGTTTTGGTTTTTATAGTACATTTGTGACTAAATATCACAGAAATAAAGTTTTTAAAAGTAAAAAACTTTTTTTCATGGATTTATCAATCCGGGACTCATGCGTCCCGACAGGCTTCTACAGGATAGAAATATGAAACATGAATTTGAACCAGCTTTACTTACCTAGGTTATCATAATTCATATATTTTACTCCTCATCCATCATGTACTGCAAATTGGGGATTTATAAATGATTCATACAATTGTTGGTGAAAGAATTAAATATTTATTCCATAAATTAAAAAATATTATATGAATGTATGGAATGTTAGAAACTTGAGAGAAAGTATGAAATTGAACTAGTCAACCATTTACCTAACTGATCAACTAAATAATGAAAAAGTGAATCACTAAACTAACTAAATAATCAACTAACTAAATAATCTACTAACTAACCAAATAATGAACTTATTCCATAAATAAAAAATATTATATAAATTTATGAAATGTAAAAAGTCATGACAAGATATGAAATTGAACTAGTCAACCATTTACCTAACTGATGAACTATAAATAATGGAAAAGTGAATCACTAAACTTACTAATTAATCAACTAAGTAATGAAATAGAGAATAACTGAACTAAGCCAAAGTGAAACACAGAATAATATTTTTTTAAAAATGGTTGACTGTTTCTTAGTTCAAAATTTGATTTCATGATATTCAGAAAAACATTGTTTTTTTTCATTACAGCAAAGATGAACCTTGCAAAGATAGCAGATTGACGTTGGTTTCGATTCAATCCCTTTCATGCTGCACATTTCACACCGGCCCCGACCATTATTGAATTTAGGCCAATGAGCCCCCAAATTTCCCAGCCGGACATCCTTCAAGGTTGTATATCCTGATTTGCGCCTCTTTGCTGGTCCTGATCCAGATGTTCCTGGTTGGTCTCCAGCTGAACGTCTGCATGTTTTTTTCATATCTTTGTATGTGATCAATCCCATTGCTATCTGCCGGCGGGCATCCAGCACACTCATTTTTCCGTGCATTTCACATGCGATAATAAATGCATTCACAAAAGCAATGTCAATCAAGCCAAAAAAAATTCTGTGCCACCATTTCTTTGATTTCCTGTTGACACCATACAGTACTCTGTATCTGTCAGCTTGGTCAACTCCTCCCATGTATTTATTATAATCAGCTACAACTGTTGGGCAAGGCACATTTTTTTTTGTCCCATCTTTTTGTGTCCTCTTCACTTCTGTAATTTCAGTGCCGTGGAAATTTGAGATAAAGTTAATGGCCTTGTTGTCATGCCATTTGAAAAATGAAATCCCCATTTCTGACACTCTATAATCATGGTCTCCCCGTTGCAACTGTTTGTCAGGTGTCATTTTCTCTGGAACCCCCCTCCGATTGTGGCGGATTGTACCACATGCTAATAAATTCTCCATTTTCAATTTCTCTACTAGTCCTACTGAACTGAAATAGTTGTCGAAGCAAACTATCCTATTGGACCCCCAAAAGTTTTTTGTGAGGCTCAATACCACTCTCTCACCCAAGCCGTATTCCATGAATTCATTCTTCATCTTATCATTTTTACCCTGATATATATCAAAATTGAATATATATCCCTTCAGATCAGCAACACACCATAATTTGTAACCTCTTTTGATCGGTTTCATTGGGTTGTACTGCTTCATGGAACTCCTTCCTTTGAAGAGAATGATTGACTCATCCACACTCAGTTGTCTAGTCCCATCATACGAGTTCATGAAGCACTTATTGAAAGCCTCAATCATTGGTCGTAATTTGTACAACTTATCAGTGCAATTGGCTGGGATGTTTTCATTATCATTCACATGCAGACAACTTAAAATTTCATCAAACCGATCTCTAGTCATCGTCTCTGCAACAATTGGAACATGGAGATCAGGAGCATTACTCCAATAGTGCCGTTTTGAAGGAAGTTCATGGTAGCCCATCAACATATTCACACCAAGGAATGAAAGAAACTCATTCTCCTGGAGACGAAGAGTTTTGCCTTTCTGAGTAGCATAAAGGTTCGTCTGGAAAACTATGATGTCCAATATACATCTGAGAATTTTCAAGAAAATATCCGTTGTAGTTTGGCAGCCATTGAAGACAGTGAACAAACGGTCTGTGAAGAAACAATATTACAGTATTAGAAAAATTGACATTTGATTGAATGAGAAGTTATACAACATATTTCAGTAACTTTTCATTCAAACAAATGTCAATAGCTCACCTTCATCATGAGGATAATCTGGAATCCTGGTCTCTGTTTCCTTTTTCTTCCATCTCCTATTAGGCTCAGTCCGTTTCAGTTTTTTTATTTTTGGGGTTCCTTCTGCTTTTGATGTGGAAGGAATGGGTACCTCATCTTGATTGTTGTCATCATCTGTGAAAAAATTATGTTTTTAGTATAGTAACACCAAAGAATCCAGGGTGGGAGGTAGGTCGACAGAATGAAGTTTTGTAGCATGGACATTTTTGGTCTGAAATGTATAAATAGGCTAGTAGAATTAATTCGTTCAATCCAAGAGTTCTATCAATTTGTGAAATCATAATTTGAGCATTTCTGCTATAATATAAATATTACATTACCAGCAATTATTGCTTTGAGCAACATGAGAGACTGAGCTGCATATGTTAGACCTACTTGAGTATGGAAATCTTTATATCTAGATTATAGTAAATATTAGCAATAGACTGTAAAATCTTACCTGGTTCATCAATTTGAATTTCTTCAGCTTCATTCTCTTGATTCAAAACTGAATTGAATACGGTATCAAAATTGTTAAGTGGTGATTGGGGTCTTATTTCTTCATGTTCATCATCCTCATCCTCAAGTTCCAAGTCAGAAGGACAATCTAGATCGGGAATATCCTCGTACAAAAGTTCCCGGATCCCTTCTTCAGAGAGTATTTGTGACATTTTTTGAATTGTTCATGAGAAATAATAATAAATAGGAAAATAGCACGACACAAATCACTGATAGTACTAATAAACAACTTCTTTAGACTATCACAAAATTTTCTATGAAAAATAAAAATTATATAAGCTCTATTACTTGAATATTATAGTTCTATATGTAGATTAATTATGTTAATAATAAAAGAAGAGCAATATAGATCACTAGAACAACACTGAAAAACTATTTCTTAGAAAAAATAGAATGTTTGTTTGTATTGAACATCAAAACATTGATAGGTTAGGATTTTCAATGTAAACACTCTTGAGTCCTGACGGGACGTACAAGTCCCTCTGTTATTTTCAATGAATAGTTCTTTCCTATTGTAAAAATGTCATTTTTCTCACCAAAAATAGAAAACCCACATATTATTCCATGCAGATCAAATGAATTTACATCAATAAATAAAAATGAAATAAATTTTAGAAAACTTTTTCAAGAGCTCACACAAACTGGGTCTAATTCAATGTAGTGTCAACAAACTACTAGCGATAACTGTGGTCATAATATGAACTAAGTTACCAAACCATGTGAGCATGTTTAGAAAAACGGACTTGACAGTCCCGACAGGTTTCCAATGCTCTATCATATTGCTGTGTTTTTATATTGGAGCTGAAAGTGCTGGGACGCATGAGTCCCGTCAGGCTGCAAAGGGTTAATTCAAAAGTGGTTTTCTCAGTGAGAAAATGTGTTATTCTAATCGTAAAAAATCCATTATCTACATGATAACTTGGATTCAAACTTCTACGATTTACATCTTGAATTGTGAGTAGAACTTCTAACCATACTTGCACAACGTGAATCAACCTGTCGACCTTTGAAAGTGAATTTATTTCATATTTCGAACTTTATTATCAAAGAGAACTGACTTTATTATGATTCATCAATCTTGTGGACTCACAAATCTCAGCCTTTTCTGCCAGTGAATTTATTTTATCCGTTTCATAAATGGACCTGTATCCAACTTACATGCACCTGCCTGCATTCATCTGACCTGTGGCTGTATCCACATTCGTTTGATCATTTTCATTAGCAGTTGTCCATTGCTAGCTCGTGAACTTATAGTTCCAACAGATTTCCACGTCCAATTATTCTTAGAGTTCTTATACTCATCTTTGGCCACCAGTCGCCAGCTCATTCATCACCTTGAATCTGATCTCTTCATGATTCCTCACTACACAGCTCTCAGTGCACCTGAACTGTTTGGTACGATTACAGCCATGCCAACTTTTATGAGCTGCTAGGTTACATACGCTCTGCCTAGAATTACTGAACTATTTAAGTCACGTCAAGCCCTAGCAATTCTTCAGAGTGAGATTTATTATTGTGTGCGTGCTTTCGACCGTATTCTACAATAAATTCAAGAACTGTGAAGTATTCCCGCCTGGGGCTTCCATTCTACATTTCGTCGCCTTGTCTGTGCACAAGCCTCTGCACCAGCGCGCATTGCCTGTAGTGGTGCTTCCATCATCAATTGACATCTGAATTCTACTATAACTCTGGTTTCCTGCCATCCCATTCGACTCCTGTCCATGGAAGCTTCTACAAGACCCTGCCGCCCTGTTGGTACACAGGCCCTGGTCATCATCAGCGCCTCCAGTAGCGCCTCTCTTGCCGACGTCTCAACCTGGTCGATCGTCCGATCGGGGTGGACTCGATCCCATCTTGGATTCCCGCTGCCATAAGCTGTTTTCTCCACCGTTGGATCGGCGCGTTCATCCGTCTGCACTGCCCTGGTGTTCGCCGCAGTGTCCACTTGCCCTGAAGTCCATCTTAACGAACCTCAGAGATCCAACTGAAAACTGCACGTTCAGTCAGTTGGCTTGCAGTTTTTATCATATCAGTTAAGTACTTGGTTCTGTGCCTTGGCACATATTGTATCATTGTTCACAAAATTTGTCTTCATACTTTATTTTCCGTCTCTCTTTTGAGGTCGTGTTTAAATTTTCTAATTATCGCAGTCCCTAATCAATTTTTTGTATTGCAGTAGACTTTCCTGAGTGTCTTGTTCGTGCTTCTTAGCGCTTGACATTCTTTTATTCGTTTCAATATAATTTTGTATTTGTAATCATACACTAAACATCACGTTCGTGTAATTCATACATCACGGTATTTTGGTTTTAAACAAAAAAAATAGCTCAATTCATTGATATAGATTGATTTACATATATAAAACCAACTTCATTCTAAATAATTAGCATTGTTCTCGTTTTTTTTATTAATTTGCTGTCTTAAGGCTTAAATTATCATCGCCTATTTACTGTGTTGATGCCAATCGTATGGACGAACTTGCTAAGCGTATAATACTAAACTATAATCTGACTGAAGAAAAAAATAAATATCCTCTTTAGCTAGTTAAGACATTCTGTCATACTCAAAAGAAATTTCATTAAATGTTTTATGATTTCTCTAACTTGTGTTTTACTGAGTCGTAACAAGATGGTTATACACACCTATATTAATTTATCAATATTTTTCTAACTACCATTTTGGTTTTCATTTCCAAATCAAACTTTGGAAAGCGTCAATACCTTTTACCAGAGTTTAAATTCATTACTTTTATGAGGACAGTTTGGGAGTTTTCATCAGGTTACTCAACTCAGGTATTGACGACTTTTAATGTCATAAACTTACACAGTCCGCTTAAAATTATTGAAGCCTACAACTTCAAAATTAGCCCAAATCCCTCATAAAGTTGGTCCTCCGGGCAGGATAATGGCTTGCGGCCATCTTGTTTCAAATTCCGTTTGTTTTTCCACGACCTCTAAAACTTAAATTTACCGTCAATCACAAAAATTCTAACCTTCGAACGCGTTTTCTTGTAAATTCGCGCTGGCTTTCACATTTCTTGTATAGCATAGTGCATGCCCACAGTAGTGCTTATACTAATTCACTGTGAGTCATTTTCAGTCATAGGCACCCCTCAGGACATGCTGCGTCGTGTCGGTGCCAGCCAACCCTAGCTACTGGGATTGTGAGCTGTCGGCGGACTATTAGATCAGCTGCAGCGCTGGCACACTTACTGCCACCATCTCGCCTGGCTTGTCACCTGCTTGTTTTCAGCGCACCGCACATTTGACCGACCCCGAAAGGACGTCCGGCAGTATTACCCCAGAAAATCACAAGTTTGTAACTAGCTTTAAGTATCAACATCCGTTGCTAGCATTGCAACATTTTTTCAACCTGTCAAGCACATCAAATTTATTAACTGTTTTGTATATTTTTTATCTCAACAATTTACTTATTTCAAAATATGCCTGAGACTAGAAGTAACTCTGCCCTTCAGGCAGCCATGGCTAGTAGTGAGATGTTTCGCTACATGCGCTGGAATGCAAAAGCTTGATTTTGAAGCTCCTCCTTCTGAGGAAGTTTATTATCAATTAAAACTATTACAAACTGATGTCCAAGATTTGAAGGACAGATACATTGAAATAAAAGACAAGCTAGAAGATCCCTGGATTCAGATAATTTTAATGATGATGAGCATTTCGATATCTAGATAGAATTTCTCTCTGTAACAGCTAGCATAAACAGACACATACATAACTTTGAAAAACAACATGGACAAACTGGCGTAATACTGTGCCAGCTCCTGTTGTGCAACCTGCAACTGCTAATAGTAGCTTTTCGGTTGCCAGAAATACCCCTTCCAACCTTTGATGGTACCTTTGACAAATGGCTTGAATTTAGAGCTGGATTTTCTAGTATAATTGTGAACAATGATTCGGTAGAACCTAGCGTTAAGTACCAATATCTTAAACAGGCTCTTTCAGGTGAAGCGCTAAATCGAATCATCAATTCTCACGGGAGATTTCAAACTAGCATGGAGTTTACTCACTCAGCGCTACGATGAGCGTATTGCTTATTGCAGCCACATTGGCCATCGTAAGATCACCGTCACTCAACTCTAAATCAGCACAATCATGGCGAACATTTATTGACCACCAAAAATTGAATATTTCAGCTTTAAGAATCACTTGAACTTGACATCGAGGTCAAAGACCTATTATTCATGCATCTCATAGTTTCCAGATTAACGCTAATACTCTCGTGATTGGGAGCGGTCAAATTCTGGTGGAACAAGGAGTTTCCATGGAAAACCTCTGGACCTTCATGGAGCAACAGCACAAGGTTTCGCAATATGTCTCCTTTGGTCTCGACAGTCATGCTCAATCCGCGCAACGACCGTTCAACAACCAGTCCTGGCAATGGTAAGCCTAGTCATAATTCAAACAATAATAATTCTCGTCCTAGCACGTCCTCAACTTTCGTCAAGTATTCTGGATGCTTATTTTGCAATGACACCACTCATAACGTCTTTAGTTGTAATACCTTTCTCAATATGGCACCTACAGCTCGTCTAGCCGCTGTACAGCAGAATCTCTGTAGGAATTGTTTGCGACCTTTCAATAAGGACCACCAATGTTTTGGTGCGTGCAAGGACTGTGGCAAGACCCATCATTCTTTACTGCATTTCAATGATAGCAAACCACCCCCAACTGTAGGGAAAAATACATCTTCAAACAATGCGCACACTCATCAGCCAAATCGTCAGCAGGCGTCTAAGTCCTGGAATCGAATTGTTGTTGTTCTGAGTCAAATCAGTCATGGCTTATAGTCCAGCCGCGTCCACACCTAGCTCGACTTGTCCAGTTAGTCAAGAGTCATCAATTTTGGTGTCTGACACTTCGAGCTATTGCATCTATTGTCACTACAACTCCGTCGACAAGCCCACAAGCCATCAGCAATTAACTCCGCACATTCCATAATTCACCTAACTTGTACAACGAGGTTAACATCATGCCACTGCGCAATTGCATATTTTGAATAAAAATAATCAAGTCATTTCATGTCGCGCACTGCTTGATACTGGCAGTGATGCTTGTTTCATTTTCTAAAGCTCTTGCTTCTCAATTGGATCTTGACTCTGTATATTCCAATAATATTATTCACACTGTTTCTGGTACTAGTTCAGCACCGGTGCGTACCGCTGCTGTTCTCATACATTCTCCTGATTGAACTTGGTCGAAGGAAGTCAGTTGTATACTAACTGAAAGAAAATTACCCCTAGCATTCCACCCTTTGGGCTCAACTTGCAAAACTTCAATATTCCACCCAATGTCAAGTTAGCTGACCCTGAATTTCACGTTTCTAAGGAGTCGACCTGCTTCTCAGTGTTGCTATTTACTCTTCTATTCAAGTTTGTGGTCAAATTCAGTTAGCTGCTGGATGCACCCTACAAAATACCAAATTGGGTTGGGTTGTTGGGGAGCTATCACACCTAATGTTCCTAATTCTTGCGCGCAACCTGTTAGCTCAAATTGTGTGTCAACTCGTGACATTTTCTAGACAATTAGAAGTTTTGGAAAATTGAGGAAGTCCTTCCTGAAGATAGCTTAACTAAGAGAGCATCGTCAAATTGAAAAACACTATCTTGAGAACGTACAACGTGGACAAGGCTGACCCGCTTCTCGGTTGCATGCTAAAAAAGAAGATTTCGATTTATTAGGCCAATCTTGCTCATCAGGCACTTTCGCGTTTTCATTCTCTCGAGAAAGACTTGCTGCCAATGCTGAATTAAAATCTCAATATGTAGCTTTCATGGATGAGTATGAATCTCTTGGTCACATGTCTCCTGTCCCTGACAGTCAGCCCTATGAAAAATGTTTTCATATACCACACCACCCGGTCTTTAAGCCCGATTCCGCGACTACAAAATTACGCGTAGTTTTACGACGCCTCTGCTAAATCTAATACAGGCATTTCCTTAAATGAAGCCCTTCATGTCGGTCACACTGTTCAGCCTGAACTGTTTGACATAGTTGCGTTTTGTACCCACACGTATAGCCTTCATTGCTGACATTACTAAAATGTACAGGCAAATATTGGTACATCCTGAGGATAGAAATTTGCAGAGAATTTTTGGCGAGCCGATGAAAATGATCCAATTCAAGAGTACGTGTTGAACACCGTCAGTTACGGTACTTCTCCTGCCGCGTTTCTAGCTACTCGTACGCTAAATCATCTAGCGATATGGATTGCGAGCCAAATTCGCCAGTTGCCAATGCCATTAAAAATGATTTTTACGTAGATGATTTTATAAGTGGTTGCTCTACCGTTGAACAGGCAATCGACTTATCACGTCCAATTCGCGACCTCTGTCCAATGGAGGTTTGAGCTCGTAAGTGGTTTGTCAAATTCAAAAGAAGTACTTGATACCATTCCCGAACACCTTGTAGAAACTGTATCATCGAAAGAACCCCTTTCTGGCTCAAATGATAGTATAGTTAAGGCGTTAGGATTAATCTGAATTCAACTTCAGAACATTCTCATTATTTCATCCAGTGTATCTGATGTAATCAATAAAACCTCATTTACAAAGAGAATTACTCTCATGTATTGCCAGTATTTTTGACCCTCTTGGCCTCATTCCCCGGTAGTAATTCTGCCTAAAATGCTATTTCAAAAACTATGGCCATTGAAACTTGATTGGGACCAAAAATTACCACCCGATTTATTAGCTGATTGGTTAGCTATTTTGCAAGAACTTCCTAATATTGCAAATATTACTATTCCACGTTGCATTCTCGCTCCTGAGCCAGATGCTATTCTTGAATTACATGCTTTTGCCGATGCAAGTGTCGCCGCTTATGGTGTCTGCATCTATGTTCGTAGTACAACGTCACAAGGAGTGCAAGTTCGCCTCCTCACTGCAAAATCGAAATTAGCGTCACTCAGACCGCTTTTGACAATTCCTAGATTGGAATTACAAGCTGCATTATTAGCTTCTCGCTTAGTTAATAAAATAATTTCCGCATCTAGAATTTCATTCGCTGAATCTATCTATGGACTGATTCGAAAATAGTCTGTGACTGGCTTAAAGCCCTACCAAATCGTTCTGATGTTTTTTGTTTCCGTTAGAGTATCAGAAATTCAAAATACTACTTGCGATTTTCATTGGAATCATGTTAGAACTGATCAGAACCCCGCAGATCTCGTCTCTAGAGGCTGCTCACAAATCTTTTGATTACTAACAGTCTCTGGTGGAATGGACCTAATTGGTTGTCTCAACCTCAGAGTACTTGGAATGAATTTTCAACTAATTTTTCAGCAACCAAGGCCAACGTTTCACTTGCTACAAAAATT
The DNA here is from genome assembly GCA_017141385.1 of Sogatella furcifera. Taxonomy (NCBI): domain Eukaryota; kingdom Metazoa; phylum Arthropoda; class Insecta; order Hemiptera; family Delphacidae; genus Sogatella; species Sogatella furcifera. The sequence continues at coordinate 21,750,431 of CM029555.1, forward strand.
AATTCCTCACCAATTTTCAATGAATTAATTAATAAAATTTCTAATTACCATAAATTAACTCGTACAACAGCGTATGTACTGCGCTATGTGCACAATCTTCAAAATCATAAATCTCCCGATTCATTGCGCATAGGTGAATTATCTGTAGAGGAGATTCAACAAGCTGAACTTAAGCTCATTCATCATGTTCAAAATGAAGCTTTTCATCAAGACATATGTCAATTGAAGGCTAACAAATCATTGCTGCTGCTAACAGCCGACTCAGAAGTCTTACTCCATTTTATTCATTCAGATTCCCTCGTGTTGGTGGACGACTTCAAGAGTCAAAAATGTCGTTTGATTTTAAACATCAAATTTTGCTTCCGGCCCAAGCACAAATTCACTCGGTCTCTTATCAATTCTTATCATAGGCGTTTGCTTCACGCTGGCGTTCAGTCCACAATGGCCAGTATCGTCAAAAATTTTGGATTTTATCCACTCGTCGCACAGTGAAAAGTGTACTCAAATCTTGTATCACATGCTTTCGCTTTTCTAGCCCTCGTACTGAACAAATTATGGGTAATCTACCTGCTGTACGCATTCAAACTGAATTCCCGTTTTACAATTCAGGTATTGATTATGCGGGACCGTTCAATTTAAGATTAGGTACTGCTAAGTCGCGTACTTACTCTAAAGCATATCTTGCAGTCTTTGTATGCATGGCAACTCGTGCGGTACACGTCAGAAGTTGTCTCTGAATTGACAACCAAAAATTCATTGATGCGCTTTGATTTTCTGCACGTCGAGGTATACCGTTTTCAATTTCCTCCGATAATGCCACTACCTTTGTAGGCGCTAATAATGAATTGAAGGAACTCTGCAATTTCCTTGCAAATGAACGATCACAGTCTGAAATTCAGAATTTTGCAACAATGTTTAACATTTCTTGGCGTTTTATCCCTCCTCGAGCACCTCACTTCGGCGGATTGTGGGAAAATGCAATAAAAAACTTCAGCGTATTTTCAAAACTATTTCATTCAACAAAATACTGGACTATGAAGATGCAACAACGTTTTCTGCTCAAATTGAAGCGATTTTGAATTCCAGGCCTCTTGTCCCACTCTCAGAGGATCCTGAAGACCTGCAATATATTTCTCCTGGACACTTTCTAATTGGAAGGCCTATCACCGCACTTCCATTTCCGTTACCTGAGACAACTCATATAGATCATCGTTCGCGCTGGAAAAATCTTGCTCTAGCTACGAAAGAACTCTGGAAAAAATGGTCTACTGAATACCTCGTTACTCTGCAAACAAAAGCAAAATGGACTGAGGAATCCGAAAATCTCAAGGTAGACACCATCGTACTACTTAAGATCCTGGCACTGTTCCATCTACATGGCGCTTAGCGCATCATTGAGCTACACCCTGGAAAAGATCAGAGGGTTCGCGTCGTAACAGTACTTACTACAGTACAGGACTCTTAAAGCGTGCTATTTCAGCATTGCTCCTTTGCCTCAAGAAGAGGAATTAGATTAGTTTAATCATCATTTTTGTCTTATTTGCATATTCGCAATTATCCTTTTTTATTGACTATCACTTCATTGTTTGCGTATTTAGATTAGTCTTTGAATTTGTTTTTCATTAGTGATTCAAGCATCACTTTTGAAGATTATATCTGCCATTTCAGCAGATTGTGTATCTTGCTTGATCTTGTCTAATTTTTTGTTTTTTGACTTGTCTCTTGTTTGAGCATCTCTCCTTGTACATACCGTGTGTCCATTTGTTCTATTATCTACAGCTCTGTTTGAGAGCCCCTGTTATTGTCGGATCTAACATAATTGTTGTTTGTCCTTGTTCTTTTTTCTCTTTTGAGACATCTTTGATGCCTCAAGGGGGAATCACTATGTTACATCCGACAAGAGTAGCCTTCATGCTACCATTTGTTCAGCGTTCATACATGGAGCGCTTGCATCGTGACTCTGTTTATTTGTGACTCACTTTGTCGATTTTGATTGCTATTTACTTTTTGTCACAATTTGTCACCCTTATTCAGATTGCAATCAAATTTTTATTCTATTATTCATTATTGTCATTATTTTTTTGCCATTTATTTCCATTTATTTGTATCTTATCATTTATTTTGCCTTTGGCCTTACTTGATATTCGTCCGTGCGATTGTTTTGGCAGTGGCTGTTGCCTTCACTTCCTCATCATCACTTCCTGCTGCTTGGTTCGTTTTGAAACATCATCTTCTAAATTTTCACCCTTTTTTAATTCAAAAGTGGTTTTCTCAGTGAGAAAATGTGTTATTCTAATCGTAAAAAATCCATTATCTACATGATAACTTGGATTCAAACTTCTGACGATTTACATCTTGAATTGTGATTAAGAACTTCCTCATACTTGCACAACGTGAATCAACCTGTCGACCTTTGAAAGTGAATTTATTTCATATTTCGAACTTTATTATCAAAGAGAACGCTTTATTATGATTCATCAATCTTGTGGACTCACAAATCTCAGCCTTTTCTACTGCCAGTGAATTTATTTTATCCGTTTCATAAATGGACCTGTATCCAACACATGCACCTGCCTGCATTCATCCTGACCTGTGGCTGTATCCACATTCGTTTTGATCATTTTCATTAGCAGTTGTCCATTGCTAGCTACGTGAACTTATAGTTTAGCAGATTTCCACGTCAATTATTCTTAGAGTTCTTATGCTCATCTTTGGCCACCAGTCGCCAGCTCATTCATCACCTTGAATCTGATCTCTTCATGATTCCTCACTACACAGCTCTCAGTGCACCTGAACTGTTTGGTACGTTAAGCCATGCCAACTTTTATGAGCTGCTAGGTTACATTACGCTCTGCCTAGAATTACTGAACTATTTAAGTCACGTCAAGCCCTACTTAAATTCTTCAGAGTGAGATTTATTATTGTGTGCGTGCTTTCGACCGTATTCACCCACAATAAATTCAAGAACACCTTAGTATTCCCGCCTGGGGCTTCCATTCTACATTTAAATCGCCTTGTCTGTGCACAAGCCTCTGCACCAGCGCGCATTGCCTGCCGTGGTGCTTCCATCATCAATTGACATCTGAATTCTACTATAACTCTGGTTCCTGCCATCATTCGACTCCTGTCCATGGAGCTTCTACAAGACCCTGCCGCCCTGTTGGTACACAGGCCCTGGTCATCATCGCGCCTCCAGTAGCGCCTCTCTTGCGACGTCTCAACCTGGTCGATCGATCGATCGAGTGGACTCGATCCCATCTTGGATTCCCGCTGCCATCGCTGTTTTCTCCGCCGTTGGATCGGCAGCGCCGTTCATCGTCTGCCTGGTGTTCGCCGCGGTGTCGGCCCACAAGTCCATCTTAGCAGACCTCCAAGAAGTCCAGCTGGCTTGCGTTCAGTCAGTTGGCTTGCAGTTTTTATCATATCAGTTAAGTACTTGGTTCTGTGCCTTGGCACATATTGTATCATCGTGTTCACAAAATTTGTCTTACTTTATTTTCCGTCTCTCTTTTGAGGTGGTGTTTAAATTTCTAATTATGGATCCTAATCAATTTTTTGTATTGCAGTAGACTTTCCTGAGTGGTGTCTGTTCGTGCTTCTTAGCTGACATTCTTTTATCCGTTTCAATATAATTTTGTATTTGTAATCATACACTAAACATCACGTTAGTGTGAATTTCATACATCCGGTATTTTGGTTTTAAACAAAAAAATAGCTCAATTCATTGATATAGATTGATTTACATATATAAAACCAACTTCATTCTAAATAATTAGCATTGTTCTCGTTTTTTTATTAATTTGCTGTCTTAAGGCTTAAATTATCATTATTTACTATTGTTGATGCCAATCGTATGGACGAACATTAAACTTGTATAATACTAAATATAATCTGACTGAAGAAAAAATAAATATCCTCTTTAGCTCGTTAAGACATTCTGTCATACTCAAAAGAAATTTCATTAAATGTTTTATGATTTCTCTAACTTGTGTTTTACTGAATTAGTAACAAGATGGTTATACACCTATATTAATTTATCAATATTTTTCTAACTACCATTTTGGTTTTCATTTTCCAAATCAAACTTTGAAACGTCTATTACCTTTTACCAGAGTTTAAATTCATTACTTTTATGAGGACAGTTTGGGAGTTTCATCAAGATTTGCTCAACTCAGGTATTGACGACTTTTAATGTCACATAAACACACAGTCCGGCTTAAAATTATTGAAGCCTACAACTTCAAATTGCTTAAATCCCTCAATGACTTTTACTCAAACCATGTTTCTCTAACTTTTCATTAATCTTCTTCAAATTTGACAGGCCTTTGTCAGTTAATAACTGTTCTTTCTTGTCGAAGGGAACTGTCTGCATGGATGGCAAAATACTGCATCTTCATTATTTTAAACTGTATTCAATCCAATTGTATTTCTGGAAATGAGAAGAAGAAAATGCTCGCTTGCAATTCTTGAACTGCGAAAGAGGATACGAATGTAGAATTGGGCGACATGGCCCGGTCACTCTATCTCCAAGGTCCAATTTCATTCCACATACATCTTCAGCAGAAGAGCTAGGAGCAGATTGACTTGGTAGACAAATACTAGAACTACTGGAACATGGATTTGATTCGTTGTCAGATTCTTTCTGCTTGGTGCTCACTGGCTTGGTGAAAAATGCTCTTATATCTGAAGACTTGTTACTCATTTTCCACAATTGAAATGATAGCCTTATCACAAGATTGTCTCAAACACAAACATCATGTATCCAAAACTCTGATGAAAACCTCACTCGATCACTCATGACAGCAGAATCTCTGACGTACTAACACCACCTCTGCATACAGTCTCTTGATCTGAAAAAAATTGATAGGCTCAAATTAAAAATTGTAATGAGAATAATACTGATACTTCTAGTGACTTTTAGCAATACATAAAAGAATATAAAAATATTACAGTTCCTAAATGCTTGATGAATGATTTCCATTAACCTATTCTCCAATGTTTACATTAATTATTATTATTCACTTCAATCTCAAAGGCACATTCAGTGAAAATTTAGAGGTAGGTCCATTAATAATTCTTGAAAAAAGTTGAATACTGTGAGAATTATAATTTTGTAGATATTGGAATGGAATCCATTTCGAATAATAATGCAAGAGTATTTTGATGAGGTAACAGGTAAGATTAATACAATGTTATTACTAGTCCTCTCAAATGAAATTGAAAAATATGTTTTTGATTAATTGGAATAGAGCTCAACAGTAATTGATGAGAATAATTGTTTATTACTGATACAAAAATATTTGGTCTTCTTGTAATATTGCTCCATAATCCATTCTCTTGATCAAGAAGGTGATTCCATGAACTAAGCCACTAGAGCGCAGCACAGTATTTGGGTATTGTGGTGTATTGGGTCAGTTAATTTTGTAGGTTCAGTGATTTTGTAATATTGGTACAATTGGTAGATTGGGTCAGATTACAATTGGGTCAAGTGGTTTCGAGGTTTTTTTTATGGGGTCTATGGTAGTTTAAGTCGAATGGGAATTGGGTCAGTTGGTAGACACCCCGTAGTTTTACGTATTCAAATAACTTTTTTCTCACATGAAGTAGATTGTTGAGTAGAGTGTAGAGATATCCCCTGAAGCAGAAGTTACAATTCTGGTCACAACTTAATCACAATAGTCTTGTAAGTACTTGTGATTTTAATGATAATGATTTTTCAAAACCAAACCTGTAAAAGCGCCAAAATAAAAAAAAAACGATTTAACAAAGTAGGTAAGTTACTTGATATAAGTACAAAGGTACCTTGAATAATCAAACGATGTTTAAGGTTTATATAGGCCTATATCATCATTATGGCCACATTGTAACATGTGATCGGAAAGTCATGCAACATGATGTTTCAAGCCAACTAGAAAAATTTGTAGGAAGGAAAATTCAAAAAGTATGATAAAAAGTACAATTGACGAAAAGTAGGCCTATTTACAAAATTTAATGCCTGAAAAACAAAGCATATTTAGTTATTTATTTCGTGTCATGATACCAATGCTACACTGAATATATTACATTAAATAAGGTTGCTACATCCAGTACCGTAGGTTTTTATGAGTAGTATATGACTTCTTGACTTGAAACGATAATATACTTGTATTGAAATAATATTATTGATAGAATGAGAATCATTAAATTTCAACTTTTAATAGGTACCTAATTATTATCATTCGAATTCGGTTTGCGATTACTGTGTATTTCTGTCATCAAGCAAGCCAAGTCGATTAGATACTGATAAATTCAGATCTGTGAGGGCTAAATATGAATCATGTATATTTAATAATATCATAATACGTCATGTAAGATAAAATATTCATAATATACAATAATATAAAATTTCAAGCCTATTTATATTAGGCCCTATAATATTTTGGGATATTATCCCACAGATTGGGTTCCAGAAAAAAAACGCATTCATGGATGTGTGGGGAAAACTAATAGCTAGAAAACTAATAGAGTCACGTGATAGAATTTAGTAAGTTACTTACCATTATGAGATATAATGTTGGAATGATCCACTCATATTGATTGATTAATCAATTCAAAAACTAATAAAACAGACCGAAAAAATGTACAGCGACTCAGCTCGAACCACGGACATCAAATTCTCACGTAACCTCAAATAATGCCAAATTCGCGCCAAATTCTCGCGTCTTTTCAGGTCAGATGGTCAGTGAGGCCGTGGTATTCTGAATATTTGAATAGAGAAGGCTTTTTTTACACGGGCAGCGCGCCTTTGGACAAATAAGGTGTACAAACTTGATGGTTGCAAGCAAATATTCAAATTTAAAATAACTGACTTTTAGATAGAAATTTGAAAAAATTGGTCCACTAGACACTTAAACGGTCGAATCTTAGCGAAATACTGCTACCCCGAGTTAATTGGGGTTTTTGATGTTAGATTTGAGACGTAGTTTTTCTTATATAAATTTTTCCCCCTTTTTTCATTTTATTTCTTCTTTTTTTTTCTGGGACGATCTGGGGGGGGCACTGTGCCACTGCCCCCGATCTAGTGCTAGTGGACCAGACACTGAAACGGTCGAATCTTAGCCAAATACTGCTACCCCGAGTTAATTGGGGTTTTTAATGTTAGCAGTTTTGAGACGTATTTTTTATATAAATATATTTTTCTTTTTTTAACTTTTTTTCTTTTCTTCCCTTTCTTTTTTTCTCTTTTTTTCTTTTCTTCCCTTTATTTTTTTCTTTCTTTTTTCCTGGGACAATCTTGGCGGGCACTGCTCCCATGCCCCCCTCTGCCCATGCAAGCAGAGTCATTTCACCATCTCTCCAGAATGCCTTCTTTGCTTGGACAGACTATAACGGCAATACCTGGAATTTAGAAATTTTTTCAACTGGAAGAAAGCGAGTTTAGCCGTAAATTAACATGAAAATCCGTGATTAGTTTAAATTATTATAAACAATGCTTAAATGTAATATTTTTTCAATTTGAAGAACTCAAATAATAATAATAGAACCAATATTTTCCAATTATTGCGAAACGCAAGCTTCTTATTTCACTTGCGCCATGCTAGGGCTAGAGACTTGCTTGCCACACCTGGACAAAGAATTATAGTCTGCGAGAAATTTCTTGTTACATAGCTTTAGGGAAGCGACTTCCCCCCTCCACGACAACACAGTACTGTAGTGGAGTCTAGAATGACAAGTTGAGCTGCGCAAAAATAGATGCCGTGTCATTCTGTCTTTTCGTTATTGTGATGAGCACATCGTCTGACTCTAAGGCTGGCCGCACATTTGGCGATTTTTCTCCACCCTATTTCACCCAAAAGGATGGAACATGTGCTTTTTAAATGTAGACGCGCAAACTAGACTTGGTTGCAGAAAAATCGCCCTAGAAAATAGAACCTGTCCTATTTTCAGAGGTGGACAATTAAAATGGAACATAGGCTTTTGCATACAACCCCGCAGACTGGCTGAGAAAAATCACCAGAGCCCATTACCACGCCTAGTTAGTGATGGGGGAAGGTCACGAGCCTTTGTTTGCCTGCGTATTGTTTCTATAAAAAATTCAAGTATATTTCGAATATTCTATATTTTTCAATACTATAATAATCTATTCCCTTTGACTCTATAGAAGTTTGATTTTTTTTCTATGACCAAAATTAAGATTTTTTCTGTAGCCTATAGTTTAGCTATATAATACAATTTCATACACATTTGTTAGTATATTTCAAATGATTCTAATTGATCAAATACAAGGATATTTATTGTTGATATAGGAACAATGATTTATGCTTTCTAGGATAAACATAATAGTTTGAAACAATTATCAGATAACAATCAACAACCATGCAATCATAATAGTTTCAAAAATAGCTGTGCCGTAAAGTAATATTAATTCTGAAGTTATTATCATTCAAGCATTTATAATTTTCAACTGAACAATTAGAAATGGTTTAGGGAAGTAACTATAAGTTATTTAGAAGACAATAGGCTAGTGGAATCAGAAATATCCACTCGGAACAAAGAAGGTATAGAATAGCAGAAGCAAACCCTGAATTTCAGTTATCGTATCGGGTATTCCAAGTCTATAAAATAATAGACTATGGAAATTTTTCAAAATGACGTACAGGCCCACAATTGTCTATCAGGGAGTGTTTGTCAGGTAAATTTAGTTTCTATTCATAATGGTGAACCTGTAGTCCTGCATTTAGCTTCAGTTGCTTCTGGTTACTGTCTTCCAAAGTGCTCTCTGCTCTGCATATTGAATCATCATGCCATTGAATATAAAAAAATGCCATTGGAGGTAGACATAGACAAATTTATCGCGGCAGTGGAGAAGGCCAGTATCCAGTAATCTATAATAATCGACTGCTGAAAGAATATTCTGATCGTAATGTGAAGAATATTTCATGGGGAGATTTGCAAGGAAGTTGTGTTGAACTGGGTGGAGATGACCGATGGGAAAGATACAAACAGTGAATGAATATTCTTGTATAACTCCACCGCTACCTTAGAATATATTAGAGAAAAATAGATCTGCGGTATTGCCTGAATATTATCAAATCGTGAAACTTAATTGATGGGATACAGTAGTGTAAGAAAAATAGTCATTTTTTAGGTAAATTATAATACATTTTAAAAAAAAATGTATTAGTTTGTATTAAAATAAGTGCAGTCACATGCTCTCTCAACAAGATCCATCTTCAAACTGGAACTGGTGAGGTACTACCAACTCACAGGTGTGGTGACTTTGAAACAGACAGAAAAAAAGGATTCTGAAGGAATCCCATTCTCAGAATTTCATTGTTTGGAAACGTTGCTGGTTTCACAATCGCCAAGTGTGCGGACCAAAAGCGATGACCATAATTTCACGGTCATTAGCAAACATTTTAGGGTGAGAAAAATCGCTAGTGTGCGCAGCCTAACTCTCCTCATAATACAATACAATTTGTTCCACCTTTGCCTTTAGCCTATTCAAAGTCGTTTCCTTTCAGTTTGTATTTTCTTCTTTTACTCTTATTATCATTCGGGCAAAGGAGGGGTGGAGGGGGGGCTGGAGACTTGTGACGCGAGAGCTCACTCACACCCACTCAGTAAAGCAGAGAAACGCAGTTAGGTAGTGGGGAGATTAGTAAAGGACAGAGTATCCGGCCTCTCTCTGAAAGAGAGGGGCAATCAAAGAAAATCTCGAACTATAGTATGACTGCGTTGGCAAAAGAAAAATGAACAAAATGAAACGAGAATATTGACAACTAAAACATTATTCATCATGAACTGAAGACTGAAGATGAGGTGAAGTACAAACATGAGTCATTTTTAAATCGTTTGATAAAATGAGAATAGCATATGAAAATGAATATCCAGTGGTTGGCAATAATAATTGTGTTTCATGATGTTTGAATAGCACATTTCATCAGTCACAGTGCAGATCACATAGCACAAGACATTGATTTGGAAAGAGTTATTAAAAACAATTTTTCAACAAAGAGTTTATTAATTAGTTTCCTACAAATCTGTAAAATTTTGAAGAGAATAATCAAATTTCTTAATAAATAAAATATTTGAAACTTTATTTAGGTTGCAAAAATGAACTAGCTCTTGAAAAATAAAAGGAAACTACAACTTATGATAATGACCTTATGTATGATTAGAACTGGATTGAAAAACTATTTTTAGGAAAAACATCTAGTTTCCTACAAATCTGTAAAACTTTCAAAGTGATCTACAATTGAGTAAATTTTCAGCAAAATCATCAATCATTATGTCAAGAATTTTCTATTTCCACTAATAATTTGAATGACCTACAAGTATTTTGAGCTAATACTGATAGAACAAGTAGGTCCTTGATTTTTTCGAGAACTGGATATGTTTTTGAATAATTTGATTATTTTACTTACAGGAAAGAAAAAACTATGTAAGAATAGAATTTTTATAAAGTCAAGATTATCGAAAGTATTACATCTTTCTGAGTAAAGAGGTATGCGGTAGGTAATTGAGGTAAATATGGTTTATTTAGAGCTATCCTCACTTTCAGGAGTTTTTTCTTACTTTCTGAGTATTTCTTGTGTTTTGATAGGAAATTTTGGAAACTCTCGTTCTCTTTCATCTCTTCTTCCTCGTCCGGGGTAATCTTCATCACGTTTTCTTCCCCTTCGCTGTCGTCAGAGCTTTCGTTAGGGTGTTTCAAGTAGACATCAGCAACTCTTGACTGACTCCAACTTCGTTGATTAATTGAACAACCCCTCCTACGCCCCTTTCCTTGATTACGTCATCGAGTCGTTTCTCTTTCTCTTTGCTGTCCATTTCCCGTTCGTTTCGCAGTTTCTCCACTCCACCCTGTAATCCTTCTCGTATTCTTCAGCAGCTTCCTCAACCAAGTCCAGAAACTTATCCAAACCTTCACCGGTTAACGCTGAAACACCAACACTTTTCAAACCAGAGTAAAACTCATCAAAGCGAGGACATAGACCTTGTCAAATTAGAAATATACGAAGTTTCCCGATTCGAGAGCTTCGTGGAATGTCTCAAAGTCGTTCATCCATTCAACAGCAAACTTGTGCTCGACTATATCTACCTTATTCATCACTACGATAAATGGAAGTTTGGATTTGTACAGGATAGAACAAGCATAAAGCATGTTGGACATGAATGTGACAGGATTAACGCTGCGCACTGTATCCATAATATACACAACAACTGTGGGAAACGTTGATGCTAATGTCTCAGTTATGATATTACCTGATGCTGACCATGTGAACACTTCGATCTGTCCTGGTGTGTCAATCACAGAATAAGGATGTTTATCAGAAGATTTCATGAGAAGTTTGAGTACCTGGTCAAACTTTGTGGAAAATAAATTCAACGACGTCACAATAGCACCGTTTGGTCCCAAACCATACTGTTTCATCACTTCTTTATAATTTACTGTGTCCCTAACGTCAATGTTCACCGGATAGGGAACTTCTCTACACGCAGGATCCAAGTTTATAACGTAAGGGTTCTTATTTTTAGAGTAAAGATGAGATGTCAATTTTTGAACAAATGTAGTCTTACCGGATCCTGCCATGCCCAATATAATCAAGCAAGTAGGCTGCTTCAAAGGCATATCAATTGCAATGTCTGTATTGTCTTTGTCGCCAACTGGTTTGGCATCAGAACTTCCAGCTATTGTTTCGCTAGAATTTAAGTTAATGCTACACACTCCTTCTGCGTTATCCACAATTGTAGACGCTGAATCAACTTCCATAGTGAACGCACAAATAACTAAACTAATGATTAAAAAGTGTCAAAACAAATCCTTTGCAAATTTCAGCACATTAGCTCATTGACATTGTACATTCTAACCTCAAAAACTAAATTCCGCATTATTTTGAATTGATCGCGATTGCAGTTGCAGTACCGCAGTGCTCTGCTCTCTCAATTCCATTTTTGAGCTTATTTTCTGATGAATACAGTAATTTTTAATGCATAGAACCTAAATTTATAAATTATTTATTCAAATTAAATCAGTCCATGGTATTATTATACTAAATAAATACTCTGAGATGCAAGGAAAAAATTGAAATCAACTAAATTAAAAAGGCATTGAATAAAAGATCACAGCTGAGTTTTGTTTTTGTCGAAATCGAAATTATTTTAAGGTTATGTTATAATTCACATGGTTATTAAATAATATATTTCCACTTCTTTAAATTATATTAATTAACATTGTAAGTATAATATACATTTTCAAATTTACTATGTATTCTATCTAAATTACTGAAGTGACAGGATCAATTCTGTGACTGATTCTTTCAGCAATTAAACGTAAAGTAGTTTTATACTGAAACTTGAGCTCAAAATAATGACAATTTCCACCGGGTTAAAAATTCAGATATTTTCTACCCTAGTTTCTAGATAGAGCCTTGTGCCTATCAAATGATAATTATGATGCATTTTTAAATGTTACGATTCCATTTCTTAACTTTGTTATGATTGTAAAATTTTCTAATTATTTTCAGTTTGTAACTTGACATATAGTTTGTGACTTGATAGAAACACTTTTTGGTTCTACAGTATTGTGAATTGGCTAGTATATTTGTCATGATTCCCAATACATTCAACTTTCATGCTATATCATTTATTTAAATCATATCATATTTTCAGCTTATATAACTTGACTTAATTCCTGTTTTGAAATCTTATAATTCAAATTACTTTTTGTTTTCAGGATTGTAAAGAATATAGCCATACTTCATCCAACTATATAGGTACAGCCAGTTTAGTCAAATGACTGTTTGTCAAAAAATCATCTTCATACCAAGTTGAAGATTTTATAATGAGAGCAAAAATGGTCGGAGGACTCTTTCTTAGATTCCTCAAGCATTCAGCTTCCATCACTCGGACAACTTCTCAGTTAAACCCAAGCACCCTCAATTCTATTAGGTGGATTTCCATTTATTGTTCAAAATTCAGCTCAAATCAAGAAATTGATAAGAATGAAGAACGACCCAGCTTCGAACAACAACCTGAAGATCCAGTCAGAGATTTGCAAGATTCTTTACAGAAGAATCAATATGCAATTTCACCTGAAGGATCAAAAATACTGAAGACGGCTGTGATTGGCCCTCCAAATGTTGGAAAAAGCACTCTCATCAATCAGATAATGGGCAGAGCTGTGAGTAACCCTGACTTCAATCAATTGAATTTTATTTATCCGATGCTAATTGAATTTAATTGTTGTTATTTTATTAACATAATTATATGGATTTTCAATAGGATTCCTTCTACGTCATGTATTAGATCATCACATATCACATCACACGTTTGATGATCTTGCTGTGCAGATTAAATGTAACAACTTGTTCTTTGATTTTTGTATGTTTGTAAATTTAATAATTGATTATTGGACTTCAGCTAATTCACCATGTCTCAACAGAGATAAAACTCAGTTGCTGGAGTTTGGTTTTAATTCTAATTCTACTAGTACAAAATTTTTAGGCATTGTTGTTCAGGGTGATCTGAAGTGGAATTCTCATATTGATTTGTTGCACGGCAAATTGTCAAAAGGCATATTTTTGCCCAACCGTTTAAAATTCATTGTGAACACTTCTGTTTTGATGACTGTTTATTTTGCATTTATCCATAGTCATCTTTCGTATGGCATTATTGCATGGGGCAGTGATACAAATGTAAGGAAACTTTTTATTCTTCAGAAACTAGCTTTAAGAGTGATAGCTGGTCTTCTTATAGATAAATGTCCTTAACTTACAACAAAAATGAATTGTTGGATTTGTGATGTATTTTGAAAATTTATTTTAATTACTGTTTTGACTTTGTTATGTTACAACATTATAACATTTGACGTTGTAATGTTACAACAATAAATAAAATTTGAATTTGAATAACAGCTAAATTTGGGATTTAGAATTTGGGAAGCGGTTTGTCCCAGTGATGAAGGCAGCTAATCGGTGAGATTAGATAAGCGACGTGATACTCTGCCAACACTGTTGTACTGGTGACCGGGTCCTGTGAATTCCAATTTATGAGCCTCAAAAATCCCGCTTCCCGGTGGATTTCGGAACCCACCTAAAAGCGATGAGTCCATTCATCTCTCATCATCATCATCCTTTCCCCATTACCCACATACTTTGACCGAAAGAGCCCATGTGGGCATCACCCTCAAAAAAAAAGCTATGGTACCAATTTGCACACCTAAAAATATTCAAAGAGGCTCCGTTGTGTTCGAAAATTGGGAGAAAAATTTAGTGCTTTGAAATGAGCTACCGGTACTCAACTTTCCTCTTTATTCCCTGTGTGAGGCATAGATTCATTTGGACTTACTATTAGGGAACCTACTAAAGTTTAGAGAAAAATTAATATGCTGACAAGAGAAAAAGATAGCAGCCGTGCATGAAAATCCATAAGTAGAGTAGAACAAAGAGAGAATAATCATGGTGCTGCACTACAACATGCATACTACCCCTTGAAATGAGCTACAGAGCAAGCAAAATATTACAATATTTGGTGGCTTTTGTCGTGGAGTGCCACCCTGTTTACACGCAAACACACGCAAAATTTTGTTCATATTACACTCAAGTCATCTTGAATAGGGTGAGTCATTTTCCAATCTTGCAGAGGGTCTTCTTTGCTTGGACAGACTATACATGTCCCAAGTCCACAAAGTAAAAGAACACCAAGTGAAAGTACATTGAGTTGAAGTACACTAAGTCATCAGATGTCATAATCCAGTTCAAGGATTATTTAATCCAGATTCTCTCTTTATTTCAGGTGTTTGCAATATCCAAAGCAAGGCTCACACTACTAGGTGCAGGGCCAAAAGGGGTGTTTGCATTGAAGATAAAAGTGCAACTAATTTTCCCTTGACCTCCTGGTCTTGTTGGAGGCTCAGAAACACAAAAAGTAAGTTTCAAACTCAAGATATTAAATAGCATAGGATAGCACTTTTATCAGAGATGTTGTAGAACTTTTTCATAAATCAGGTACTAAGTGAAAATGAGGTTGTCACATCCACAAAGTTTATACTCTGTACTTAAGTTTCAATGCTCAGAGCATCATCGTCACCTGCTGTTACCACACCTGCTACAGCCATGTTCCTTTCAAGTTTAAACTTGTATTTTCAAAAACCTCAGTTTTCCACTGATGATGATGAAACCCTGAACATTGAAACTTAGAGTATATTATTTAAATAAACTATGTGGATCTGTGGCCTATGTTTTCACTTACTAAATTAGGATAGGATTTTTTTATGTTATGTCTTGTCTTGTACATGGATTAATTCGAGTATATAGTCAAATTTAGAAGATTTTTGTTGTGATTTTACTGTATCCTGTAGTGATTTCAATTTAACGATACCAGAGAGAAAGCATCGTTTCATCATTTTCTATGTAATCATGCTTTCTGAGTTATGTATTGTTAGTTTGTTACTATGTTTCTCATTAGAATACATTTCATTTCACAAGTCTTGAGTCTTGTCTTCATTTTTACATGCTATTGTTTTATAATATTGTAAAAATCCCTTTATTCGTACACAACATAAGCATAACTACATCGTAATTCAATTCATTTTTTTTCAGCCGAAAATTGATTTATTCTTAAATCCGTAGAGTTCATTTGAAATTTAAATTTAAGGGTTAGCTTATAAATTTTTTTTTTCATTTCTATTATGTTATGAATTATATAGTGGAATTGACTTTATGTAATATATATAATTGTTTAATGTATGTTGATTTAATGGAATTGATTTGTAATTCAACAATTTTACAGATTCAAGTTGGAGAAGATCGTTCTTGGTTGGCGGAGAGTCGTCGATCGAAGAAGCTGACGTTATGTTGGTGGTTTATGAGTGTATCTCAAGGCCAGTACAGTTTAAAAATTGGACCAGCATGTATTAAGATTGCTTCACATGCACAAAAAGACAAGCATTCTGTGTTGATCATGAACAAGGTAAATATCAATAATTGATTTTGGTTCTATTCAAAAAAAATGATTGCTTGGTACAAGAGCAGTCAATTTACTGAAGTGTACTTTTTAAAATAGAAAACTGTCTTACAACATACTGAGTAATAAAAACCTTTCTAGAACATGTTACCACTGCACTTTAAAGCCGTAAACACCCATGACTTCTGAAACCATCGATTCTACTTTTATGATAATCCATATTTTAAAATAAAATTATAGATAATTTAAACGATTTATCTACATTTTTCATTAGTAGGCTTATGCTATAACTATATCAGAAAGAAGAGGCGAAATCTATTTTTAAAAATGTAAAGGGAAAGGAGGTAAATTGATTACCATAGCCAACTGCCGAACAGCAAGAATTATTTCATTTATTTATTTTATTCCTTGAAAAGCATTACAATAATTTACAATGTAGAAATATAACAGCAAAATTAATCAATTTAAGTCTGAAATAAACATAAGGAACTACTTCCTCAAAAGAGCAAGCTCGAGCTTGGGGGAAGGAGCATGAGAACAATGTAATTTCTATCAATCTCTTGGAAGCAGATAGCTCTGTTATTTATGAACAGAAATTCCACTTTCTTTATGTCATTGGAAAGAGGGATTCAATTCTTCAGGAGCTGAAAATTTTCTTTTTTTGATTTCATGTTCTACAATTAGAGTTCAATACTCTTAGTTAATATAATTATTATTTAAATAAGATTAGAATCAAAAAGGAAAAAAATCAGCCCCTGGTGAATTAAACTATCTTCAATGACAATGACATAAAGAACAAGAAATTCTGTCCATAAATAGCGGCGCTAATTCCTCAAGAGATTGATAAAAAGTACATTGTTCTTATGGGTTATAATTCTGCTATTTAGCAGTTGGCCGTCTGCTACAATCCACCCCTAATCCGTTACTTTCAATGAATTATTATTTTTATTTCAGATCAAGCACGATAAAAATCAAAAGGAGTGCTTTTAGATTTGGTCGACAAGCTCACTGCACCGGTACAAGTAAAAAGTTGTTTAATAATTTGAAAGATGATGTTTGGTCCCAAATAAGCTAGGTTCAGCATTACAGAAACAAGTGCAAATGAACAAGGGTGGCCGTTCTTCAAAAGAGGTATTCATGGACTCAGCTTTAGATGGAAATGGGATTGGTGATATTAAAATATGTATGCTGCTACAATGTTGAAGATTTTATTCTAATGTAAATTTTCAAATGAATCAAATTCATGTAATAAATCAATCTGGGAAGTTACTTCTTCATTATTGAACTAGCCCGTGTTTAGAGGAAGAAAAATATCATTATTCATCATTTATTTGATGGCAAAATGCGATTTGAAGGAAAGAAAAAACAACCGTTTGCACTTTTTTTTATCCCAATTTTGTTGAAAATGTTCCAAAGCAGGGTATGTCCTGTATTATAATTCAGCATAAAGGGTAGTAATTCAAATTCAATGAAGTAATTATTGCAATGAACAGAATATCTCGAAATACTCGTATCAACATCAACAATACAAGACTCTTGTTGCGCAGGAGATAATTAAATCATAGAACCTAGGTGATTCTTGTTACATGACGTCTGAAATCAAATTTATATTTTTAATATAATCTATAATTTTCATAAATTAATATAGACTTTCATAATTTCACATTGAAGCTTTGTTTTAGAAGTTTTAAATCGCATTAAATGCTTTAATATATCCAGTCGCAATGATTGATAGCCATATTTCTTCCTTAAGTCTGCTTCATACAGAGATTTTGAATATATCACTGGCGGCTCGTGCCCACGAAAAAGGTGAAGGGCTGTACAGTAAATGATACGGACACTTCACCTGTTTCGTGGGCACGAGCCGCCAGTGGAATAAAAAATGCTTGATTTCAGAAACTTATTATTTAATGAACTCACTCCAACCCGTTATTCATCAATCTTATTATCAACAGGAATATTTATTGAGATGTGCCAAGCCCGGAGAATGGATATTCCCAAGGAATGCATTTACTGACCAAAGTTTCATCAAAATAATTGAGGAGACGGTTCAAGCTGCTCTGCTTGATAATCTACCACACGAAGTGCCCTACAATCTCACGTCGCAATTGGAGTATTTCGATCAGAAAGAGGAAGGTGAGAAGGCTGAATAATATTCAATTTAATGTTAATTCGTTCATATTCCCCTCTACAATGAAATATAGCTCCTAAAGTTTAACCTTTTACTTGAAACTAAGACAGAAACAATGAAGAAACTCGGCCTGCTACATGAAAGTTACATGCAAAATATCTTTTTTACTTGTATTTTTTCGTTTAGCTGACGCCAAAACGTTGGGCGATTTCTTCTGCTCCTTGTGCGCTCCAACAGCTGATGTCAGTTAGAGTTATCATTTATAGTTATTTATTAGCTATGTCTAGATGATGTTTTTAAGTCAGATGAGAAAATATATGCTTCACATCAGCTGTTTGTTAGTTACATCACGTACAAGAGACAGACGAAACCGCCTAATTTCTTGGCGTCATTTATACTTCCCCCACTAGTTCAATTTACAACTGCAACTGGATTCCGATAAATTTATATTACTCATGATTCCAGGTACAATATGAAAATTAGTACTTCTAATTAAATATACTTTTCAATTATCTTCTTAAATTAATTTCAATTGAATTTTTTTTCATTGAAATGAATTTTTCCTGATTCCCGGTACAAAATCAACATCAGTATTCATTGTCAGATTTACTTTTCAATTATATTTTTCAATTAAAATTTTATTTGAATGAAAATGTATTTATCCTGATTCCAGGTACTATAACAACAGTGGTACTGATAGGCTGCAATACACCACGGATAGAAAAGCTAGTGGTCGGTCCAGGTGGGAGGAAAATTCGAAAAATATCGAAAGAAGCCGAGCAGCAACTGCAGAACATATTTAGGGTGCCGGTCAGGCTAAGAGCTGTGGTCACGAAAAAGAAGGATAGACAAGTTGATATTGATGAAGTGCTTAAAACAATTGACGTGCAATTGAACTGTTAGTCGCTTTGTATCAATAATATAATGTGAGTGTTCTTGTTAAGCTTGAGCATGTTATTGCATTTACAATTTTTGTAAGATTTTGTCTTTACAAAGGCCGTAAGATTACTGATTGATAAGAGAATATAAAACAATGGTCTGTAGGTGATTGCATTGACTTTATATTCTCTTATCAATGGAAAATGAAAGACCCTTCTGGTTAAGTTCCACTTTGCCCAGTTTGAACACTTCAAATTAGGTACCCTTCCAAGACCATAAAAATATATTTGTTCAGATATTTTTAGTTGTTATCAACAAGTTCTTTCTTAAAAATAGACTTTCTCTTTCAAGTGTTCTCTATCAACACTTTTATTTCTTCAATTAAGTGGCCTATCAATTATTAACTTTTCTGGTTATATTTCCAAATGTTTCTGAAAAGTCAATGCAGTCACCTACAGATCATTGTTTTATATTATTTTATCAATCAGTGAAATGTAGCATGTAGAATTTCTGAATGTAGCATAATTTTTATTGTAAAGTATGAAATTCTTACAATGTAGATTGCTACATAATGTCGCTTACATTAACTGATTATAAAGGTTTTCTTATTGTAAGTTTTCAAATTTAGAATTTTAGTGGTTGGCTTAATGTAAATAATATTTGTACAGTACAGTTGAATAAAATATAATTCCAGATTAATTCATTGAATATTTTTCAATAGCCTACTGCCTACCTCTTTCACTTCAATTTTCTACTACTATCTCTTGAAACGCATGTTACTATAGTGAAGTATGTTGATCTATAATGGAAGTTTAGTTTTCTTCAGCATTCAATTATTTTTCTGCTCCAATTTATTTCATTCGATTAATTAGTTATTAATAAATTAATCAATCAATTCAGTTCCAGCTTAATTAATTTACAATAGTTACAGAAGTGATTAAAAAATGTTATTACTCTTCAACTAGAGAGCTAAAACAACTACATCTAATTGTTTCTAACTACTTTCCTTCAAACTATGAAATTTAAATTAATTTCATTTATATTTTCGACAAATATTTTTTGAATTATGTCCTTTTCTTAATACGAATGCTATGGTTTCAATTCTTAGTAATTTCTCTCTCTTCAGGATTGTAATAATTTTTTTTAATGAAGACCCTGGTGATCATCTGTGGCTCAAAATGATCTAAACAGTGATTTATTTTCGATTATAAGCAATGCTTGAACCAAAAACAATGAGGGCTATTTCAACATTGATAGATAAACTAAAATGAAAGTCAAATACCCTTTCAAACTTTGAAAATATTATATTAAAGTTTAAAAGGGTATTTGGTTTTTATTTTATTATTTAAAAGGGTATTTGATTTTTATTTTATTTTATCTATCAATGCTAGAACATATAAATAGATATATTTGAGGAAAGATAAAGGTCATTTAATTAATTTGATAAATCATAAATATTGAGGACTCGCTGAACATGATTTAATTGATTAATTTGAATTTGAGTTCATTCAAGTTGATTAATAACCTACAATGATGATCCACCTCTAATAGTTGATCACTTAAACATAACAATATAATCTTTTTATGAATGTTGGAATAGGATATACCATACTGGGTGTTTTAGGAGGAATGTGCAATACTTCTCAGGCTGATTCCTAACACCAAGTAGACAAAAAAGTTTCATGGGACCAACCCCAAAATCGCTCTGTTACCGAAATAACAATGGCGGAAAATTGAGATTTTTTAAAATATATTAATTTTTAGAGGCTCTAGTGAGGTTCTAAAATAATCAATGCATATGTATAATTAGCTGAGGAATTCAATGAAACCAGTTCCAAGTATGTAACTTTAACGGTTGTTGAGATAATTGGAAAAATATGCTAGAAAACACCATTTTTCAACAATAAGGGTTATAACTGGATAATGAATCATAAAATTGTATTCTTTATTAATGGAAGTTGAAGAGAGTTGGATTCTAAAGGAAAAGTTAAATGGCGGTGATTGTGTGAATCATACCCAAATCTCATGTAATGGCGATCAAAAATCGCAAAATCGCTAATAAACACAAATTCATCACGTCTTGTGCTATAGCTTGTCAATTTTGCGATTTTTGATCGCCATTTCTGAGGATTGGGTAAGATTTACACAATCGCCACCATTAACCTTTTTCTTTAGAATCCGACTCTCTTCAACTTCCATTAATAAAAAAATACAATTTTATGATTCCTTATCCAGTTATAACCCTTATCGTTGAAAAAAATGGCGTTTTATTGCATATTTTTCCACTTATCTCAATAACCGTTAGAGTTACAAACTTGGAACTGGTTTCATTGAATTCCTTAGCTAATTGTACATAGGAATTGATCATTTTAGAACCTCACTAAGGCCTCTAAAAAATTCTAAAAATTGATATATTTTTAAAAATTTCAATTTTTCGCCATTGTTATCTCAGTAACAAAGCGTTTTTGGGGGTTGGTCCCATCGAACTTTTTTGTCTACTTGGTGTAAGGAATCAGCCTGAGAAGTATTGCACATTCCTCCTGAAACACCCTGTAAATAAAAAAGAATTCTAATTATTAGACCCCCAATTCTAGGAAATTTTCCGAGTGAATAACAGAATAAAAAAATGTTAATAGTATAGAAGAAAGTACTGTATTTCTTAGAAGGAAAACATTTAATAGATTTATAGACTTCTTCCTCATTTAGAGATCTCCATTCGCATGATGATAACAATGAGGAAAATTCGGAACAAGATCATTAGAGCTTAAAATAAATACAATCTTGATGAAAAGAATTTGGTTGATGAATCCCAATCAATACATTTTTCAACATCTTACAAAGGTGAAAACTTAGATTTATTGTAATTATCTAGAAGGAAAACCCGAAGAATAGAATGTCGAACTCTAATATTATGGTACGTATATTAACCTATTAGACCTACCTATACTATCTAGATTATGCTTTATTCTTCTTGTATAGACTTATTTGAACGTCACTATCTAAGAGCCTTTCTCTAGGACTTGATTGTTGGTCTCCAAACAAATACAAGCAATGCCAGGATGTCTAGCCATCGGGAATTAGTCTGGAAATGAAATAAGGTCGGGAATTATCCTGGAATTTGAAGTCAAGTCAGGAAAATTCATAGATTATAAAGTTTTTCATTTTTTCCATATAAGTTGAGTTATTTTCATATTGGGCGGGCCTGAACTATAGTGTTTGGTATCAAACATCGATATTTTGCAAGTGAACCGATATCCGATATTTTTGTTATTGATGGCCAGACACTAGAGCGAGTGTAGTGGGGAGACGGTCCAGTGTCTCCACTTTGTTTCTTCAATATTTCCCTAGCTAGTGCTAAAGCTTATAAGTACGGTTAAAAAAGAAGCTCAACCTCAACATCCAAAGAGAAAGGATGATTCCTACGCAAACTTGTTCTATAAGTTACAACCCCTTCAGGGGTGCCTATCCTCCCCAACGTCTATGACGCCAATCCTCCCCTCAAATAAATAAATATCTAAATATAAATAAATAACTAAATAAATATCCCCACTTATTTTTGGGTCTTCCTGTTGAACAAGCGAGAGTGGAGTGTGGGTCTATTGAATAACAAGTGAGCTGAATGTAAGGGCTGTAGCATATATGCCTCACCAACCTGTCCAGGGGCGAACCCAGAACAGAAATAAATTTCTAGAGGGGGGGGGGTGTTATGGAAACAGGGTCGAACCCAGGATCAGGAAACCCCCTTCTCCGAGAGGGAGGGTTGTTGCTCGCATGGAATATGTATCATGTATTTGCCTTCTCTCAACAAACATAATCATATCTTTTTACCGAGTAGAGAAACTCATTCACCAATTATTGTAGATTTGAACAAGAGCTATTGGTCTCTTGTACTTGTTGTATATTGTATAAGACAATATTATTGTTAGATTGAACGTTGAAGTTCTTCAAGCTGTGCTGGAAGATTTTTCCTGTCATTTTGAATCTAAACTAAAGAATAGCATGTGTGTTCTGGATACTGAGTATTGCAATGTGATTGGATAATATATATAGCCTATTTTTATTTGTAAATTTATATATTTGATTATCATTCCTTAATTCTAAATGTTTATTGATAATTGTGTTGAAAACAAGAGGTTTTGTACCTGATTGTCTGAGTCTTCATTACATAAGAATATTGCATTTTCTTGAATAAATGCAATGAAATCGTTGAAATTATATCGAATAACATAGAAAATCACAAAACGAAATCTACAAAACGCAGAGATTTATTCTGATACATATCATTCAACATAATATGACCAGGGTTAACTGTGAAATCTCTCTGAATGAATAGTAGGGATATATCATTCAAATGATCCCGACCTTAGCACTTTTCATTGTAAGATTTTACTCTCTGAAGGGTTGAAAAGTTAAGAAGTTCCTGTTGTAACAGAAATCGTTGCACCAATATTTAACATTCTATTGAACATTTTATAAGGAAAAATATGCTTGTTGCATTCATTTAAGCAAAAAATGAAAAATATTCGGGCTTGCAATGCTTTAATTCAAATTTAATCCATTTCCTTCTTCATATTTCCCCCGCGAGGGGGAAATTTTTTTAAAAAGTAGCCTACACTAAAACTGCATTTTTAGAAGTTTTAAGCCTTATTATAAAAAATTTGGCAACTCCAACAAAGTGCATTCTATCTAGTGTAAGATGAGCACCAATTTCGGGGGGATATATCACCTCAATCCCCCCCTGGGTTCGCACCTTCCAACTACAATTTTAGGAGTCCTAAATACGAAATATTGTAGCTCCAAGTATATTAATTTTCCAATTGGAACATTTATTCTTTACAATTATTAAAGAGAAATCAGTCCTCTAGGTTGAAATTGATCTCTTCAATTTGATTCTTGAGTCAATAATTTTTGTAGCCTATATAGAACAAGTTGTTCGTAGACATAAAATATGTTAATAGTAGGTTTTTATGTATATATTAAAATATACCCTATTTCAAGACATAGGGTGGTAGTGTTTTAGACATAAATTCATATTATATAACGAGTTGCAACGTTTGAAAACGCATATAGAAACTCCAACTTTGCCTTGAAAAAAGTCGGGAAAAATCTTGAATTTCATTCATGAAGGTAGACACCTTCGATCTTCAGTACTGCTGAACAAATTTCAAAACAAAAATTAAAATTTATACCGTGCATCATTTTGTATAAAAATGGGTTATACATAACTTAATCTTTTTTGTTTGGTTTGTTTGTATAAATTCAAGAGGAACAGTTTTGGGCTAAGAAGCCTGTTGTACTCTTTAATGTGAAATACCGTAACTGAATAAAGACGAATAAAATGTAAGATTGACAGTTTTGGGCGTCGCCTCTTGTAATCTCAATGTATAATTACCGTACTTAATATCATGATTATAATTATTATTTTTCAATAAATACAATGTACTAGTCCAGTTTTTTCATTGAATAGTACCGTAGATGCTGTAATAAAAATTAGCATAACTTATTGGACAACACAGTATGCCTTCAAATAAACAGAAACTTTCTTTTGTGAGAAAAATCTAGACATATTTCTACTACAGATCATATTTGAAAACAGGGTTCAAAATTGTTTTCAATTCGCTTTCTATAAAACCAATTGAAAAATTAGTTTGCACCGCCAGTCTATCACTTTTCTAAAATTATAAATAGTAGACCTGCGGTATAATCTTCTATGAGAAAAATCTTGACATCTATATACTCTATCGGCTACTCTACTGGATGCTCAACATCTCAACATTCTTTTACAATAAGTACCTACAATGAACCAGTTCTGTTCTTTCATTGACCTCCAGTGACAGCTGACAGGTAATTAAGATACTGTTCTAAAAATTGTTTTGCACTTGCAGAGTCCGCGACTCCTCCCATCCCCCTCCCATTCATTCAACCGCGACGTCCAACCTTGGCTGCGCGATAACTGGTTATTAATGATGGAAAGCCTTCACTTACCAAAGCCTTCACAATACCAAAACATTGACGCGAAAAAGTCACTTTCAGTTGCTGAAGTGAAGTGGTCTCTGTCAATCTCAATGAGTATGTTTTCGAGTGTTTAGCTCTAGATCATCGAATACGTCTCTGGATTATTGGCTTGGGTTAGTACAAACCTTTTATCATCGAATAATGACAATTAGCAGTTTTTATTTCTAGCACTGACAACTATGAACAATTTAATAGAATATCAATAGTTAACATAGCTTTGTTGAGGTAGCATTCCTAAGCGACGGCTCAAGCTGCGCAGTTCTAGCTGTGCGTCTAGCTGCGCATCTCGAGCCGTCACAACTCTAGACTTATAACTGAATATCATGTACCTACATAATCATTATACTATATAATCTGCAAAGCTATAGACCAGTGGCGGTTCCAGACCCGAAAAACTGGGGGGGGGGGGCAAGGGCTCAAATTCACGAAAGATTTTCTAGGGGGAGGGGGGCTGGAGTTTATAAAAGGATATGTGGGTGCCCTTACCCCTACTCTAGATAGTAGGGTTCCCAGGCGTCTTTTTTCCTTGGAAAAAATTAAAAATATCATGACAAAATAAATAATTAGTCCAACTCAATTTGATTATTTTTCGAACTAGGTTGAAAATGTTGATGCCTTGAAAACTTGTCCTTATTTTATTTTAAGAAAATAATACTCTTGAGGTTCAAGAGTAGATAATTTGGCAATAATTTCTACTAACAACTATTGAAATCCAATAGTTTCTTACTACGGCACACAGTGTTTCAGAAGGATGCGCAATACTTCTCAGGCTGTTTCCTTATACCAAGTAGAGAAAAAAGTACTATGGAACATAGGTACCCTCGAAAATGCTTTGTTATCGAGATAACAATGGAGAGAAATTGAAATTTTTCAGAAAGTATTGATTTGTAGAGGTTTTATTCAAGTTATAAAATTATTTATTACTATGTCAAATTACGACGTGATAAACTCAATCAAATCTTAAAATTGCGACTTTACAGTAATTTTTCACCTGTTCAATGTTTTGTCTCCATTTGATCGCGATTTCTGAGATTTAGGTAAAATTTACACAATCAACGCTATTCAATTGTTATCTCTTCAGAATATCTTCTGATTTTCTTCAATTTCTATCAATATTGAAAAAAAAATTATTTGTAGCATATTTGCTCTATTATCTCAATAACCATTCAAGTTAAAAACTCCTCATAAAACAGTCACTGAATTCCTCAGATTCACAACTTCATTTCACATGGGAATTAATAATTTTAGAATCTGAATAAAGCCAGTGAAAAAATAGAAAAATGAATATTTCTTGAGACATTTAAATTGTTATCTAAGCGGTAACAAAGCGTTTTTGGTGATATGTTCCACGAAACTTTTTCCTCTACTTGGTGTAAAGAAACAGCTTAAGAAGTATTGCACATTCTTTCTGGAACACTCTGTGTAGTATGAAAAATTTGGAATTAACTCAATAGTTGGTAAAACTTATTGCCAAACTATCTAACTTTTGAACCTCAAGACTACATTTTTAAATAAAATAAAGCCAGGTTTTCAAGGCATTAAGATTTTCAACTTCAAAAAAATCATCAAATTAAGTTAGACTGATTACCGGTAGCCTATTTACTTTGTAATGATATTTTAGATATGATGCAATCATCATAATCCACTTCATTGTAGATTGGAGGACTCAATAACCTTAATTCATGGAAGATATCGGCAAGCTTCTTTGACTGGAGTACCAAACTATAACATGAGTGAGGATTTTCAATTAGGCTTAGAAAGTCCATATGAACTTCCAATAACAGATATTATCTATTCTATAAACCATTAAATTATTTTTTATGATTTTAGTCCACACTAAATTAATTATTTTAGAAACAATTATATTATGTGCGTCTAACTAGAAAAACAATTGGAAAAATTCCCATGAAAACTGGGGGGGCAGCTCCTGATTTTTATTGGAACCAAAACACTGTAAGTTACACTGTGTATCTAATATTAAAAACGCGTTTCTATGCTGAAAATTTATCATTTGATGTGTTTTAATACTGTAGTTGACTGAAATAAATAAAATTGAATTGGAAATACCATTATATTCAATTGGTCGATTATTTTCAATTTATTATTCAATGATTGCCAGTTCAGTTATGATTTTTTGGTTGCAAGTACCGATTTTAAATGAAATTTTAAGATAATATTGAAAGTCCGCTTCTATTGAAGTGAGTCATCTACGAACGGAATATTCAATAAAGTGCCTAACTTAAATAAAAATATTACTTTTAAAAGAGCTAATCAAGCATCAAATATTATTATTATTATTATTTCAAGTTTTGAACACTCAGAATTGGATGAATTGAGGGAATTTCCAAAATTCATTGAAAATATTCATGAGCGTAAAATTTTCCTATTTTTGATTATTTTATCTTTGCTGGTTGTCTATTTTGATTATAATTGAAGATTTCAAAAGAATATTTCTTACAACGAATTAAGTGAAAATATATTATCCTTCAATTCAGACGACTGTTGTGTCTGCTGTTTATTGGTTTATTATACATTAGTAGCCCTAATAACAAAAATAACATTTATAATATAATTGTGTGAATAGAGATGTGATGGCTAGAGCAGCTCAGCTCGAGCAGCGTGGCTCAAGCTGCCGCTTGGGAATGCTATACCTTTAGGGTGTGCTAGTAGAATACTTCTGAGATGTAATTAAAACTCCTCTTTACCTGAGAATATTATTCCAGATGCAAATCCTCTTCAGTCTTTTTAGTAATATTCTCTATGAGAGAAAGTGAAAGTGACAGCAGCTCTTGATATGAAATCTAAAGGGAGATAATGGAACAATTTTTTAAAAATAATTTATGGACTGGAAATATTGAACTTATTCTTAGGACTTATTCAAGTGCTGAAATTATTCCACAACTCACATTCATTTATTTATCTCAAATGATATCAAAAAGTTTATAAAAATATAACCCACCCAGTATTTGTATTTTCATATAAAGTTATAACGAATTTGGATTTTAAAAAATGCGGTGGAAATTAGTAGAAGTAACTAATACATACTGATTCCCCTATAAAATTGTTTGGTACACACTAGCTAGAAGCTAAATATGAATGTTGGTATTACCCTAAGAAAAAAGTCATCCTAATTAGTATTATTTTCAACATTTAACAAAGGTGAAGGTTTTATAAGGTATAATGTATAAATTTTTTCCAGGGAAAATCAAGATTCCATGACCAGTAATCATCAAATTCAGAGATTTTTTGGTTCATGAGTAGTAGGAAAATTTAAGGTACGGTAACTACTTTCTTAGGCCATTCATTAATATATTTGAATGAAAAATCTTAAACCATGAATGAAAAGAATTCCCTTGTTATTAAGACATTAATTTTTTGATTTTCAGACACGAATAAAATTTGGATGTTTTGATTGTTCCTTATCTTTAGTATCGAAAATTTAAATAATTTGCCATTTTATTACAGTCTACTGCTATAAAATTTCCAAAGTTCATTCAAAATAGCCCCCAACCTTGTTGTTCGGAAATTTGCCATATTTATCATCTCCAATAAATATTAGTTCACGATATTTACACGCTTTTTTAATGAATTAGACAACTTGAATTTTTGTTAATGCTAGAATTTATTGGGAAAATTTTTGATGCCTTGCTGAAGTTCATTCAAACAATGGTTTATGTCATATTAATTATGTTATCGTTCACTTTTCGCATGGTACGGTACTTAATTTTATCTACAATCTTCTCATTGGTTATCGAACTAGAGAAAAAGTTTTCTTAAACAATGAATGATTGTTTTGCCAAAAACATAATGCGAATCCCAAAAGTTATAGAAAAAGTATATAGTGACACCAGTCGTATTTTCTCTAAATAAAATTTATTTTGTAATGACACATCACCTTCATTCTTTATATGACATGGATTAATTTAATCTTATCTGGTAGAGCGTCATCCATTTATATAACTTGAATGAGATCTCAACTGACTTCAAACTGCTACTTGAATTTTTTTTTTTAAATGACACTCAAATTCCAAAAATAATGAGAATCAATGTCAATTCAATAGAAGAGTGAGTTTGTTCTAACAATTTTCAGAAACTGCATTTTTCTGTGTTCTGTAAAAGTGTCGCTTATTTTATCTAAAATTGTAATGAATTAAATTTTTGCTTTAAATTAGTTTTCAGCTTTAATGAATAATGTACTGTATTCCAATAATATATTTTTGTGTACTAGAGGGTTCATATTTCCCTCAAATAAAATTTATAGAAGTTATTCAGTATCTTTCATTTATTGGTTGACATTGAAAATTATATTTACAAACACCAAGTCATTGAACGAGTCATTGACTCGTTTATACATATCATTTAGTTATTGGACTCAGTTATTGTACTGTAATAAAAGATACACTTTTTCATTGTCTTATATCAAGATAATCGAAATTTTTATGATGTGTGTAACAACTATTAATTCAACTCCATCATTTTATGATCGAATGAAATGCTGTACCGTAATCTTAATGAGGAATTGCAAACCTTGACAGTGAATTTAATAGCAAACATGCGAGTAGGCCTCCAACTAGACATTGCCGGCTGAGAACTGATTTCACTACTAATTCCATGAAGTTCTTTATAGTATGGTAGGATACGACTTATTAATTTCAAGTTAAGTATAGTTTGTCAAAGCAAAGAAGACATTCTGGCAAGATGGGAAAATGACTCCAGCTCGGTCAATATTGGTTCAAAAATTATAAATTTAAAGATCAAATTTCAGATCAAAATGTTTTTCACAATTTGAAATCAAATTTATAATTTTTGAACCAATATTGACCGAGCTGGAGTCATTTTCCCATCTTGACAGAATGTCTTCTTTGCTTGGACAGACAATACCTATAGCCTCCTAGCCTTCTATGAGTGGATGCTTAAAATTTTTTTTATAAAAACTATCGAATCAATGTTCAAATAGTGTGAAAACTTTTATATATAGAATACGTTTGAAAGAGTGTTCTAATACCGGTATTCTAGCTTTTTCTTTTAAATATTATACTTTTAATTAAGGAGCTCAAATTTATCAGTATCACAAACCGACAAAATAATTCTTTTATGATACTGACAAATTTGTGCTCCTTTATTATGTACGTAAGTTCCACACACCTGACACTGTGTCTTCAATTACATTTTTAATTTTCTTAAGTTGCCTCTTATGAAAATAAATAAAATTTTCACAATAATTATTTGTTTTTCTTCTGTTCAAGATTGAAATGGCAGTCAAAAGCAAATTGGAGATGGAGCCCACAGTTGTGGTAACTTCTCTTTCAGCTTCCACAATACCTCTCAATAAACAAGGTAAATTTGTTGTTTGTTTTTTATTCAATATGCAATACCTCAATTATAATTTAGGCTCACCTATCTAATTATTTCGAACATTTTCCAATTAGGAAACCTTACTAATAAATGTCTAGATAGCTTTAAAAATTCCACAGTTGGAAGAGAGATGCTAAAAAATTATAGAAAATCTTATTACATTTTGACATTCATAAAATTTTTTTGTAAGAGTTTTTATTATGCTATGAAAGTTTTATTCATAATTTGTAATCTTAATGGCTTTTTTCCACGTGTTCCTTACATGATTTACTATATTCACATAACAACCTTTGTGGTTGAAAAATAAATAAAAATCAAACACCCTTTTTTGAAAACTTTAAAATTATAAAAAACACATACATGTTTCGACATTGAGAATGGGCTTATGTCCCGAAACATGTATGTGTTTTTTATAATTTTAAAGTTTTCAAAAAAGGGTGTTTGATTTTTATTTATTTTTCAATTTATTTAAACAGCCCTAAGTTTTAAAGTTCATTATTCAACCTTTGTGGATTTCAAATTAATATTTTTTTCATAGTGGTATTTTTCCTGAGTGAGTGAAGATTGAAAAGGGACTTGACCTGTGGATTTGGACTTTTCAATATGAATTGGAACAGAAGAAGCTTTGGGCGATCGCCTGTTTTTACATTCCTTTTTCATATCATTGTTATGGGATAAATCGTATCAAATAAATATGAAGTTGTCATTGAATTA
Organism: Sogatella furcifera; assembly: GCA_017141385.1. Lineage (NCBI taxonomy): Eukaryota > Metazoa > Arthropoda > Insecta > Hemiptera > Delphacidae > Sogatella > Sogatella furcifera. Next base: position 21,781,473 of record CM029555.1, read on the forward strand.
TAACTGAATTATGTATTCATTCCTATTTGTTTCTTTCATAATCGTTAATTCTATTTCTTATAGTTTTCTTTTATTTCTATTTGTTCCTTTTTATTAGTAAACTTTGTCATGTCCCAGAACAGGGTCCTGTTGGATATCGTCAAGTGCAGGCCATTATGCTATTTCTATTGTTCCTCGTCGCTTATGGGCTGAGGTACAACTTATCGGTAGCTATAGTAGCAATGACTGGCAACTCATCATCAAATGCTCAGGTCAGTTATGCAATAAAAACATTCCATTGTATTTGGTAAGAACAGTTCATATGCGCGCCTATTCAAATTGTTTCAATCTACTGTATTTCAAATCATATGTTTCCCACAATCCATATGTATTCCTGAAGAAGAATTCATTATAAATTCAGTTGAACCGCGACTGTCATCAAAGCAACACCTCATATAAACCTCTACGTAATTGATAATAAATCTTTCTTCTTACAACCTCGGTCCTCCATTATTAATAGTGTGAACCTTAACAGTATTTATAGCTTTTTCTCATGAAATTATACATAGCATCTATGTTCTTACGACCCGTATCGACAGTGCGAGGCATGTGCCGCGAATGTCTCGCGGTACGTTGTTACTGGTGCGGCTGGAACGCAGTCGATCAGCTGTGGCCAATCACAGGTCTTGTTTCATCCTTAAGCATTAATAATAGCTTTGATCTGTTATATTCAGACATAGGCAATAAACTTGAATGTGGTACTGCATCCCATGTTTTACATCGTCCTGTCTCTAATAAATTATTACGTTAGCAGTTAATTTATTATACTCAACGGCTTTCAAACTACTCAAATTGCAAGAGCATTTGAAAATTTTAGTTCATATTAGTAAATTTCTAATTAAATTACACTATACCCATTTACGAGTAAAACAATCTTAAAGATGCCGTACCAAAATAATAAAAAACTCAACTCACGAATCAGGTACCATGAATAGCATAGAACTATATTTCCAATAGCATCGGAAAGATGTGTCCTAAATTTCAAATTAAATTACACAATACCCAATCTTTAATATGCTACACCGAAACAATAAAAAATTTACTTACGAATCAGGCATCAGGAGTAGCATCGAACTTTATTTTTCAATAGTATCGGAATGTTGAATGTCCTTCTGCGATGAAGCTCACAGTGAGCTTTTTCATAGTTCTGAATAAAATTTTCCCAAGTTTCCTGTAACGAAAAAGCAATTTATTCACGTTTAGGGCCTTTTAAATCACACTCAATGTCATGACTACAATACGATATTGATAAATATTCAAATTATTTTAATGCATAATAAATTAAATCAGGAAAAAATATTACCCCTAGACCAATGAAATTATGATACAATAATAACTCGCCTGGCAAAAGGTATCATCTTTGAAAAGACTTATAAGAAAGAATTTATTTTTCTTTCAAATAATTCTTATAGAAGAATTCATAATTATTCCACTCAGATATTCTATATATTTTCTTACCATTGTGCTCCCCTTAAAAAACGCAATTTTCTCTATTTGTTATTTATTTATTTATTTATTCATTCAATGATTGATAATAGAATTATTATGGTTATTCAATAACTTACAATGTTTTAAATGAATTTCACTATTAATTCATTATTGGTTATTTATGATTGATATTCATTTATTGGTAACTCTTGGTGAATAATTTTTCTCAATTTTTGAAATTATACTGTTTTGCAGACCTTTGACTGGGATGAACACAAAAAAGGCGCAGTGCAAAGTGCTTTCTTCTGGGGATATCTTATCGTACAAGTTCCTGCTGGACTTTTAGGACAATATGTCAGTCCGAAACTATTACTGACATTGACAACTACTGCGTGTAGTTTATTAACACTTATCACACCATACGGCACACAATACGGAGGATGGGTCGTATTGTGTATTATAAGAGTCCTGGAAGGTCTTTGTCAGGTAAATAATTCTCTATCATTTAATTAATTATATTTGAAAGAATAAATAGTTCGTTCCTTATAGAGCAGAGACAGTTGTAGGCGTGAGTCCTCTGACAATTTGGTACATAACTTAAATGTAAATAAATAAATTATAGTTTGATTGTAAATTCGATAATTTTCAAGTATTAAGTTGAATTTTGAATTGCATTTTAACACCTTATGAAAATTTCAAAATTGTCTTGCAGTTTAGATTGAAAATTCAATATTTGTTGAATAAATCTATCTCGATTCATCTATAAAACTTAAAACTTTTATGATTTCTACTTAATGACAGAAATGAACAAAATTAATTTTGGGACATAGCAAATAATAAATAATTTCCAATGAAATGAAACATTTTAATAAATTGTTTTAGTGACTATACTCAGTAGGCCTAATTGATCAAAATTTAAGTTGTGTAGAATGAAACGATGTGCATACACTGTTATAATTATTTAGTTTACTTAGTTAACTAAATATTAGTTAACTGCAATTGCAATCTCTCATTGTCCCGAGGCAAGTTCAAGTTGCTATAAAAAATTTTCAATATATTCTACACACAAAAATCAGTCAATAGGCTAAGTTTACTATTCTATATTATGGCATGTTTTCTCCATAATAAAGAAACAATTATTATAGATAACTCAAATCATTGAGAAAAACTTCTATTGACAATCAATTCAACATTCAATTCATTTTTCAAAAGTTAATGAACTATGGAATACCGCATGACCAAATGATAGCAAAATCAAATAATAGGCTACTTGCCTATAGCATTTTTTAAAGCAGTTTTTAAACCCGTCCGTCCTCAACTTATTTGCTGATATTAAAGTTTTATACATAATGTTTATAATATGAATATGTGGGCTGGGAATACGTTTTTCGATGAATATATTCATCGAGGCTGAATTTGTGCTCTTTGTTATTATCCAAAGCTATTTTTAATTCGCTGATGAAAGTATTTTCTCAATTTTTTCAGGGCTTTTATGTACCACTGACGTACATTTTAGCATCAAAATGGTGTCCATTGACCGAGCAGAACCGATTCATTGGATTCACCTTGAATGGTGAGTAGCCTAAAGCCTACTGATTATTATGAGTAACTCAGTTCTCAAATTTGACGTTATCACAAACCAGTACCGGTACCGTTAAAAAAAACTACTATCAATAATATGAAAAATCATAGACTAAAACTGCATATTTAGGAATTAATTTCTCACGAAAAATTAGTTGATCCAGGGAAAGAGATCACTTTTCTTTGAAGAGCCACATTAATGAATGATTCATTAACCCTTTTATATACTTCCAACAATCATCCAGCATCTTCACTGAATTGATGAAATACAGTGCAACTATTATAATAATGATATGGATTATCAAAATGGGAAAGTTTCGCTAACTGATAAAAGTAACACAGTTTCAGCTTATTTATTAATAAGGATAGTCGCTTGATCAGGAAACAATTCTTTGCTGCCTAAAAAGTAGTCATAATAATTATCTCTCTCATTACTCACGTCCAGGCTTAGGAGCTCATGTGGGCATCAACCATCAGAAAAAAGCCGTTAAACATTTGATAAAAAATATACGACCTGCGCAGCTACCTATTAGGCCTACAAGTAAGTTTATTTCGAATTATTATTGGACTGGGCATACATGCTCAAAGTTATATTTTCCAGATTTCAAATTCAAGAGTACCGGCGTAACTATATTTTTTCTTTTCAGGTGGTACTTTCGGAGTAACCCTTGCCATGCCTCTCTCAGGTTTCCTGGCTAGTAGTAGCCAAGGTTGGCCTTTGATATTCTACACGACTGGTGTGTTTGGCCTCCTGTGGGTGGTGCTGTGGATATTCCAGGGCGCCGACAGTCCGGCCACTCATAAGCGGATCTCGAAAGCTGAGAAAGACTACATTCAAGCGTCGCTGCAGCATAATTCAACAGAGGTAAGTCACTCAACCTACAAGACAAGTTTAGATCCATTATACTAAAATTAGATTTCCGTTCCTACAAAGCACGGAAACATGTTCCTAATTTGCAATAGAAACTCGTAGTTGTATACAGGGTGTTTCAGGAGGAATGTGCAATACTTCTCAGGCTGATTCCTTACACCAAGTAGACAAAAAAGTTCCATAGGACCAACCCCCAAAAACGCTTTCTTACCGACATAACAATGGCGGAAAATTGAGATTTTTCAAAATATATTAATTTTTCCAAATTTTTAGAGGCTTGAGTGAGGTTCTAAAATAATCAATTCCTATGTAAAATTAGCTGAGGAATTCAATGAAACCAGTTCCAAGTTTGTAACTTCAACGGTTATTGAGATAATTGGAAAAATATGCTAGAAAACGCCATTTTTTCAACAATAAGGGTTATAACTGAATAAGGAATCATAAAATTGTATTTTTTATTAATGGAAGTTGAAGAGAGTCGGATTCTAAAGAAAAAGTTAAATGGCGGCGATTGTGTAAATCTTACCCAAATCTCAGAAATAGCGATCAAAAATCGAAAAATTGACAAAAAATAGCACAAGTGATAAGTTTGTGTTTGGTAGCGATTTACACTAAAACCTCTGAAAATTTGGAAAAATTAATATATTTTGAAAAATCTCAATTTTCCGCCATTGTTATCTCGGTAAAAAAGTGTTTTTGGGGGTTGGTCCCATGGAACTTTTTTGTCTACTTGGTGTAAGGAATCAGCCTGAGAAGTATTGCACATTCCTCCTGAAACACCCTGTATAGAGCAACGCACACTGGTCAGCTGATTTTTGATATGCCTTTTTCCTCACGACTACGTGTTCCTATTGTTGCATTTTGCGCCCAACATGTGCTCACGACTTGTAGTTATAGTTATAGAAACATATAGTATATACCTTTAATTTTCAATATGATCTGATCTAACTTCTTTTTCTTCTTCTTCTTCTTCCTCTTCCTCCTCTTCTTCTTCCTTTTCATCCTCCTATTCCTCCTCATCCTCTCCCTCCTCTTCTTCCTCTTCTTCCTCGTCTTCCTCTTCTTCCTCTTCTTCCTCTGGAAGCCTATTATTGTACTCTTCAAATTTGACATTTCCCATCATTAATATTATAATTAGTATCGTAACAAGTATCAATTCTAAAACTTGACAATAAAAGTGTTTTTCATTACTAAGTATGTAGTATATAGTAGGCATTAATATTATTGTCTTTAAAAAATATAAATATATTTTTTTTAATTTCTTCAACTTAGATTGAATAATATCGATAAATTATTGAAATTAGTAGGCAACCTATCGCAGAAAAGTATAAAGATTTAGTTTTGAAAGTGTTTCTCATCACAATATGCCTTTCAAAATGTATTCTCTATCAATTTTTTGACGTTGTTGCTCTATTTTGCAGGCAATTCCCACTCCCTGGAGAGATATTTTTACTTCAAAGCCTATGTGGGCATTCATTGCGGCGCATGTTGGGTGTGGGTGGTTGTTTGCAATCATTTTCACTCAAATGCCTTCATATATCAGCTCTGTACTTGGTTTCGACATAGCAACTGTGAGTATTTTTTTCTTGGCTCAACAATTCGATAAATGTTTTGAGTGATGATATGCATAGAAAATGTCTAAATATATCGGTAAGCAATAATATAATTTATATTATGCATATGGTTGTCAATTTATTATTGACAACCAATAGTACATTACGCCACAAGCCCGGGAAGGAAAAGTTTACAGTATGAGGATAGTTTCCCGGACGAGGCTTGCCGAGCCTGGGAATAATTCCGAATACTGTAAAAAACTTCCTGGGCGAGTGAGTGTATAATTTTTTTCGGTACACTTCAAATAAATTTTATTAATCTAATCTCATAAATGAACAAAACGAATAGGATTAATGAGATCTAAGAACAGCTAGACCGGATAACTTACTATACTAGCTCCGGCTGAGCTGAATCTGTAGTAGGCTGAACTGCCAAGTATTGACAGTTTGCATCACAAGTTTATTGATTTAATCAATTGGATATTACTCAAAAACTATCAGAATACTCGATTTTCTTAGTCCAGAAACATTTAAGCTCAGGATAGTTTTTGTACGATCATCGTAAATTGTACAATAGCCATTCAAAGTTTCTTGTTTTTGACCAATTTATATGCCAGCGTCACAGAAAGAGACGGCCATTGTAGTTGCATTTTCACTCGCTAGATGGCGCTAGCTGTCCACGCTTGGAAATGAAATGCTCCTCGCATGGTAAGAGGCTCTTACCGCTCGAGGACAACAGCTGATTGATTACGCATGTAAACGACGACTTTCTAGTCTACATAGGGACCGGTAAGGAGCTTCTTTCCGTGAAGTGTAGCGAAAAAACATATTCGTCCACATTTAATATTAGGTGTCTGTTTTATAAGATTCAAGAAGTCTGGTGAAATGGGAGAAAGGCTTACACAAAACTATATATTCGTCGACATTCAAAATCAGGTGCCTGTTTTCCAAGATGCAAGAGTCTTGTGGAATAGAAGAGAGGTAAATGCACACAATAGAAAAGACTTCATTGCTTATTAGTACACAGTGCTTTTCATATATTATGATGTGTATGTTGGTCTCCATTGTCTTTTTCTACTAGAATGTTTTATTCATGTTTCAAATTTTATGTAACAGGTCTGTTGAATATCTTGAACAAGCATTGGTTCCGTAATTTGAATTGCTTTGTTTCATAAGATATTAATAATTCTTATCATTCTGCTTTGGACGACTGTTGAAATTTTCCAGAAGTTTATTTCAATCTGCTATATAAGTTACATTCACTCGGAATTGCATGGATCACAAGTGAAATCAAATTGTATGTTGTTTTTCTAACTGACTATAGACTGTATGTTGTTTCAATATGGTCTGCTTTCGAATGGGTGACTAGAATGTGACCATGGCGAATGTAACTCACCCTTATGGGTACCTTTCCTGCAACGACAGCCATATGCATATTTTTCCACCTGAAAATTCCAGTAGGCCTACTGGGTATAACTCGGTGAAGGTGATTGCTTTTGATCATGAAGTCAAGTCACGATAACAATGTGGACTGCTCTTGGATGGGTGACCAGTAGGTTATATGACCAAGTAGGCCTACACATTGGCGAGATGGAACCTACTCGTACGGGTTTCCGCACCATTAAAAGCCATACGAATACTTTTTCCACCTACAGTAATTTTTAATTTCTACCCAATATTCATTGCAATTATAAAGAGTATTGTAAAGATTTAGAGTAAAGATTTTGTTTTTGTATGTGCAGGATGTTGATGTGTCATAGAATATTTTATATAGAATACTCTATCTTTAATTATTTTTCTTTATCCTTTGTTTTGTTTTCTCTTTATTTAAACTGTTGATAATTTTATTCATTTGATGTATTTGCATTTCTGTACTGCATTTCTTTGTGAATCAGAATAAAACAATTTGAATTTGAATTGAATTTGAGTATTTGGATTTATTTGAAGTAGTTGTCCACAGAATGGCCTGTTATCCGCTCTGCCCTATCTGACCATGTGGTGCCTGTCATTCCCAGTCTGCTGGTTGGCTGACATCATGAGCAAGCATCGTGTGTGGACCACCACTACTCAGCGTAAAGTCTGGGCTACAATAAGTGAGTTCATTTCACAGAAATTAATACACTCATTGTTTAAAAGCACATATCAATGTAAATTGGCATTGTTAATAAATAAATGTTCAAAATGTCTTCTACAGACATTGAGATTTTGAAAAATGATATAAGTCAAAAACGTCCAAAAACTTGGTCCAAAAGTCCAAGATTTTAGAAATGAGTGGAAATGGTTGTCAAAGATACTATTTTTAAGAAATAATCTTATATAATTTATGTTCTAATATAAAACATGGAAACATCTATTTGTTATGATCTTCCAAAAAATTGAAATCACCAAATAGAGGTTTAAAATATTTAGCAGTATTGCCGTGATCATTACACTTTCTTGGTGAAACAAGAAGTACGGTATGAGATGATTATTGAATTATTCAATGTCGAATATTGATTAATAAAGCAATTATTTATTAACATACTACGAGTATAAGTATCTATATAAGTCACCTATTAAGTAGTATTTCTTATCAATATGAATATGAATTTCAATTTGCCACAAGGACCATGTCCTATACAAAGAGTTGCGTATAATTTCACAGTAAATAAATAAGTAAATTATGAATAAAACAATTCTAACTCTACATGCAGGCGAAATAGTAAAATAATAGTACACCTTTACGAATTATCAATGAAACTAATATCGATACTAGAATAACACTCCTTTTTCTCATCTTTTCATTTATTTACAGCAATTCATAAAATTATATTCAAATACACTCTTTTATAGTGATAAAATGACGTATATCCACTCATTTGAAGGCCGTTCTCGTGTTATCAACATTGAGTGGAAAACTCACATAATAACAATTAAAACAACAAGTAAAAGTTGTTGAGTAATTGTTAAGATGAGCTGTAAGACTAATCGAGGTTTCGGTTTCGTTTGCTATACCATTATAAATCTCTGCATTTGAAATCAGTGAGATTATTATAGCCATATAGCATATAGAAATCATCACTGATTTCTTCGAGAATAGTTATCCACATAAGCTTTGTGCGTGGATAGTCATAACAAAATATTCATGTATCCTGCTATGTTTTTGTACTCTGATGAAAATGACTAATGACTAAAGATGAATAATTTATAATTTTCCAGGTCAAACAGGAGCGGCTCTAGTGCTGGTTTGCCTTGGTTTTGTGGCGCGTGACGCGGTGGCAGCCATGATAATTCTTGTGATAACCGTCTCGCTGTCATCGTGTGCCTTCAGCGGCGTCTACGTTAACCCTCTGGACCTGGCACCTAATTTTGCTGGAGTCCTAATTGGGATTGGAAACGGACTCGAAAATATTTCGTCCATTTTGGCGCCGCTTAGTGTGGGATGGATTCTCACTGATCAGGTAATTATAATTATCGTTCTCTACTCAAGTTTTCAAGTATCTTTACCTGTTAAATGGAAAGACAAGGTAATATATTGTCACCCAACTGATTTATTAGAAAGTCGAGATACCGGTTTCGGCTGCTACACCATTATCAATCTCTGGTAAACTAGAATTAACTTAACGTAAAGAGCAGCATTAGCTGTTATACTAGCAGTCAAGCACCGCTATTGGTAGACGCTTAAACCAATCACAACCATCATCTTTACTTGGTTCAACAATGTAGAAAATTAAGCATTGACCATTTGGTGAGGGTGGCTACTAAGTGATAGTGGAGTCACGAACACTGTTGACGGCTATGATATGATCTGTACTGCACTACACTGTTGACTGGTCTAATATGATACGTGAATGGAAATATCTTTTTTGTTTCAAAATTAGAAACTACCGTACTATCTCATGCAATTTGGAAAAGTGACATTTTATTACTCTTGAATGCGAGTTTCAATAAGTGACTCTGCGAATGATCCATAAATTTTGTTACATCAATTCCAATATTATAAAAAATACATAAGTATTTCAATATTTATTATTTCTATCTCATTATCCTTTTCATCATTTACAGAAGTCGGTTTTCCAATGGACGATGGTATTTCTACTCGCACTAGTCGTAGCAGGAGTGAACAATTTGATATTTTTGATCTGGTCCTCAGCCAAACTGCAGCCTTGGAATGAACCAAGAAAGAATGTGAAGATAGCACCAATCACGAATACGTAGTTGTTTTTAATGAACATTTTCACATTTTCAATCGACTGAAAATGTTTGTGATACATTTGAGCTGTTCCAAACATATCTTTGGACATTATCAGTATAATCATGCCAAACCTTTTGCAATGACTTCTATCAAAGTGATTCTATTTAACAATGATTTTAAACTGTATAGATATAACATATGTTCCAGATTCAGGTACTTAACTTTAATAATTGATTGTTAACTCTAAAAAACATAATTTTTGTAAATAAATACCTATTATTTAAATTTACATTTGTTTATTCCAATTTTCAATACCCAGCATCCCCAAGTGATTGGTGAATTGTAGAATAGTGACAATTCATGTTTATTTTTATAGCTATTTTGGTGATTGTGTTCATTTTTGAAACTACAAATTGGTAAAAGAAGCTTATTTTGGTCTATATTGATTGATTATTAATTAGCTTATTTTTGTCTAAATTAGTTGATTTTTAATATGCTAATTTTAGTCTATATTATTCATAGTTGTAATATCCTTGTATATTATAGACAAAACCTATTTATAAGCTGATTTTATAGTTTTACTGCTCAAGTTAAATTGCAATGCATTTGATAACTTTGGCCCCAAGTAGCCTGTGTTAGTAACTACGTTTAGACATTAGACCATTTCAAACGAAGCACATAATAATGCCAGCCGGGGTTGCCGAGTGGTCTGGGGCGTTACAACCTTCAGTCCGCTAGCGCTACCCGGTCGTGTCGTGGGTTCGAATCCTACCAGAGGCATGGTCGTTTATGACCTCATAAATCACCCTCGCACACTCCATTACCCACGCACAAGTGGAATACTTATGTGGGCATCATCCGCAGAAAAAAAAATGTGATGGAGTCTTAGGCTAAGTTAATACGCTTGAACATTAATTACATTTGTCCATAAAAACAATAATTATTATAGCCCTTCTAGAACTAAAATTCAATCTATTATCAATTTAACGGAGGCATGCAACTAATTTATATTACCAAACTTTATATTCATATTTATTCTCTAAATACCCTCAAAAATTCCGACTATATTATGAACATGTGCAAATCATTCACCTATTTGGAATAAACTCAATAAAAATTGGAAAAAATATTTAAGTCGCGATTATAAAAGTGATTTATGTTTAAATTCTACTTCACTATAGTAAATTATAAATTATAGTAATTTAATTTTGCTTTAAATTATGAAATTTAATTTTTTTGTTTTTTGTAATTTAATTTAAGTTTTATGAAAGTTTGTTAGAAACGGTTAAATCATAGCAGAAGTCCGGTAATTTGAATTTCGCGCTCTAAGCGTATTGAATGGTCACGAAATTTCAAAATATTATTACTATGCTTATACAATTCTCACAGTTTATATCGAATAAAATATGAAATAATAATATAAATTGATATAAAAAAGAATAAACTATTGAGAAATGGACACAGAAAAAGCTCCCACACATTGAAGAGTGGTCGCTAGCGCTAGGCGGAGAAGAAGACACAAGAGCGTGAGCGTCCAAAAACATAACCTAACTTTTGCTTTGTTGATTCCTGTCCTGTTGGACTTGGAATCTTGATTTGTTGGATACGGTCTTTCTTATTTTTAGACGGCATTGAAATGTTTCATTGAAGCTTTAATTTAAAAAATTCTTATTTTTCAAATAATACAAAATGTCCAAAGATACTAGCAGTGCATCTTCTGCAAGTTCCGTCGCTAAAAAACGAAGGAAGGAAGAACCTAGTGGATCATCTCTGCTGCAAAGTTCAAGTATTGTTAAATCTAATACTGACGGTAGTGTTTACAAGGTAAGGTTCGAATTCAGGTAATTTCAGATATTTTATTTTGGAAGACTCTCCTTCATCATAATGTCATTTGTTTTTCTGAAATTTTCGATAACACAAATAAAATTTTAGGTTAGCCTAACCGGCGTGTTGTGATTTAGACTAGTAGAATTGAAAAAAGAAAACAAGTGACGTTATTTTGTTAATTATTTAGCATCCGATACTGCTAATTTTTTAAGAACTTGGCTGTACCCACTTGTAATCCTTTCCCTGTTATGAAATCCTTTCTAAGTGTGATGTTGAACCCTAACCTTTTAGGCAACTCAAGATCTTTAAAGTTACTCTGACTTATTATGTTGTAGACAGTGATCGAGTATGAAGAGAAAGAAGCTCTTAGTCGAAACCCAGATGAGGATTTGGATTTAGTAAAGAAAACATGTGAAGAATTTCGTACATTGATGGGGGAAATCGCTGAAATAAAGGCCAAAGACAAGGATCCGGTAAGTTTTCATTATGATGTTAGTGTTTCAAACGCTATTCTGCTATTGACTGCTTTCTAAGTATTGATAATTTTTGTATTTCAGTATAATTAATTCAATCTCCTTTTTGATAACGATTATAACTTAATTTCCTTGATTCTACGACATGTCTAATTGTGAGTTTGAGTTCCTACGATTTAACTTGGACCTTGTGAGTTCTAGACATGTATTCTCTAATGACTGGTTCTGAATAGCTTCCACAAGAAAAGAAATAACACAGTTTCAATTTTAATACCGGTGTTTGTTTAATAACATCAACTCAATATTAATTAATTTTTTTTTGATTCAATGACTTAGGAAATTATTTCAAGAAGTCAACCGTTCAATTAATTTAATTGTTTCTTAATTATGTTAATTCTTGTATAAAACAAGAAATTAATCATAATTTCATTTCCAGGCTGCTATTGCTGAAAAAAGGACTCAAGCCGTACTGCTTTTTGTGGTTCTGAAAAAGCTAAATCGACTTGAGAAGTTTCGCATGAAAAATTCTCGAGATCTATTGCACAAAGTTAAACAGCAAGTTGACAGTCAGCATTTACATTTGCAAAACCTTCTCTACGAAGTACTTCACTTGAAGAAGGAAGTAACTAAGTGTCTCCAATTCAAGTGAGTACAATTGATTGGGTCTATCAAATTACTGAGTTGATTGCTAGATTGAAATGAGAAAAATATTGTTCCTAAATATTATTTTGTATTGCCTTTTAGGCTGACCAATTATATTTAATTGATCCTAAGTTATTGGATGAATAAATAAGATTGAAATGAGAAAAATATTCAAGTACCTAAATACTAATTTTAATTACCTTTTAAGCTGGCCAAGTTATTTAATTGATTTTATTGGTACTATTGGACGAATAAAATGTTTTCCTGTAATCACTTGATTCAGACCAATCACTAAATATATTTATAGGTTTTGTTTTCTACATTAAATTCATGCGTGTGAAATTGAAGGCAACAATACATACAGCATATCATGTAACATATTCAACCATATTAAACCAGTCATGTTTTTCAGATCAAAAGATGAGGAGATAGACTTGGTATCAGTGGAAGAATTCTATAAGGAAGCTCCAGAGTCGGTTTCACGCCCTGTAAGTTTCAAAATAAACATTCTGCACCCTTTAATGATTTCAGGAATTTACAATTTATTAAAATTGATTGCTTAAGTCGTCTTCAAACTTTCTAAGACCAAACAGATGATGCGCTCATTAGCGTTCAATCAATTCTCAATGGAGAATAGTAGGCTACCTACTTATAATTTTTCAATTTCAATTTTCAGCCTTCTATAATTTCTGATGAGAAATCGTTTCAAATCCAAGTCTCACTAGCCGTCAAATTTGAAAACTCTATACTGTAGGCTAATCGATTGATTCTTCCAATTTTCAACTGTTTTTCTTTTTGATAAGTAGCAAAGCACAAGTCTATGATTCAGTGGAATATTGAACTAGTGATTTCGATTAGTTGTTTAGTGATTAGTGATTAGTTGTTTAGAATTAGTGATTTCGATTAGAAAGTTGAGTAGAGAACAGGTTCATGAAAAGGCTTGAAAATATGTCGATGAATGACTAGATTAATGAATTGCCAGTTATGGCAATGGTATGGTAACATTCATATGATGTAATTCATCTAATTCAGCTCACAAGAAACTACTTTATCACATGTAACCCCAAGTTTATGTCAAACTCATGAAAAACCATAACTCATCAAAAGAGAAATTCGAGATTTATGTATATGGGTGAGCAATCAAGTGAAATTTTCCTATTGACAAGGCTTAATTAAGGTGTCCTATGCAACTCCATCATTATTTATCTCAATCTATCTCTTTATGTCAGATATTCTCATCTAACCAAATCTATTATTTTGACAGGAAGAAACAAAAACCGACAATCATCAGTTGAAGTTGGCCAGACTGGAATGGGAGCTGAAGCAGAGGAAGCAGTTGGCAGCACAGTGCCAAGAGCTGCAAGCTGAGAAAGAAACAGTGGCCACTGAAATTCAGAAAAAGAAAACGCATCTGGAAAGTTTGGCACCTATGCTCAAGGATATTCTGTCTGTAAGTTTCAAGATGAGAATGCTCTTGAATCCATCACATAATAACAGTTGAAACATTTATCTCTTGAATAGTTCGCGAAGAAATTGTTAGTTATGTTGAGTCTTTCTCTTCCCGTAATAATTGATTTTATTCTTTATCACCCCACCTGCTAATAAATATTTTTGTTTGAAAATTAAACAGTACATTAAATGAAAAGTGTGGGAAGACCGTGTTTACAAACGAATTTAATTGTTTCCAGCCAAGTCAAAGACAAGAATGGAATATGATTATGAGTTTGTGAACACGTTCCCATATGGTACTTTTTCTCCTAGTATAATAACTTATAAGAATAAATAAGTTTAAATAAAGAACGATAAATCATTGCTCTAAAACATTAGTTCAAGAGAGTTCAAACTTGGAAAAGATCGACTTCCATTACAGATTAACCAGCTGCCCCTCTGTCCTCATTTTAATTATTGTGTTACAAGCGATAAATCAAGGAAGAATTTCAGCTGTTTTCAATTTTATGTTGGCAACAATATACCAAACACAAATCTTGCTTGAAAAGTTGTCGATAACGTTGTATTACAACACAAAATATATGATTAAAGTTATGCCAATATAATTAAAATTATTTAGAACCAAAAAACTGAAATTCGCGCTCATTTTTAAAATCATAACAATTTTTCCAATTTGTGTCATTCCTATGAACTCAAATTTATTACACTGAGAATAATAGGATCTTGTCTAATGACCCTTCTCACCTCTAGTATGTTAAATCAATTTTACAAAGCTATTTCTACAATTTCAGGCCACTAAACCAGTGCAGGAGTATCTAGGATTCACTGGAAGCACCAGAGTTGTAAAACAGCCCGAAATAGCCTACCTGCTTCCGAATCCTCTTTATTTTCTCTATGTTCAAGCCAGCTCTTATCAGGAAGCTTCTGGTTAGTATTATTGAATACTTAACATTTTTTAAGATGTCTGTATGCAAGATAGGCTATCTAACAACTAACAAATGGAAAATCGTACACTTTTTAAATAGATTGAGTGAAAAGCTCATTGATTTTGATCATTGACGCTTGTATTTAAGCAAAATTTTAAGCAGAACATAAATACTGTACTATTGTATTGTACTGCAATGTTAACGTACTTCACAATTGCATTGCCATTTGCTTCTTGGTTAAATATAAATTTTATAGCAAAATAAATCAGTTTGATGGTTTATTGTTCAATAGCCTTCATACAGTCTGCTTTCACTATGAGCTTTGTTGTCAATGTTTGCAGCAGCAGAGGTCTTCATAGCGTTTATTATGGCTTTCTTGGTTTTTCACTTATCATGATCAAATCATATCAAACATTCATCTCATATATTCAAGTAAAAATAAGGTTTCTAATTGGTTTCATGCGGGTTTTTTTAATGAACTCTTCGTTATAGCTTTCTCTAGGGTTTTATTTCACAAATTATCAAGTTTCTCATGTCATTATCAAACAAAATAACTTATGGCAATTTTGTGACGTGAAAATTTTGTGCTCTAAATTCTTTCAAAATTCAATCATTTTCTATAATAGATTTGTGCTTCTGGGGCTCTTTTTGTCTCCATTTGATTAGTAGAACTTCATCAAAAAATCCAAAAACTTCTTCAGAACTCTCTAATAAGCTTGATTAATACGCTAAAACGATGTTTATTTTAGTTTCGGTTTTAACCTCTGCTTTTAATTTTGTTTATTAATTTTCATTTCGAATAGAAATTATTCTATTTTCCATTTTTCTAGATAATAAGAATATGGCTGTGACTATCTCAGGAGACGAAGAAGAAGCCCAGCGGATGAGAAGGACAGCTGTCTCCAATAAACAGCAATATGATCATCATGAGGACTCTGACTCTGATAAAGAAGAGGTAATTATGATTCTTATCATAACTGTGAATAATCTCAACTTTTTATGTTTCTTCTTCCTTGACTTTGCCTTCATTCCATTTCAATGAGGTCGGTATTCCTTCCTCGCAGTCTACTTCTCAACAGTACCCTCCAAACATTCTCTTGCTGTTCAGCCGCTAGAGATTGCATTTCTCCACGTATTTGACCTACTACTCACTCAATCAAAAACCAAATCCTGCACTCTCCGTCCATGGTTGATTGTTCATCGTTAATGGAAGGGATGTTCCTAAGAATCACTTTACAAGAATATACATTTATATTTATATAAAACTCCGCCTTCTATGTAATTACAGCAACAGTTATATTATCGTTAACATACAAAACTTCTAAAAAACTTACTTCTTCAACAATTTAGGTTAAAATAGAATACCTTTTTAGTCTTTGACTGGGTGAAGAAAAAAATCCCAAACAAATTAATGAATACTGTTCCTTTTTCAATTGAGAAACCTTTTCATGAGTAGGTTGTTGAGTTTTTAATTTCGAAAATATACGATGCATAAATAAAACATACAATATTATTTTTATTCTAGGGCTACTTTATCACTGATTTTAAACGAGAATCGTAGTACCCTTTCCAATGAATAAAAATAATTGGGTACTGCGATTCTCATTTAAAATAGAAACCAATAAAACATTCAGAGTGTTTTCTACTCACATTATACAAATGCATGCACTCGCATCAAGTAATGATACACTTGCCTGTAAACTATAAAAATTGACTATATATAGCATTGAGGAGTGCCTCAATCGTACAATGTTATAATTTATAACTTTATTTATCCATACTGAAGAGTTATGTAACACTGTTTATTGTTTTTTTTTAATTGAAAATCATCCAACTACGACTATTATTGAATTTTATGAATGTGCGAATTGAAAAAAATTGTTATTTATTTCAAATTACGTTTTTTGCAGGAAAAGGAAGGAGGAAAACGACATCATCGTAAAAAGTCCAAGACTGACAGACAGGAGGAAAGAAAGAAGCAATTGTTGGTGAAACATCCGCTCAGTGTCATCGTATCTATTACTTTGAACAGTATGTAGCCTACCGGGGTTTCCTTATTTCCAATGCAAATTCATTAGTTGATAATATTCTATTCAATAGTTTTTGAGCGTCATTCTATTCAAATTTTGGTCTTGGAGATTTGATCTTCATAAATTTGGTAAAAGATGTTTTGGACATTAGTCTGTGTTTTTAGCCAATAAGTATAGGCTATTTCTGTCAGACAAAGAAATAAATACTATTCGTTATGGTTCGAAAATGGTTTGTCTGTTCTTTGTCTGAAGGTGATGCCCATATGAGCTCTTAGGCTTGTGCGTGGGTAATGAAGGGGATTATTATGAGAGTTGACCACTACTTATTAGGTAGTTGGGACCCACGGCTTATCCACGCCTCTCCGAATGACGGGGTTGGACGTCTACTTGTGATTGTGCTGTAGTCAAAGAATCGTTCCCCGGTCAAGACTCGAACTCGGGTCCTTGGTCTTACCAGACCGGCGAGTTATCAATTACTCCAACGAGCCACCCAATGTGGTTGATATATTGTCGAAATTTCTCATGAAAAAGTACTGTAATTACAATAAAATGATAGATTGATTATTGCTTGCCGATTATGATTGTGTACATTGTTCTTTGTTTTAGTAGAATTGAATAAAATTCGAAGAAATGAATTATTTTGGTCTATTTTTTCACAGGTGGAAGCAGTCTACAATTGGCATTTTTCTATCTCATCAATTTGAATATTATCACAGTAAAAGTGAAAGTTGTGTTGGTGGAAGTGGACCACAGTATTTCTGCTAGGTAAAGAATTATAATAATTGTCATACTGTATTTGTATTTGGGCCTAGTAGTTCAATATGCTCTCAATTTGAATAGTTTGCTTTTACAGGATAATCTTCATGAACGGAAACTACTGTTGATAATATACTGATTTTGAGATTCAATAAGAGTCTTGGGTTATACAACTTTTCCAGTTCCATTTTTTACATTATGT
The DNA here is from genome assembly GCA_017141385.1 of Sogatella furcifera. Classification (NCBI taxonomy): domain Eukaryota; kingdom Metazoa; phylum Arthropoda; class Insecta; order Hemiptera; family Delphacidae; genus Sogatella; species Sogatella furcifera. The sequence goes on from CM029555.1 coordinate 21,799,424, forward strand.
AGAAAACTGAATTCATTTTTTTAGAATAAAAATAATTTTTGAAACTATAATATAAATTGGAATTGAAGCTGTTTTGGGCGAACGCCTGTATTTTCGTTCCTTTTATTCTATCATGTAATCAAATAAATAAAATATAACAGTCAACTCTCAAAAAATAAATTTCTGTTATTTCAGCCATCTTATATCAGGAGAAACAATACTATCAGAGTTATTCCCGAATGATTTTGGTTTGGAGAGCCCCAACGTCGCTAATCATTACCAACTCAAGCAGGTAATTATAGAAAATAGACAGCAATAATATTGCCTTGGAAAATTATCAGATTATGACACAGTGTCTGGTGAGATTTTGTGATATTTATTCATAATGAGTAACACAAAAAATTTGTATTGTTAAAATAAACTAGGGTACGTGATGTATGACATATCCAAACTTATTGCTAATATATATTTTTCATGGTTTTAAAAAGGTTTGTTTGAACTGCTGCGTTAGCAAAGAATGTGGTTTGGTAAAAAATTTATAGTAATTCAAATTCTTTTAAACCAAAATTTAATGCAACTATTTTTATCTCATGAATTAAATTAAGAGACAAAATATTTTTGATTTTTTAATAAAGTAGTTTGACAATATCTCATCTTTTCATTTAATATAGATAACTGTCACAATATCATTTTCACAAACACTCAACAATTTTCTCATGGAGTTGATGTGTCCGAGGACTTCAGAATCCTCTCTATCACTCAACCTCAATACCATATTTAAACTTATCCTAAATCTATTGATATATATATTCTTTCTCATAACATGTTCATGGTTTTAAACAGGTTGGTTTGAACAGCTACGATAGCAAAGAATATGGTTTAGCGTATATGTGGGCCCAGAAAATCTGCGGCTTTGACTTTGCTTTAGCGCAGAACGAGAGTAAAGTGGAGCCCACCAGTGCAGTCAGCCAGGAGAATCTGCCCGGCATCTTGAAAGCAATCAAAAAACGATTGGCGGCGAGAATTACGCTCTACAAGCAAATCCAATCACTTGGTAAGAACTTATGTATGATTAGTCTATAGTAAGAATCAAACACCTTCTGGTTGACTAAAAAGCAGTTGTTGAATTAGTTGAGAAATTGTGAAGGTGATATTGTGGTAGATAAATCCATATTGCATGAAAAGACAAGATATTATCAAACCACAGATTTATTAGAAAATAGAGAAATCGGATTCAGTTTCTACATCATTATCAATCTGATAATTTCTATTTTCACAATATCACTTTCACAACTGCTTTTTAGTGAACTAGGAGGTGTTTTAATTCTTACCATAGGTATCTCCAGCATCTCGATTTTCTGATAAAACTGTGGTTTGATAATATCTTGCTTTTTATTTATTTATGTATTTATTCATATTTCGGAAACAATTAAACTTATTGGTTAAAAACACAGACTATTGTTGAATTCGTATCTCATAATAATTTTTCCATAAACCGCACTGTCTAAATATTTTAAGTCATGAACCATCTTGAGATGAATTTATTCTATTGCGTACTATTCGGTTGGATTCTTTACACCAAGTTTGTGGAGATTATCCGAAACTTGATGAGACCAATGTTGATGATTGGGGTTGAAATGAATTGTTAACATTGTGATGTTTCAATTCCAATAAATTTTGTTTTCTTTCTTTTTTCTGTCAACACTTCATTCTTCTTATTACCATGATGATATCCAAATTCTAAATTGTTCGAAGTGGAAATTCGTAGTATAAAATTTTAGGAATCAAAATAATCTGCTTTTGGAATGTTGAGTATAAATTGCTAAAGAAGCAGTCTAGGACATGAGCCAAATGTATGAATAAATTATTGATGATGTCGGATATATCGGATTGATGACAGGCTTAGGTGGTGATGATCATTTCTTTTGCTCTGTGTCGAATTATTTTTCCACTCTCAATATTTCAAATTTGATTTTTATTGTAGTTCATTGATCAGAAAACATCAAAACATCGATCAATTCGTAAGTTATGATGTAATGCAAGAAATATTTGCTAATAACATCAAGTTCACAGATGAACAAGATAACTTCAACTGTTTCCCGTTATTCTTGGTGGACTGTGTAACAATAAAACTATATTTATTTTGATTCTATTTCAGAAAACCGAATGATCCCTGAACATCCTGAACTTTCAAGTATGTTTGCGCCAAAAACTCACGGCTCTATTGATTTCTGGCAAACCATTGTTCACGCGGATTTCATAACTCTGCCCTTCACAGCACATCTACTGTCTGCAGCTAATGTTAGCGAATCTGACTCATTCTTCAAGACTGTCATCTCTAGAGGATCTTCAGGTAATTTCTATCAATTCAATCTTGGATGTTTATTCGTGAAACAAAATTTTTCATCTTCAATTCTTCATTTATTCTTAATTTTTCTCATTCTTCATTTAATTGTATTCTTTATTTTTATTATCAATTTCTTAATTCTTTATTCGTGAAACAAACTTCTTTATTTTCAATTCTGTCTTTGATTAATGAAACAAATACAATGTTCAGAAAAGCAAAAGAGGCAATCGCAAACCTCTCAAATCCATGGTTTCACTCACTTAGTTTTTTCAAGTATTGGGGCTATGTTTTATTCATGCTCCTTAGAAACTCATACTTGATCTGGACCTTGGTTAAATGATTAGTTTTTGGAATTCCAAAGGTTTTTCTACAACCAAGGCAGCTCTACTGTATCTCAAATTTCAAAATAAGAAATCAGTGCCCTCTAATAGAATAGATGTGAGTGATAGAGAGCTGTGAGTTTTTCGATTAATGAATCCTTCAATTTATTTCAACCTCACTATTTTTCTTTTCTATTTAATTTTGATTCTAATAATTCTCCAGCCAGTCTGTAGTGTACAGTAGTTGTAACGGATGTTTTTCTTATACGGTTGTTTAGTTATACATGATTTACCATTTCAAATATTAAAATACTGATTTAACATTGCCAATATTAAAATACTGTATTTGAAAATAACAACTAAGGTTGCGTTCCTTTTTATTTAATAATGATTTCAATATTTCTCAGTCAGTCAGTAATCTACAATAATTGTATTGAAGTGTGATTTAAAATCGCCAACTTCTGACAAATACACTGACAAAATCTGAATGTTCTCTTCTGTTGAATTATCATTTAATTATTTGTTTTCCAGCCAAGCTCCATGCTGCAGTTGTACTGAAGTGTGATTTTCCGTCTTCAACTCCTGTATTTGCATTGCAAATTGAAACTCAAGGCAAGCAGCTCAACGCGAAAAATGACGAATCCTTGAGGGTAAGAATAAGAAACCTGTTAAGCTTTTTAAACTTTTGTATAAATAGTTAATTTATCACGATTCTTCCCAATTTTAACAAAAGATTGAACTTTAATATCATCAGTATTGATCCTTGTGTTCTATGATTTGACTTACTGTTCGAAACTAAATTTTAGTTCGAATTGGAAATTGTAAACCTTTTAAAATTTCTTGTTCAAGAAGTGATCAACTCCTCTTTCAAATCCTGTTCGGAAAATCCTACTATTTTATGTTGGATGCTACTAATATAAATCTGGCTCATTTTACGAAGGTATCCGAATAATGAATTATTATCTTTAAAAGCTTACATTATTTTCATAGTGTATAAGAACTAATCCATTATTTATTCATCAATACCAACGTTCTACTACACTTGGAATTTTTTTTTAAAGAAGAAGCTGTCATGTTGTAATACATTAACCATCCAGGAAAATTAGCATATTCAGCTCATAGTACACCTAGATTATCAGGGTACTGTTGGAGTAAACTACAAATAGATTTTCTCAATAGTGCTTGCAATTATAATTCTTAGAGGTTTGAAGTTGAATTTCTCATTAGTGAAAATAAGAGTTTGCCAGGCAGGTTTGCGCAGTGGTCTGGGGCGTTACAACCTTCAGTCCACTAGCAACGTCTGGTTGCGTGCAATAGATAATAGTGATAATTTTCTATAGTTCTAATAATTTTGTCAATGTTTTCCAGGACATGGAACGAGAAGTGAACCATTACAGCAAAGAGTACTGTACGACTGCAAATCTGAGAGAAAGGATTCTGACTGCTCAGATGCTACAACTGCTCTCCTGTTTCGATATCTATTTGGAGGCTGTGATGACGTCACATTTTCCAAGGGAGAAGATTTTCATTCAACCAGTTCGGTGAGTTTAATGATTATCTTCTTTTTAATGAATATATTTTTATTTTTCTTCTCCCCTTTTGCTATTACAGCGTAGGGGTGCCAGCCCTAGTCCATCTTCTCCATGTTCCTCTATCCTCAGCAATTCTCTTTATATCCCTAATGGTCTTTCCTTTCTCTCTTCCCAGGCCTTCAATATATCCCTCCCAATAAACTCTTGGTATACCCTTTCTTCCTTCTCTTCTTCCTTTTCTTCTTCTTATCTCTCTCTTCTTGCTTCCACTACTTCACCTACTTCACTACTTCACTACTTCACTACTTGGTTACTGTACATGATTATCACTTTCTGAAAATTCAAAATTGTTCGTTTTTTTGTTTGTTTTCGAAATGAAAATTAGTAGTTGGATTTTATGATTTGGTCGGAATTGTATGGTTTTAGGTGCATTGGACGCTCGGTGGGGATCGTTGCTTAGTGATAGTGAAGTTGAGTCAAAAACGACATTGAACATCACTTTTATAACAGCAAAATTGTTAATTTTTCCCCCATCCTTTCAATTTCATTTCGCAAGTTCACTTTTAAAAAGATTTTAATTGTTGATTGATCAAAATAATCATATTTCTTCTCTTATTTACAGTGGAAAAACGAGGTCTCTACCCTACAAGTACATGAAAATCGGAAATGGGATTTTCACTCAGCACTAAACATCTGGGGACAAAAATCAATGAATTATTACGGTATCACTGTAATTTATAGAAAGTAATCTTATGTTGATTTAAGTAGTCAATTCTACTACAGTTTTTATTTGAATGTAAAAACAATTCCAATATCTTCTAATTTGTAACTATTAAATCACTGATTTACAAAAAGTTCTGATTTTTATGAAACTCCCAATCACTAGTCTTAGCATAGCTTCCTTCAATAGAGGTAGTTTTTTTACAGTTAGGATAGTTTTTTATAGTTTTTTATACGGTAGTTTCAGTTCAGGCTCTATATGCACACTATTCTTAGAGATTTGGTTCCAGTAAGATTCTTCTGTAGATTTTTCCAATGTTAATTTTGCACACAAAATTCATAATCCATTCCTTCAACTGTTTTTTTGAAGTTTGATAAACTATTTAATTTCAATGTAATAAGCTAAACGTTCTTCATCTCTCTTCTCACTTTTATTAAAATGAAAGTTGAAAATAGAGTACTTTCGTTGGCTTCTGTGAAGAAGAGCTTTGCTAATAAATTATGCATGATAATATGTGTCGACTTTAATTGATATACAAACTCTGCTGCATGTAATTTGGTATTTTTAATAGTAATTTCGATATATGTATGCCGCAAATTACGGATACCTTGCAGTTTCTGCATCTCGAACTATCTATGAAAGTTTTAATTGAGCCTCAACCCATCTGTAACTACGGAGACTTATAATGAAATGAAAATCCTTGAAAAAGTGCATGACATGTTTCAACCTCTAGAGGGTCAGTCATTATCGAATACCACTCTTTCGAATAGTTTTATAGAGGCTGTATTACACAAGGAGGTTACCTCCTTGTTATTAAATTACTGCATGTATGACTACCAGGACATGGTATGACTACCATGTATTAGGCCCAGGCGTAATAAAATGGCAACATAGCACTGCAGCATGAACTAATCTATTCTATGTATTGAGATAGCTATGATTTGTAGCAAGTCAAAAGTGAGAAAGCACATAAGAAACGCATCCGTTGAAAAACCTGATTTCAAAATGATCTCTATGCTTTTAAATGGACCGATTTCCCTACTCTAAATAGTTACCACATAGTGGATATGCTGCGATCAAGGAGGTTCATGGCTGCGATCTATCATAACCATCTATCATTCTACTGATAGATGGTAAAGTTTCTTTATGAATCTATAGAGAGTTAGTAAACTATCGCTTGCCATCTGTCAATATCATCTGAGTTGCACGTGTTTAGAAATCATATGTCTGTTCATAATATAGCAAGCTCAATGGAGCCAAAGTGATTTGTAATGCTTCATTCAAAGTTTCTTTCAATCTAAATTTCATCAAGTTTTATACATGTTTGGTTATCAAAAATTTCAGTATATCTCCCAAATTGATTCTCATCTACTTAAATTAACAGTTATCTCTTTATGATTGGTGCTATCTCAAAAATGTTAAATTAAAACGAGTTAAATTATTTGAAATAAACAGAATTTATTTTTCAATTCAGCTCGGCAGCAATTTCAAAACGTTTTGTCTTGAGTGTTTGGTTATAGTTTTCTCAACTCATTACACTACATCTCAATCCATTACTATTCTAAGATCGATATGCTTCAGATCAAACATTAGTTGAAAACAATTTTGTAACAAACATGCAAAGTGTCAATAATCCATCCAGCGATACACACAAAGAAAAACAGACCATCATAAATTCATTATGGGAATCTCTATTTGGAGGGGATGTCAAAAAACCACCAGATAAGAAGCTGGATATTAATTCTAACCGAAGGTTGTACATGTTAGGTTTAGAAGACTTTTCACTTGACTCTAGACAGAAAAAAATTGAAAATTTAGCGGACAATACAAAAATTAATGATGAAGGTAATAGAAAACACGCTATTCAAAGAAGTAGAGATCCGAAAAAAGATTTAAGACACTTGAAAAGTCCACCTAAAACTAAAGATGTTGAGCGTAAACAGAGGTTAAAGGATGAACACATAAATAATAAAGAAGATAAGAAAAAAATGAAGCAAATTCTACCCGAGGGTTTAATTCCAATAACCGGTAAAAATAAAGAGGCATTGAAGAAAGAGAAGATGAGAAACCATGGGAAAGAAGTGAAAAATAAAGATACCGACAAATTTCTTGGACGTGATATGAACATGAACAATAATTCAAAATTGTCTTTCAATTTGAATAATCTACCCGAAGATGCTAAAGAAAAGTCTGAAATTATCGCCCATGTTATTGAACGCGTTGATAGTTTGAAGAAGAAAATGCAATATGAGAAAGAAAAATTGGATAACAAAAGTAAAGAGCAAACAAAAAGAAACAGAACAATTAGGAGTATCAGTGTAGGTAAAACTGATGAATCTCCTAGTGTAAAAACAATCTACTGGCCGGAAAATAAAGAAAACACTAGTGGATACCCGGTACTATGTCAATTTGACAATTTCAATCACAGTGAACCAAAAATAAAGACACTGGAAAAGTTACCCCAAACTTCAAACAAAAATCCAGAAAGCTTTGGTGAAGTTGATGAGAAGGATAACAAAGATCAAGAAAATTTTGAAAAAGTAGATCGAAATCAGTTGAAAAGTATTGAAGAAAGTAGAATAAATAATAAGGTGAATGAAGAGAAGAATGGTACTGAGGTGAATTTAGTTCGTGAATTAGAAAACGTTACACCAGCACCGACAGATTTGAAACATAAAGGTATCCATACAATCAAACCCCACGAAGCTAGTGATACGTCAATCCACTCATCTACAGTAGAAAACAATCAATCAGAAGAACCTGGGCTATTAGTCACAAATGACCTCACAAGAATCATAAATGACATAAAATGTGATGATGGTAATGTAAATAAAAGTGATAGAATAAATGAAGATGAAAATCAACAAATATTAAAAGAAAATGAGAAATCTCCAAAAGTAGAGAAACCTTCAAAAGATCTTGATGTTAAAAAACTTGACTTTGGTGTTTTCAATGTAGAGATTAAAAATGACGACATAAGTTCCATGTTCATAATGGAGAGTAATCTTGACAAGGATCACTTGGGAAAGAAAGAAATTCCTACTCATTTCTTAGCGGGGGATGGATCTGGAGAAAGAGGTAGGGAAAGTAAATTATTCTGTATTATTTTAGTAGGTATATTAAATTTAATTTTTAATAAATATATATATATATATATATATATATATATTTTCTTCATAATTAAAAGGGTATAGTGGAATTCACTTAATTTATATTGTATTGAAGCTCCTTTTTTATTATTCTTCATCTATTATCTAAGTTTTCTTTCAAATGTGAAAGTTTTATCTTATCTAGTTCATAATGGATGCTTCATCAATGATGATTGAGAATGGGTAATACACCTCCAATATCATTTCTATCTACTCCCTATATAGCCTACCATAATACATCCCTACTAGTCAAATTTTGAACCAAATTAATTTTAACTGCATTCCATTTCATTGATACCCCTCAGTACTTGAAAAAATCATAATAATATGCATTGATTCAATGAATACTTTTGATGTAACTCCAAAATATAAAAAAAACCCAATAAATTTATCCATCTTTTTGGCTTTTTCTTATCAGACTTATCATTCCATTATCTTTTTGTTAATATTTGGGCCTATAGTATCTTTTTTACTAAAGTTCTCTATTAGGGCTAATAGAGAACCCTGATAGATAATTGTATTAATTTTTTTCACTTTTTACAATACGAAAAGTGTTGTGGGCGAAGTTGAGGCACAAAAGCCCCCCTATTCCACTTAATTCATAAGAACCCACTGATAATAGTTCTCTATTTTTTACAAGTTTGAAAAGGCTTTTCATTGAAAGAGTAGTAATTGGTTTTCTTCTTTTGAAAAATAAACGTTTCGACCTGTTTAAGGATTCATCAAGAGCTCTTGTGAGGTTGAGAGTCCAAGAAATGATGTCTACTATGAAGCCAAGCATAACGGTCCAACTGAATTGGAACAAAACAACGCTACATTCGCTACAAGTTATTTAGAGAACTCAAAGTCAAAATTGATACAAAGTTTTATGGAATCCCAAAAAACTGCCATAAGTGATTCATCACCTCCTCACATCAATAATAATAACAGGCTTAATTTTGAAGCCAATATAACCGACTATGATGAATCTCCAAGAGAAAAAGATTTGAAATTACAAAATTGTAATGATTTTTACAAACAAGACAATGAAAATTACTTTAGCTCAGTTTCAGAAAATGAATTTCGTGATAATTCAGTAGGTCATATTTACAAACTAAGGAGCTATATACCAGCGTCACAAAGAAAAGTGGAATTAAGAGCCAAATATGTTCCTAAATTAGTGAGTTTTTGTTTTTACACGCAAGTTGCAACGTGTTATGAAATAGCAGCTCAATTCGATAAGTTACTCACTTGTGAAACATTTTCAAAACAAGAAAACAATATTTTGAAAAAGAGGGTAGTTCAATTTGCAGAGGATCCAAAATTTGAAAACTTCGACACAATGTGGAGTGACTCAAATTTGAGTGAAAATGAGGAGATTATATTAGACATAAATTATGACTGTCTACTAGCAACTAAATATGAGCTGGAAAGTGTGAGTGATACTTTGGAAGAAAATCAGGAAATTCTGGAAGAGATTGGGACCAGAGAGGAAAATTATTGTTTTTCTGGTGAAGATCAATTTTCCATCTTGGAAAATAATAAAATTGAATCACCTGATAATAATTCGCTTCCAACAGCTATTTCCAACCCCATTTATGTTGTGATTATGGATGCAAATGAGAAAAATACCTCATCATTTGGTAAAGCTGAGATTTGCAAAATAGAAAGTTCCAGATTTTCAGAAATCATTCTTAATGAGATAAGTGGCGTCAAGAACAGATCGGTTGTCGAAGTTGAGCTTCCAAAATCAGATAAGTATAATAAGGAAAGAAAACCTAAATCAATTTTCATCGATAAACCCAAAAAAGAGAGATTGGTCCCTTCTCAATCTCAAGAAAAAATCAAGGAGAAATTATTTCAACCCACTCAATCTAGAGACAAAATCAAGACTCGAGCTTCTTCGGTTTGCTTACCCTCTGGAGTAAAGAAGTACCATACTAGAAGAAATCAGAATTCACCTAAAATCAAATCTAGTCAATCAAATGTAGTCATTGACAGATCCAAAATGAACACCAATGCTGTCGTTAGTAAACAGTGCAGTAATTTAACAAAGAATGAAGTACCACCAAAGTCAAGGTTGTTCAAGGATAAAAGAAGCAGCTCTCTTGAACCAACACCAGAAAATTTGAATGTACAAATAATGCTGTCAATCAAAGATGAAATAATAAGAGAATTGAAAAATATGAATGTTGGAAGATGAAATTTCATTACTAAATGATTTTTTAACCTCAATTACGTCTCAGGAAGAACTGGAAGTAAATAACACGTATGTACATTAATGAGGACAGTTTCATTTTTCGAAATTACGAGTAGATTATCTATGTTGTGTCACGTTGAACATTTAAAAACTCATGTTTGTTAAAATAAAATTTTTTGTTCGTCTTTGGTTTAAAAGATTGCGACCCAGAAATTTCTATTGCTTATTAGTATAGTGAGACTAGTTTAATAAATTTTAAACGATATTCAAGGTTAAAAATTCTAGAAATACAGTTTTTAATGGTAGTTTTCACAAAATTTATTTTTTTAAAATAAAATTTGTTGTTCGTCTTTGATTTAAAATATTATGATCCAGGCATTTTTAACACTTTTATTAGTAAAAGTTACTGAGATTAGTTTGATAATTTAAAAATGTTATTCAAGGTTTAACAATTCTAGAAGTATATTTTTTAATGGTAATTTTTTCCGGATGTCAACGCATTGATGAGTTCTCCAGTCTATTATATTATATAATTTTTATAATCTCTTTCTCTCTTCCTTTCTAAAAGTACATGCACATCACTGTTCTTAAAAATAGAATAATGTCCTTCTCATGTAATTCTGATACTGACACAATATAATTATAACTCAACTCTCTTAGATTGATTATAAATATCCTCAGATATAATCCTCAGTGGGACATCACGCAATAACCAAATTCTATAACGATGTATATTTTTAGGATTATTTATTTGAGGTAGATATAATTATGGGACATCACGCAACAACTAAATTTTATAACAATGTCTATTTTTAGGATTATTTTATATATCAATAATATAATTATTGAAATTATTCGAAAATAATTTGTTATACCCAGGAAATTAACCAACTTCTATATTATTATAATAATTGAATGCTTAATAAGAGCATAATAATTTAATAAAATTCTAGAGCTGGGTATATCTGTATTGATCTTCCCGTTGCTTAATATGAATCCTATTTTTTGCCATTTGTATTTTTCATTAATATTATTTTAACAAATAAGATTAAAACACATTCGGAAATAGTCCATTAAAACTTGATGCAACGTTGCCAATCTAGATGATTATAAAAAAAATTAATTAATATTGTCATAAAACATCTGACGAAATGGCAACGTCTAGGGGGGGGGGGGGGGGGGGTGAGAGGGACTGCTGTTCCAGTTTTAATTGGACTATTTCCATGCGTTTTACTTTGCAAGTTGGAATGATAATAATGATAAAAAAGACAAAACCCAAAGCAAGTTGAATAAAACGTTGTAAGAACGTGGTCTAGATCACGTTCAGCTCGTAAATGTTGATTATTCGCGTTGATCTATAACTTTTCTGTTTAATGGATTAATTAGATCAACAAAATTAGGTCATACTCTAATGCATGACTTAATTCACACATCACATTGCATGTTGTGCCAGTGCTTCTATCTAGAGGATAGAAAATGAAATCATAGATAACAGATAATTCTCTATTATTTCATCCTTGAGGGAAGTAGTGTCAGAAGTCCTAGTTTCAGGAAATTACTGTGAAAAATGTTGAAAGCTAGTATGCATTTCGAATAATTCTATACTCCATGTAAGGTTACTTGAATATTCATCCTCTACATTGTGATATAATACTTTTATTATAAGTGGAACTGTGTAGTGGACTTCTGTGAGTGTTTATTATAAAACAATATCTTCCAATAGATTTGAGAGATTTTCCAACAGTGCATTATTGATAATTGTTTGGTTCTCATTCAATTTTACAAAATTTATGGAACTTGTTATGACTTTCGGGAAACGAAGAAGACTACCGGTATTTTCATAATATTCAAGAGAAGTGACTTTATATAATATAGTTGTATGTAATCTACTTTGCTTAGATTGACGTTCGGGAAAAGAAGAAGACAACCTGTACCGGTATCTTCATGATATTTAAGAGAAGTGACTTCATATAATATAGTTGCATGTATTTTGCTTTGCTCGGATTCATTAAACCTCTCATTTAATTCAAGAAAAAACGATAATAAATCAAAGACTATCTCCATTATATTCAAGAGTGTTTGAATTTTTATTAGTAATTTACTTACTTTGATTGAATTCATGAAAATGAAGATGTCTTCTGTGAAACTTAATTTCACGATATCACAGATAACTCTCATAATTTACGCAGTGATAGTTCTGAAGAGAGTAACAGCTAATAATGATTCTAATCCTGTGCTCAATTGTTCAATAAATCTTGCTCGAGTTCTAGGTGAAGTGGACACAGATGGTAATTTGAAAGCTGTTGAAGTCACAGTAGATGATCGACAAATAAGGGTGACTGAAGAAAAGATAATTTTCCCCAAAAATTCTTACAAGGTTAAGACTGTTTTCAACGTCGAACCAAACGGCGAACAACAAGTTCAAGGAGACGGGTGCACTTGTGGAGTTTTAGACACTTGTATTCCGAAATGTTGTCCACCGGGGCAGGTGGTTGAAATGTTGAGTTATGGAATTTGCAAAGATCGAGATTTCACCCTGGCTGAAAGCCACCTCAAAGTGTATGAAAATAAAGATGGAGACGACATTGCTGAACATACCTCATTTGGAAAAATAATTCTTCACCACAAAATGTTGAAATGTTCCGCGGATGGTGCAACAACCCTGAACAGTTTCAAACTACTTAAATTCGGAAAAATGTTTGGCGAATCTTTATCAGTTGATGTGAAAGACAGCGCCAACCGTATATTCAATAACACTGAATACTGCATTGATTTTCGGCAAGAAGAGCAGCAACCCTCTGCATTCATTTGTAGAACAATCAGCGGGAATAAAGGGTTCTACCCTTATCTCTACTTTTTGAACAGTTTCTTTTTTGTCCTCACATTCCTCGTCTACATGGTGTTACCGAATCTGAGGTACTCCAAAGGGTATCTGGTCCTGAATTATTGCGCATCTGCTGCCATTGGTTATTTTTCCAATGCCATTATCCAGATCGATATCATTGAGAGCAATTTCATCTGCGCATTTATCGGTGAGTAAAAAATGATCGTTTTATACTTTCAAACATCTAGAATTAAAAATTAGCATAGAATATTTTAAAAATAATTTAACGCACGTTCTATGATCGAATCTGGGCTAAACCTGCTTTCACATTGATGGATTGTGTCAAGTATCGAGCCTCAAGTTTTCAAAATTATCTCTATAATAACATAATGTTAAATATCCAATATCATAATCAACATAATTATATTATTATAGGGACAAATTTTAAAACATGATGCTCGATACATAACACAATAGACCAGCAATGTGAAAGCAGACTAAAAGAACGCTTATTTCTCAATTATACTACTTGTTTATCTATACATGATATAGTCGGTCCAAGCAAAGAAGACCCTCTTGCGAGGTGGAAAAATGACTCCAGCTTGGTCAATAATTGTTCAAGAATTATAAATGTGGTCTTAATAGTGGATCAAATTGTTTCCTACAATTTGAGATCAAATCAATAATGTTTTAACCAATATTGACCGAGCTTGAGTCATTTTTCCATCTTGCCAGAGGCTCTTCTTTGCTTGAGCAGACTATAGTACATAGTTAGATAGCTGTCAGGTGACAAGTTAGAAGCTAGAAACTTATTAGATCAAACTGCCAAATCTATCTAGAGTACAGCCTACAATGCCTAAAGAATTCGCTCCGGCAGCTGGCGGTCGGAAAGAGTGCATTCCAAAACACCGTTTTTGGTATATTATCCGCCATTTTTAATTGGATTTTTTCATTAAAGTCTCAAATTGTAGGCATAATGCATAAAAAGGGTATAATACATACCAATTTTCATAACGATCAAGTTATTGGTCGATTTTTTGTGATTTTTCAAAATGTTCAACCCCTATTTTCACCCCCTACCCTTGAACCGATTTGGCTGGATAACGAACTTGACCGAGATATCAACACTACTGATTTTTGTGCAAAATTTGGTTGCTCTCCGACATCGTGTTCACAAGAATCTGTACATATATAGAGATAAATGCATTTGAACGGACATCAGATTCGTGTTCTACGGGCTCGGAAACGTTTAAAAAATATATCACATCATAAATTTTCGATTGTCAGGGCAAGACCAATAATAGTGCATTTTTCGAATGAAATGCACTAATAAGAGAAGGCATTGGATAACTATTTCGTTATCTATTTACATGTACACCAATCCCTTTTGCCGTTCCTATTCCAGACACATGAAACACTCCTTTCAAGTGCTAACGCATTTCCACCGTTCCCAGCAGTTTATGATAATTATTGGGTGGCTTGTTGGAGGAGTGATAAAGCGCCGGTCTGATAACCAGGTGGACCCTGGTTCAAATCCCAAGCGGATAACAATTTTTTACCACAGCACAATCACATAGATACGGCCACCCCGTCTTTCGGAGGAGACGATAAGCCGTCGGTCCCGACTACCTAAAAAGCAGTCGTCATCTATCATCCATTTCATTACCCACGCACAAGCCTATGAGCTCATGTGGGCTTCACCCTCATAAACAAACAAACAAACAATTTACATCCGAACATTACGATTAGCAATTAGCACAAGCATTTTAGTGCCGGTTTCTCCAAGTTGGATTAAACAATTTTTTTGTATTAATCTTTAAGCTTTGTGCTCTTGCTCCCCGCTATAAAAGAAAATAAAATTAGAATTCATAACATTTTTGTGCTATTTTTGTACCACCATTCCAACTTAGATAATAGCAGTCCTTATTAGGTCAGGGAACAAGTGAACACTCTTTCCTCGCATATTTTAAAAAATTATTCAAGATTTTAATACATCATTTTGTTGTGCTATTTTTATGCTACAAATACACTTTTTACCAGCCCATTTTGGTATATGTTTCAAATGTCAATTTTCCGCCATTGTTACTTTAGTAACAAAGCGTATTTGGGGGTATATGTATCAGTATATCCCATGGAACTTTTTCCTCTACTTGGTGAAATGGAACAGTCTAAGAAGTATTGCACATTCTTCCTGAAACACTCTGTATAATATGCAGATTGACAAACAATAATAAAGTGCAATACCGGCCTTATCGTCCAAACAGGTCGCCTCCCAGCATCCATTTAATTAGCCCTACATCCTACATATATTTTTAGTTATTTGCGTAAGCTGGCATTTTGTCGCATCACAGACGACATAATAGGAGGGTATACGAGGCTTTAGGCTACTGGTATATATATACTATTCAATTCTATTCATAAACATAATATGTGTGTGTATATACCAGTAGCCTATACATATAGTATGTAGCTAGCTTACACAATTAAGTGAATTTACCAATCGGATATACATGGTCAACATTCTATCTATATCCATTCATCCATCTGCGAACCATTGAAAGTTTACAGTATTATCATATAGTACAGTAAAATAGTCTTATTCTGGGATAGACTACAGTGTATACGCATTCCAATATTGTCGGTTTAGCCTATTGATTCATATTATCCATTATTGATATATTGATAAAATTATAAATACATGATCATAATATTATTTGATAGAGGGAACAGTAAGTCTGTCTAAGCAAATAATACATTCTGGCTAGATGGGAAAATGAATCCAGCTTGGTAAATATTGAATAAAAAATTACTCATTTGTTTTAAAAATGTAGAAAATATTCTGCTCTAAAATTTGAGATCAAATTTATAATTTTTGAACCAATATTGAACGAGCTGGAGTCATTTTCCCATCTTGCCAGAATGTCTTCTTTGCTTGGACAGACTATACCTGATATCAGTTCGATTTGAAAACTGCTGATCATTAATATAATTCATATCAACGTTTTTAGCTATAAAAGTGTAATATGTAAGCACGTATCTTTCACATAAACAATATGAATTTGATTGATGAATGATTATTAGTTATTGTTCATTCAGATGGGAAACAGTATGAAACCGGTTTAATGAAAGGTAATCCAAGAATTATAACCTGGGAAATCACAGAGTTTTCCTACGTCAATTTTCTCAGGAAAACCTCATGAGAAAATCTACACATGCAATCGTTTAAACCTGCAAAGATTTTTTGTCGTCAATGGTTTGATCTCTTAGATATAACCACAATTATAAGAAGCCTACTGGTGCACAGAAATTTGCAACACAAGTCTCTCTCTTATTCATGAGATGAGAACGGTTACTACAGAAATTCCGTAACTCCAGGAGCTTCCTTCCTGTAATTCAATCGAGAACATTTCAGAGCGGACTCCAATCAAAAAGTGTTCAACCTGTTGCGCGCTAGTATGTAGCTTAATTATAACAGGAAAGTGATAATGGTGACATTATCAATGGAATCGTAATTTTTAATCATTATTTTTGGTATATTCTCAATTGGATTGTTGTGTTTGAATCTTAAAAAAATGTTGGTGTCGATAGTTTTCGGTTGCGTTTTTTTCCTTCAAATTATTGTGCCAGTGTTTCCTCTCGGTAACGACCGGTTGTGTAAGGCGGAAGAAAGTGTACCAATCCAGGGTCAAGATCAGGGTGAAAATTTCATCGCCGAAGATGGCACTGTTTACAAGGCGGGAGAATTTTGGCGGGAAACTGGTACCAACAAAACGTTCGGTTGTACATGTTTACACAGGCCTTGTTTGAAAAAATGTTGTCCCCTTGAACAAGTGGTGACCAGCTACAATGATATTGGGATGACTTGTGGTGAGGTGGAAAATAAACAATGGAATTTCAATGATCTCAAGATTTACTCGTCGGAAAATGTGGAGAATCATAAGCAGGTTATGAAATCGATTAACATGGGGGTACGCGTGGGAAACCCCTGTAAATACGGGATGTTTCCCACAACTTCGTTCCATATTCTCGACGATGGCAACATTTATGAGGAATATGAGAATCCTGACTACTCTGTGGGACATTCGATACATGGGGACTCCAGATACTGTGTAGATTACATGAACGTTTCTTCTGATGACAACAATACATCTTTTGAATTAATACTCCAGGCACAAATTTGTATCGATAAAGACGGCGATACAGTGGCCAACAGTTATACAGTGTATGCTGTTTGCATTATGATAAACAATGTGTTTCTTTTGATGACACTAATTGTTTATTGCTCGCTTGAAATACTCAGAAATAAGATGGGAATAAGTATGATCTGGTTTATTGTGAGTCTTTTGATTGGCTACACAGCGCTCTTCTATGACAGGGTGACTTCATTCAAGAAGCCTCTCGAGTGTAAGATAACTGGTGAGTAGAACTTGAATGATCAACAATTTTTCAATACAACTCTTTCCATATATAAATAAATATTTTAATACTTGACAGTTCAGTTGTATTGGTCGCTCAGTGAGCGCAGTTGCTTGGTGAATCGTGATTGAGTTACGAACACTACAGACTGCTCTTGAATATCTAATATCTCTTGAGTATCTAACCACATGCATACTGGCGAGATGCAATCTAGCCGGAAGCGTCTCCTCACCAATATAATAAAAGCCAAACGCAAATTTGTACGTTTAATTTCATCAAATATATGTTGTTATTTCACAAGAGTTTCTGGTAGAAAGTTGATCAGGTCACCTGACTAATATTCAGGGAATTGTTGGGTTTCATTCCCGTCTGACATTATATTTTTGTGTATAGTAGTCTTCATCAAAATAATCTTCTAAAACTATTCTTTTGATTGTCAATGTTTTGCTATGTTGAGGTCATCAATCTTTGGTTTAGAATGCTTTTTCAGCGTGCTTTTAATTTTTGTGAATTTAATTTATTCTTTGGAGCTCTCATTAACTGATAGGGCTCATTATTATTGCTCTACGGTAGAAGGTACAAAGTAAGATTAGAAGATCTCGACTTCCAATCCGCGAGTTAATTATTTTGTATATTCATAAAATTTTGAATGAGAGTATCGTATTTGTGGGTTGGGAGACAATGCTCATTGATTTATTTCAAATACATTATTGTGACAAGCTTCTAAAAACCTGTTTTTCATCATCCAATCGAATCATAATTACTGAAAAATCTGCTTATCAAGTTGATTGTAATATTTTCAATGTAGGCCTAAGCTTACAAGCTACAATGGATGAACAAATATTTTTATTTCGCGGTATTTTCTCCTACAATCAATTTGGAACCAATATTCTAGGATTTTCTAACAAGTAATTTGAATTATTAATTTTCATATTTTAACATTATTCTGTAAAAAGGCTATAAAATTGTTTGATAATTTCAGTTTTACGAGTATGTCAGACAGTTGTAAAGCTGATTAACTTACTGACATCCTTATCAAACGTTGGAGAAGTGCTGTTAAAAACCTGTTAATTTAAAAATTAGGTTCAAATTGAGGAAAGCGTTACAATGTTTACTATATAATCACTACCATTGTCAATGAACGGTAATTGATTGTAGGGATCACTCGATCACTTATATAGAAACATATTAATTTCACAAAACCATTTCCATACCAGTTCTAAAAAATTTTTAATCGTAATTTTATTAATTGATGTAATTGTAATACAAATCATTATAATCCGACAATGGAAATTCGGTTAACCGTATTAAATAGTTTATTTAATAATCTATTTGGAACTTATTAAATCAAGTCTATTTGGAAAACATGTAAAGAGTCATGACAGTCAAATCAATTAAATCAATCGATGCAAATCATTCTTCATTCTTTATTAAGAATGTGAAGAGAATCTCCTAATCTGGTTTGAATGATATGAATGAATGAAATTCAATATAACATTTCAGAAATTCTATGAATATCGTCTTGCCAGAAATATCTGTCTGTATTGAATGAAATTGACGAGTAGTTGATACAGTTCGCGCAAGCTGAGAAGATACGCCGTTACAATGTAAAGTGTAATGTGACGGCGTCTCTTCTAAGCTTGCGCGAACTCGTCAACTCGTAAGTGTAATGAATAAGATTCCTTACAGAGTGTTAATAAACATTTCGATAGAATTGTTTGGGATTAATATTTTATATTCAGGGACGATTGGTATTCAATAAATTGTATTATTAAACTGAATCAGTAGAAATTGTACTTTTAGGTTTAGCATCATTATTATTGTCGACATCTTTTATGAAAGAATATTTCACGAAGGATTTATCATGTAAATACTGGAGGAGGGCATTAAGCGCTTCATGCTTGAGGCAAGCCTACAATTGAACCAAAAGATTTGAAACACTCTACAATGTTCTGAAAACCACTGATTATCCAGTAAAGAACTCGAGAACTCAGTAAATTGTAAGAGGAAATAAATAAAGAAATAAACACGCGGACGTTATAATCGTACTCGTTTTGGCCAACCTCATACGGGTTAATTTATAATACAGATAAATTGAATGTAATGCCATAAATTTGAACACTTAATTGAATCTTAATGCTATAAGATTTGAACACATAGATAGATGTGAAGCTATAAACTTTGAACACATAGATGATCAAAATGTAGTTCAGCAAAATACTTATAACTTACTTTTTGAAGGTTTCGTGATTCATCAAAGTTGAAGACGTCTTATTCATCTCATTCAATGGGATGTAAAATGTCTCCTTCAGTTCCAACAATTCAGACTGAAACACAAAAAAAAATGAAATCAATGGAGAAGAAAACCATATATTTCTCAATAATAGATTACATTTATTATTTCAATGAAGAGTATGTGAAAACACGAATGGTATAATTTAGACTCTAGAGACCCCTCAACAATACGTTTACCCTGTTGCACTATACGTGGTTCAATATCATGTTATGATAGCATTATTATAGTAGGCTAGATAAGATCGGATGATAAGTGGAGTCCGTACAAATTAATTATTAATAATTGGGGAGCTTCCACATGAAATTGTAAAAAATGATAATTGCGATTAAGTTTTCTATTTTTCTTTTGGGTAGAGTCTTATTCAACAAAATTATAAAAATATTCAACTTCAACTTGAAAAAAATTTAAATTTGTTTGCTCTTAAAATAACAGAATAAATCCATGTACTTCTACACAATACATACAGATACAGAGGTCGAGGATATAAATTTCTCTACATGACTGAATCTGTGTGTGGGAAAAGAACACTTATAGCATTTCATTTTTCAGTAAAATTCTTTCAAGGACAATGATTTAAATATTTGTTAATACAGAATCACTACAGGAAATAAAGAGAAAGAATTGATGAAGCAAGTTATTGAATTATCAGTTAATGCAAAGATAAAATAGAATTACAACTATGATAGTAGACACAATTTTATGCATTTACTCATCATTTGGGCCTTCAATTTGGAAGACTTGAATTTCCTGTGAATTGGGCTAACAAATAATTTTCGCTTCACTTTTTTCATCAATGTAAGTTACTTTAACTTGAATTTATTCCGTAAACTAATCAAGTTCATGGCTAACAGGAAAACATAAATTCATAAAATTTTCAAGAGAAACTTTCAGAGCAGTGGTATTACTTCATAGAACATTTAGGGCTACAAATGAGTTTATTAGTTGCATCATCAGACTAAATTGCGACAAGCTATGATAGGAAAGTGAGCAATCCATTTAGAAATAGCCCCAGGCACTCCGCTAATGGGGAGGATTAGTTTCAAGTTTCATTTCTGTCACTATTGGATCGGAAGTTACTAATTAGGCCACTGTACTCTAATTGTTCGACTTGGTGGTATGAGATAGGAATAATCTTATCATAGGAACACGTATGGAATAGGAAATACAAATAATTCTAAATCCAAAGTTACACCAAGTGAAGGATAGGAATGTTTCCAACGGTATTCATAGTAAAAGTGAAATGATTAACTTTTGACAAGGTTTGGAGAGAACAAATTTGTTTTGAATTTTAATGTTGAGCAATTTCATTAAACAATAATGAGATAAAACTTAATTTGTAAAATTCTCTTAAGTACACTTTTTTGCAAGATCAATGATTATTCACAAGCACCTATTGTCACAGAGTAAGGAGTATCTTCCTCTTCTTCTTTATCTAACCCATTTGTGCCTATATATAAGGAGTAACCTCATCCTCAATCCTTACTCTGAATAAGGAGTATAGTATACTCGTCCTTCTCCTTAATCCTTACTCTGAATAAGAAGTATACTCGTCCTTAATCCTTACTCTGAATAACGTGTATGGTATACTTGTCCTTAATCCTCACTATCTGAACAAGGAGTATACTCGTCCTAAATCCTTACTCTGAATAACGAGTATACTCATCCTTAATCCTTTCTCTGAATAAGGAGTATACTCGTCCTCAATCCTTAATCTGAATAAGGAAATCCTTACTCTGAATAAGGGTTATACCTGTCCTAAATCCTTACTCTGAATAAGGAGTATACTCGTCCTTAATCCTTATCTGAATAAGGAAATCCTTACTCTGAATAAGGATTATACTTGTCCTAAATCCTTACTCTGAATAATAAGTATACTCGTCCTTAATCCTTACTCTGAATGAGATACTCGTCCTCAATCCTTGATCTGAATAAGTAAATCCTTACTCTGAATAAGTAAATCCTTACTCTGAATAAGGATTATACTCGTCCTTTATCCTTATTCTGAATAAGGAGTATACTCTCAACTCCTCATTATGTGATAAATATAATTAGATGTAACTGTGATAACTGATAATGTGGAGCAATCCCATTTAATGTCTAAATTGCATATCTGTACTGTTCCATAATTGTACATTTATACTGTTCCAAAATGTATTGTACATTTGTACAGTATTGTACATTTTATGATTTCATAATTTTTATTTGCCTGGCTTTTCTAATATGCGAGTTGGCAATCATTTTCGGCAGTATCAAGACTAAATGCAGTACAATTCACTCTGCTTCTCTAGAATTGAAATAATATATTCATTCAAATTTGATTCTTGGTCTTAATGCTTATATTTTGTTTTCACATATTCCTCCATTCATCAACTAATTATAGTCGGCGCAATCTAAGTTGACGAAAACCCCCTCCACCCAAGAAAAAGCTACGTTGTCATTTTGCGGGAAATTGAAACTTATCCCAACACAAACACATTCAACTGAATGTTAAAAGTGACAGTGTAGCTTCGGAAAAATCACGCGGTGTTGTGAAACTCACTATACTTATGATAAACCAGCTGTTCGAAGCTCGAATATCCAAGTCGATTTACTTCAATAACTCCAATCTTTAACATACAATGATTCATGCTTATACCGCTCTCCTTACTTTGAAACTCTTGAGAGGCCAAATTACGATCTTCCGACTATTTTCGAAATTTGGAAAAATAATTTCAATTGTTTTTGAACAACTTTCTCGCTTTCACCACCCACTTATCTTCTCAAACAAAAAAGTTTCTAGATCATTGAAAATTTCATGTTTTCTGTTCGAATAGACTCGACATTGACAAACATATTCATTAATTGAAACATAATTATTGGTCGGATATAGAAAACTCGAAAACCATTAGAAAGCTCGAATTCTCCTTGTCATTTTGATATAAAAAACTTTATTTTTACTATAACCCATGATTGTGAGAGAAGTGATATACAAAAATAAGTAGTATTTTCGTGATTTTTCAATTTTTCAAAAAAATCAAATTTCCTTTGAATCCTTCAACCCAGGAACTTTTTTAATACTACTGGCATGTCAAGGATAAAATTCTACGTCTAGATATGGGGTTTAATCGTGAATTTGAAGATGTTCCAATTTCACACAATGTGGCAACGCAGCTATTCCCCGGGTGAAGAGAAAAACAGTCAACTTAGATTGCGCGGACTATAGGCCACTATACTCTAATTGATGTAGCTTCCGACTTGGTGTAAGATGGAAAAAATCTAAATCCGAAGTAACATCAAGTGAAAGATTTTGCCTGACTTGCACTGGCGGCTCGTGCCCACAAAACAGGTGAAGTGCTCGTATCTTTTACTGTACAGCACTTCACCTTTTTCGTAGGCACGACCCGCCAGTGCTTACTTGAAGTTTTAAATCAGCCCTTTCTTTTTAATAATTTGATAGTTTATCTATTTTGAGGATCGCACACTTCTGTAATTTACATGAAGTTTGTTATTGTGGTGACAAAGTTGTTTATGATAAAAAGAAAGGAAGTGGATTTCCGAATCCTGTCAATTGTTCAATGACTCAATCTCGTATTGAGAAATTTATCGATCAATTGACGATATGTGGTGAAGAAAAGGATGCCACTAGGTCAATTATTTTTTAACTTTTCCGGTCTTCACGGATGTTTGTTCAGTCATTGGAATTTTTTTGAGGTATAAACGTAGAAAACCTATTATAAGGAAGCATAACAATGAGATAAGTTGCAATATCATTATCAAAATCATGAGAAATTGATTTTTGCTCACTGAGAAATTGAAGATTGGACAGTAATTTGATATGAAGATGTGGATTTGCAAGTACTTGAGGGTGCATGATGTCATCTAATCATGCGTGGAAATAATCTTTGCAAGATAAGTAATCAGTCATGAAGTAATTCAATCGATTGATATGATTGGTATCAAAGATAACGATAATTTTACTCAGATGAGGAGAATTTGTTGAATGCTGTGAGAAGTAATGGGAGACAATGAGGAAGAGAGGAAAAAAGAAGCAGAAAAGTCAGGAGAGAGTTGAAAAGAAGAAGGAGATCACGAAAGAATAGGAGAGAGTTGAAAAAGAGTGAAAACATAAAAAAAATTAAAAATTGATAAGGCCGATAAATTTTTTGTACTTTGGAGAATAGAATTAAATAGAAGAAATAGAAAAGAATGACTTTTTTATTCATATAAAGTAGCGAAGTTTGGACAGTAAATAATATGCTCTACTAAAACTACCATCCAACAGACGAACATATGTGATTGTTATTATTATATTTCTAGAACAATAGAATATAGGAAACACCCCTAGAGGTGTAATTTGGTGGGTAATACATGACTTCTCATTCGAAATTTGAAACAGGAAAATACAAAAAAATTGAATAAATACGAAAAATATACTAGGAGATTCCAGTTACATTACCGGCTACTAGTCTGTCCAAGCGAAGAAGAAATTCTGGAAAGATGGAAAAATAACTCCAGTTCGGTCGATATTGGTTCGGAAATTAAAAATTTGATCTCAAATTTTAGATTGGAAAATGTTCTTTTTTGAGACCAAATTCATAATCTTTGAACCAATATTGAACGTGCTAGAGTCATTTTCCCATCTTGCCATAATGTCTTCTTTGCTTGAACAAACTATACAACACATTCGCTATTACTGTATCCAAAACTTTGGGTAACTCTGAATGCGGGCTTTCCATGTGAATTTCCCATTCATCAAAGTAGTTGCTGGCAAGAGATTAATACATCTTCAGATATTTTTATCTCGTATATTTAACTTTTAACACTTTGATTAAATAATTACAGTAATCAGATAGGCCTCGGGTATCTAAGTGCTATTTTAAACCTGTAGTAGCTTCATCAACATACTCACGAGAAACGTGATTCCATAATAAATGGTTTCCTTATACTAAGGAAGGAATACCCAAATAATTATAGCCCCTAAAATAATAATTATATAAATATACTTTTGTAGGCATTGAGGATAATAATCACGTTTGTGAGAGAACGATTGGCAGGCATTGATAAGTTTAGATAGTCGGAAAAGCATGATGGTTCACAATATCGAGACCAATTACATGTATAATGATAATAGATTGATAAAATTAAGTGAACGATGCGAACAATTATTAAAATATTTATTGGAAGTTCTATACAAATGTAGGCTGTATACTTGGGTGCAGATTTCTTCAAGTTAGTATTGGATTTTTAGTTAAAACTTGAATAATAAGCTCACAGAATACTCTTATAAATGAAATTTCAATTTTGTGTTGTCTTTCAAGATGGATGTTGAAAATTATTGGAATTTTTATCAACTGATGGTTGATTCGATATTTGAAGGAGAGCTGCAGCAGAAGTTATCAATGAATGCTGATTAAAGTTGAAAATCTACAGAAGGCTAAAAATTAATGAAAAGGATAGGACTTAGTAGGCAGAGTGTTGGTACCGAATAAGAAAAAATAGAGAGTACAGAGAATTTTCCATACTCTTGGGGACTAGTAATGTATAGATTATCTGTAGAAGGAGAAAGTTTTCTGATGCTACTATTGGCTTGGTAGTTCAGCTTCTGGTAAATTGAAATTGTAAATATTGAGGTGTTTAATTAAGAGAAAATTATCGCGACTGTTATTGTCGGTAGGCTAATTTTATTTTGGTTGGCCGAGAAGTTATGAACAATCTCGTATTAACCCTAATATTTATTAAGAAACAAAGTGTGTTACTTATGCTTGTTATCTTTCCAATTTGGGCCAACTTTATCAAAAGAAATATTTTTAATATTCATTCTTTGTACAATTCACATTGATAAGACATATTTACATATTTCTCAACAGATTAATTTTTCATATCATCAATAGTCAGTACAAGAAACATGGAGCTCACAATACTCACGTTATTAAGTCTGATTGTGAGCTTCAATAAAGAAAAATAATGATAATAGTTTTAAAAGTAACAAAATTATGAATTTACAAAAAAAGAAGTTGATTTTTTTGGTTTGTTTGTCAATGGCGCAACAGCCCTATGAAGGAGTTGAAGAAGTTGATTATGGAAGAGAAAATTGATTATAAATTGATAATACATTTGACATTAAATAATACATAGAGTGGTATGGATGCAGTATGCCTTTTCATTATGAAAAACCCTAATTTAAAATGATAATATACAGCACAGCGAATACAACTGGCGAGAAAAACAAATGGAGAAGAGATTCAGTAAAAAGTAAAATTATTAAAAAGCGATTGCCTTCTTTGAAAAAGTGATTAGAAGTTTCGATGCAAGAGGTGATATCCAAGAGAGTAGGCCTAGATAATTTTGAATGATTTTCTTTGAAAATTGAATGGCGGTATCGATACAGTACCTATGCATTTCCATTATGAATAATGCAACTTCTTTTCTCTTACTGATATTCAGTAATGAACTCTTTCTTGATGATTCAAGATGAACTCTTTCATCAGGGGATTCTTGATAATCTCAAATCCAACTTCTTTGCACTTATTCCATCATTGCTTTATAATCTCTCGGATACATAAAATTTTCTGACTTTTAAGCCAATATCAAGATTCCTGAACTAGATAGTTGAAATACTTTACTACTCTAGTAGAATTTCATAATCAAAGGGAGAACGAGCCAAGTTAAAATAGAAATAAAATTGATACTAGTCTGTCATTGAGAAAGTTGCAGTAAATGACGTTTGAGCTTCAATATTGAACTTTGTAAATAATGACGTATCTCCTAGTCTTTTGATCCATGAGCACGTCACTGATATTCAGTAATTGATAGGAAACAGTTCAAAAATGACGTCATTTGCAATTTGTAGACAACCTGAACAACTATAATAAAAAATTAGGTACCTATTCTCAGGCACATTTCCAGTTGGCAAGCGTATTGATGAAATTCCAGACCCGGAATTATTTTCAATCTGAAGAGTGAACTTGGATAAACCGGTTTCACTTTAATGTTGTCACTTGGTTTTATTTTAAGATCAGCCGCAAACGCTTTTTAGTTTGAAGATACTTTTAGAATGCTAAAAAGTTGGCGCTGTACTTTCCAGACGTCTAGAACCAGTTGGAGTCAAGGAAATCCCGCATAAATATAACTTTATAGTAACTTTTATAGTCGTGAGACGAATTTCATTCAATGGCCTTTACGTTCTCAAAAAAATTTGAAGTGTAAATATTGATGTTGTGGAACATCTTTATAGAGCTTTCAGTTTAGGCTACAGGAGCATGCTCTTGTAAGTTAATTCTTATTGAAAATTGAAGTGAAATTGACAATGTATCAAGTTTATTCTTTCATCATTCAATACGGTTTGTTTATACAGAGGAACTTGAAAGTTGTTTGGGAAATCCCAGAGTTCATGCCAAGATCCAGAAGTTGGTTACAATTACAATAACAGAGTAGGCCTACCTATAGTTGTTGCCAGACAAATTGTTTTTGATATATCCTATATACACAAGAGTACTATAGTCTGTCCAAGCAAAGAAGACATTCTGGCAAGATGGGAAAATGATTCCATCTCGGTAAATATTGGTTCAAAAATTATAAATTTGGTTTCAAATTGTAGAGCACATGGGCGTATCCAGGCAGGGGCAGGGGGACAGCCTCCCCCCCCCCCCTAGAAGTTGACAGTTTTTCTGGTTATTTTAATAATAAATCCACTAGAGCAGAATGTTTTTATAATTCAAGACCAAATTCATAATTTTTGAATGAATATTTACCGAGCCGGAGTGATTTTCCCCTCTCGCCAGAATGTCTTCTTCGCTTGGAAAGACTATAGGCTACATGTACGAGTATATTGTGATATCATTCAATACAGCAATACAGCCCACTCAGATGTCAGAGGGACTTGAAAGGAAAGTGGTTTGAGAAATCCCACAGATTCATGTCAAAATCGAATTTTATAATTATACTAAAAAGTCAAGTTGCCAGACAACCTTAATTCAACATAGTCCCCAGATTTCATAAGGACTTTCAGGGACTTTCTAGTCATGCAATTTGCCACCTACTCAACTTCATTTCATTTATAGCTGGTTCAAAAATCAAGGCGGCTTCGTCTGTTCTATTCCTTGTGCGTTTCAACAGCTGATGTTGTCTGCAAATAGAGACTACACTGGACCAGCTGACTAGAGAATGGAGTAACGAGTATACTCTAGCCAGCTGGTCCAATTACTGGCTCGTGATGAGAAAATTCATATACTATTGGTGAGAGAATAATCGCCGAGAGAAAATTGAATTGATATTAAACAAGAAATATTCTGAATAAGAGAATTAAATCATTTATAAAGGAAAAGTTTATTTAAAGTGATCAAGCTATATGATAATAAATACAGTTTTTTTAAGCAGTAACCTTTTCAATAATTTTTATTTATGCATAAAATGTTTCGACTACTCTAAGTCATTTTCAAATTGAATTTGAAAAGGGTACTGCGATTTCCATTCAAAATAAAAAACAGTGATAAAGTAGCCCCAACATAAAGGAAATATTGATAAATATAGCTTATTCATTTTCTATGAGAATTCTATGTTCAGAAATTTTGGGGGCTGAGAATAAGGGGGATACGACCTCTATCCACTTAGTAGGCTACAAACCCTTGGTTTTCCCCTGGTACATCCCAGAGGAGGTGCTATGGGGGGCTTAAAAATTGGTGGAACTATGGAGGAGGTTGGAGGAGCGATGATTCTTTGAGCTCAAAATACTTTTTAAGTCAATCAGACTTTTGCGATCCAATTGAATTAATCCTTGATTTTTGAGACAAAAATTGAAGACAAAATTGAATAGAGATTGTACAAAAAGTACTTTCAATAACTGAATCAACCTACTCATTATATAGGAAAACTCTATGATAAATATAGTTTATTAATTTTCAGTGTTTCCTTTACCTTAGGGCTTCAACTTTATCACTGATTTTTATTTCATTTTGAATAAGAGTTGAAACATGTTAGGCTTGAATAAAAATAATTGGAAAGGGTAGGCTACTGCGATTCTTATTTAAAAAAAAAAAAAAAAAACAGTTTATGAATTTTATGTTCAGAAATTTTTGCGGGTGGGGAGGGAAACGTGACCACCACTTGGTACCCACCCTTGGTTTTCCCCTGATGCATACCAGAGGGGGTGCTATGGGGGCTTTAGAATTGGTGGCGGCGTGGAGGGGTTATGTTTTTCTGAGCTCAAAATGCCTTCAACGTGAAACGGACATTTACTATCCAATTGAATTTAATTTGAAAGTAAAATGATTCGTGTCGGTTGCCGCACACATACAGCATTTCACGGCGGTTAGCATTTCTTAATTTAGTTGGATTTTCGTAAAACTGCAGGTTTTACGAAAAACTTCTTCATTCGCCAAACGTCTAACATTATTGGCTAAGAATTCAGTAATGCTTCAACACTGTTCCTATATTGAAAAGCGTGAATCAAGGTGAACCTGAGGGTGAGAATATAATATTATGAAAAGCAACACTGAAATTACATATACCGTAATTAATTGACATGTGAATATAATACACAACTGTAATGAGCAAGGAAGAACCTCCTTGGTAATAAGCGACTGGATACGAATGAATAATTATTATTCATAAGCTTGTCGGCCGGTGAAGAGAATTATCCGCTATCAGGTTGGCACGACTGGTGGGAGAACACAGAAACACGTTTTGGCGTTCATTTTGAATTAAGTGTGCTTCATATCAGTTATCAGTATAAGCGGTGTCAGTGTACGTTAGACTATCCGAGTTTGCTATCTCTCCTGGGAGGATAAACAGAAATCAATTTTAATTTTTTACAAGTTTCAGTGGTTTCGGTGTATTTTCTCGTAGTGATTATTAAAGTTATCTGGATAGTTAACGGCAATTAGTGACAATAGATGGGAACTTTAAAATTGTGGAAAAATTACTACTGTTATCAGTTGAAAGTCGTGATCACTTCAAAATCTAAAGACTTTCCTAAAGTTCTTCAACGGAATTGTTATCAAGTGTATTTGAATAGTATTATATAAGTTGTAATCTCTATAAAACATTGGAAATTGAGAAGTTTTGTAAGTTCCTTGATTGACTGTAAGTTCGTGATATAAATATCGGTTGGTGCTAAATACAGTAATATTCTGTGAATAGTGTAAAATGGGAGGCATTGGTAATAGTAATTATCACATTTCACCGCCTTCGAGGAGAAAGTTTCCCAGAATGCTTGCTATTTTGGGATCTTGTCTATTGTTGGTCATTCACCTACCAACTTCACTCGGTGAGCCAGCGTGCGAAATGAAATTCAGTGTACCTTTGGAGGGAAGTATAGATGACGATCTGAATTTTGTCACAAATGACGGCTTAGTATACAAAAGTGGAGATTACTGGTTGCATCGTCGCACCTACCGAGGTTGTATTTGTACTGTGAAACCCTGTTTACAAAAGTGTTGCCGCAATGGATTTGTTACAAATGATAAAATGTCGTGTGTACCGGAAAACTCCACCACACCCAACATGGATCAGCTGTTGCCAGGATTCGATTTCTTCATAGAAGGAGATGATAAAAAATTGGAGCTAGTTAAGGATTTGCCAACCAACCATTCGCATGTGATACTCCCAGAAAATCAGAATTTCACCTGCGAGGCCTATGAACTGAATGAGAAAGAAAAAGAAGGATTTAAAGTATTGAAGGATGGACGAATGAAAATACCACCCCCGGAAGACGTGCCCAATGGAGAAACCTATTACGGTTGGGATGAATTTTGTATGGAAGTGAACTCACAAACAGGCAAATTGATGCCTTATGTTTGCTTTCCACCAGAGAATGTACGCAAGGAATCATTAAACATTTATCCGTATTTTCTGATTTTGTCTGTCTTCTTCCTGATTCTCACTCTCATAGTCTACATTCTACTGCCTCCGCTGAGGAATAATCCGGCCAAATGCATGATGAATCTAGTCGTTTCTCTCATCATCGGCTATTCATTTCTGGCGCAACAGCAAATTTATAGGAAACCCTTGCCGAGAAAACTTTGTCGATTCGTTGGTGAGTTTTATTTATAATCTAAATACCTAAACCGACAACTGTAATGCTTACAGTCTATCCCAGAATAAGACTATATACTGAACTATTTATGATAATAATAATAATACTGTTAGCCTCCAATGGTTCGCAGATGGATAAATGGATAGAATTGACCGGGTATATCCGATTAGTAAATTCACTTAATTGTGTAAGCTAACTACATACTAACTTACCTATATGTATTGGCTACTGGTATATACACACACACAGTAGCCTAAAGCCTCCTCTACCCTCCAATTATGTCGTATGCAATGCGACAAAATGCCAGCTTACACAAATAACTGAAAATACATGTAGGATGTAAGTACCAGGTCACTTCTATTCAATAATAAGACTGTATAATACAGATACAGTAAATATTTAGAGTTAAGAAATAATAGCTTGCCAGCCAGCCACAAGTTTATGAAAACTCATTATTGGTTTTTTGTTCACACTTATAAATTTCAATAACAGTAATTATTCATTATGAACTCAAAAAATATATGGTTCTCAAGTTTTATAGGCAGATAAAACTTTTATTCAGTTCAACAGCCAAACTCAAATTATTTGAATTGAAGTCACAGTAGTTGTGGTTTCAAATTTTAACCACATGTATGCGTATAAGTTAGAATATTTTACTCAACGAAAGCTCGACTCCCAATGATTTCCATTGAAAGTATCTGAACAGGAAAAAATCTGATCCTGAGAAAAGGATGTTTACATAAATCTTATCTACGGGATACATCACGAATAGAATATATGAATCTGGATTAATAGTCTTTGTCTTATTTCCAAGCTTATATAATAATGATTTTTTCTTACTCCTATAATTTCCAAGCTCTGTGATTATTTATCATAAACTCCAATAACATCCGATTCCAAGTTATGTAGGCAGATAACTGCTGCTTTCATTCAACTCAACTGAATAAATAAATCTAGTTATTTGAATAAAAGTCACAAATTGTTGTTTCAACAGTACCTAGTTGTTGTGGTTTCCAATTTTAACCGCTTGTTCGTATTGTTTTCGATATTACTTGACAAAAGCTCCCAATGATTTTCAGTAACCAGTATTGAAACTATTTCAACAGGAAAAATCCTTGAAAAGAATGCTTACGAAATAATAATCTTATCTAAATAATGATTCATAAGAAATCGGATATCGAATAAGCAACTAGAAAGGGGGTTAGTTTTCTTAACAACAATATAGGCTAAATCCCTATATGTTTCAAAATTTTCATCAACAGGATATCCAATCATATAGGAAATACAAAAGAGTTGTTGGTCTGTAAAGGGACCCTTAAAGGGTGCCCTTAAAGACCCTTAAGAGACGTCCAACTCATTCTTCTCTGCAATTGTTATTAGATTGTTCTTAAAACATAATTTTGAGGACATAACCTGAATTTGGAAATTTTAATCCAAATCGGAATAGAAGTTTTGGCCTGTTTTTTATTCCTTTATTGTATTTTTCAATTTAATAAATGATAAAATTACATGGAGAATGGGTCAATATTTCTTATAAACATCAATGATGGTTGGAGACGATGTAATAGAAGGAATATGAGGAAAAGAAGAAGAAGACGATTAACTTGATGATGTTGAAATGTAATAATTTTCAATTTTAACATAAATCCATACGATAATGAGCACAATGAGATACGGTACAGAATAATATGAAAGTGAAGATAAATTTATATTTCTAACGAAATTTAGAAAAGAAGACGTTTGATTTTGAGAGAAGGATACTTGTTGAGACTGACATTCTGTTAAGTGTGGGATGTGAAAGCGACTTATATTTAAGCGTTGAGAGATAGGTGGGATGTGTAATTTCTGGAAGAAAGTAGTTCAAGGAAATGAATTAAAGTCAAAAAGTGAGAAATTTTAATAGAACATTATCAAGATTATTACCAGTGCTATAAATTATAATTAATGTATGGGTTTGAGTCGATATTCGCGCGAATTATAATAATAATTTATAGCTTACAATTATTACAACAGGAATTTTCCTCCCAAGAAGGAAGACAAGCTATATAGGTAGCCTATAGATTATTATTTTTTGAATCATTGTAATTATTAATGGTTGAATGGGATTTCCTTCAAGAAAATGACAAATAATTTTTGAAATATCAGTGAGTCTTTGCGATTATTAGAGTTTATTATTGATCTAAAATAATATGAAGCAGATAAGATTAATTGAAAGCTCACGTGAATGAGAAACAGTCTTCAACAATTATAAGCCACCTAAAATCCAAATCAACAAACCGAAAAATAAATCAATCTGATGATAGAATAATAAGTAAATAAATCTTGGGTTTCAGGTTGTAGACTGTTTAAACTAATTGAGAATTATTAGATCGTTGTTAATAAATGTTATTAACATATAGGCTATCGTGTATCATAACCAAATCTCTATGTGAAATCTGGGAATTATTTATTAATACCAAAGAAAATTAGAGTACTTAGTACTAATAGAGTAGATAGTCAATTTTCATACTGAGGATGGTTTGGAGTTATTCTGATGCCATGATTCATTAAAAAGTTAGTGTATACAGAATGAGCCTTTAATAATTAAAATATTACTATAGATATCGATCTATAATACTTATCAGTAAACCACTGTTCGTTTAATATTGCCTCTCTTAACAAAAACTACTAAAAATACTCCATCAAGATTATTAGGGTAGGTATTAATTCAATTATAGTCTATACAAGCAGAGAAGGCCCTCTGACAAAATAGGAGAATGACTCAAAAGCTCGGTCAATATTGGTTCAAAAATTATCAATTTGATTTCAAATTGTAGGAAACAATTTGATCTACAATTAGGACCACATTTATAACTCTTTGAACAAATATTGGCCAAGCTGGAGTCATTTCCCTATCTTACCAGAGGGTCTTCTTTGCTTGGACAGACTATACCGTAGGCTACTCATACTAAAATAAACGTTTCCTTGCTATAAAGCCTAAAAAAATTGCATAAGGAAAATTGAGGATTATTAAGTGACAAAAATGATTAAAACTTTCTCACGATCTTGAAAATAAGACGAACAAAGATACCACGACCATTAAGAATCTGTTTCTTAGGTTTCGTATTCGTAGGTTTATTGAATTAATGATATTCAGGGAGCACTTTCCTCGTAAACAGTAGATCTATTCTCATCAGTAATTACTGTTATGTAACTAATTTTCCTGGCTCAAAAATATGCATACCACCTTTCAAGGGCAATAAAAATTTTATTCAAACTAAGTAGGCCTATAAGTATACATGCTGTAATAATATAAAAACTGGTTTCCTAAATTAAGACCTACCGGAGAACTTTACTGGTAGAGTTCAAGGTTAATTTCATATGCATGATAAAAATTTTAACACATGTTTCGATTGTGTAACAGACAAGAGATTACCGCCCACATTTTGGAAACACTTCTCAAATATATAGCAATTTTATAATAAATTTTATAATAGCTGAAACGTTTTAAAAATCCAGACTGATGATTTTTATTCCAGTCGATGTGTCGGGAGTGGTTCAACATCCCTGTATTCACCCCTGGATAGGCAATTGTCATAGTGACCAAGATTTGTATAGTCTGTCCAAGCAAAGAAGACATTCTGGCAAGATGGGAGAAAGACTCCAGCTAGGTGAATATTGGTTTAAAAATCATAAATTTGGATAATGACCGAGCTGGAGTCATTTTCCAATCTTGCCAGAATGTCTTCTTTGCTTGGACAGACTATAATGGTAGTCTAATAAATAGTAAATTATTAACTTGGAATTGTATTACAGCAAATTAAATATATTATCAATCTGTATCTGAGTATGTAGTACTAGTGGATCTCTAATTGAGTTTCCTTAGACAGCTTATATAAGAATGAAACAACACATAACATTTTTTCTCAACAATAATGCTATTTATAGGACGTGATCATCTCTAATACATTTCCAGGTTTTTCGAGTTTCAAAGAGAATACTCAATGAAGTTTCAATAAGAGACATTAATTTGCTTTGAGATCATTCAATACAGCAGTTAAAAATCTATTATTTCAGATCATTTCATGAGTAGAATTCATAACACATGAACAAAAAGCCTATTGTATAGTCTGTCCAGGCAGAGAAGACATTCTGGCAAGAAGGGAAAATGACTCCAGCACGATGAATATTGATTGAAAAATTATAAATTTGGCCTCAAATTGTAGAGCAGAATGTTTCCTACAATTTGAAACCAAATTTATAATTATATGAACCAATATTAACCGAGCTGAAGTAATTTCCTAATTTTGCCAGAATGTCTTCTTTCCTTGGACAGACTATACTAAAGTGAAGGTCATGTGGTAGGCCTAGACAACATTCACATGAAATCTTTTCCTTGATTACAAATCTCTCATAGTATTTTTTTTTTTTTGCCTTAGGATCTAGAAATTATTAATGCTGTTAATATAAGGAAAATAGTCTCCTCATTCTGGTTACAAAATAGGCCTACCCCACTACTCCTTACATTCAAAAAATAAAAAGTTCAACTTACAAGGTCAATTGTAAAATGAAATTCATGTAGGCTACAGTTCACTGGCGGCTCGTGCCCACGAAACAGGTGAAGTGCTGTACAAAAGATACAGTCACTTCACCTGTTTCGTGGGTACGAGCCGCCAGTGCTACAGTTTCAAGTAAGTGGAATAATTCGAAGAAACCTAAAAATATTCATGAAACATAGCCTACCCTACACCATAAATTTTATACTGATTCACCTGACCTTTACAGAAACTGTCGAGTAACTTACGTACCGTATTCAGAATTAAAGCTTCAATTGTATTGACAATTGAAAACTGAAGCTAATCACAATTTCATAAAAACGCGAGCTTTAATTATTGGAAAAGCATGTTAAACTTGCTACATTCTGATTACACAAGATTTAAATTTGAAAAAGTATCTGGTTTTTACAAATCTTATACGTATGTTTATTTGTGTCTAGAGGTGGACTCATGAGGAATATTCATTGAATTATTCACCGGCAACTACCATTAATGGTTTGATAACAAGGAACTGGATACTTTATTTTTCAATTATTCACAAGAACCTGCTCAAATGACGATATTATTACAGTTTACCTGAGTAGTGCATGAAGGTTTTTGTGGAAGCATGGCTTCATCATGCAAAACTCCTGGGAAAAAACTAATTCTGTTCATTGCATTCCATTTTTGAATTTCCTAGTACGGTATGATAACATTATTTCATATATTACGATTTATTAAAAACTTGTTCTATTGCATGATGAAACACTCTACAGTTCTGTAAGGTGTATGCTCATCTACTAGTTATTCTAACGAATACATAAAAATTCATACAGTATAATGTATTCTAGCATGGGCTTATAATTGATTATCAACAACATGATTAATGAATGATGAATGATTATAGTAGGCCCATATGAGTCTAGTATCAGTAGTTATTGCAATAAACATTATTGTTATTACAATGACTAGAATTATTGAGTTACTTGTTAATGGTCATCTCAATTATTGAATCCCAACAAAATATACATTAAAACATCATTGGTTCTAATAGAATCTTTTTAAAGATCAGTAAAATTAGAAATAATGGTTAAAATAATTCCCTTTGTAATATCTAGATTTATGTTCCTGTTGTTCAAACTATAGTGTTCTGTTTATAGCTAGGTGATTACTAAATGATGATGTATGATTACTATAAAAACGACGAATAGTATTACAATCACATTTTATGAATTTTTCAATTGATTTATGTCTAGGTTCTACATAAAACCCATGTTACTATAGGATATTGTTGCAAAGTAAATAATCAACTAATAAATTACTTTCCATTTCAGCATACACAATCTACTTCTTCTTGATGGCCAGTTATTTTTGGTTGAATGTCATGTGCTATGATATCTACTCAGCTTTCAAGTAAGTCTAAATAATTGAATTTCAAATTCATTAATAAATTATTATTGTTCTACCTTTATCTACTTGGTCAATTCCGTATAGGATATTACAGCCATTATATTTATTATGAACGATATTACATTTATATTTATTATGAACGATAACAAAAGGAATCAAGCTTAGAAATTGATGAAATAATAGGTACCGTACCAAAAACGTTATAATATAGGGTTACTTTACTTTAGCAAATAAAGTCTAGTGTATTAATTCTTGTAAAAACTTTGTTTTGTTTCCAGCAAACTTTCAATAGGCTAGATTATAATAAAAAACAATATGAATATTCAAAAGCCTCAGTTCCATCAACATGAACTCTTTAATCAATTATTAACTCTAATCTATTATTTCATCAACCGGATTCAGATGAATAATTCCCGAAAATCATATTAGCAATTAATGTGAATGGTGAATCCACATCATTAGGGGAATAATAATGAAGCGAATCGCAGAACTTACTTATTATTGACTCTCGAGTCACAATTGAAACTTGAAGAGGGATTGTGTGTATTTCAGAATTCATCAATTGAATCAAGAATTTATATAAAGAATTAATACACATAATGAAATACCAATATTAAAAATTGTATTTATTATAGTATCACCCAACGCTGAGAGGCAGAAGGATTGAAAAAAGAGTATATTTATTTTATACAATTAATTACTATTATATACAGTAATGATATATTATTTTTTAATAATATAATTCACAATTTTTCTACTAGGACAATGAAAAGTGTCGCCAGAAGTAGAACGAAGAAAAGAAACGTGATGATAGCTCATTGTTTCTATGCATGGGGATCACCTTTTGTCATGATGGTGATCGCTTACTTTGTGGATATGTATGGACCAGACTACATTATCAAACCACGATTGGCTGTCACCTCTTGCTGGTTTGGACGTGAGTTTTCGACATAAATTATTAATTTTTTACATTTTTCACTTCAATACCGACATGCAGTCTTTAGTTTTGAAAATTCGGAAGTAACTTTACTTGAAGACTAGAGAGCTTTCATTGAACTTATCTTCAACAAATAATATCTGTCTTTGTATAATATCTGACTGTCCAATTAATGTATAATATCCAAGCAAAGAGGACATGCTGGCAAGATGGGGAAATGACTCGAGCTAAGTTAATATTGGTTGAAAAATTATAAATTTGGTCTCAATCATAGATCAGAATGTTTTCCATAATTTTAAATCAAATTTATAATTTTTGAAGCAATTTCGGCCGGGTTGGCCGAGTGGTCTGGGGCGTTACAACCTTCAGTCCGCTAGCGCTACCCGGTCGTGGGTTCGAATCCCACCAGAGGCATGGTCGTTTATGCACCTCATAAATCACCCTCGCACACTCCATTACCCACGCACAAGTAAATTGAAATACTTATGTGGGCATCATCCGCAGCAAAAAAAAAAAAAAAAAAATTTTGACCGAGCTGGAGTTATTTTCCCTTTTTGCCAGAATGTCTTCTTTACTTGGACAGACTACTTATGTTTAAAATGAGTTTCAAAAAATGAGTGGCCTCAGCACTCTCCCAAGTGAAGTAAACTATTTTTTTTCTTTGATATGATAGTATGACAGTATTGAAAAACATAAATTGAAATTGTCAATGTAATGAGTAATAAATTATTGGGTTTATGATTTATGTTTAAACAGTACAATAGAGTACAGTAACTGTCTGTTGTATAGATGTGACTGGATTGGAAGTATCATCAGAGAATAAGAATATAAGTATTTTTCAAAACATGTCATTCGAACGAATGCAAAAAAAATATGACAAAGCCACAAAACCGGTATGATTATTCCTATTTTAGCAATAACTATGTACTGTACAGTACAGTAGTCTAGGCCTGGCAATGAAATTTATTTCCCAAAAAATATATATACAACACGATATAGCAAAAAACTGAAATCATAATAACAAGAACGGTACCTATTACTTTTATATAGAACATCTATTTTTTAAAAGGATTGTAATTTTATTACTGTATATCATTTGAAGTATTCATGAGAATATAGTAATTTAGTTTTGGGAGCAAAGTCGAAGCGAATCTAATAATTATTATAGATTTATTTATAGAATTCTATTCGAATTGAATTTATAGATTATTTTCATAGTAACTGAATTATGCAGAATAAGGAAATCATAATAGAAGAAAATTTGTCTGAAGTGGGGAACCTGATTTCGATACCGGTGTCAGAATAAATTTATTGTAACTTCCTATTGTTATTGTATTTTAGCCAATCATAACCGGTCCCATTACACTTCCAGTATCACGTGCGTTATTTTAGCATTACAGCTACAAATTGATAAGAGTTTTTTCGAGTAATATATTTTGAGAAAGAAGGAATGTCAATTGTTCTATTTAATAAGTGAAGTATTTGAAAATAATAAGAAACCGCTGCCAATGAACAAAATATTCTATCATTCTATCAATTATGAGCCTGCTGATAATTAAGGTATTTCTATTTTTCTCAATAATCAGCAGTTGATTATTTTGTGATGTTATAATTTCACAAACGAGAGCACAAAAATGAGTGATAACGATATTAACGAGCATTGTTGACTCTAAAGTTTCGGTTAACTATGCAATAATATTTCAAAATTATTCACTGACATACCGTATTCAATATAGCTTCAAAGAACTCACTTCCAAAAGATAACCAGTCAAGTCAATCAGTTCCAAAAGATCTCAACATCAATAGAAAAACACTTTCACGATAGTAATCTATTACATAGTTGGGATATACTACATAATTGTTGTAAATAATAATATTGTTATTAAATGTTTTTATTCTACTTCACAGAAACATCGTCGCTGTACTTGTACTTCTATGGACCTATGATGATACTATTGTTTGCCAACATATTCTTTTTCTCCGTGACAATCTACAAACTGTACCAAGTATCAAAACAGACCGAAGTGCTCAAAAACACTGAAAGCAATAGACATCACCAGAAGGAAAAGGATCGGTACGTGTAGGCTACTATATCAGAAATTATATTTCAAATACGGAAATACCAAATTTCACCTTTCATATTCATCCTAAACACATAATAAAAATAGAACAATAGAACACAATAAAAACATTTTGGAAAGAGACACTTGAAACTGATCAAAACTCGTTCAATATAATATTTAAAGTAACAAAATTCACCTTCAATATTCATCCTAAACACATGATAATAACAATAATAGAACATTTTGGAAATAGGAACTTGCAATTTATCAAAACTCCTTTAATTCCTGTCGTTAACAATATTTTGCAATTGGGACTGCTGTAACAATTTCATAAGTAACTTACCATGCTCTACATGATTCTGAGACCTTGAGTTGATTTTTTAGAAGACTTCAATTTTTTCAAACATATTTATAAATTTTCATCCACACTTAGATTTATTGTTTATATGGTAAAATTCGCAAGATTCGTACATGATTTCCGTCTGTACTGATTTCAGTATAACATTATAGTGAATGAAATTTTATTTTATTATGAGTTTGAGGGATAATATTATAGTATTCACACCAGTGCGCTAGTCTGTTTCTTACGAATTCAAAGTCCAATATAACACAGCAGGTCAAAACATAGAGACATAATTATATAGGCTACTTTATTCTTACAGAATACGCTTCCTTAATACACTCATCTTACTACTGTATATTCGTGTTTGTGAGTCCACGTTTTCTCTAAATTGAAAATTACAATTCCCAAGATCAGGCCCAAAATATCAAATAAACACTAGTAGTCACTTTTCTCTTTGATGCCATAATTAGTATTACATTATACTAATGACTTGTGCATGGGTAATAAGGTTAAGGCCTGGTGATAAGGAAAGATTCGTGAAAACTAGTTTTTAAAGTTGTATGTCCACATAGTTCAGTTGCCTTTTCAATTTGATAAATACTAAAGGATACCCATCACGCAAGAAGATCTAATGTGATTGAATTGGAATATGTTAATCGTACCAGAAGATTTAGTATAATATTGAAGGTTGAAGCACATAATATTACATTGTATCATCAAAAACATAAGAGTAGTTAGTTTATATGGTATCATGGAACACATTTTATATAAACCTACTTTTATCTTTTTGAATGTAAATAGAATTTTATTCATGAGTTGTATGAATGCAAG
Organism: Sogatella furcifera; assembly: GCA_017141385.1. Lineage (NCBI taxonomy): Eukaryota > Metazoa > Arthropoda > Insecta > Hemiptera > Delphacidae > Sogatella > Sogatella furcifera. Next base: position 21,840,296 of record CM029555.1, read on the forward strand.
GCAGTTGAACGGTGGAGATATAGAATAAAGAATTTTACAATTTTAAGATTTCTATCGAACGGATTGAAACTCTGGAACTGGAATATCAGACAAAGCGCCTTATGGCCTACTCCACTAGCCACTCCTACTCCTAGTTGATCACGATTCCTCATTTGATGATCTATTCTACTTGATTTTCATGTGTTAATATAGTTCAATCCATGCTTCCAGGTGCTTCCTGTACGGCAAACTGTTCGTGGTGATGGGCGTGACCTGGATCATGGAGGTGGTTTCCGAACGCATCGGGGGACAAGAGTTCTGGTGGTATCCCACCGACATCATCAACATCTGTCAGGGCATCGGAATATTCGTCATATTCGTCCTGAAGCGTCGCGTGCTCTACATGCTCAACCAGAAGTTCTGCCCTTCCCTGAATCTGATCAAAGAAAGCGAATCGCCCAGCTCCAAACCGACCAGTTCATCAACGGGATCGACTTCGCAAAATGGGATCGCTATGAATGGCGCCACTCTCAATGGAAACGGAAACGCTACAAATGGGAACGCGAGGCGAGAAGCGCCCGGTAACGTGTATGTGGGAGAGGAGGGTTATGAAAATCCCATACCAATGACACCACTGGCGGAAAGGAATAATGGAGATGCCTCAATTCCAATTGATGACACAGACACTCGTCGCAGATATTAATGGTTTGTGAAATGGTTGTATGATATTCTTCAATTTGGACTGGAAATGAAGAAAGCATATGATGGTCCACTAATATGACTGTCAGTTTAAACTGATAGTTAGATCGTTCACGTTTACAACTGATCGTCAAATGATCTAACTGCACTTTACAGATGTTATGGACTGCCGGTTTCCCTATCCAATGTAGGTCCATATCCACTGACAGTTCAAACTGTCAGTTCGATGGTTTACAGCTGATCGTTAACCGATTAGAATCAGGTTCACAGCTGTTTTTCGGTTTCCCTACTCACATACAGTTTTTGACTGTCAGTCGAAACTGAATGTGGATGAAGACCATAAGTTAACGTTTTATCACGATCACGTTTGGTGAGTCAGGTTGCTAGGCGAGGGCGGTTGCTAGGTACTTGTGGTGTCTAGTCATTTAGACACAGACACTATAGACTGCTTTCTAATGGGTGACCAGAATTTGTAAAGGTGACTGGTTTAGGATTGCTCCCCACCAAGAAAGATAAATGCATATTTTTTATAATAAATGAATAAAGAAAAGTAACCCATGAAACGTTGAAAATGAAGGAATATCAAGATATTTTATCATGAATAATTTACATTTATCCTATAATGAGACTAGTTAGAGAATACAGGGGCGAACCCAGGGGGGGGATTGAGGGAATATATCCCCCCCGAAATTGGGGCTCTCTTACACTAGATATAATGCAATTTGTAGGATACTAAAAATTACCAAATTTTTACCAATTATAATGCTCAAAACTTCTAAAAATATAGTTTCAGGGTATTTTTTTGAAAAATTTCTCCCCTCACGGGGTAAATTACAGTAAAGAATGAAATGATTTGAATTTGAGAACAAGCATTCCAAGTCTAAATACAGTATTATTTCATTTCTTGCTTAAATGATTGCAATAAGAATATTTTGTCTTATAAAATGTTCCATAGAATGTTGAAGATTGGTGCAACGATTCCTTTTAGAACAGCATCTTGTGAGCGCTCCTTAGCACTTTACTTCGGAGGGTAAAATCTTACATGAGAAGTGCTTCAGGACAGAATGTCCAGCCCTACTATTTATTCGCAGTGTCATTTCCGTTAACTTTTGGCATGTATTAAATAAACTGTCCCAAAATAAATCTCGGCGTCAAGTAGGTTTTATTTTTTATGTTATTCGATATAATTTCAACAATTTTATTTATTCAAGAAAACCTAATATACTTATTGAATGAAAACACAGATCTATCGAATCTAAAAATCTTCTTTCCAACAGGATTATCTATCAACATTTTTGGAATTGTGGTACAAGTATAATCATCAAATATACTCCTTATTAGCAAATCACCTGGCAATACTCAGTATCCAGAGCACAGCTATAGGCTATTTCGATTTAGATTCAATGACAGGAGAAACTTTCAAATCAAAAAACATACAGCACAGCCTGCATTTGAAGAATGCTCAATTCAAAAATTGCCCAATACAAAGAACAACAACTACGAAAGACCAATATTTCTTGTTCAAATCAAATAATCTACAATAATTGATGAATGGATTTTTCATTAATTCTTTACTCTCTTGAAAAGAATCAATTTCTTATTCTACGAGAAGGTAGAAATAGTACATTACGCCACAAGCCTTGGAAGTGAACGTTTACGGTATGAGGATAGTTTCCCGGGCGAGGCTTGCCGAGCCTGGGAATAATTCCGAATACCGTAAACAAACTTCCTAGGCGAGTTTGCGTATATTTCTTTTCGCCTCACTTCAGATAAGCATTATCAATCAAATTTCATTTAATCAATACTTCACGATTAACAATTCAATCTGAATGAGGTTATAGCGATTGCTGATTCAAACTGATAACTGAATAGGTTAAAAAGGTGCACTGTCACCCGATCTAGCGGACGGCTTGATAACTACTACGTTAATCCTGTCAGCTGCTGATGTCCACGCACGGAAAGAAAGTCCCCGCATGGAAAGGAAGTCTTACCGCTCGAGGACAACAGCTGACTGTTTGCGTATGTAAATGACGACTTCCAAGTCTACATAGGGACCGGTAAGCAGCTTCTTTCTGTGAAGTGTGGCGAAAAATAGGATAATGTTTGTTGGAAGAAGGTGAAGGCGAATTGAATACAAATATAAATACTAAATAAAAGCAAAAATCATCACCCCTCCTCTGGAAAAGGTTATCCTGGGTTCAATCCTGATTCCATATCACTCCCCGAAATTAATTCCTGGGTTCGCCCCTGAGAGAAGATAAGAGCCTAGTTATGGTCCATACTATAGGGCTGTAAAAATAGGTGTTCAAGTAAATACATACTTTTATGTGTGGCTTAAAAGCGCGTTTTTACCACATTATTAAATTGATGCTTCAAGATATTGTGGATAGAATCGGGCTCAATCATTTTGATCTGTGATAAAACTTGTAAATAATAACATACGGTACTCATCTTATACTTGGATGAATTTGAGAATAGCTTAGGGCTGAGGAGAGGGAGATACTTGAGCCAAGTCAAAACAATTTCTTTATTTTTTCTACACCTTAAGTTTGAGAATGAAAATATTCTAATTTGGTATTTAATGTATTTTTCTTTTTATTTCGAATCGGTAGTAGGAAAATTATATTTAATTAATTAATTAATTAATTTATTCATGAAAATGGTTTCTGTGATAAATTATCACAGAATGAGCCTTCCTTTCATTGAACTTGTGAATCACTTCCTCAAGATGACTTATATTTCTAGATTGATCAAATACTAATAAGCTAATATTTTTGTAATGAATTAATATTAGAATTGGATTTCTAGGTAGGAGAATTTTACTTGACTGAAGAATAACTGAGTTTGATTAGTTTTTTTTTAAAAATAGCATAGGCTATGTGTGGTTCAACACTAGATAATTATTTTATTGTCATCTTTTATTATAATAATTAGCCTATTATTATTCAATAAATAGCCTTTTTACTTCTATTGTAAATTACTAGTCATACTTTAAAAAAAATTAAGATAATGAATAATATATTAAGATATTTTAAGTTTATCAAAGTATTAGCTTATCCAACTTGCTTTAAAAATATAAGAATACCAATATGAGACTTTCATAATATTATAAAAATGGAAGGATGATTATGAATTTCTTTCTCGAACTATTAAGATGATAGATAGTTTAGAATAAGTAATAAGATTAGGATACAACAAAGGCAATTGGTTGTGTTAATGAAATTTGAAAGAATTGAGTAAAAGACGATGAGATTCGAATGAAGCTTGTAGCGTTGTAGGTTTGATTGATACCACCATAGAAATATGTTGAGAATATAAAACCATGAGAAATAGAGTAAGTTACAAGATGATTTGAAAACAGATTTCAGTGGCGATTTGATAGATGATTTGAGTGACAAGACAGATTTGAAAACCAAGTAATAATTTAGAGCTTATATTATTATATATAAATAATTATTTCTGAGTTTGTTCAAGAATTGATTTATAACAATTTAATGTCCATATATAGAGTCAGCTGGTATTGAAAAGTTTCTATGACATTATTTAACCTAGTTTTGTTTTATCTGATCATATAATTCATCAATCGGCTTATTTTCTAGCTGAATATTCGACTGGAAAATTGTAAGGCTGCACTGTTTCACCAGGGGTACAGTGACTACATAATATTTTATCTACTGTAACCAGAGACAGTTACTGCTTCTTAGCTAAACGTAGATGAAATATTACTATACCATATTATATGATATGAACATTGAAGAAAAATAATAAAACATTCAGCTTATTTAATAAGTTACCGTATAATGATAATCTACTTATACACCTACATCGTACTTATATACATAGCTGTACTACATTCTCGTTTGCCAGTATTTAGTTATAAGTATTTTTTATAGCCTATACGGTTTGTAATTCTGATATTTATCCTTTTTTAGAAATATAAATTGCCAGTATTTCAATAGAGAAGTCGTTCCATATTATTGTTTGCTTTCTTGAGCTTAATCTCTTTCTATTTATGTAAAAAAAATAAAAATAATGATTCAACAAAAAAATATTTTATTGTGACTAATCTCTAGTAATTCATTATAATATAAGGGCTCCTATAATATAATATAATTCCAATGTATAAAATAGGTGATTCCATTGCATAAGATTTTGTCTTTTTGGAATAGATTGAATGGAAGGAAACAAATGAAATTATACACTTTTACATTTTGGTTTTTATAGAGAGCGAAAATAATTTGTCCAGTTTGTGTTTGTACAATACAGCGACTACAGAAGTTACCATTATTCTATAATCAATGTAATTAGGAAGGGTATACATTAGGGTGGAGTGAAAAATGAAAATTCTTGATAATCGTGATGGAATAAGTTCGAATTGTACAACTTGGCTCATAAAGGATAATTTTTATTGCAATCCACGATGGGTAGCAGCACCTGATAACCTATCAACCCTAAAAATGAATTAGGTACAACGTTTCACCATTTTAATGTTTAATAAGTAATTCATTTGACTGTAGCTGGCATCTGAACCAATAAGCATTGATTTCTTGGTTTATTTGAATGTTATGAATGATTCTGCCATTGAATTCACAATTATTCATAGTTCCATACTAACTATTAATGTGAAGTTGATAATATTCACTGCTTGAAAAAAGGTTGTCATTCTATTTCACTTTCCTGATGTCCAGGTCACATGTCTTGAAAACGGATCAATCGCAAACATTTATTTGTTCCTTTCAATCAATTACTAGGGTGGAGTGAAAAATGAAAATTCTTGATAATCGTGATGGAATACCCGGGAGTAGTTGCCAAATTGGGAGTAAATGAGACCCTCAAAATTTGGGTTCATAGAATTAACATCTTCAGGTGCCCCAAAGGCATCAAAGTTTGAAGAATTTAGCAAAAATTGAACTTTTTTTGAAAATTTTGTTGAGAATTTTCTTTCCAGAATTGTGATAAAATATGAATTTTAGAACAGTTTAAGGTCTCAATTGAACACCAAAAAAATCTCAATTCTCTAAATTTATATTGAAAGATGCCTCAAAGAAGTTGAAAATCTTGATATTTTGTTAAAAATCGGAAAATTTCAAAAGTCTTCGAACGTTTTCAAACTGGGTTTTGGAGCTGAAAATGTGATATAATTTCATATTAACGGCCATTTTTAATGTACTTCATGCAATACAACTTGATAACTAATGATCACGCCCGAAGTTGACAAAAGTGATGAATTTGTGTTTAGTAGCTATTTTGCGATTTTTGATCGCTATTTCTGAGATTTGGGTAAGATTTACACAATCGCCGTCATTTAACTTTTTCTTTAGAATCCGGCTCTCCTCAACTTCCATTAATAAAAAATACAATTTTATGATTCCTTATCTAGTTATAACCCTTATTGTTGAAAAAATGGAGTTTTTTAGCATATTTTTCCAATTATCTCAATAACCGTTGAAGTTACAGACTTCTGACTGGTTTCATTGAATTCCTCAGCTAATTTTACATAGGGTTTGATTATTTTAGAACCTCAGTAAAGCCTCTAAAAAATAGAAAAATAAATATATTTTGAAAAATCTCAATTTTCCGCCATTGTTATCTCGGTAACAAAGCGTTTTTGGGGGTTGGTCCCATGGATCTTTTTTGTCTACTTGGTGTAAGGAATCAGCCTGAGAAGTATTGCACATTCCTCCTGAAACACCCTGTATAGGAATAAATAAGCTCGAAGTACTTAGGTTAATGAAATTCTTCAATTTTGTCAGAATTGGACATATTGTATATTAAATAGAACCGCCTTTTGAAGCTGAAAACAATGAGCTATAGTTTGATAAGATCCGTTCACTTTTAAGAAAGTTAGGGATGTCCTTAGATTATTATCCTTGAAGGGTCCTTTCTACAGCAAATAGTCCAAATTTTGAGCAGTAAAATAAATATTCTGATGAGGAATGATCCATATAGGCTACCAGACACTACCTTGAATATAGTTATTACTTCGTATGTATATTTTAGCATCAAAATATCGACGAAAACCACCTGTAGCTGAATTGAGAGGAATTGCATTTTTGGAAAAGTGATTGTTAAACTTCCACAAATAGGTCAAATATCAATATTGATATGGGAGTTTTCATCAAATGTAAAAAAATTCTATTTGGCCTATATTCGTTTTATTTTTTAATCGACGCAGATTTTAGTCCTCTTTAATTTCTATTCAGAGCACTTTTCTCTAGGATTAACCGTTTACGGGTTTTATGCGAAAAACTAAAAAATTGTACCTTCTACACTACCTCCCGCCCTATGCTCACCCCACAGGTCCGGGGACTTTTAGTTTTTTAACATCCTAACTAGTCTAAACAAATCACCGAGGTCAAAAATTGGGGAATATCTCATGCACTCTATAATGCTTTATTGACTGCCCTATAAAGTTGGTCCTGATGTGAAACCAATTATATTAATCAAATAAGAAATTCAAAGCCATATGATGAAAACAAACACTGCAAAATTCAAGTAGTGCTAAGAGATGTTGAGCATTACAATTTTTAATTTCCAACAGTTTTAATGCACTAAAACTCATGAATTTTAATCCAGATTTAATTTTCAAAGGAGATGAATCGTGCTTTTGCAAAACCAGGATGGGTTTAATAAGCGGTATAACATCACCGTTTGAAGCATGCTTTGATAATATTTTAGAATTTGTTTCTATACTATTCAGTTCAAAATTCTATCACGCCATTCCTAGCCTGATTATAATTGTGTCTATATGGCTGTTATTTAGTCAAAAAACCACAAAATTTATCTATGGTATAGCCAATGGCAACAGTAAACTTCAAGTTGCATTCAAGGTAAGTAATCTATTAGATATTTTAATAATCACCTTCAGTAACTATAATCAATAGATTAACTTAATAGAAACAATAAAGCTGGTATAGTCTGTCCAAGCAAAGAAGACTCTCTGGCAAGATGAGAAAATGACTCCAGTCCGGTCAACATTGGTTCAAAAATCATTGATTTGGTCTCAATCGTAAGAGACATTCTGAGCTGCAAATCAATATTTTTTTGAACCAATATTGACCGAGCTGGAGTAATTTTCTCATCTTGCCAGATGGTCTTCTTTGCTTGGACAGACTATAGGCCTAGTAGAGAAGCCTAGGCTAAGATCCAAGCAAAGTTTTTAGTGAAAATAAGGTTTGTCTAAGAATAAGACAAACTTACTTACTTGTTTCGAATATAGCCTACCCTATAGTGACATCTACTGGAAATGTATAATTCTTATCTCATTTCAAGAATAATTTGTGCGAAATAGTTAATAACTTTTTGAAAAATTCCCATGCCACCATCATATAATTTCTAATTTTGCCCTAGAAATTTTGGAGAACAAATAAATGCTAACACATTCACAGATTTTTTCTTTGGAAAACGTTATTAAATGGGTTTTCTTGGTATAGAAAGAAAATCCCAAGTTTATCAAAACCCCCATAATTATTCTGCAGAGGAATTGTAGATTGAAAATTTATTACACAATAGTATTATAATTCATGCAATCATCAATCATTCATTATATTTCAATTTTCAGATCTTGATTGCAACACCAATCATTCAAATAGGCTTGTTTTCGTGGTTGAAATGTCAAGAGCTTTTATACTGCATCCTATCAAAAGTGACATCGGTTAAGTAAATTTAAGTTATTTTGCCGGTGGAACTTCCTTTTGGGACTCCCCACCAAATATGGCATACGATAATAATAATGATAATAATAATTTAAGTTAATTTTATTATAAACTATATTAATAATTCTAACTAGAAAATTCTCAAAATAGAAAAAGAATTTAGTTTTGTACATTCAATTTGAGAAATATGTAGCTAATAGTTTATAATATTTTTTGAAGATAGCTCATACAACTTATAGGCGCCTTTGAAATCAGAAGACATAAAGGTAGACTGACAAAAAATATCTAATTGACTGACTAAACTAATTAATTATAGACTAATCAGTTTTACATCTTGAGTAACATACACACTTTCATGAAAGATCTGTCAAACTCAGTCTTTTAAATGTAAGTTATAGTACCTACGGTAATTACTTTTGTTATTAATTGAAACTATTTCTATAACAACAGATAACTGGAACCACATGTTGAATAAGAGACTAGAAAATTTATTGTCGTCAAAACACAGATTCATTATAAGAATCGATATACCGTTTTCGGTTGTTGTTACACGATTATTAATCTCTGGTAAACTAGAACCAAACTAAGAAGGAATTTATACAAGCGACTGAGCATCAAGAAGTAGAGATATCAAAAACTGAATAGAACACTTTTGAAACAGAGAAGCATTCAATATTTATAACATCTATTTTGATATATTCAAATTGTATAGTATTTGAATGATCATATTTCATTTGATACATCAAAATGATTACAATTATTTCGTATTATTTTCAGACAAGTATTTTCTCAGGGGCAAGCAAGCAGAATGAGCATAAATTTTACCTGAACAGTTTATTTTTCAACCGGAGAAACACTGAATCAAAACCTTTCACAGAACTATTATGCTGCTCCACAGCCATATGCATTGCTTCCTACATTCTTTTTCTAACTGTGAATGAACTGAAAAGTAGAAATGCTTATCCACCCAGAAGAGAACACAAGAATCTTAATGATGGAATAACAACAATCTTAGATAGGAGTGAGAAACGATCTACCAGCAATCCTTCAAAAACAAACAAACAGCAGAAGAGTTCACATGATGAAGGGAATGATAACAAGTAGGTATCGTACCAAATATTATTTCATGAAATGGCAACTGATAAAATCCATGGAAGAAAATGTTAGCTTTAATATATTTATATTAACATTTGAATGATTTGAAAATCCAAGTTCCTTTTATGTTTTATTCTATCAATTTTTTTCAAACAAAAACTTAATGTTGACACTTATTGGTTGAAACTCTTGAACATGGTTTAGTTTTTTCATGTCAAGTTTTCAATTTTCTCCAATATCATAGGAGAGAAAATAGCATTGAGAAAAGAAAATAGGATTGAAGACACCATCTCAATGCAAATATGCTATGATGAATTCGAGAAGATTTCTCACATGAGCACAGAATGAGTGAAGAGCTCCAGTGTAGGCACATTGAAAGTAATAAGACGAGAACATTTTAAAGATAAATGGCAGGATTATCCAATATTCCAGTTTTATGATATCATTTTCAAGTAAGGTACAGTTTCTATTGAATTTTGTTAACAGCAAAAGTAGGGTGCGTTCGAAGCACTATGGTTCTCATAGATAGAGGATAAGGATAGTGTTATATTTCAATACAAAGCTAAAATAGGTGAGTTTCAATAATGGACTTCGCTAGTTCAGATTAAAAATATAAATAAATAAAGAGCTCATGAGAGCATTATTATAGCAGAATTTATCGATTGATTATTTGAAACAAATAAACTGCCGGAACTTTAAAACCAACTGATAATTGGAATAACTCTGTTGATGAATTCTGCAATGCTTCTTTTGTTTCAGTCAGAGAGAAGGCATTTTAACCAGAGCCCGTACCAGGAGCAATCCCCAACTACCAGACGTTATACTTAGCGATGTACAATAAATACGATAGTATTCAGTGTTACATTACTGGACTGTAACATTACTGTGACAGTATTGAACTCACATGCAAAGTATATTTTTGGGTATTGTCAACAAAGAGAAATTAAACAAATTCAATTAAATGTCGATTAAATGTAAATTTCTTGTAGAAAAAATATTAACAAAAGTTTTGTTATACAGGGCTGAAAGTTCAAAGTATTATTGAGAAATTGGAGTTCTATAATAATGATTAATTTTATAATACAGTAGAACCTCACTAATTCAAAATTCAGGGGTAGCCTAAGCCATTCTAGTTTAAATTACACGAAGTTAGAAATAACGAGGGTAGAATAATAATAGTAAGATTTTCAAGGGGAAAGACAAACCTGACAAATTATAGTTTTCAAATGATTGAGGTTGGAGTTGGAGTCAGTGAGGTTCTACTGTAATATGGTCTATATTATTATATAGAATTGGGCAGTACAACAGTCGAATTCACCTATCGAAAGATATATAGGAGAGATTTTCATCATTTTGCAAGTTTTTTGAGAGAAAATCTGAGGGGCAACCGCAATGTTGACTATTCTTCCAATATCAATAACATTAAAAAATAATTTTCGAATAATGATTGCTTATTGTCTTTTACTGTTCAATATCAGATATATTACTTGCATCCACAAGTTAAGCTACTTTAAGGTGTGCTTTCCGAAAATACGCTGGCGCCCGGCGTACAATGAAACCTACATCTAAATATTCTTATACACCAAAGTAGAGCTGCTATCTAGTGGCATGGCTCTAAATGAAGCCAGCTCCCATTTGAAAGTATAATAACTCAACTGTTTGTGCGCTGCATGCCTGTGCGCGGCGTAGTTTCGAAAATTCAAATTCACTTGGAACCACTACTCGACGGAATGTCATTTAATGACCTACTCGTATAAGGATTGTTAATGAGAAAATTCTAATAGATTCAAATAAACCAGCGTTAAATGTCATCCTCAACTCAAATCTACACAAACAAGTTCCTTAAAATAATCCAAAAATTGACGTAATTCCAAGGGAATTAAACTTTTAGTTAGCTTTTAAGCATTCGAAATTCAAAATTTCAATGTTATTCCTGGATTGAAAATTATGTGATCACTCAGTGCTATTACATCATAACCTCATTTTGGAGAATATTGACTTCATGATAAAATTTTTGGGAGAGGAATAGTACAGGCTATGCCTATTTCTTCCTCACAATTCAAGTATTTGTATTGATGTATGAATAAAGAATGAAGAATCAGCCTGATAACTAATATAAATTCTAACTGGTTTATCTACAATAAATTTATCCTCAAAATTGTACTCTCCAAATGATTTCTACAAAGTTTTTACCATCAGATTCATGCTTAATGGTAGCATAGGAGCCGTACTAATTATAAAATAATCTTATTGGCAAAAAATTATTGGCAATTATAAATAATCTATTACAAAATTAGTTTGATAGATTTGAAAAAGGTACTTACAATACTGGAAATCAACAGTTTCTTGCGACAACTGCAACTCACCCTCATGAATTGATCCTCTCAGGTTCATCATAATTTGAACTTTTAAATACTATATTCAGTATTATAATTATCCACGTAAGCTTGAAGATCCATAAACTGTAAATGATGGGAGGAGAAAATTTGAAAAAATATTGAATTGATGAAGAGAAGAAAAGCAAAATTTAAATAGAACAAAAATCAACAAATATGAGAGTTGCAGTCAATAAACCGACAGAAGTTAATCGGAAATTGATACTTTACAGGGATTAAGATAATTACTTGAAATTCCTCAAAAATGGAGGATGAGAGGAATTACAGGAAATAGATTAGACATTTTTGATAATTGCTGAAAAATTGCAATAGATGGTTATCTCACACTTCAACATTCTTTGCGTCGTGAATAAAGTGAATGGATTGGCTTAAACTCTTCAACAATAACAGAAAAATTGTAATACATCAACATTCTTCGCGTCATGAATCAAGTAAATGAATTGAGTATGCATATACTGTAATTATAATACAATAATATTAGAGCTGACGCCAAAAGTTTAGGCGGTTTCGTCTGCTCCTTGTGAGCTCCAACAGCTGATGTCGATTGGAGTTGCCCTTTAGCTATGCCTATACAATGTTTTCGAAATCAAAAGAAACAATTATAGATGCTTTTATATCAGATGTTGGTTGGTTACATCAAGTAGGAAACAATAATCAAACTTCTTGGCGACAGCTATATTATAGATCAAGTGATCGCGTCCATTTCTTATTCAACTTATTTCTTATAATAACTTTCTGTAATATGAAAACCTCATAAGATGTACAAAGTTTGAATAAAACAAATAACATTTTTGAAAATCAAATTTTATTGACCTTCTCATCAATAGACAACAAGAAAGCGACATTCGAGCTGATTTGACTGTAAATTATATTATCATTATGATAAATGATTAGTAGTAATCCCAAGCTATCAAATAAGAAAGCACTGAATGACGGCTATTTTATTTAAAATGCACTTTCTAAAGTTCAAGAAAGAAGCGCATTCTTGTTTACTAGAATAGATTCTCCCACATTTAGAATAGTAGTAGTTTGATCCTTTGATCAAAATATCACTGTGTATTAACAACTTTCACAATGGGCTATTTGTTAATCAGGTTTCATTTAAATGATTTATTTCTTGAAATAACTATTAAAGACATAGGATTAGGATAAAACCTGATCATATTATAATTATCATTTGGATGTAACTCCAATAATTTTGAGGGATCATACCAATACCTACTAATACATCTTTTAGTAGGTATTGATCATACTCCCTCCTTCAAAATCTAGATATAATTTACTTTTTCTCAAAACCTTTTGCCGTTTTACCCGTATATGCAGCCAATACAACAACAGGAGAGATTAAGTTTATTTTTGAAAGAATAACACACATTCAGATTGGAAAGAAAACCAATTCTTGTATTCAGCAATAAAAAGAGCCTTGATTGAAAAGAGCTATGATTCAGCCAGGACCTCCTGTATTTATTCCTGTATTAAATAGTATTTGGGAGGTCCTGATTCAGTAGAATAAAAAGTCTCTCTACTTTTCTAGAATCTTGGTTCTTAGATACCGTCCATGTATGTTAAGGTCACTGACTATCTTCAAATAGGCTTCTCCGTTAATTATCAAGTAATCTATTCTATCTTCTAGCAAAATATTCGGTTGAATGTCGATAATCATTCCTAAAATTGATAAATTGAGAGTTTATTTGAATTCTCTATTGAAACAATTATCCCAAACAGTACAAGGTATTTTTATAGGTGAATAGCTGGGGATTACTTGACTATAAAGTGTTTGTCTATTCATATAATATCATATACAATATTTATTTGAATCTATCAGTAATTAACTAATTCTCTTCATAAATTTTTATTATATTCTCTGTAAAATGAAACTTTATTGCATAAAAATAGTTTTATAATAATTCTATCTATAGAGAACAGACTAACTTTATCATTAATTGGTACAGTAGATATTAGAAAGTAGTGTATTAATAAATTACAATTATAATTGTATAATAATTGGCGTTTTTCCAATGAAATCAAATCCTTAGACTTCTTCATGCAATATAATAAAGATCACATCTTGAATAGCTTTTAAATGCTAATGCTGATTATATAGGAATACATAGTCTATTTCACGAAGGAATACAGCTCAAACTTTTAATATCATGCAGAACCCAGCTTAACCTGTTCAAATTTATCTTGACTGATAAAAATATTATAGTTAATATTGCACAATTTTACATTCAATATTTCACATCAAAATTCACAGAAAATTCCTCATCAAAGCCTGTCAACTGTCAACCACAATATTTGACTAAGTGAATTTTGTTTTCAAGGATATGAAAACCTGTAAAAACTTTTTTTGATCAAAATGAGTAGGTTATAGCTGCTTTGTTTCTATTAGGTACTCAAATGAGTACATGCCTTAGGTTCTGTTTATATATCAGCGCATATAATTTTGAAAAATATACAGGTAAAGGCGATAAAGTACTATTGGAAACGAATTATGATAAGATAATGCAAATATCATGATATATATTTCATATTTCTATCACTTAATTCAACTGGTCAAAGACAAAAACTATTGAAACCTTATTTCAAGGGCCAATAAACTGGGAGCCAGGCAACTAAGTCTTATCGTCTATCACTTTCATTACAATATTAATTTTGATTAAATTACAGAACTGCCTTCACTAGACTCACAATTTATTAGACATATAGAATAATATAAACGTTTTTTGGCTGGTGAAGATCAAAGGATCCAGTGATAGTAGAAGTTGTGAAAAAAGTGTAGAAGTTGGAAAAAATAAAAGATTACACCCTTCAATAACTCAGGTTTTCACTAGTCACCAGAGTATACTTTTTGGTTCGTTTTATACACCCATGAACTCCACTTACAGGAAGTATAGTCTGTCCAATCCAAGAAGACATTCTGGCAAGATGGAGAATGACTCTAGCTCAGTCAATATTTGTGAAAAGGTATGCATTTGGACTCAAATTGTAGATAAGAATGTCTCTTCTATTTTGAGACCAAATTGATAATTTTTGAACCAATTTTGATCGAGTTGGAGTCATTTCCTCATCTTGCCAGAATGTCTTCTCTGCTTAGACAGATAATAGTTGGTTAATAACCCGACAAAGAGTAAACATTAATAATGCGGTTCAAATACTACACATACCGTACTAAAAACTCTTTGAGAATAGTACTGTTGATTTTTTTGTAAATTTCCAAGACCAAAAATATGGCTAAACACCATCTACTTACAAAAACGTTATTACTTTGTAGCTCTCTCCAATTTATGAATAAAAATGAATTGATGTGATTCAAACTACACAGATAGAAAACAAGATTTCTATAGTAAGGTCGCACACAGTTTACATTCCTTTAAAATGGCCATTGTAAGCAAGAGGGTAATTGCGCATGCACATATCTGAAAGTTTTACAGTAAAATAACTTCTGCCAACCTACCGTTGGAGAGATGTGATAAAAGATAGATGAGAGAGTGGGACCTTTTTTAATTTGACTACTGGCAGCATTGAACGGCTGGCATTTTGAATGAATGTCTACTGAGTGTGACCAGACTATAGTTGATACAGTTAGTTGTTAGTGGAGCAAAACTACATGATTTTTAGAACATGAAATGAACAAACAAGCGTTCCTGAAAAAAATTCAGTTTAAAATAATATTTTATAAATACTTTTCAAAAATCTTCTACAAAAAGGAAACGATCAACCAGAGATGAACAACAAACGTTTACTCAACAAATCCCCAAAAAAGTAGGTAATTTGAAAAAATATTTTTTCGAAAATCCCCTACAAAACGTTTACTCAGCAAATTCCCTTACAAGTTAGTAATTTTAAAACACATATTTTTCAAAAATCCCCTACAAAAATAACACTCAAAGATGAAGAAACAAGCATCCAGTTGATGAACGCCAGAAAGTTTTTTCCAAAAAATAACCTACCAAAAAATAATGTCAGTGTGCCGTCTATCACTCAAGTCTTTAGCTCACTGGCTTTGCTGATTTGCTGCCCCTCCTCCCCCTCTCTGGGGATTGGGACCCCCACTACCACCCCCTCCTCCTCCCCCTCCTCCACGGTTATTGTAATAGTGATTGCTGTTGCTGTAGTAACGGTTGCCTCCCTTGCCATTTCCTCCACCTCCACCTCCACCACCGTGTTGGTTTTTGTAGTGGCGTTGGGGCGGTGGGGGCGGCGCCTGCGCCAAGTGCGGCAAAGAGGACGCCCCCTCGCCGCCGCCGTTGCCGCCTTCGACGCCCAAATCCGCTCGACCGCCACCGCTACCCTGGGCGTAGTCTTGCGGGCTGCAAAATTTGAAAAAAATTAATTGCAGTCAAAAAAAAAAAAAAATTCATGGATAGGGAAGCTATACAAGGATTGAAGTTAGATAGTTGAAATGAAACCTAAAAACGTACTCAAGCACTCAATCCTTCCATTGAATAAATAATATACCCTTTTCAATGTTCACTTTGTTATTAGGGCTTCTAATGTATTATAAATCAATAAATTGCCCTTGAAGGGTACTGTGATTATTCATTGACTTATTAATAATATATTCTACTCACAATCAGTTGAGAGAAAATAATCAAACTTTGTGTGTGCATGTTGTAAAAGCGCTACTTGGGTGAGCTAAATTTGTACAAGCCCTGACTGGCACAGCGGTATGAACCCCTTAAAATAGGGTGAGCAATGAGATTTATTATCAAATTTGATTTGCTAGTTGAAAGTAATAAATTTTTTGAATGGGCGCCAGGCCTCTCAATGAATCTATATGTAGCCTCTTGAAGCATATGAGACTTGAGTCAACAGTTTCCTGTGTGAGCATGTGCCACACTAAATAATAAATATAGTATAATAATTTATAATAAATTCACTGAAAGCACCAAATTTCAAAGATTAGAATAACTGGTGGTAAACTCAATTATTATGTTGAATAAATCCTGAATACAATTTCTTGTATTAGCATGTATAGGTTGAGGAGGTGTGCAGCTTGCAACACGTCTCAAGTAATGCAAATTTGGATAAATCAATATATACAATTTTGTTAATCAGTTCATCAACGCGGATGAAGGTACTTACTTGGCACATGAGTAGGCTCAATAAATTTACTCGACTTAGAGCAGCGAATGAAACTAGACAAATGATGGATTGTGAGAATATGGGTATTTTCAAGCACAAACCACCAATTGAATCGTTAATTTTCTAGTGAGTCCAGGGTCGAATACAGATATGGTGATACACTCATATGTTCGCCCTTCTAATGGTTAGAAGATTCGCTTTACCAAGCCGAACAAAAATAAAATGGTACTCAGTGCAACACTCCAAGTGAAGTTCACAATATTCATGTAGCAAATGAATTAATATATTTCTATTAGTTGCTCAACACGCCATATACCTTGCATCATAAGTGAGATCACTAGTAATATTGAATTATGATGACTCAATATTCAGCTACTTCACTTTGATGCATGGCCAAACTGGAATGCACGTGGAGGTAAAAAATCATTAATAATAATTCTATCAAATATCAATCATAACTGCTTAGCCTAATACCCAGAGAGAATGGCTAGGATTAA
Organism: Sogatella furcifera; assembly: GCA_017141385.1. Taxonomy (NCBI): domain Eukaryota; kingdom Metazoa; phylum Arthropoda; class Insecta; order Hemiptera; family Delphacidae; genus Sogatella; species Sogatella furcifera. Next base: position 21,857,705 of record CM029555.1, read on the forward strand.
TTCAATAGAATATTAGAGGCAAATCGCCTAAATAACAGACTAATATATTCTCCTTTGCTTTTGCTACATGCTTCTAATAAGAATAAAATGTATATAAGACTTTTTTCTCAGACTTTTAGTTCTCAATAAATTTTTTAATAAATAAATTAATAGGAATAATCAACAATGATTTAGATATTAAAGCTATTCTTAATTTAAAAGTCTTTCAACTTAGCAATCTAATATACTCAGGTGGTTCGTTAATTTAAATGGGAATTCGTGTTAAGTTAATTGCGCATTATTTGAAGTGGCCAAAATTTAAATGATTTGCTTACGCGTTCGAAGACTTGGGCGCCGATCCATGAGGGTTGTGGTCCGTTCTAACACCAACAGGGAATTTGGAGGAATCTTGTCCAGGCGATGAGGATTTTCGAGTCGGGACCCTAGGCAACGCTCATCTCTTGTAGACGTCCTCGGCGGCGATCTGCTCCGTAAGGGTTGTGGTCCATTCTAACGCCAACAGGGAATTTGGAGGAATCTTGTCCAGGCGATGAGGATTTTTGAGTCGGGACCCTAGGCGACGCTCATCTCTTGTAGACGTTCTCGACGGCGGTTTGCTCCGGTCCTCTCGCAAGCAGGGGTGTTGATGGAATGGGGTGAGCATTGCTCTTCTTCTAGGGTCGAGGTCATAGGCGGAAGTTGAAGCTCGGTATCAAGGGGCGTTGAGTTCGACGTATAAGTTTCTCATTGGTCAATTCATGACTTCGACGTCCATATTGAATTTGAGAGAAAATAGATCACTTTTTGTGTAACACACCTGAGTATATGGGACATACGAACCACCTTTTTCCACACTTAACATATAATACACTTAAATCTAAAGCTCCTATAAATCTACTAATTAAGGTTATCACAATATTTATTTTTGTAGGCTCAAAAGTTCCACGAGGTAACTAGTGTGACGTCATTTTCCGTCAGGTTATACATTTATAATAATTAAATTGTGTAAATAATTTATTAAATTTCTTTTCAATAATTTTTGGCCTTGATAAATTTGATAGACATTAATAAACAAATAATAACAATGAAACAGGCATAATGTTGCAGAGTGGTAACAATTATATTTTGGCAGCAGCATTTAAACATTTAAGGTAAGACAGCAAAATATTATAATTTTATATTTTTATTAAAATCGTCCGAGATAATATGGGCGATATATGAGCATGATGTTATCAAATTCGAATTTTACCGCTAGCTGTTGAACAGTTCGCAGATGCCGATCAAACAGCTGTTTAGCAAATGTCAAATATTGCGGTTATGTATGCTCTGGTGGTGCTAGTAATAAATATGACACCGGTTTTATAATAATTAATTAAAGCAGACAGGTACGTAATTTGCATTTATTAGAGGAATATTTGTTCCAAATTTTACTGTTACTTCTTATCAGTAACCAAGCAGATAAGACAAAGCTTCTTGACCTATATTTTCAGTAGGTTGTTGACCTTTTTAAAGTTGGGGCATCACAATGTAAGTATGGTTTTTTTTCAATGTTCACTTTGTTATTAGGGCTACTAATGTATACTGTTTCAATTAAATGTATATCTGTGCCTGAGGAGCATGAAAGGCCTCTACTCCAGTAAGTGAATTTCAACAGGGTTCTTACTGTAAGAACAATGGCCTGCATATCTGTGATCAATCTTAGTGATTGTAACAAACAGCAGCTAATCATGGATCAAGTAAGCTTTTAGAAACGTACTCAAGCATTTAATCCTTTTATTGGAAATGGATATTATACCCTAAAATATGCTGATTGTTGCATCTTCTACTACCGCTATATGGACAATTCATTGAATAGAATTATTGATTTTGTAATTATATTGTAAAAATAATTTAATTTTATAGAAAATCAATTATTGATTTCAGTAAGTTTTTGTAATCGTTTATAAGACACAATAAACGAGTTATTTATCAATTTTTTATTAAAAAGGAAAGCTTTTTCTCCACTAAACAACACTTGTTATATTTTTCAATAAATTATTTATTTCTTGCAACACACTTGTCGGATGTATTCGAGTATATATTACTGTAGATGAATATGATAGAGTGCCATTCTAATTAATAAAAAAGTATCAAGTGGTTTTAGTATAAATAATTATTACATATTGACTTGAAAATTGGATTGAAAATTGATGAGATTGTGTGGAATTGTATAACATACCCTACTGTACATATTAATTGGATGAGGAACAGTTTTGGGCTGTCGTGTTGTACTATTCATTATAAATTATTAGTGGTGTTTTCCAGACTGGAAATTGTGTGAGTAAATATTGATTAGGGACACAGCCTAAATTTGCTCATGTAAATTGAAATAGAATAAGTTTTGGGCGAGTACCTTTTTTTAATTCCTTATTGTATTAAGCTACTGTGATCAAATAAATTGAAAAATGAATAAATAAATAAATTATTATCATTAAAATTTTATTTGTATCTTACCCGGGTCTGTTCCTCTGCCAATAGTTCTGACTGTGCAGCGGTGGAAATCTTTGGCCATCATCACGGTCCCCCCTACTATTTCCCCCACTCCTCCTTCCCCCTCCATTTCCATGATGGCGTCCACCACCCGGATTGCCATCCCGTTTGTTGTGGTGCATTCTGTAGGAGTTCATCTGAAATGCAATTACAATGAATGAATAATTGTTATTATTTTACAATTCGTGCAAATAATTTTTTGTAGATGAAATTTAAATTGGAAAATTTGTGAGCATTGCAAAGATGATGCCTAGAAGAGGTTCAGGATTGTGCGTAGGTGATAGTTGATGAATTTGTACTGTTTTATGCTTTTAGAGCAGCCGGGATAAACAGTTTAACGCATGATAATTATACTATCATAATAATATAATTAATTATCAACACAGAGTGTTAATTATCAAGAGAGTGGAACGAGAAAATAATTTTGGAGTCAACTCCAAATAAACAAGAGCCTGATTTATTTTTGATGAATTAAAATATAGCAATTATCAATTTGAATAGTGATGTATTGGAACAATTATAAGTTTGTTTTTATTTGAAATGCTTTAATATGGTAAATGGGTAAGATTAACAGCAGTTAAATCTCGACTGGACATCGAGTTAACTATGAACCACGTATTTTCGTTAGAATTGCACCACATTAGCAAAAAAAGTCGATAATAACTGCGACTGTGACGGGTGACCCCTTTTCTTAAAAATATTTATAATGAGATAAAGATGGTTTCATTTCTAAAAAGTAGCTAAATTATGCACTTCAACTCTTAGAGTAAAGAGTCAATGATAGTATGTTCAGCTGGTAAAGAAACATTAAACATTAATGAAACATTAAATCATTAGGGAATGATGAAGAGACTTGTTGAACTTCTTAATACGAACCTCTCTCCTCTGGTCATCACTCTCTTTACGGAGCCTTCTGATCAATTTATCTGCATCATCCAGTCTTGATTCATAATCTGCCTCTTTCCCGAGAAATACTTCTATTTGTCTGGAAAATTATAGGAACATATTGATATGCACTCAAATAAATCATATTTTTATCCTACTGTATATTTTCAATGATACATTCCAAAATAGTTATTGTTCTTTATCAACTCCTTCTGATCGACATTAAACTGATAGGCTGAGGCCGCACTGCCGGTGGGTAGAGCCTGGAGGGTGGTGGGTAGTTGGTAAATCTATAGAACATACACACCATCCACAGTAATACATCGTATGAATGGTATGTGTTCAGTCGCCATCTTGAATATTTTTAAATATGGACAACATAGCCTCAAAAAACAGAATGACGTCATACCATTCATACGATGTATTACTGTGGATGGTGTGTATGTTCTATATATTTACCAACTACCCTCCACCCTCCAGGCTCTACCCACCGGCAGTGCGGCCTCAGCCATAAGGCCGATAAGGGTGTTACATGACTCTATTTTCATGTCTAATCTTTTTTGTTGAAAATGAATATGATAGTCACATTATGAAAATATTCAATTTAAAAGAGATTCTATAGCCTACATTAAATAGACATACATTCATTTTATTAATTTTAAACAAAGAAGTGCTTCATGCATATATAGTTGATACAAATACAGAATGAGTGTTTAACAGAACCCGATGCTCATTAGCTTGTACCAGAGACAATGTATATTACAATATAACTTACATTATACATTATATTATAATAATTACACATTGTCTCTGCTTGTACTAAGATTAGGCTATTTATTTTGAAAAATCTATATATTTAAGCGAAACGGATGAAATACTGTTTCATGACTATTTTTTCTTGCGCATAGTAGTAGAATTAGAGAAGGTTCAACATTTAAACCCTGTCAAGTGGTTTGGAGATGCTATAGGAATTTTTTGTTTTATAATATGTTTTGTTTTTGAAAACCTCAATAAATTTGATTTGATTTTTCAATTCAATGATTGAAACCGGATTGTGGCCACCATGATCCCCTGATCTGACTAACCTTGGCTTTTTTCAGTGGGGCCACTGAAAGAAATTGTTTACAGGAGAAATCCTCATACCCTACACGAATTGAAGACAAACATTTTTGTTAATTACTACAGGAAACAGGCAGAAAAAAGGTGGAAATAGTGATCAGGAACATGGTGAAACGTATTGAAATGGTGAAATGGACAATATTTCCATCATCTGCTGTAATCTTGTTATCCAAGTTTTTGTCATTTTTTGTCGAATTGTCATTTACACACTACACTAGAAGTTAGGTTCTGTTTTAAATTTAACATCCTGTATAACCTGAGCTAATCATAACAACAGAAGAGAAAACATTAATAATAATTGATTGAAATGTTTATGAAATCAATAAACTTACTTATTAACTTCTTCCAATTCTTTAGTAGTCGCTTCATTGGTTTCATTAGCATCATTCAACGCAGTTTTCAGCTCAGCTATTTCTCGTTCAAGTATTTCAACTTGAAGATTTTGTGGGTTAACTTGCTTCGGGCTCAACGTCAACTGAAAAATTAATATTATGGATATAATACAGAAAAACACTAATGCTCAAAAATTTACAATGGAATTGATTGCTTTTATATATTCTATTGACATAAATGGATTTTTTCAACTTGAAAAATTGAGCTAATCAAGAATCGATTGATAAATAATGTTAATGAGGAAATTCATCATTACAATTTAAATTACAATAGGAAGAGAAACTTGAAAATTATTATTTGTGGATAAAAAAGACGTACTGTTTGTCATGACAGAATATTAAAGTAGAACTTGTTACATCAATAAATTTAGCAAGAAAATTGTAAAAATGAAGTAACTTAGAAGTAATAATAAACTGGATTTATAACTCAATGCTGTTTGGTGATAAAGATTTGCTTATAAAATCAAGAATTCAATATTCAGTAAATAAGTTATAATATAAGGGATGTTTTCGAGGCATATACCCGAATATAAAGAGAATAGAATTGCATTTCTGTGCTATTAAAATGGGTTACTTATGATCTGATATCAGGCTAATTAGAATTTAATGGATGAGTTTCTTTATAAAGCTTGATGAACGAATTGACACCATCTTCAAACGATAATTCAATGAGTTGAAGGATTCTTAAAGATGAGGTGTCCAGAAATGGTACTGTGTATTGAAAATGCAAGTTATTAAATTAAAAATATGAAAGAGTTTAATAAACAACTTTGAATAATGAGATTGCTGTTCTCGAGGTGTTCAACTCAACTAATAAGAGTGGTACTTACTAAACTAGCTATCATAAATAACATATTTCATTGCAGTTAATCAGATACTAATATCAGCTTGAAATTATGTGCTGTTCGGAAATATTAAAAAAAAATTATAAGCCATAAGATAAAGTGGGTGTATGTAAGATTCTACATCTACATGTATTATTTAATACGCGGATAGTTCAAAATCCATTTATTAGGGTACCGGTACTCACTATCAGCTCAACATTATATTAGCTACAGTAATAACCTATTAGGGTGTGTTCATGTCAGAGCTGCGATAAAGTATCCAAGCTGTGATACTAGAGAATATCCACGTGCTTTATAATGAGCCTGTTTATGTTGGGCTCTTTAATATTGAACTTAGGCCCATTCTAGACAGGCGTTGAAAACGTGACGTGAGCAACGCGTTAACGCGTCAATTTTTTTGCAAACTACACGAGGCGTAAGAAACGCGTGAAGATAAAATCAAAATAGCTGATGAACCTAACCTAGAAGAAGTGATACAAAACCCAGCTGATCAGAGCGCGCTCAACGGAACCCATTGTGTTGAATGGGCTTGTCTACACGAGCGATATAATCACGCGTTTTCAACGCGTATCTAACGCCGACCTCGGCGTCAGCAACGCGTTGTCACCCACTGACGCGGCGAAAACGCGTGATTATTTCGCTCGTGTAGACAAGACCATTCAACACAATGTGTTCTGTCGAGCACGCGTTCCCGACGCGACGTAAACGCCGCGTTTCCAACGCTCGTCTAGAATGGGCCTTACGCGTTGCTATGATCACAGCTCCGTCATGAACGCATCCTTTGGTTTTTTAGCTACAACATCACTTCATGTATACTTCTTGCATGCAACCTTCAGAATACATTGAAACTAGAACTGCTTATGTGAGGATGATCTATCTACTTCTCCAATTCTTAATCGTCAGAGATTTGTGGAAGAGTTGATTCAGTGCTTTACAGCCTCTGATAGTGGGAGTTTAATTAATTGTTATGTTACCAGACGGGGTCTAAAACCTGGGGCAGGCCAACAGATGTGGTAATAGAGGTGTACCTTCGATTTGTTTTCCTCCTCGGGTGATGAGTCGGATGAAGTGAGGTTTCCATAAACGGAGTTCTTTTTGGTAAACACCAACTGGAACTGTAGATCTGCAAAAAAAAACATATATATATATATATGAATAATTTAATGCAATTCATAATATAAACTGGTTGCGGAGACTTGCTTATGGTTGAGAGGATCAACGTGCTAACCACTCGTTACCTCTATCTTGGTTGATGATTATTTGCTTGCTGTATGGTCTGTCCGGCCGGGGGGAATTATGGCGGGGTGGAAGGGACGGCTTCGGCTCGGCCAGTGTTGGTTCGAGGACTGTGAGTTCTGATTGAGAATTTATGGCTTTTGGGCTGGTATTGGCCGGGCTGGGGCCGTTTTCCCGTCGTGCCTTCTTGGCTTGGACGTGCTGTATAGTAGAGTGAATTTGAAACTGGCAACCAGCTGGTAGGCCTAGGCCCTTCATGGGCTGTTGAGCCAGACATACATACATACAATATAAAAATAAACAATAACTTATAATTATTCTTGTAATAATTAAGTTCTTGGAGTTCTTCATAAGTAGCCCTGATAAGTGAACATTTATAGTTACATGAATGCAGAACATTTTATAGTTCTAATACAATTAGAACATTTTATACTTATGTTAATTATAGTTATGTGAATAGAGTTGTGATGGCTAGAGCAGCGCAGGTAGAGCTCTTGCTGCCTGCTCTAAATTCGCTGCTAGAGCTACCCAGCTCTAGCTGCGCTGCTCTCACTATTACAATTCCATTCCCATGACTATATTACGGATGTTTACTCTGTTATTAGGGCTACTAATGTATGATTAGCCAATAAATAGTGAAATTTACTTGAAAATGACTTGAAAAGGGCGAATCTCGCTATTTTTTATTGATTTAGTATACTTTATTATCCCTTATAACAGAGTAAAAATCTATAATATAGTTATGGGAATAGAGTTCTAATGGCAAGAGCAGCGCAGCTAGAGCTGCCGCTTGGGAATTGTACCTTTAAATGAACTTCTCAATTTGCGCTCTATTTTAATCACCCCATATTTGTGGTTTAGATACCTCGATTGCGCTGTCGCAACGTCTCCACCTCCTGATGGAGGCTAGCGAGCATCAGCTGATGCTGTTCGTGCAGGAAGCGAATGTTCTGCTCGAGCTGAGTGATGCGCAGCAGGGGATCAGCTGACATAGATGGCAGCACCAGGGCCGGGCCGCTGTTGCCGAAGGAGGCCGTGCCCACCGCTACCAGCTCCGGGGCCCCTTTCTTGCCAACAACCTGCCAACAAACAAACACATACGTAACATCATTTATTAGTATTAGTATTTTATTATTAGTATTATTATTCAAACGAAAAATTAAAAATAAATGCATAAACATGTTCATCTCACTTTGTACGATTCCCTGTATGAAAATTATGTGTAAACTGATACGAGAAAAACAACTCTTTTTGAGTAGAAATTCGTTTAAATATGTAACAACAAATAGAGGAAATATAATTAATTGAATTCATCTCTTGACAAAAATCTGCAAACAAAGAGATACATAATTTTTATTTATAAAGTATCATTGTGCTCTTTTTAATCACCCAATATTTGTGATTTAGATACCTCGATTGCGCTCATTGTGATAAGTGAATGAGTTTAACATCGTCTAAAACAGGGGTTCTCGAACTGAATTAACTGCACCCCCTTTTTGGGTAGACCCGTTTTCTAGAATTCTGGTGTCTCCTTCAAGTAACGTTTCAAGGTAGCATTACTAAGCGATGGCTCGAGCTGTCCAGCTCTTGCTGCACTTCTATAACTTTGCAGATTATATAGTATAACGATTATTAATATGATATATATAATCCTAGAGCTGTGATGGCTCGAAACGCGCAGCTAGAGCCCTGCAGCTGAAGCAGCACAGCTCGAGCCGTCGCGAAGGAATGCTAACTTTTGATTCAACATTATAATTACAATTTAATATAGATGAGTTGGAATGAATCTTATGAGACACGAAAAACTCTTGGAAATTGAAAACACAGAAACAAATTCAATTTTTTTCAATAATTGAGATTTATTGATAAATGGGAGAATGGAATTGGGATTTTTTTAAAACTTTAGGTTCTTATTGTTCTGAAAACAAAGATTTATCAGCAAGAGTAAAATAATTATTACAATATTGAGAATTTTATCAATTGTATCTTCTGTATTTTAGAATTATGATTGCTACTACGACTCACAAAAAACGAAGAATCTTAAATAAATGAATCAGTCGTTTGAGTTCTTTATTGAGCCAATGAAGATAAATTTGGAATCAACTAGAATTCCTCAGACATCAAAGCATGAATTAATCAGAAATAGCATTTTTGATTGCTTTCTGATCAATAGGGTAATTGTAGGGTGAAGCAGAAGGTTGTTAGCTCATACAATAAGTACCGGTAGTTGATTCAGAAATAGTTATATCCTGCATTACTTTCACCACTGCTATTATATCTAGCTCTAATTTTACCATTGAACAACATTCAACTAACAAAATTAATGTGAAGAAGAAATCAAGTTGAACTATAGTTGAAGTTCAACTTATTGGTTAAACACACAGGCTAATGTCCAAAACGTCTTTAACCAAATTTTGACGAATGATATGTCCTAAACAAGGTTATTATTAAACGAAATTTGGACATTAGTCTGTTTTTTAAGCAATACGTGTAGTAATTTCTGTTGAATTAATATTATGACTTAATATAGTAGGACCTAATATAGTTGAATAATCAAGCTCAAAGAATAATGCAGAATATTTCAATCAGTTATTCAAACACTTGGAGATTAAAATATATAAATGATTCCAGAAATTATACTTGCTCCTTTTCGAGAAAGTAGTTTTATTGACTTGATAGTACATTCCAAATTATTGTATTGAGCTTGGAATCAGAGGGGATTCAAGGTGAGATTTGTATGAGGGACAGGGGAGAAAATATTGCATTGATGGGTTAGAAAGGTTTGAAGAGTGAAGAATGACTAACAATAAAACCGATAGATGGGGCGAAGGTCGCCACCTATCCAATACAAAGTGGAGTAGGATAAGAATGATGAATATAGTCTGTTCAAGCAAAGAAGGCATTCTGGCAAGATGGAAAAATGATTCCAGCTCTGTCAATATTGGTTAAAAAATTATAAATTTAGTCTCAAATTGTAAATCAGAATGTTTTCTACAATTTGGAACAAATTGATAAGTTTTGAACCAATATTGACCGATCTGGAGCCATTTTTCTACTTTGCCAGAATGCCTTCTTTGCTTGGACAGACTATACGGACAACGGTTACTATTGAATTAACAAAACTCCTATGACTCATTCATTTTTTAAAAATGAGTATGCAAAACAATTGAATTTTTCAAAGAAAGCTCTATCAAGTTTGAAACATTAATTAGCACAAAATCTTTATAGCAAAAAATTGAGCTAGTTCGAGTAACATCCCTTGAAAAATATTAATATGAATAAGTTAGCTGACATTATTTCAATGCCATGCAATTTAATATATCAATAAATACATAACATGTATCAATAAGTTTATTACTAATACATGTGAGAAGAAAATTCGTTAGCTACCGACAAGTTAGATTACAATTTTGTAATAAAATTGATGAGAGATAATAATCCAAACCATATATTTTACACAAGAAAATATAAATTTAGAGTTAATTCATGTGTCAGAAAAAATAAGAAGTTCTGAGCAACAAGAGAAAAGTAAGCTGAACATATAGTGCCGAACATAGTGTGCGGCCTTTAAATTACAGGACCCTGTTAATAACATTAAACTCTTCATTCAAACCAAACTACCTCTTCAAATTTCAAACATCATGTTAAAAAAATGTTAATGATATGATTGGTTGATTTCATGATAGATAAATGTTTTCAACATGAAATTCAAAATTGTTTACAGGTGGATTATAATAAGGAAATTAAAATCAATCCAATGAAGAGATATTCTTTAAATGATAAATATTAGAATATTGTATACCTGTGAGTTGAAGGACACAGCCGGCATTTTCAATAGAACTTTCGAAGCCATTTTTTAGATCTAACAATCTCTTCCAGCCAAATTTAATTCAAGCCAAATGTTTTCAGTTCACAAATCCATCACTGACAAAAATCACAGGGATTAGCTGCAAATTCTTCACGATGTTGACTTAGGTCAGAGCCTGTTCCTCAACACAATAATCCTGTTTTAGATTGTTTGAGTTTTCACAAAGTGTTGAATATGTTTATTCAAAACAAACTTGTGGAGAGTGTTTAAAGAGTTACATTTTAGTTAGCGAATCACTTTTTGAACCTCTGTTGTTGAACGTTTAGAGAGTATACATTACGGGATGGGGGGAACAAATTAAATGCTAACTGATAGAATCACAATGAATCAACGTACTCCCCGATTCACTAGAGCAAGTGCACTAGTACAACATTTAACCAGGAGACACAGAGACTAGACTGGGCTTTCTTCGAGATAGGAACAGTTAGTATTATTGATTTGTGTCGCGTCTATATGTATCCCTGCTGCCTAGTAGGGCGGTCACCTCCTACGACTTTCCCTGAAATTTTCCCTTTTCCCCGTAGTTTCCCCCCAAATTTCCCTATTCCCTGGGATTTCCCACAGATTTCCCCCAATTTCCCCATTACCCAGCCCTTATTGATCTATCTATTGTGCATGCTCACTGTAATCTGCTACCCCAAACTAAAATCTGTCCAAGCAAAGAAGGTATTCTTGTAAGATGGGGAAATAACTCCAACTCGATCAATATTGGTTCAAAAATTATAAACTTGGTCTCAAATTGTAGGTAAGATTCTTATATACAATTTTAGAACAGATCTATAATTTTTGAACCAGTATTGACCGAGCTGGAGTCATTTTCCCATCTTGCCAGAATGTCTTCTTTTTGTGGACAGACTATAACTTCATCCCCACAACTGATAGTATATAATATAATAATCCCCTCTTGTCATTCATTACCCCCGTGAGCTTTGTCACAGATGGTTAAATATTTAGCGACACCAACCATCCCTACTGACACTTCACCCCTCTGATAAATAATTAAACTGTGTGCTCATTTGATTATTGATACCTCTCACCTATCCACTTTATTTATAGCTCAACTATGAAGATTGATTATTCTAGGATAATCAACTTGGAAGAATTCTTGTATAACTCAAGATAAATAAGTAAATAATCAGAATAAATTCACTTTATTTGCAAGCCATACCTTATTCGTATGAATTATATATTAATTTCAGACAACCTGACATTCATATTCGTATAATGGGGATGAGATATTTTCAGATCACTACCTAAACTTTGAATTAATAATTCAACAAAGGAATGGGGATAACAATTTTGTTTGAAGACAATGAACAACATAAATAATTCTGGCGGGCCAGAGGGGGCGGCTTCGGCTCGGCCAGTGTTGGTTCAGGGACTGTGAGTACTGATTGAGAATTTATGGCTTTTGGGCCGGTATTGGCCGGGCTGGGGCCGTTTTCCCGTCGTGCCTTCTTGGCTTAGACGGGCTGTAAAGTAGAGTAAATTTGAAACTGGCAACCAGCTGGTAGGCCTAGGCCCTTCATGGGCTGTTGAGCCAGACATCTATACAATGACAATATTGAAAGTAGGCTGAAATATAGCTTAAAATCACTTTTTACACTTTCAAAAACTTCTATTACTTATATATAAGTATTTTCTTGAACCGATAAACTGCAGATGTCAGTTGATAAAACAAGGTCGACCAGAGCATTAAAGCCATAATTTCCAAAGCAGAATAAATCAATATTATTAGTCTTTAAAGGTGAAATCACCTATAGCCTAATGTTCTATTAATCTGATTGCTACTATTTTTAAATTTTAGGGAGGAAAAATCTTCGAAAGAATAATCTAATGATGTTAAATTTAAAAAAAAATTTGTTGAACAAAATTGACCCAAATGATATAGTCTGACCAAGCAAAGAAGAGCTTCTGGCAAGATGGGAAAATGACTCCAGCTGGGTTAATATTGTTTCAAAAGTTATTAATATGGTCTCAAATTGTAGGAAACAATTTGATCTACTATTGAGACCACATTTATTATTCTTGAACAAATATTGACCAAGCTGGAGTCATCTTCCCATCTTGCCAGAGGCTCTTCTTTGCTTGGCCAGACTATAACAGTTATCTGTTATAACATCAGTTACAGTTATAACAGTTATTAGACATATTATCAAAAGCAGCAAGAATATTTGTTTATCCAACAAGATTTGGAACAAAAATGAAGATAAAAATTGAAAAACAAAATTGACTAGTAATTTCCATAGATAAGAAAATTAATAATACGGTACCTCATGAAGAGGACGCTGGCTGCCTCACAACAAAATTTATTCAAATTAATGTAATGAGCTTACTGCACGAAATTCGCTACTGAATCCAATTTGCTGAGCATAAGACGATGCTTCCCTTAATGTATCACGTATGTCAAATGCGAACATTCATCACGGTGATGTTACAACATTAATTCCACTTATAAGTAACGCAATCCACTTCAATCACCCTAATTGACAGACAATGCAGTGTATCATCTTCATGTAATTTACCTATATAAATGGTGCAACTGGGATCAGCTTGTCATACTGACATATGAGACTTGAGTAACGCCTGTCAATGATGTGCAGCATTATAACTACAGGGTGTGGCAACGTAACTTCCTTATTTTAAAATTTATAAAACGCATTGTATGAAACGGAAAATTTTCATTCGTTTTTTATAATACAGGCACATACATAAAGTGTACTGGCAATTGGTCTCACGGTGAGGGTGATCTATCAGTGAACGTGATGTTAAGTCACGAACACTGTGGACTGCACTTGTATGGGTGACCAGTTCTGGCATAGTACATATTGGCGAGGTGGAACTACCCGTAAGGGTCTCCCCACCATTAAAAGTCTCAAGAATATTATTATTATTATACATAAAGTTTTGGTTTGCCCAGCTTTGAAGATCAAATCAGGTAGGTGACGTCCCCCATTCACCATACATAGAGTGAACCGATTTCTGGCGTTTGTCATGACTCCAGCCAGCATAGCAGGCGTTATGTTGGCAATTTTTTCCTGGATGTTAGTCTTCAAATCTTGTAGGGTCCTTGGACGGTTCACTATACAGTCGACTGTATAACGTATGTGATATACGAATTACGAATACGAATTCGGAAGGACCAGAGAAAAAGTTCGAATTATCGAGAGTTCGTATGGATGAAGTAAGTTGGATGGAGGAGGAAATTAACTACAGAGAGCAAAATTGTTTGATACTCTAGGTTATTGAATGTAATGATCAAATTTTCAAATTAGAACTATAATTATTTGAATTGGAATTAAATTGAGGAAAAAGAAATAGAGAAATTTTTAGTTAAGAAATTAATTGAAGAAAAAAAACACTTTTATAGTATTGTGCAAACAATCGAAACTAGATTACTGTATTAATTTTTATGGTCCAATTCCGTAATTTTTCAAGGGAAAAACAATATCACTGTGCATATATTCGAAACAAGATTATTATTTTTTGGTGAAAAAGTCTGTCATTTTTTTCTGCTTCACTGAATTAATTTTTACCTTATGACAAAGAAAGACAAAGACAAAGAGAACTGAAATGAAACTAAGTGAATTTTATGCAAGTTTGATCATGTTCATGTTCAGTAGAAGTTCGTATTATCGAGAGTTTTTGTGAAGAAATTCGAATTATCGCGTGTTGCAGTCGGATCAGGCTCTGTTTTTTCGATTCGTATTATTGAGTGTACCTAAATACATTGATTTTGTTCGAATTAGCAAGAGTTTTTCAAGGGACCAGGGACTTGATTCGTATTATCGAATGTTTGTATTATCGAGAGTCAACTGTATATATTTTTTTCAAAAAAAAAAGAAAAAAACATAGAAAAAATCAAAAGGGGTCAAATTGGGAGGGCGGGCCGGTCACTTCAAATCGCCCCTAATAAAGGCGCTCTGAGAAGTGTTCCCTCAGAACAGTCATCATGTCATCGATGTCTTGATGTGTGGGCCTTTGCACCGTCTTGTTGGGACCAAATGTCCCCTAATTCCAACTCATCTAGTTGTGGGAAAAATATCTTTCAACATGTTTACATACCGGTACGAATTCACTGTCACTGATGCCCGGTTTTTCCAAGCACACTCAAATTTGAGGGACTCTCAAGTTTACTACACTTTACTACATTTCTTATACTTATCATAGAAAATATCAGCTGTTCATCAAAATTTGAGGGTCCCTCAACTTTGAGTGTGCTTGGAAAGACCCGGCATGAGACTTCATTTTCCTAAAAAAAACCAGGCACAATAATTCAACTTGAGGAAACTACTCACCACACTGTGACTTTAGGTGAATGCAAAGACCTTTGATGCAATTGTAGAGGATTGGTGTCAGCCCAGTAGCGCCAAGGACCCCAAGATTTGAAGATCAACATCCAGGAAGAAATTGCCATCATAGCGCCTGCTATGCTAGCTGGACTCATGACAAACGCCAGAAATCGGTTCACTCAGTGTATGGAGAATGGGGAACGTTACCTATCTAATTCGATCTTTAAAACTGGGCAAAACAAAACTTTATGTATGTGCCTATATCATAAAAAACTGATAAAAAATTTCTGATTCATACAATAAGTTTTATGAAATTTTAAAATAAGGAAGTTATGTTGCCGCACCTGTTAGAATAATTTGTCTCTTATGTATTAAAATTTGTTTATAGTAGGCTACATCAATCTCTGAAGCTGGGTCCAACATAGTTTTGCAAATGAATTATTATAATATGAGAAGGGAAGAAGCTGCACAGTATTGTAATAGAATTTGGTGATTGACTATAGAGCAACATTGTGACACTCCATGGATAGTGTAAATTTATTTCAAATACATTTTAATAAATTTTCTTGGTGTAATACATGTTATTCATGTATCTTTCAAGTCGTATATTGTTTTGAATATGAAATTTAAACCTTTTTCAGTACTTTGTTCAGTTTATTTTTACTAGGCTACTTATATTGAACCAATCAGATAAACCAGTAAATGACTGAAAATAGTTTTTAAACCGGCTGGTTGAAAACTACAAGTATTATTGTTGGGCAATAGTTGAAGAAAGCCGTTGGAATGTTCCAATATTTTATTGTTAAATCGAGAAATTACTTCCAGTATCTCTTTCAGAATTGTGAAACTTCACTAATCTTTCAAATACCATAACTTTGTGGTTGTGGAGTGTATGTAACCTACATTCATATTTTCAGCCAATGATTTTTCTTTTGAAGAAAAGTAGAGTAGTTTTAAATCAGATTTACTCAGAACTACTGAGAAAGTAGCTCATGATTCAACCCTTACTTCGGACAACATTGACTTCATCAACATTTATTTGAGAGAGGAGGAGTACGGGCTGTTGTCAAACCACTGATTTATTACAAAATCTAGATACCGGTTTCGGTTGCTACCCCATTATCAATATATGGTAAAATCAGATTTTGATAACTGGTTCATCAGATATCGATTATAGTGTATCAACCGAAACCGTTATATAGATATTTTTAATAAATCAGTGATTTGACAACATCTTGGTTTTTTTTATTTAAAAAAGTGTACTTTGATCATTTATTGATTTATCATACATTATTAGTCCAAATTATTAAGTGAACATTTATAATATAGTTAAGTGAATAGAGTTGTGATAGCTAGAGCCGCAGCAGCTCGTGCTGCCCAGCTCTAAATTTACTGCTGGAGCTTCCCAGCTTTAGCTGCGCTGCTCTAGCCATCTAAACTCTATTCACATAACTATATTAAAGATGTTTACTTTGTTTTAGAGCTACTAATGTATACCAAATCAATAAATAGTAAAGAATTCAAATTGTAAATTCACTTGAAAATGATTTTGAAATGGTGAATTTCACTATTTATTGATTGAGTATACATTACTAACTCTAACAGAGTAAACATCTATAATATAATTATTTGAATAGAGTTGTGATGGCTAGAGTTGCTCAGCTAGAGCTGGGCAGTTCTAGAAATGAATTAAGAGCCGCACGGCTTAAGCTGCCGCTTGGGAATCTTACAATTAAGTTTGCGAGGACTTTAGAGTGATTAGGAAACTGTATTTATTTCCAACGAAAACGATTAAATTGAAGTTATTATGGGATGAATGCTACAGTACCTTGTTAGGTTGAGCGGCCACATTTGTGTTAAGGCACTTGTGCCTGGCATTGGCGAGGCGTGGACTGGACCTGAGTTGTGTGCAAGAGATGAGGGGAGGCAGCACAGGCTTAGCTACCACTCTCAGCAGATCGTCACCGCCATCCACATCTTGCCACCGTCTACAACACAATTGAAACAAATAGAATCAATAAAGCTAAAAGGAATCAATTGACAAGATGTTAAAAAATTCACAAATAACATAAAGTTATACTGAAGAAATTTACATAACGAATGTACAACTTATTTTCTTTTAAAACTTTAAAATGATTCAAATCAAAGTAGCCTTTTTTATTTTTTACAAGATGTTTTGGCATTCTAGAGCCATTTCCAAGTGTAAATAACTCTAGAACGCCAAAACATGTTGTGAAAAATAAAAATATTTAAAAAAGGGTACTTTGATTTGAATAATTTTAAAGTTCTAATGAATGTACAACATATCAACAGATACCATCAGATCATTCATTTATTTATTACCAAAGCTACATGATAATAATTCTAAAATACAAGTTTTAAACAGATATGAAACACATCAGGCCTATACAACTGTTGCAATTTAAAAAAATTATGAATGATAATAACATTTGTAAAAAAACAACACATTTAGAGGCAAAAATACGAGTATTTTTTGGAACTACCAAAAATTTTTTGGTATTCCAACAAAAGAGAGTTCAGCATTGGCAGTGAGCAGAGTTGAATAAATCGAATAAAAATAACGGAATGTAACGAAATGTAATATAATGATTATACAAAGTACATGGATTGGAAATCAACATCGCAACAACATTGAACAAGATAATGTCGGAAGAGTCAACATGAGTACTGTAGGTACTCAATATTTTTGACGTGTC
This sequence comes from Sogatella furcifera, assembly GCA_017141385.1. Lineage (NCBI taxonomy): Eukaryota > Metazoa > Arthropoda > Insecta > Hemiptera > Delphacidae > Sogatella > Sogatella furcifera. The sequence continues at coordinate 21,875,567 of CM029555.1, forward strand.
AAATACTGCCAAGCTTTGCTTGATTTTGTGGTGTTACTTGACGAAAATCAAACTAAACTAAACTAAACATGCTAGAGAGGATTGAGCTACTAATACGAATAAGCTAGATTCGGAACTTATATCTTTACCTGGTTAACATCTTCAAACAGGTTCACAGAAGTATTGACATTCCATAAACGTCATTGGAAGAGAGAAAACTTTGAAAAATTTCACGACTGAACAGAAACAAGTGAGTCCAAGTTCTTATGACAATTACTTTGAAAACACTTTTGAGAACTTACATCTCTATAATTCCAATTTCTCAAATCACAGGATTAAGCATTGAGTTTCACTAAATTTGGATGAAAAATATAAACGTTAATTATTAATATTATAGCAGTTGCTTGAGTCTTCAGAATACCAAATATTTCTTACTGCCATTGTAGCAGTTTTGTTTTTATAGTAGTTATGTATAATTGATAGAAAATTAATAAAATTTTGATTCAATAATTCCGTATGTTCTTAATTGACAAATCTAGCCTATTTCAAAGGTTGGATCAATATGAAAGATTCATATTGGATATCTACAATTTCTTAGTGGATATAAATTCCGAATTGAAATGGATTTTCGACTAAGTTCCAGACTGACTACCAGCTTGCATGTTAGTGAATGGAAATCATCATCTAATTAACTCAGAGGAGGGTGGGCAGTTTAGTTTCAAATCGATAGATTGGCCGAACACTTGATTATGCATGGCAATCGCCAAACTGTGCAAACCAAATGTATCCATGATAGAAACAAAATCCAGCTATACACAACCATGAATGAAATTCAACAATGTACTCAAGGTTATTAAAAAATAATAATATTTATAATAACCTTGCAATGTACTTCAGTTACCCTAAAGCCTTAGAATAATAAATTAATCTATAATTCTTAAAGGATCTTTAAATTTGAGATATTTTTGAGTTCCAATACAGACTGAGAGGTTCATTGGTGTTTATGGATTTCAATTAGAATTATAATTGATAAAATCAGTGTCTATTAATATTTATTTTATTTTTAAATTTTCAATGGAAGTCTATCCATTTTCAAAGCCTACAATTATTGGAATCTTGTGGTTTTTAGACGCTATAAAATATCCTGGAAATCATCTTGGCTTAGGAATACAGTTATTTACTAATTATAATATTATATTTTGCAATATATATTTTATAATATATATATATATATAATGCAATATTTTTGACATTTTTCAATTGAATGACATCAATAACAAGAGAGCGACTATTCAATATTTTCAACTTTTTGTGTTAATTCTTTGAAAATATTCTGACTACCTGAATAAGTTACTTATTAAAATCAAATTTTTATACAAATTTAAGCAACATTATATTGCACGCAATTTTTTCTTTCGAAATTGATAGAGATTATAATTTTGTTATTTCCTATGGTTATTCATGATAAGTACCTAATACTAAACGATTAGATAATTTTAGAACATGATTACTGTGAAAACTTATATAAAATATTTTTAAGCGATACTCTCTATTGCAATGGACTCTAATTTACAAGGAATACTATATTTAAATTGAACAAATTCTCTAGATTCAATGACTTCTTTATAAAAGTTTCAAGATATTTGTATTTTTTCAATATCCCTCCATGAAATTTTATCCTATTATGTAGGGGATAAGGAACTATAAAGGCTATAGTATCTATAGAGCCCTAGTAGGCCTACTCTAATCACGAATTGGCACCAAATCACAATATTATTGGTACTATTCATAGATTTCATTTTTAAAGCACCAATCAAAGCTGATAAACTCTTTCACCGTTCAACACTATTTCACTACTAAGCCCTCAATAATAACAAAATGAGTAAATGAGTACATTCACAAAATAGGAGTGGATTTCCAACACTGCTCCACTAACTGATCCCATACGCTATAGGTTAGGAGTTTAGTAGACCACAAACAAGAATCAACTATATTTAAAAAATAAAAGGAATTAACACTTTTCGAGGACCCAACACCTAACAACGAACGGCTTCACACTCAACGGTCTCACGGTAACTGATTCAACCCTTGGCTATTATAACTGGTAGCCAGGGAAGAATATAAACAAGGGTGTGGGAATTGTTAGCAGTTTCACAAACATGGTAACCTACCCCCTCTCGCCGCCAACAAAATGAGGACCATGAATGAAATTGGGGGAAAATCGCCATGTGGGGGGGGGGGAGCTGAGGCGACCGATAAACGTCTGATAGGCCAAATATTATACCGAAGGCCAGTCCCTGTTTATAAGCTGGGTGATAGAGAGGTATTGAATAAATTAAATGCAGCAAAGCGTTTGAGGTTTCATTTGGAGGCCGTCAAAGGACCCTGGTGGAGGGGGGAATGTGAGGAGGAGGAGGAGGAAAGAGTTCATTGTTGACCTACGAATAGAGGGATAGAGCGGGATGAATGAGAGAAAAAAGAGGGAAAGAAAGAGAGAGAGCGTGAACTATATAGTTTGTCCAAGCAAAGAAGACATTCAGGCAAGATGAAAAAATGACTCTAGTTCGGTCAATATTGGTTGAAAAAGTATAATTTTAATCTTAAATAGTGGGAAACATTCTGATCAATAATTTAAGACCAATTTCATAACTTTTGAATCAATATTGATTGTGCTGGAATCCTTTTCCCATCTTGCCAGAATGTATCTTTGCTTGGACAGACTATATTAATGGCCGGACGGAATTTGATTGGAGGGTTGGTGGAGTGTTTATTCAATTGGAACGTTTACTGGAGCGTTTATAGGCTTCAGTGATGAGGGTGGTTAAATTAGCTTTCTGCTGATTTTGCAGTTTTGGTGCTAGTGAAAATCTGATGATCGAGATGTTGGTGCTATAGTCTGTCCAACCAAAGAAGACTCTCTGACATAATGGGAAAATGACTCCAGCTCGGTCAATATTGGTTCAAAAATCATAAATTTGGTCTAACATTGTAGGGCAGAATGTTTTCTACGATTTGAGACCAAATTTATAATTTTTAAACCAATATTGACTGAGCTAGAGTCATTCAATCTTACCAGACCAGACCTTACCCGAATATTCAATTTAATTTGATCATTGTGGAATGGCATCTGAAACACAGGTTCGTTCATTGTTTTTTGTCGAATAGAAGGATAAAGTTAAAATAATATTTTAGGAATTCAATTTACCAAAATTACAAAATTTATCATACACCAAATTGGAAAAGTAGTTGCATAACTTATGTACATTATCAGTTATTAACCTGACTAATTAACATGACTAATTGAATTGTTCAACTTAACCTACGAAAAACATAGTGATAGACCTTTTCATAAGAATGGAGAGAGGTGCATTTTTAGACTTATGAATGAATTTATAAGCCTACCAGAATTTCCCTTGAATGAAACAACCTTTAAAATTCCATAGCAGAGTGTCATTGGTTCACGAATGCCCTTCATATGGTCAACTTTTACATCCTAGTGATTTGAATTAATAAACCATTTTGACGGGGTTCACTTATTAATGTCAAGTACATCGTAAAACTCAGTTTCACTAAGTTGCTCAGGGAGAAATAATATAGAGCCTTTCGTACTCCACTCATGAATTTATTCATTGATTATAATGAGTAACCCATAATTGACCATGAAAGTTTGAAATTCATAGAAATGTTCCAAAACTTATCAAATAATAGGATTCAATAAAGGTTTCCTTCCATTCATAGAATCCAATAGGAACAATAAAACATCCAATTATAAAATAATGAAGAATAGGCTACACATATCATTACAATCCGATCATGGACAAGTATTCATCAAGTACTTCAATATGAACCTTGGCTTTCAGAATATATTTTCTTGTAATTTCTTCTCCTAGGATCATTTAATTTAGCAAACGTACATTTAACATCTCAACACACACCTATTCACTCACACATCGAGAAAGAATTCTAGAAAGAATCTATCATTGTAAATGTAATATCAGAAGCCTTCAAGCCTATATCAGTAAATATACCATATCCATCATTAAATTTCAAGGGATATTTCAAATGTCGAGTGGCATTGATACAGTGATCAGTACTAGAAAAAAATAACTCAATTTTTTATCATTCTTGAAATAGCTACATTATTTTGCTACATAATTATTTCATACATAATACATAAAGACTTACCTGCAAATAAGTTTATTGTAAACTCGACAAAGGCCAAAAACCATTTACGAAATTTCACTGATAATATGCAAAGCTTCCAATATGAGAATAAAATTCAGTTATTAACTACGACCACAGTAGCCTATTATGTGAGAGCTCTGAACAACATAAATCTGAGTTTCTGAGTTCACTTCTAAATTGGTTTAGATTCAAATTTGAACATTCACATGTACTAATGAATATACATACACTTCTAATAAAGAATTGACACATTCAAAAAACTGAGAGTCAAACCCCTGAAATTGTTGAAATTTAGAATGGGTTTGACCGGAGTAGAAGGGTAAGTACGGTACTATTGGATCATTGTACGTGTATCTATTTGAAAAATCAAAATTCTAATTCATTCCTTGTACAGAATTATTTAGAAGAATTGTATCAATTGAGCAAAATATCTTTGAACGTTTCATGAGAAATTAACACAAATTGATTGATAACTGGTCTTGAGTAGAAGGATTTGAAAACAAAGATTAAAGGTTTTATCAAGCCTGAAAAAACTAGAACACTTTTGGAAAACGACTAGATGTATACTGAGAGATATCTAGCTCAAAACTTCCTCATTCTTCAACTCCCTCCAATGAACACCAGGAATAATTGTAACCTATTCTACTGCCGACTTGCCAAAATTGAGCAGATATAGTCTGTCCCAACAAAGAAGACATTCTGGCAAGATGAGGAAATGACTCCATCTCGGCCAATATTGGTTCAAAAATTATGAATGTGGTTTCAAATTGTAGATCAGAATGTTTCCTATAATTTGAGACCAAATTTCTAATTTCTGAACCAATATTGACCAAGCTGGAGTCATTTCCCTACCTTGCCAGAATGTCTTCTTTGCTTGGACAGATCATAATTGACATTGCACTGAGATAAGAATTCGTTCAGGTAGACATAATAGAAGATCGCTTTCACTGTTTGGTAACAGAATCCGTTCTGAAAACCTTGCAGCATAGATACCTTTTATCGGCAGTCATGCATAGTGGAATTCTTCATATTACGGTATTAAAAATTAGATTATCTTTTAAAAATATATGCTGCTGGTAGGAATGCGATAAAGAACCCTGATATGATTTTGTGTGAAAGTCCACAAAACGTTTTGTTTTATATCAATAATTCAAAAAGTAAATAATTGCAAGATAATGTGAGTGAAATATCTAATAAAGTAACAATATCTAATAAAGCATCACCTACATACAATATTCCATTTCAATTAGTTAATAACCATGGTGGAATAGAAGAAATGGAAACATTTTCAGGTAGGTGCAAGATAGAGCCCCAAGATTATTAGATATTAGTTGAAAGAAAATTCATTGATAATAATTAGCCTATTGATGATTAACTAGAAGTCTTGATGTTGAATAGAATTTATGTGAATTTATGTGACAGGATCGTATCAACCTTTAATATTTAATCTCTACAACATTGAAAAAATTCAGGTTTATTTGAACAAACAGGTGAAGTAATAGGATACTCTGTATCTCCGCAAGACTTCAATATTGTAAACTCCATATCGGTACTTTAGGAACAACTTTGTAAAGATTGGATACCGGCATAGCTTCCTTTAATAGAAGGCCATGGCCTAAAAATTGGCAACTATGTAGAGTAGGGAATTGGGTCCATTTAAAACCATTGAAATCATTTTCCAATCAGCTGTTCTAATAGATGCGTTTCTTGGGTCCGTTCTCACATTTGACTTGCTACAAATCATAAGCTATTTTAATAAATAACTGTCTATTCTTAATCGTTCTTGCTAATCTCTATCACAACCTATTACAAAAAACATAAAAGGAATTCTATACGAATAAGAGTTTCATGTAAATTATGCTCAAAGAGAGAAAAACCGAGTCAACATGCATGATTTGTATCTGTACTTAATGCTTTCATATGAAAAGACTGTTCCTACGGTGCGACGTTGCCATTTTATTAGGGCACGGCCTTCTATTAAAGGAAGCTATGATACCTAACCGGTTCCTGAAATTGTTGAAAACTTAAACATATGACCAAGTATGGATTGCTTGAACCTCAATTTCTATCAATAGAACTTTATAACATTCATTCAAGTTTTAGGTAATGTAACTCAATTCTCTAGTTTTTTTTAAATAGAAACTCACATTATTGTATTACCTTATGTAATGATTTGTTTTTTCTGTAATTTGTAAATAATGTATCTATTACTCTTTTGGGTTTTTATTGATGTATTGTATAAAAGAATGTATATGAATGTAAGGCAGCAATGTAAATAAATGAATAAATGAATAAATAGTCATCGAGATGTTTGAAAGGAAAAATAGAAAAACAATGTGGTTTAAATATTACCTGGGGTAAATGGTGAAGATTGAACTGTGGATGAACAATTGTTAAAGTTTCTGACAAACCAACTCAAGCCACATCAATTGACTATATTTCAATCACAACACAGACACATATCTTGCAAATTTTTCGAGTATAACTCGAAACTTCCAAATTTAAATACAACGTATTTAAAGCTGAGCATACACACACTTTGTTCTAAACGAAAACTATGAACCAACACACTTTGCACAAGTTTGGAAAATGTAATATTTTTTCAGAAAAATCGAATACAATTTTCTGAATAGAATAATTAGAATGTGAAACGTGATTTTTTGATAATGTTTAGGGAGCAGTCAAGTTCAAAAGGAGGTTATATCGACTAGACAGTGGAAAGAAGTAAGAGTGTACCGCTTCAGAGGGGACATGCTGCTACTTGATAAGGGGGGCATTTGGGGGGTTCAGGGTTGAGAGGAGGGTTCGAAAGATAGTTTCGTGACAGGTAGGGGTTATTACAACAAACTCCTGCTAATCAATAATGCCTTCAATCGCATGTTTCTACAGTATATTGGCATGTTTGGTTTGTTATCGTACTAGTGACATCAAGTAGAATGCAGGTCATAATGTTTTATTCAATGTTCGAAGTACTAGTCAAGTGTGACAAGACCTGATTTTGAGTGAAATGAGAACAGGGAGAGATAGGAGTAGAGAAATATTTCAAGTCACATAGAAACTTTACACAAGTTAAGTTACTGGTACTCAGTTCTTGTCTTAGGATATGATGCCAAAAAAATTTTCAAACTTGGATCAAAGATTTGGTACCTGATCCCAAAAATTAAGGCATTTTTGTCAGTTCTTTGTAGGCTCATAGTAACTACTCACCACTAGTAACTACCCAGTAGGCTAATTGGACAAGCTGACTAGAGTATATTTGTGACTCCATTCTCTAGCCATGAAACGGAAATACACTTACACATACAACATCAGCTGTTAGAACGCTTACAAACCGACAAAAACCAGCTATAATTTTTGGCACTAGCTATGCCTGATAGCTCCATGGCTGTATGGACATGACATTCTCTATAGAAGGACGTTCCCACATTACTTCCTTAAATGGTTCGTATTTAGATTGAACGCGCACTGGCGCGATCAAGACCAAACGTTTACCATTGAAAGCTCACAGCTCTAATGTGACTAATGTACAACTCTTAGCTGCATCTTACTCTAAACAGTGCGCGTTCACTTCAATTGCTTGAATCCGTTTCAGTTGGCAGACGAAATCGGCCACCTGATTAGACCAATATTTTGACGGCAATTACTACTTGCAGAACTAGACCAGAGTGTAGGAGAGAGCAAGACAGTGAGTGTGTGAGGGGTTAAAGAAAGGATGACTACAAGGTACCTTTTGAAAAATGATAAAAATTTTACTGCTGATTGACAAATGGTCAAACTCTGCAACTGCTTTATAGAGTCTGTTTTCATCAAGCAAGTAGGCCTACTAATGCCACGTTTACACCGGAGTGATAATAACTTTTACAATTAACTTATTATGGAAAAGTTATAAACAATTGTGTTATCAACTCCGGGGTAAACGTGGCTTTAGATATAAGTTAAAGCCTTAAAGGTATTTTGTTTGAAAAAATGGGGATACAAATAGCCCATGGGCCTATAGGGTACAACATTTTTCTAGACGATCTGTTTTAGGCCTATCTGATGTGCTATGGTCTAATTCAATAAGTTAATTGATGTTAGGATGATTTCACACCATTAAAGCCATTTTAGGTTGATCCCACTAGTTTCAAAAAGCAAAATTTTCTCCAGGTCAGCTTTTAAGGAAAGCTTCAGGTCAGCTTCTGACGACACAACTGTCATAGTTCCAATAGATAAAAAAGTAAACAATGATAGCAATGTAAATTCAGCATTTCAAAAGGCCTCATCCATATGTAGTGATCTAAAACTGACAATCAACAGGAACAAAACAGTAAAAATCGTCTTCACACCCAAAAATGAAAGATTGGAAATAAGAAATGAGTTTCTTAATCCACTTTCCAATTCTTGATCCAAGCTCGGGTATCCCAGAGAGATCATATCAAAATAGCACTAAACTTCTTAGTGAACTACACACAGAGATATCCCAACTTGGGATTTGTCATTTTATAAAACTGGCCACTTAGTGACGGTTATGAAGCGACTGGCAACACCTCTGACAAGTCATCTTCATAGAATTCAGTCACCGTATAATAGCTCCGACCCACAAGATAGTGAGACAGACTTCTCCTGTAGATTTTGAAGGGTGCATTCCACAGGTTCACAGAAAGGCTGATGAGGCTGGTGACTGTGACTCAGTTGACCACACTAAATTTCTTGGGGTGATAATCGACCAAAATCTTGACTGGCAAGAGCACAAAAGAAATCTATGTAAAAGGCTGTCATCTGCTCTGTATGTCACCCGTGGAATCAGAAACATCAAAAATGAGAGGTCTGCATTTGTTGCCTACTACCATGCTCTGTTTATTGCTTTGCTGATGCATTTTGGAATTGTTGCCTGGGGATCCTCATCAATGAGCTGTATGGAGAAAGTTATTCGCTGTCAGAAACAGGCATTGAGAATAATACTAAAACAAGACAACAAGGAACATTGCAAGCCGCTGTTCATCAAATACAGGATTCTCACAGTCATCTCAATGTACATATTGGAGACAATCATTCTGGCTACAAGACTGAGCCCATCATCAAGAGGTGACCAGCACAATAAAAATACTAGAAACCGACAAAACATTGATCTCCCTCAACACAGGCTTGAAAATTTTAAATGCACAGCAACCTATGCCGGCTCATATTACTTCAACCTCCTGCCAACCGAACTTGAATCATTGAAAGATTCTGAGAAGCTGTTTTTGAGGAGCTAAAACTCTATCTTAGTGGCAGACCATACTACACCTTGGCAGAGTTCATAGAGGAGCACACATACCATCACTAGAGGACTTTCTGACTATAATTAGAAAAATTTGACGATTCACCAATCCTAGGACCGTGTTGAAGACACCAGAAGTAAAAAAAAGGAAGAAGAAAAAGGAACAGATTTAGCATTGGATGAGTAGGTGAGGCTATTGTACATCATGTAAAGTAGAAGGAGATCGCTTGAAACGTTTGTATGCGTGCTAGGCGTGTTGAACAGTTCTGGCCGAAACAAACCGTTTCGTTTTTTGTTTCATCTCGCGAGTAAACATCCTACTCCTACTAGGGTTACCGGTACTACACGCCTTTCAGGGATGCTATATGAGCTTATTTAAAAATAACTGGATAGTCTAATGTGATATATTTTATCTATATTCATCGATAATGGATATCTAATGAATAATGATATTTCAAACAACATAAAATTATTTTTGAAATATATTCCAACTCAAGAATTTGATAGCTTCAAACATGTTCGGTTGCAACATGATACTATGCCATTCGCAACAGACTACACAAACGCAACAGATTCTCACAAATACAATACTATTATGCATCAGAAAATACTCACATACTAGAATATTCATTACACTTATGGTTTTTACTGTCAGAAAATCACAAAACACTTGACTTAACCTCACTTTGAACAGGTTGGATCACGTTTGATGATCAGAAGAAATTTAATTGAAAACTCAATTTTATCGTTCTAGGACCTAAGAACCTTGAGATAGGGATAACTCATGAATCTTGAATTCCATTGAATGGAATATAACTTGAAAATTACACTATCAAAATGATAACGCCGTCCCCACCACACGAATTTTGAGTTTTGACAAACAAAAACAAAAATGAACACTTCTGCCATCTATCGATAGAAACTGTAATCTTTGATTTCACTTTTCATTTTCACCGCTAGATGGAAGAGTACTTTTTTACCCAATACAGAGACCGTAATAAAAAAAATCTGATTTTGAGAAAATCGAGATAGAAATATTGCAAAATCCATTTTTCTCAATAATGCTGCGGATCTTCTGCGATTTTGCCAGGAACGAGACTCATGGCAGTCGATAGGGCTTATAAAGGGCTATTCCGGGTATGAGCTTAAAAAAAAATCGTTAGAGCCGTTCTCGAGAAAACCGTGAAAAACACCATTTTTGGCATATTAACCGCCATTTTTTCAGCCATTTTTCGATGAATTTTTTTGAATTTCTTAGAGTCGGGTCCTCATGGAATAAGAACCTTAAGTTCCAAATTTCAAGTCAATCGGTTAATTAGGAATCGAAATATTGAAAAATCCATTTTTCTCAACAATGCTGCGGATCTTATGCGATTTTGCCAGGAACGAGAGTCATGGCAGTCGATAGGGCTTATATAGGACTATTCTTGGCATGAGTTTAAAAAAAATCGTTAGAGCTGTTTTCGAGAAAATCTTGAAAAACACCATTTTTGGCATATTATCTGCCATTTTCTCCGCCATTTTTCGATGAATTTTTTTGAATTTCTTAGAGTCGGGTCCCCATGGTATAAGAACCTTAAGTTCCAAATTTCAAGTCAATCGGTCAATTAGGGATCGAGATAATAGTGTATACAGACATACACACACACATACATACATACACACACACACACACACACACACACACACACACACACACACAGACCAATACCCAAAAACCACTTTTTTGGACTCAGGGGACCTTGGAACGGATAGAAAACCTAATATTGGGGTACCTTAATTTTTTTTGGAAAGCAATACTTTCCTTACCTATGGTAGTAGGTAGGGCAAGGAAAGTAATAATAAGACAGATACAATCAATGATTTAAATAATATTATATATATTAGAATGGATTCTTTTTATTCAAAAATTAATTTTTTTCAAGAATCACTTACGATGTCTTCAAACAATAATAATCATTAATTCAAAAATTTCCAACTCACTCATTCACAGAAACTTAATATTCAACTTGACTGTTATTATTTTATTCTTCAATGAATGAAATTAATTGTCGAATTATGTAAAAAGTAACTATGAGATTCAATTGTTCAACTTTTGCTGGCATAAATATGAATAAACAAGATATTGAGTACATTTACAAAAATATATAGGCCTACAGTCTTGAAACTTATATTCTCAAAGTCCTTTATTTTTACTTCTTGTTCTATTTCCATTAATATTTTTCCATAAAATAAAGGTTGCTGTCGGTTTGTTAATATGACTTATCTCAATATTCTGCTGAGTCAAGACCTTTTTAGTGTTTTTGATAACAAAAAACACCTGGAAAAATCTATTTCAGATTATATGTAACCAATAATGATGGTAAGTTAAGATTATTATCAAATGTCCATTCTCAAAAGGAAAAGTCAACAAAATAATATTATTCAGTTCCATTAATAAACATTTAATAATATGTAATATAGAAAACATTTGAATAATTTATCAAAAATAGTACAGCAGTCAACATTATAATAATTTTTACATTCCAAAATAGAAATATTTGATCAATGATCATCACAATAAAATTTTATTAATACTGCTTTTGATAGGCTACATATTATTTGATTATGAAAATGTCAGTTATGGCCTTAGTTTGTAGCAAATTTTAAATACCGGTACGATTAACAAGTTTAATTCAGTTTCAACAAGATGAAAATGACATCCATGAGATGCGTATTGCATCACCTTAACAAATAAACTAGGTATAATATCCTTGGTACAAATTACTAAGAATAGAGCTTAAAATACAATAATTGTTTTCACGTAGGAAATATTAAGTAAAGAAGATTGGTAGAGTGTGATAATATACGTACAAGGAGACCAAAATGTAATAACTTGATGGTTGAATAACTTCAGGTTTTTGCATTTTCTTATTAAAAAACGAAATCAATTCATAGTACAAAGAAAACTACAATAATTGCCGAACACCAAATTCCAATAAAAAAGTTAATATTCTACGGGTTGAGTACTAAATTTGCAACTGAGAAACAATTATTATTAACTACAGAGATTTCATCTCAGATATTCAAAGAATACAATTTAAATTAAAATCTTAAATCTACAAAAATGCACCTCAAGATCTGTGGTAAATTTTATTCATTTTTAATTGAATAGAATATCAACAAGAATACCATCTCACGAATATGTTATTTTAATTACAGCATATTGCACAAATATTCAATAAAACATGAAAAGTGTACAACTGTTTATGGAACCTAAAATCTAACACGTATTATATGTTTTGAAAATATCAATAAAAACATTAAGATTTCATAATTTCATAATAATTTGAATATTCAGCTCACACACAATAAAAATATGCAGAACATTTGTAATATCAATAGAATTTGATCAAGAAGGCCATAGTATATTCTTGAATACTTAGAGCTTTAAATAGCATTATAATTCAGTGTAACAGCCATGGAAATTGACAAATAGATAATAATAATACATTGACTATATGTCACTGTAGATAATAATAGTATTTGTAGATGAGAAACAATTTTGGACGCAACTTTTCTTCAATTTCAATCTGAGACAAGAGCTAGAAGACATTTCTTATAATCTCCTGATGTATCATCCTGTAGAAAAAAGATTTACAATGTCATGAATCCTTATAATATTCTAGAAGTATATCAACTTTTGTATATTCGTTATTGAAACGATAGAAATACTATAATATTCAATAACATCTACAAACACAGGTAAAATAATGACAAAAATTACAAAAGAATCTTAATTTTCAACACTAGCAAATAAATATGAATAACAACATATGTTGCTTGTTGGAGTAAGTGATGACTAGCCGGTTTGATAACCAGCAAGTGTGCCCAGGTTCGATCCTTGATCGGGGAACAATTCTTTAAACATAGGACAATCACATGAATACGGCCACTATGTCTTTCGGAGGAGAGCCGAAGGATAAGCCGTCAGTCCCGACTACCTAACAAGTAGTCGTCATTTCTCATCATCATCATCATCCATCTCATTACCCACGCACAAGCCTATGAGATCATGTGGGGCTTCGCCCTCATTAAAACCCAAAATTTGTACAAGAGATAATTTTAAAACTCGAAGTTAGTATTTTAATTATATTTAATCTATTCATATCTAGAAATGATGTATTGATAGAAATGTATTCATTCAAAAAATCAAATTTATACACAGAACAAATTTTAATATAATTATCAAGTTAAAATTAATCCAGTATAAAATCATTCCATCTAAATATCTTCTACTTACATGAATGAACTCCTCCAATGATTTTCCATATTTGGCAGAGAATGCACGTTTGATTTCGACCATATCAATTTCAGATCTCACAGCTACAATACGCTGTAGAGCCCTATCTTTGGTTCCAAAGCCCTTCATGCTGTTGTACAGTTGTTCTGCGAAGAACGCATGTCTGTCCCTCACAGTTTTCACTGTAAATCAGAAAAATTCCAATTAAAAAATCCATTCTAACGAAACGAAGTTGAAATGATGAACATTTATTTATTCAGTGTATGTCTTTTAATGGAGGGGAGACGCAAGGGTTGTTCACACATCGCTATAAAACCTAATTTTCCCAAGATGGGAACATGTAGGTTATAGTTCTTTCACACATTAAAACAGGTATTTTAAAACAAATGTTATTATTTCAAACATTATTAATTATTTAAAACCAAAAAACTTCACAAAATCACTTTACCATGATCACATCAAATGAGATAATGGCAACGTTTTTCAAGTTATGCATTGACACAGAAACATTCATTCAAAATTATCTAGTTTCATTCGAGATGATTTGGAAGATTAAGATAAATCCTTTTTCCCTCACGGAAGAAATTTTTGAATTGACATGTATTTTGTATAAATGTCTCTTCTCAGTATTCAGAGTACATATTTTTTCAATAGACTTGATTAACTAATCAATTCTTGGTTATCAAAATTAAATCAGAGTTCTTTGGAATTCATGAAAGTGCTTTGAAATTTGCTAATCAACCGGTTCGAAAACTCAATGAGTTGAAATAGCCCTTTACAAGACTCATGCAATCATTATTTATATAGTTTAGAGTCATCATCAAAATAGGCAGGCATGAATCATGAGCAATTCATGTCATTCACTTCATTTCCTTCGTAAGCCATTAATAACAAATCATTTGATTCAATTCATGAGTAATTCAGGATGACTACAATGACTATAGAGTATTCTACTACAGTACCACAGTCAATCAAGTAAATTAAAACTAAATTGGACTGTTATTTTTCAATTCTCTCACTTTCTCACACATTCTGTAACCAACCTCTTGTAGCAAGTAAAACTAGATTAAAATTACTGTAATACAAATGAGATACTCTACTCACATGAGTAAATATGTAAATATTCAATAGAATTGTAACTGATAAGGATTTCTGTTTGACTATTTTCAAATTCAATAGTATTTATTCCAAATAATTCACATTACGAGAATTCGCCTACAATTATTTTTTCCAGTGCTAACCAAACAAGACTACCGTATCCCTACTATTTTACCCTCCTATAAGAAAATCAATGTAACGCGATAAAGTCATTTTTACTTGGGTAAGTAGCCAAATGTCTACGATATATAATTAAAAAGGATGGAAATTTCAATAGAATTGGATATATTGAGTAGAATGTTAACTGACCAATAGCTAGCAAGCCATCCTTGATGTCTCCTGAGAACTCGTTCTCAATAGCCTTGGTGAAGTCATGTCCAGTGAGTCTTTGGTATTCCATGAAGATCTGTGAGAGCTGAGGATAACTCCTGGAGCAAAGGATTGCATTGAACGAGGATTCGTCAGTTCCCAATCTCAACTCACCTGCCCAACAAAATTTTCAATTTTCAATATTTGCAGTAAAATAATTCATTTATTCATTTTTAATCAATTTATTATACATTTATTCGATCAAAACTTTAAGAATTGAAGAGAATGATAATTAGTTCGACTGGAATGTAAAGCAAAGAGCAAAGAGAGTGGAAATAATTGATGGGTAAATGACAGAAGATGTCGTCTGTGATGGCAACGAAACGTCAGCTTACTCAAGTAAGTGGACATTGGATGTACTCGGTAAATTATTTTCATCCGCAAATCTTAAAGTTATCGTTAACAGTGAATGGAGTGCTCAAAAATAAAAAAAAAACAAATAAAATTAATTTTCACAATAATAATAATTATTATATCAGTTTGATAGAGTACAGAAATAATGACAGCATAAGAAGCAGGGCTGGAGGTTCTTTTTCATTCGAATGTCAATATAGAATAGCTGATAAACAATCTATCACCAGAAAAAAGTGATTAAATTACCTTATTGTAGCATATTACAATAAGGTAATAATAAAAAAATAAATAAGGAATATAGTATTGACAAATGAACTGGTTCAAACGATTGATAAAACTGACATAATAATTTTTCTTCTTGCATTACAGATAATAGAATAAAATACAGAATGAAATTGAAATGAGGCTCCACATTTGGGCAAGTAGTGCATGTGATTGAGGAGCTAATTCCACATACCAGTGAATAAATTCCTTTAAAGCATTATAATCATGAAAAACAAACAGATTTTCAGCTTAAGAATTAAAGGAATTAATGGAATGGTTAGTTGATGAGGAGCAGTTGGGTAGAATCAATTCGAAACTTTTGACACTACTTTTGTTCAATTTACCTGCTCTGAGTAGTTTCTGGGCATCATTCTGAGCGGCTGCCATATCTACAATGTAATTCTCATCTCTAGCAGCCTGTAACAAGAAATTATCTATTATTGATAATCATTGAATGGTATTATAGGTTAACAGAGTAAGTCTGGATGGTCAGCATTCATAAGTAAATCAGTAACTATTTTTGTAATGATATATGTCAAAGGCAGAATTAGTAGGAAAGTCTTATTAAAAATTATACAAATAACATTTCATGTCAAATGTATCATGAGAAACAAAATTTAAAATAATTAAAATAAAAGTACCGGTACCCTTTTTCAAAATATTTTTATTTCTCACAACATGTTTCGGCGTTCATGTATTTTAAAGTTTTAATAAATACAGTAGCCCTAACAGAAAATAAGCATGAGGAACAACCTTCACAATTCTAAAGGTTAATTAGTTAAGCATAAAACCGCGAATGCATTAGTGTTGATGAAGAACTCTGAAAGTCACATCACATAATATTGTACGAAACCCATTTTCTTCTCAATGATCCTTCTCTAGTCAACACTATTTGATTCGGTCAATAAGAGCGATACTTTAGCGGTATGAAAATGATAAAGTTATGATCAGTCTTTATAGCTCTGATGAGCCCTATTTAACATGAACTATACTTTACCTGGCAAAGAGAGACCAAGAGTCTTCTGAATGATCCACTGGTATCACTAGCCATGTCATCTTCAAGAGAGCTGCCATACACTGCAAAGAAAAACAAGAGTTAAAGAAATAATAGTCTCTCTTACAGAAAATTATATTGAATGATAGTGGCTGAGAGTCAGTCTTCAACCTAGTATTGAATGTAACTGGAATATTTCGGAGCATAATGCATGCTACTAAACTAAACTTGTAAGCATTGAAACCGTGAATTGACTATAAACTCAAATTAAACAATTCTCTTTGAATTTGATTCATTCAATATGATACACAATACGATTAATACAGAATTCATGACATTAATGCGATTGAAACATTGAAATATTTTAGAATTCATGAAAGTCTATCTATTTTAGGTTTCAAAATTTGAAGTGAAAATTAATATTTTAAATAATATTATCCGTGATTTCGTTATTCTTATTTATTTAACAACCTTCCAAATTCTAAATTACGGTTTCATAGTTTTTTTACCTTCAGAAGTTGAAATTTGTGTATAATTTAAGTTTTAAGTGTGGACATAATCTCTATTTTGAATATTTCGACAATAATTGGGAAGAAGAGACGTTTTGGACTTTGTCTGTGTTTCAATCCTACTGTATTTTAATCTTGTTAATAAATAAATATTGAAAGACTAAGGCCTTGTAACATTATTGAAACTTATTCCACTTTTTGAGTAGTTGTGAAGGTGATATTGTGGTAGTTATCCATATTAAATGAAAGGACAAGAATTTTTCTCGAATTTTTTAATAATCAGTGGTTTTACAAGATCTTGTCTTTTCATTTAATTGTACTTATTGTATGGTATCGTGTATCAATTTCAATTAACTTTAGTTTCTTCTTGATGAGAAATTGAACAGTGGACACACATTTTTGTAGGGATATATCGCTGGAATATGAATTTTATTGAACTTCTTGATGATAAGTTAAATAGAGAGGAATAATGTCTTTAGTTTTCCACTTTTTAGATTACAAAAGTATGCTGGAAGTAAAGTTAAGGCATAAGAGCCCCCTCTTCAAATTGACCCACAATGAAAGTGGCATCGAGAAATTTCGATGCAAATGTATTTGTTACAGTCTGTCCAAGCAAAGAAGACATACTGGCTAGATGGGAAAATGACCCCAGCTTGGTCAATATTGGTACAAAAATTATAAACTTGGTCTCTAATATTGCAGATCAGAACTATTCCTAAAAGGGGGTGGCGTAGCTGAGTGGGTTAAGTGCTGGCGTTGCAACCCAAAGGTCCTGGGTTCAAACCCAGGTCAGACCAGAAATTTTTCTCAGGCCACTTCCCGTGTTTCGGATGGACACGTTAAGCCGTCGGTCCCGGCTGCCTAAAAACAGTCGTTAAGTCATGTCAGAGGCCCTGAAATTGATCAGGAGCGACCTGAAAACTCTGACACCAGACCTGAGCCAGCCAGGTTACACGAATATTATATTATTCCTAAAATTTGAGACAAAATTTATAATTTTTGAACCAATATTAACCAAGGTAAAATTACTTCAGCCAACCTACCGTTTTTACACTAATCGTAATCATATTGATTTTACGAATGAAAATATTTTTTATTCATTTATTTATTCAATTATTGACATATGATAGCACAAATCATAACATAATTATTATGAACCAAGACAGAAAAAATAGTCTACGCCTGTACTATTTTTCCTAAATTTGGTTATACTAGAACAATTTTCAATTCGACTACTGGCAGCAGTGAATGGCAGCCATGTTGCCAAAGGCTCTTCTGTGCTTGACATATACTATACTATATACTATAGTAGATGCTTGTATTCTGAATCTATTCAATACTTACATGATTGATAAGCCGAACGGATGGCGTAGATTTCGTGATTGGTAGCTGTGCAAAGGATCTCAATAATAGTCTCTTCTTCTGTGCCGATACAACTGACTGCCTTGTTCAAATCTCTGGCGAGAAGAGAGCTGATGGGGGTCATGAGAGACACGACAAGATCTTCAAAGTTGCCACTCAACTCGCTCTTCAGGTCTTTTATCAAATCCTGCAATTTAATAACATAAATAAATTGAATGATTAAATTTTAAATTATTTCATGCATGGATACATAATAAATTATTCAAGCCTCTGTATAGTGAAAATAAAAAGACATTGTCAATACCACTATTTCAACTGGATACTTTTTACAATCCTATCATAGTTTCAAGACAGAACCCGCCTTATCCTCAGCCAGACTGATGTTTGATTAGGCTACATAAGGAACTCCAATTCAGTTCAGTACAAAGTTCCTTTTGTAGCCTACATTAAACATCAGTTTAACTAAGGAAAGGGCAAGTTTTACCTTGAAACCATAATACGATTGAAAAAGTGTTCACGTAAAAGTAGATAGATAGATAGATAATTCACTTTATTCAAGTAGGGTACAGCATTTACGATCTTAAATTCTAGATTCCAAAGATTACACATAGGTCTAATTACACGATTGGTTAAAATAAGATATTTAAGTTAAAAGTAGTGATATTGCCAACACTGTGTCTTTTTATTTCTATTATGAAGAAATAAAGCTATATCTCATCAACTAAAATCCATTTCCTTTGTATTTACTGTGCAATTTACTGTATCTTTCCACTTTCAAATAATTCAGTTTCTTCCCTTCTTCGGTTACAATTAAACTACTCCATATCACGTATGTAGAATACAGTATCCGTATGTATATATTCTAGTGTCCGTGCTCTATATTAGGTCGCTTATGAGAGATGTATAAGATCGTCTACTCCATACTAAAAAATGAACCAATACTCAACAATGTTCAAGTATTTGTATATTTAATGGAGATGTTAACTTCTTTAATATACCGCAAAATCTATGTTCATCTTCAGTATCCGCAACACAGGACAGCAAGCCTAGAGAAAGGACCCCATTTTAGCGGACTTAAAGCTTTTAACTCTCTCCCTATTGAAATAAAATGCATCGAGCATCCTGAAAAGTTTAAGAATGCAATAAAAACTAAATTGATTGATGCAGCTCCTTACAATTTAGAGGAATGCTTTATCTGTTGGCGTGTGTAAGCATTTTCTTTGCAAACATATTTACAATGCATGATCCTGGAGTTATGGAGTATGTTAATTCTTTTGTATGTTCTGTCTTTCTTCTCTTTTTGATCTTTTTTTTCTGAGTACTGTAGGTACTCAATATTTTTGACGTGTCAAATACTGCCAAGCTTTGCTTGATTTTGTGGTGTTACTTGACGAAACTAAACTATAAGATTTTATTTTCCAAAGATTTTTAGTTTTAATAGTAGACAATCTATTTTTTACATATGTATATAAATTATACAGTTATTGTATACGTGAAATTCATAGTAAAAAATTTTATTTCATGTAGGCCTATGATATATTTAAATAATTAGTATATAGAAGTAGATGTCCTAATGAGGATACCTAACTTAGTCCAGTAGTCTAATTATAAGTTGGAAATGAATCTCTCATTAGCCTCGTAAGAGACTAGATCGCAATAATAGAAGAAAAAATTACACAGAACTGACTAATCAAACATCATATATTTCAGTGAATTTTTTTTGTTCCCGATTTTCCAAGAAATCTTCTTTAGTAAGAAATTTGTCTTACTTTTATAACTTATTCATTAACTAGATTAATGATACAAAGTGCTCATGATTAGAAAAAAAAACGTTTTAAAAAATAAATGAAAAGGTTGAGATAATAAGATTCTATATAGTTACCTTTCCATAGAGCGTCTTAAACTTAACATCAATCTCTTGGCGTTGTGCGTTGGTCCTATTGGCTAGCACATTAATGATAGCTTTTTCATCAGTGCCGAAACCTTTCATAGCTTTGCGCAGTACTTCAGCATCCTGCGTCGGGTTGAATGGATTGGCTGGACGAACTGTGGGAGTTCCCTGAAAATGATCAATTTATTTCATGTAATCAAGGTATTTTCCTTGCAAATTATACGTTTATTTCATGAAATCTAGTTATCAATGAAGTTACAAGATAGGTGGATAGATAAATGTCTTTATTTTCCACTTTGTACATCACAAAAATGTTGTGGGCGAAGTTGAGGCACCTCTTCCACTTCACCCACAAACGGGTTATTAAAGTTGAGTAATCGAAAATTTAAAATCAATAATGTACATTCAATAGAATATGTTGAGCAATAATAGATTTTTAAATGCATTTTTTCCACAAGACTACCAACAGAATAGTTTGAAAGAGAATAGATTGTAATTTCTATTAAACTAAGATTCCACTACTGAATTCGTTCTAATGACAATCTACTAGTGTTTTAATTCTTTGATATTCAAAAGCTTACATTATAGGACCATATTAAACCAGAGGTTCCTCCAATATTAAAGGGAGGATAAGCGTATTCCACAGTTTTAGAAAAATTTAAAATTCATTCAAATACCTATAGTAGTTGAATTTCTTAGCCTCTAATATTTCTTGATCAGTTAAATTTTAAAATCAAACATATAAGAAATACTTTGAATGAATTAGGAATCTGTTTCCATACCAAAACATTTTTATTTTCTGATATAATATTGCAATTATGCCAAGAAGAAGAACGATATTTCAAGTTATGAAGGTAATAATAAAATTGAATATAAGCAATATCCAATGATTCCTTACATTCAACATACTGCAGAATGTATACCAGACTAATACATTTCTATGTGCATTGATTTGAAGTTCTGAATTAAAGATATCGTGCAAATATATCGGTTGAACCTCCATGAGTGAAAATGAACATTACGGTGAAAATATTACAACTAAGAACAACTAAGAATATATCCTAGAACTAGAGAGCACTTTCGATGGTAATTGAAGATATAAACAGAGTGTACAGCGAGTTAGATGGCATGAGAGAGCATCAATCATTTTATCTTTTTAATGAACATGCCGGGGTGGATGTATATCTGAGAATATGTTGATATGTGATGATCAAATCATGCAATGTGGCCTGATAGCAATTTGCAGAATTTAAGCAATGAGTCATGCTAGATTATGATAACAATGATATTTGTTAATGAAAGTTGCCTGAATTTTCCCATCTGATGAAATTTTATTGAATGTTTTTATCTGTCTCTCCTTTCCCTGTAAGAATGCTGTTTTTGTTATATCCATCATTATTATAATTACTGCTAACTTATTTCCGAAACTTTATAAAAATGAAGAAATCCAAGAGTGAGATTTTATTAAAATTGTCTTGTTGAGTAGTTTATCGCTGGTTTGACTATAAAACTGAATATTGGCTCAAAGCAATAAAATTTAAATAATTTATCTTGGAATTGGTTTGCAATATTTCGATTCGATCTTTCAACGGCAGTTCAACAAATTGTTAATAAATCATTGCACTCTTTCTGAAGCAAACATGACTCAAATGAATGCATTTTATTACCAAATAATATTGAATTTTAACTGCCAGTTGCACAAAAACCCAACAGATAGGTTACCACTGTTGAGTTGAATCTCCAAGATAATACTTTCTCTGAATACTGTAGAGTATACTTATACATTATACTGATGTTTGCTGTTTTTTCAAGTGCTGTTTCATTCCATTGAGACCTATCATTTCATTAAGTTTTCTATTATTTCTTTCATTCAAGTGGTGATTCTCTTCTAATTTTTTATCTCGATAAATGTATTTTACAAATTGTTTCGACTGAGAATAATTTTTGTTGCCATTGGAATTCGAATAATGTCTGGCATAAGCTGATTTTGTATTGTATGTATAAATTATGATAAATTTTATAATAAATTTAAGAATCTAGATTTATAATAACGAATAATTGGAAGGTTTTGGACTTGAAAGCCTATGATCATAATTATGACTAAATACTGAACTTTAAAACTTAGGGCTGTTTAAATTAATTGAAAAATAAATAAAAATCAAACACCCTTTTTTGAAAACTTTTAAATTATAAAAAACACATACATGTTTCGGGACCTAAGCCCATTCTCAATGCGGATAAAAATAGTAATGAAATAAATAAACAATATTAAAAATATAAGTCAAATAAATCATATGATTGCAATTGAAAGCATATGTTATAACTCATATACACCAAAATCTAGGTTTTTAAAATTTTCTCAAAAATTGGTTTATTATTAAAATTATCTTCATTTAATATTTTGTCGCCATTCAACTTTTTCCCTTTATATATTTGGAATTCTTCTTTTACATTCAATTTAGTATTTTTGCTTCCAAAGAGATATAAAAACTAGCTTTTTACAGAGATATAAAAACAAATTTGGTAATATTGATTTTTATTTATTTTTCAATTATGACTAAATATATCAATGACACGATTTAACGGTGATAGAATTCACTTGGATTGGATCTTTGTGCAAGTGGCCGCAACTATATAGTTGTAGGAATGCTGCAATCTAAAAACAATCAATGATTGCATTTTCTCAATCTCACCTTAGTTGCATGTGGTTGACCAGCCTGTTGATTTGGCGGGAAGTGATGTCCACCCCCCATATTACTGGGAGGAGGGGCATTGGTTTGGTAGGACTGGGACTGCTGTGTAAAAGGGGTGGGTACGCCTTGGTTAGGTGGGTATGCTGAATGGGCCTGTTGTCCAGCAGGTGGGTAGGATGGGTTGGGTGGATAGGTACCATGTGATGGGTACGCTTGGTTTTGAGGCGGATAGGCTGAGTTCTGAGGTGGGTATGACGGGTTTTGAGATGGGTATCCTGGAGTTTGAGATGGGAATGCCCCCTGTGGACCCGGTGGGTAGGGGGAGCCCTGCCCTGGGTACGGGTTTGTCGTGGGCATGGGCATTGATGGATTGCTCGTGGGGTATGGTGATGGATTGGGTGGGTAACTTGGGTACTGTGATGGGTATGGCATGCCGGGGTTTGGGTAGCCTCCCATGGGTGCTCCTGGGTTAACGGGATAACTTAGAGGTGTGGTCATATGCTCAGGGGGTGGATACATTCCTGGTCCCTGGATAAGAAATAAAATAGTGTATTAAAAACATAAGAATTACCTTATGATTTGATAATATGTAAGTAAAATGTATTTGATGAATTTAGTGAAATCTATTGATCCATTCTATTGAATTTTAATAAATTCCTCTTATTAATTTATTCTTAGATATCATATTCTCAAGAACTTTGGAATTGAAAGGAAGCAATATTTCCTTGGATATCTTGATGTCTTCATATAGGCTTCTACAACAAAATATACGGAATTATGGAGATTTCAGTTATTTTTTTATCCGCATAACTTACGGTAATAAAGAACATAATTTGTGTAATAAATTAGAAAACATTTTCTCAGTCAATAAGTACAGTATCAAGAACTGTGATAATAATATTATTTCCTTATATGGAATGAAGTTCAAAAATAATATATTAACATCCTTGTTGATTTACAATGAATTCTGATTCAAATAGCACTAATGAATTCTGATAGCACTAATAAGTAACAAGAAATCAAGCTTTTTGGAAAAGTAAAATGGCTGTATCAATTTGAAAAAGTTGTTGATAAATCAATTCCGGTAGCGTTCTAGCTAACACCACGTTCACAGAAGAATCGTATGAGGAAAATTATACAGACCAGAGAATGACACTCCCTTTTGAGCAAATTACACCTTGTTATTCATCACTATCAGGAATTGTATCAAATTAATACCAAATTGATGAACGTTTACCACCAGTAGAGAAAGATAAGAAAAGATTCTCTTATCAAATCAATCTGAATATTTATTCTACTAATAGGCTACATTTGTATTGAGTTTTCGTTGAGAAGACCATTATGGGATCATTTTTTTTATCATCCAACTTATTTTTCGAGTACAGTACCGGTTTTTTTAATGTGCTGAAAAAAATATTTGATTTGGATTATCCTCACGCATTAAAAGCGGACTATAAGATTATCAGTTATGAGGACAAAAAACGCCAGCGAGTTTTCAGGCCATTGAACTGAAATTGATGGGGAAAGACAAGACACTTGATAAATCAGACAATAACTAACATTTTTCAAAGTGTTAAAATGGGTTTCCTCATTGTTTAATAACTTGTGTTCAGAGAGGAGTTAATTTATTAGAGATGAGGAATAACCTCCAGAAGAGGTGATCAATAATTAATTCTTACTTTTCATAAAATAGATCGTTAGGAATGATTCGCTTCAGGCTTAATAACAGGAAGGAGCTCTGGGAATTCGAATCCTAATTCATAGGGAACGAAGTAAGGTAACTCACTTTGGTATTTTTCAATAGCTTAAAATTTTTTGCCAATGGATCTACAATAATTGTATCTTTGTATCAGGCCTACAGTGTTGATTTTAAATGATTTGATTGCATTCAAGATAAGCTTATTGCTTTAGCGATTGTGCCATGCAATCAATTCATTTAGCATGCTATTCTTTTTTTCTCATTCAATTTTTTATTTCTTTAGAACAAAACAAACCCATAATTAAATTAATGAAGCATGAAACGAATTTGCTTCTCTCATAGGATTTCACACTCACCTGTGGATTATATGGTGGGTAGCTCATTTTGATGTTTAGTATCTGTAACACAGAAAAGGAAACAGTTGAAATTAAGAAGTTGAAAGGCACCGGTTTTGTACAACATAGAATTGCCAAAAAATAGAACTCACTATCATAATATTTGAGGGGTAATGTTGATTTGAAAAAACCTACTGGAGAACAACTTATATTCATTCATTGATGCATATAGAGAGTTTGCTGAGAATAAATCAACATGTTTTGAACCTATTACAAATTAATTTCAACATAGGCTTCTTGAAAAAAATATTATTCGTTATTTTGATTCATTAAATTCCGATTAAAAACTGATCAATCAAGTAAAATCATGTAAGCTTAATCAAACTCAAAATAAAGTTTTTAATTAGTAATCAACGAAACTCGAAGATGAATTGATTTCAATAAATGAAATATTTAATAATGGAAAGGATGCTTTCACCCTCCAACAGTTGTCAATTATTAGAATTGTCATTTAGCTCTGCCTAGATTATTTTTTTAAATTGAAAGTACCAATAGATGATCTACATGAACTGTTAATAGGTTTCATCACAAGAGATAGACGAAACCGCCAAACTTTTTTCTTCAGCTATCAAAGAGATGGAATGTCTTCAACAAAAGGATAAAGAAAGAGTAGGAAGCTTGCTGAGAGAAGCATTACGGATTCTAGGTTAGTGGGTTGTTAATGGAACTCTGTCAATAATAGGATAAGTTGATAACATCTCAGCGGGCGAACATTGAGTAGCGCCCTTTCGATGAATAACAGCAACGAAAATCCTTGGAAAACAACTTGATTATAGGGAGAAGCCGAACGTGGTGAATTTCTGTAACTTACTGCTCAAAAGCTCAAGGACAGAGAACTCTTACCTATAAATCATGTGAACCAGATAAAGAATTATTTATTTGATATAACAGTATATTATACTGACCAACTTTTAAAGGATTACAAGGAATAACTTATAGTAACAAGTAGGAATAATCAACTCTTTAATAGCAGGTCGAGGATGCCTCATAAGTTATATAGTATAAAAATAAATATATATTTTTTGAATGTTTCAGTCCAATAGATAACAGCTTCAGCAATGCTGTTAAATCAGTTCTGAAGCATTTAATATTTTTCCACAATAAATGTAATATCTATCAATAGCATATAGGTAAGTTAATTACTTCTAGTTAGTAATAAGTGGTAAAAATTAAGTAAAATGATCAAATGAATGAAATCCTTTGAACCGAGGAACTTATCTTGAGATAAGCTTTGTCCAGTTTCTAATTATGTGAAATTGTCTTGAAATAATAAGGGTTTCTTGAAATAATTATTGTCAATTGTTCAGGGGACGAGTAAAAGGGATATCAATTTTTCTACAAGTGATTTTCAATTACTCATAAATTATTATTATTAGACCAGCTAATGGCTAACTTAATAATAATTGTATTTTTTGGAATATAATGCTAAGGACATTTTTACTGGCTTCTTTTTAAATTTTTGTACTTAAATGTATAGCAGAATAGGTTCAGTCGAAAGGAAAGTGTACTTATTTGTCCTTGTACTTGGTGTATTTACAACTGGTGTAGGCCTACTTGTACTTGGTTACTTCTACTCAGTGTAAGTTACTTGTTAATACACTATCTTATAATAGGTAAGTTAGTAAGTTGATAGACTATCATAAAAATATTTGAGATAATATCATAGGTATATTTGTAAAAAAGTGTGAAAACATTCAATTGCAAAAAAGTGATCTTCCTTTATTATTTCAACCTTTACCTTTCACCCTTTTTCCAATTCACCGTATGAAATCTATTATAATTCCACTCGATTATGAAATGAAGGCCCTATAGTGAATATCGGTAATAAATTAATTTAAATTGATGTCTTAGACTTAATGGCATAACTGTACTTGAATGTGAAAAGTGGATCAAGATCAGGATAAATTATTATTAAAACAAGGAAAAGTAAGCTAGTAAGTTTACTATAGCTTATACAGGCTATAAACGTATTGTATCAATCTTCATTAATATGGTATAATTTTCAGACACGATATTAAAGTTCCAAGGGCACTAAAATTCAAATTAAAGACATGAACACATCTTAACAGAATAAACACACAGATTTCAACACGAACCTTATTTCATTATTACCACGTCGCATCTCAGGGACATAACCAAACAAATATCTCTTAAATAAAAGAAATTGTAATATAATTCTGACTAAACTACTGAATGTATGAATAAGTGTGAAGAAAACTATCAATGTAATCCAAAATTAATGATCAACTTACCTGATAACCACTATTATTATTTGAAGATGGTGATATCTCAATGTAGACGATAACAGAGATGAATTACTACTGTCAAAATATTCCAAGTTGCGTTGCCAACCTACCACGCCTGTAGAGATGACTAGCACAATCAGCAGGTCTGCCACTACAAACACACAAAGTTCCCTTTTCAAACTGACGCACTTTTCTTCTAATAGCTTTCTCCGAAAGTTAAAAATAAATTAAAGTAAGCGAGTACGTATTGTACAATTTAGAACGAACTTCAGATTTCTTTCTTTTTTCAGCTTTCAAGTAGTATTTTCAGGAAGTGGAAATTCTTCAATAAAACTCATTGGATGGCAAATTATCAAAACATTATTATAGTGGAGGGGGAATTAAACATTTTGAACAATGTGAAAATGAGATTCATTATTTTGTTCACATAGTCTAACGTCTAACAATTGAAAATTTTAATAGCACAGTGATTACAAACATTGTGTTATTTGAGTTCAATCAAACGATGGTGAGCTCATTTTTTACACAACTTTTAGTCCTGATCCTGATTCGCAGAGAATCGTTCTATTCAATATAAAATTTCAATATTATAAACTTCAATAAATATTTATCGAAGTCGCATATTTTTCCAAGGTAACTTGGTAGTTCATCGATATAATTAATTCTTGAATTATATTATCTATCTTAATTTTTGATATACGGTAATCATTTTTCGAATTATTTATAGAGAACATTTTTTAATAATTTTGAACATCCATCTAAACAGACAAGATTGAATTCAGCTAAATCAATACAGCAAATTAATGATTCATTTAGTATATCGTGAACACAACTAATAAATACCGTAAGATAAAACTCTGTCTCTGAAGAAAAAGTACGTTATATAGTAGGTAATATTTAGTTCTATGGTAAATACTCAAGCCATCATGATGAAACCTAATACCTGAAGTAAATAAGTAGCCCAAAGTAAATAATTTAGGTACCGAGTTCCCATTTAATTATCCATGGTGAAATGGAGTGACCTTGCTCTCTTATTGCTCTGTCACGAAAATAGCCTCTGTCCAGTATTCCAGCTCAGTGCCTAATGAATTAAAAATGGAATAATAATAGAGGATGATCTGCAGAGTTACAATAATGACTGCCATGCTCGGTTTATATTATCACACTGCTCCTTATTGATAAACTAAACCTAGAATAGCCTATATCCAATAAAGTGAGATGTTATCGAATTTAAAGCGATCATTAAATGATTTGGAGCACGCAATGCGATAATACACACTCATCAAATAATTGTACCTCATTTTTGAATTTCAAACAGTTATAATCAATAATATACCAATTACAAGGAAACAAGCTAATAGACTTATATCGACTTGTTCAGCTTTCAATTCTGTTATCATAATATATGAAAATGATAGTTCTTGATTCAATGATTCTCTGCCATCTGCCATGCGTTGCAGGAATGTATATGAAGTCTTCTTTGAATAATTGGTACTCAATTTGTCAGGATGCCATTTATGGGTATGGAATGATATGATATTCATTACTGCTCTTATTGGATAGGTCAGGGAAACTTTGTAATTATTACAAATAACTTCTAATTATTAGAAATATCACTTTGAATAAGTCAACAGCTGAGTCCAATATCTTGTTATTTCCAGATTTATAGATTGAATATAAACTTAAAATTATAAAGACATAATAATTAATATAAGTACTCAGTTATTAATTTTTCAATAATATGCTCAGGGTAGCCTATGTGTCGCAAGTTGTACATAATATGTGTTCAGAGTTGTATATTGATTCTCCTCTATCTAGTGAAATCAATTTATACTACTGTACTACCATTATTCAGATGGCAAGCCTTATAGTAAAAAATCTGTTAATAACAATGCTAAAAACTGCCATACTGAAGAGAAAGTGGGAAGACTTTCAACTGATAAGGATAAAAGAAAGAAATAGGAGAATGCAGCAATAGTTTTTCCAACAAATGAGGGCATTAGTTCCTGAATTTGAGTTGTAATAATTCTCGTATTGCGATAACATTAATTATTGCGGCGCTTTGCTTCCTAAAGTTGGTCTTGCGCAACTGAATCTGGGTCATTACCAGTATAAGAGAAATTCCCTACTGGCCAGACTGTAAAAAAAGGCGCGCGTACCAGTTCAAAACTTGTTACGCCTCCAGAGTTCAATCAACACTGCTTGGCCTTCAAGAATGAGAATGAATCACCTCAATCTGAGATCTGACGTCATAACACGTCACAGATTTGAGAGTGAAATCAACATTGTTTGGCTTTCAGGAATGGATCACTTGAATCTGACGTCAAACCACGTCATAAATGATGTGATGGTGATCTCATTACGAAGAGCGCACTAGCCTACTGTAACTCTACACTACGACTGTGGGATGCAATGAACCAGATGGAAAAAATATGAATCATTGTGTAATGAATGACGACAATGAGTTGATTGAACTTGGTTTCTAAATTTATCAAGAAGAATAGTGATCTATTATTGTGTAATATTCTGAAATTGGAATTCAGTAATGACAAGATATATTAATAATTAAATAAAAAAGTTTAGTACCGGTACCTACTGTACAAATTGTTTTTGATCTTCTGTGGTATCTCTTTCTCAAGTGAATGATTGTAATACTAGAAGGGAGATCTAAATAATTATGATCCAAATCGTTTAGTTTTTATTTCGAAATACTCTGCGAAATACAGATTATAGTAATTTTTTAAATTGAATCAACAGTTTCTTGGGAATTTCTAATTTAGATATTAATATAGTATAGGTTCAATACAGTAGGCCTGGACTACAACTATTTAAAAACAGGACAAAATATTTTCTAAGATCAAAAATGGAAAGTTGTATGAGAAATAAGATACGGTACCTGAGCATGTTTTATTGTTTCTATGGGGTGGAAATCATTGATTTCAAATTAATCATTATTTCAATCTACAGATACCAGGTAGACGTTTTTTGTTGTTGACTTAAATCGTTCCGACATTTTCTAGACCAGTTTGAAGACCATAATAAGAAACATTAATTAACATATTTCTTACAGTATTTCACATCATATATCTCAACAGTTTCTTAGAAAAAAAACACATAATATTGCGTTTCTGAAAAGTACTATACCGGTACCGTACGTTTCAACTACCTATTTACTTTACGTAGCCTAATTATTTTTATGAGCTTAAAAATATTTCATGCTCACTTCTCTGAGCATGATGTCACAGAAACATGCACCACACTTCCAAGCTCCAACCATTCTCTTCCTCAAATAAATTTTTTCTTTCAAACATTACAACTTGATCTTTATCACCAATAAAGCATTCATGTATGAAGTTTACAGAAAGATGAGTGAGGAACTTATTTTGTTAATTTAATTTCTTCTTTAACAAAGAAGTATAGGAAGTCTGAAGCATATTTTATACTACGAAAAAACCATTGAGGTATCTCCTGGTGAATCAATTTGGAAATTGTATTGAGGAAAGGAAAGAACAGTGCAATAATTTCACAAAAGCAAGCAAATGTCAATTATTATTACAGCTTTATTATTACAATATATTTGCAATCAGTACACAAGTTGGCATTATTATAGAGTTATAAAAGTATCCTAATAAATCACTCAATAAATTCTATAAATTAACAGTTCTGGTATAAGCTGCGAACCTCTGTGAATACATTGGATTAAAACAAAATACGGTGTAAGTTGAAATAGCAAAAAAATGACCACAAAATAAGTTGCTTATTCGTTTCCAACGATATTTCAAAGCAAAAAATATTATTTCCTGAAGAATAATTCCTATCATGATTGATTTGTTAGTATTATTAGACTATATCATGTACCTCATCGAATTTAGTTTTAATATTGCATTTGAAAGAAAAAAGATCCTATTCATGTGATCTTTGAATATAAAGTATCTAGCTATATGTTAGGAATAAAAACGCATTTTATAAAAATTAATATTAATATAGGAACTTTTATTACTAGAAAATTACATGAGAAACAATCAATTTTTAATGAACTAAAATTTAATATACATTGATAATTATGATTTCATATTTGCGCAAAATTCAAATTCAGATTTATTTTACTGGAAGCCCAAAAAAGACAAAAATATAACACTCTTGAAGATTCAAAACATTTTGCGTAAATTAATAAGAAAATGTTAAAAAATAAATGAGAAATCAATTTTTATGTAAATAATGTCATGAATAATGTGATGAATAATGTGGATGTTTTTGATGAAGCTTCAAGATTTTCTGAAGGATGAACACTTATTTTGAGCACCAATCACAATACCTAAATAAAAAGGAAGCTTAGTCCAAGATTTTATCAGTGAAGCAGTGATGTATAGAACTATTATATTGTCATAATTATTATGAAGGACTTCATCATATTTTTATAAATGTGATAAATATTAAATATTTATCACAATAAATATTTCAAGCTGATGGATGAATCATGAATAATAGTTAATGAATTGATTTCTCAATATCTGTACAAAAATGATGGTAATGGCATAAAACTACATGATTAAATTAACAATTATAAACTATGGTTAAATAAGATTCAAAATTGGTAATAATACACAGCTTTAAGCTTTTTCTCGCCCTTACTCTTGAATATTTTCCCCAATCTATATTGCACTCAATCAAATCATTGTCAAGAAACAATTATAATACATATACATTCTCCAATGAGAATACGAGTGAATACCGACAATATTCACTATTGATATTATTAAAGGGATAACAATCTAAATGAAATTATACTGTATTCTCAAAGAATCACGGTCAATATTACTGTATAAGTACTAGTACAATATCAAGTATGAGTACTTTATCTAATGGACGATATGTCATGGACGAACACATTTAATTCTAATTCTTTAAAAATAAAATAATTAGAAATATGTTTATGTCATGCGCAGTTGAGATCCATAATCAGTCTGGAGAGTCTTGATGATAATGGAATGATTCAGTAACGTTGTGTGAAGTTTTGCAATATAATCACTTCTTTATCAGCTCTTCCGGTTGGTTACTTGAGTTGGACGGCTTCTTTTTGATCCTGAAAAAAGTTACAAAATGAGTGTCTGACTTTAAAACGAAATCACACAGAATTGAAGTGTTTGAAGTATTTTAAGCCACATCTATACCCAAACAATAAACATAAATAACTGAAAATGTGAATAGCTCCTGAATATTATTGAAAATTTGAAGAGGTTCACAGACATGTAGCGCTTATAATCACTAGAAATCAGAACAATTTATTGTCAAGAGAAAAACCTGCAAGAATAATGGAAAATTAAAGCACGCTCCTACTGGTAAAGCTAGTTTACCAGAGCTCCTAGTATTAATATTAATGAGGAAATATAATTAAATTACTTTCTTCTAATCTAAATTTTAAACTATTTTTCACAATTTTTTAAAACATGAAAGTGATTATTTTCACAGTACTATTAACAAGTTGGATCACTTGATCAAAAGTTTTTCAGTTTCTCCTGATTGATTATTTGAAGACGTCACCTTGGAATAGTTCAATGATAAATAATAATTATATGGGCTCACTATAATATCTTCACCTCAACCAATTATATGGAATATATTACAAATTGTATTGAATTTCAAAAGTGAAAAAGCAATATAATAAGCCAAGCAGCTTGAAGCATGCAATAATTCTGAAAAAATGTATGATTATGAGATTGGCCGACCTTCTGAAGCAATGAGAAAGAGGTATCATTAATGAATTAAAATTTATGAAATTTTAATCAAGTTCCTAGATGAATCAAGACTTGAAGTGAGACGATAGATCTTTTGCTAGAAATGGACAAGGTGAAAAATTGATAATTTGCTTCTCAAATTCCCGAAATCGAATGTGAAATGAAGTAGGTTATTGATTTCTAAATGAGCTTCAAAGTAAAATGTCTAAGAACATTTTCCCGTATTGAATATGAAATGAAGTATTGATTTCTGAGAGAGCTTCAAAGTGAAATGCCGAAGAAAAATTTTCCGATATTTAATGCGATATGAAGTCTTGGTTTTTGAATGAGCAGTGAAATGGATGACGTTCTTTAAATGATGGATGAGCGTGTACTACTATTTGCATTCAATGGACAATACCGCGCGGGGGCAGTGTGCTTCAAACGCACGGACACTGCGGCCAGTGTTGCGTTTTGGCCGCAGCGCGGTGATTGCGGTGTTTGCGGTGCCTAGTGGCATGGTTGCGGTAGTGCGGTCTACTGGTGGTGCGTGGTACGTACACGGCTGCGGCGGCGACGGTGCGGCTAGCGGTGCGGCGGCTCACTGCGGCGCGGGGCGGTTGCGGCTCGTCACCGCGTGGTAACCGCTCGCCGCTTAGCGCGGTCTCCTTCTTCATCTGCTGTTCGGCGCCTTCTGGACTCAGGCGGCCTCCCAGGCGTCTTGTGCTTGCTGAAACATGAATAAATAAATAAAATTAAAATGTATTTACCAAAATAATCATAATACAAGAGATTGAGTATACAAAGAAAAGCAAGAAAATTTATCATTTTATGAACATAAAATGAAACTTTGTTAATTCAAATAACACGATATAATTATATAGGCGCTGCCTGCCAAACCGTAGTTTGTGGGCTGGAAACGAGCATCAATCAACATTTGCAATAAGAAAAGTTTAATATATGGGTATATATCCACATAGAGGATTAGATAAATGATATTTCATACGACATAATTTTGGGCAATGATAATTCATAGACATACTTTTGGACAATGATAAAATGAATCAGAAGTAGACATGAATTCATAACAAAATGCTGGTAGCTTGAGAGAATCTTTCCACTCGATTGTAAATCAGCAGTACCTTATCAACACTAAAAAAACAAAAAACTGTAGGATGTGCCTGGGCCAATTCCCAACCTTCTAATCCTTATAATCCACCGTATAGTATACAATACTTACCAGAGATTCAGTAGTGCTTGGGAAGAAGAGATTATGTTTGAGCAAACTAACACTTAAAATGAACTTTATTTGTGTTTGAGTAGTTATTTCAATTGATTTCCCCCAAGAAAGAAGTTGAATAATTAATAAGAAGTAATTTTTGAAAGGGTACAATATAATTTTGAATGGATTAGTTTTCTAGATTATTGTAATTCGAATATTACCTGAGATACTACTAGTTGTGCTTGTTTTACTTTTAGTGGTTGTCCTCTTTCTTGCATCATGTCTGGCGCGAGCGATATTCGATGCAGATGAAGCGACTGTTGACTGTGCTTTGACACTGCTGTTATCAGCACTACTCACTGTCTTCTGAACTCTGAAAACAAATTTTTGAACGTGAAATTTCTTATTGATAGCGATTGAATTGATGATTCTAATGGTTGTAGAGACTATTAATGATACCCCAGTAGAGGAAGTACAATCATAGATTCACTTGAAAAAATTATACAAACTATTCATAGTATGAGAATATATTATATGAGTGAATATGACACATCCAATAAAAAACGACATGATCGATTCAATAAATTTTCCAATGATTCAATGAATATTCTAATGTAGGCCTACATGCAATTAAGATTAAGATTGCTGGACCAAAGCCGTATTATTTCAACTCTATTTAAACCATAATCCATTATTGATATTGTTAATAAATTAATATAGATCCAAGAGTTATTCTTCCAAATGCTACCAAACCAACAACAATTTTCAACAAAGCTATAGTGAATAAAATGACAAAAAAATAATTGAGTAAAAAAAATACTGTGAATATTTTTTGCATTATTCCAAAGTATTTCTCTGATGAATTTATTGGAACCCACAGAAACATGAACCATTTTTTGATAATTGAAAATTCTTCCAAGAAAGTCAATTTTGAAAAAGTATTGTAATAATAAGAAAGTTTGAATTGGACAAAAACACGAAAAAAGTCTTGAAACTCAAGAAGGGGAGGAAGAATAATAAAAACTAGAAAGCTAAAGAAAGAAAGTTTAGTTTAATCTACTTGGTCTTAAAAGAACCCTTCTATGTGTGCCCTTTTCCACGCAAAGTAGAAACTATTTTCAGACTCATCCAAGTACATTGAAACAAAAACTCAATGTACTTACTACTTTAGATCGCCTGATATTTCATTAAAGGTATGTTTCCATTACTACAAGTCGTGGGTATAAGATGCAATAAAACAAGTTGTTGAATGGAGATAAAAAACCAATAAAAAATCAGCTTATCAGTGTATGTTGCTCAATACAGTTCAGTGTTTCAATGTTATCATGTGTCCTTCTGTATTAATGGAAACCTACCTTTACTGAGCTTTATAAAACATGAAAGGGTTTTAAATGTTAATCACAGTACCCTTTTTTCAATTATTTTCATTAATGCTTTTTGGAATATGCATGAATAAAAATAATTGAAAAAAGGGTACTGTTAAACATTTGAAACAGTAATAAAGTAGTCCTAAGATAAAGGAAACATTAACATGAAGTTAACAAGGGGCCTAAGAGAGCTGAAAATAAGCGGAAATCAGCAAAAACATCAATCATATTTGGGAAAATCATATTTTTCTCACCTTTCCTTAGTTCTCGACTGACTAGCAATAGTGCTCTTCTGATGGGAGGTGTGTCGGCTAGTTCTCGTTCTGGTCACTCTAGGCGGGGGCGCTGGTTGTTCACTGCCCGACTGCACATCCTCCGAAGAACTGGCTGCTCCCCGACTTTTCATCAACATTTCCCGGCTACTAGCGCGCTGCAACAGCCTTACATTCCTTCGTTTACTAGGTTTTTCCAAAATCAACGGCTTAGAATCAGCTGACGAGGCTCCCCCTTCCACGGAAGAATTTGAAGACGTTTTACAAAGTTTATTTTTCACCACACTTGATCTCATTTTAGTCTCCACCATCTGTGATTTACTAACTTCTTTCTTAGTTGGAGTTTCTGATATGGTTCCCAACGGTTTCGAACTGAATCTCCTATCTTTCCCATAACGTTTACCGGGTTCATCATCACTGCTACCCTTGAAAGAAGAATCGTCATCTGTGTATCCATTCACTGCTCTCAATATCTCATCTGCTGCCTTGGTCAGCTCCTCCAAGATGAACGATTCAGTTTCAACTCGATCTGAACACGATGGCGAGGTATAATCCTTAGCAAACACACGACTGTTGGCATATATGGGAGATTCTCTACCTTTGGAATGTATAGGAGATTCCCTCCCTTTAGACTGAACAATGATGGGGGATTCTCTACTTTTAGAATGCATTACAATAGGAGATTCCCGTCCTTTAGATTGCACTGTAATGGGGGATTGACTACCTCTAAAATGAGTAGTCAAATCATCAGAACAACCTTCTATCGATCCATTATCATCAGTCGACTTCTTCTTTTTTCTCACTTCAACTGCTGAAGATTTCTTCTTCAATTTATCCACCCTCACATCTCTAGATTGCCTTGTTTGTTCCACTTGATTGGTTGTAGCATCTTTGGGCAAATTTAACCAACTATCTCGTCTGCTACTAACATTGCTACTCATCATACTAGTGGAGGAAACATTAACGTTTCTCCGATATCTATCAGAAACTACTTTACTTTTATCAACTTCCGTTTTTCCGTTAATTCGTTTCCTGTCAAAATTTGTCGAGGTTGATGAGGAAGCTTGATGAGAACGAACAATATTCTGTGTAGTAACATGATCATTGATTTGAGTTGGGGATGGTTGGTAGTTCAATACAACAGAGCTGGAGTAGGCTACTGTGGGAGGTACAACAGCGGTTACTTTTCCGAATTGCGGTTTGTCGGTTGAGAGTAGTACACATTGGTCGCTGGCGGATTTCACGACTTGTTTTCGTTGATAGTGTTCTGTGTCAGTGCGCGACGATTTTGTTTTTGGGTAACTCAGTGCTGCAGTTTTTGTGTCGTCTTCAGGGAAAGATGTGATATCTGAAAAACAAAAAATAAGAATTAGTTAACATAAATGTTTCAATCTAATCAAATCAAATTTATTCGCCATGGAGAGAAAAGTGAAATTCGTGTTTTTGTATTTATTGAAAATTCCATCCTATTTCCGAAGAGGTATTTAAATATGCTTCAAAGACTCTAGAATGCATATATTGAGAAGTTTTTCTCACAAACAAGGCGATATTATATTAATCATCCATATTGAATAAGAAGAGAAGTATTCCACTCTTTGGTAGCTACTGCTGATCTTCTGATCAAGTAATTTGTCTTTAAACAATAAGATTCAAAAATCTTATGGTTCTTAAGCAAGAATTCACAATAATAGGTATCAAGTATGCTTGCTGTACAGTTCACAAAAGCGATTCAGTCTATGCTAGGAGCGCTGAAGATGAGCACCAGTGTTCGAAATGCGTCCGCGATTCAAACTGTAAGTTAACTGTATAACAAGTAGAAGTATACTAATGTTTTGTTAGCTTGCCTGCGCTCAGGCTTATGACTCTGCAGGTTTTTTCCTTTATATTGTATAGTTATAAAGATATTGCATGAAATTATTTTTTGAATGGGAAATAAATTTGATTTGAATTTGACTATAGTAAAAACTGGAACAATGAGATTGGAATTAATACCAAAGATGTTCCTCTTCAAATTCATACAAACATGATTAAATCACCTTGAAGCCTCATGCAAAATCCAAGGTGGAGTTAATTTTGGTCATATTATGCAGTTTCTT
Organism: Sogatella furcifera; assembly: GCA_017141385.1. Classification (NCBI taxonomy): domain Eukaryota; kingdom Metazoa; phylum Arthropoda; class Insecta; order Hemiptera; family Delphacidae; genus Sogatella; species Sogatella furcifera. Next base: position 21,913,797 of record CM029555.1, read on the forward strand.
AGTTGGCTCACCATGGAAGTAGCATGTAAGATTTAAATGGAAAAATCTAGAAAGAGTGTTTATATCTTTGAATCAAATGAAACTATACAATATTCATCGAATCAATCTTAGTAAAATTCAATTCTTTATATTATATTAATTTATAGCCATAATAAGACGAATCATAACATTATATTACGAACTAGGATAGAAAAAAACTAGGCTGAGCCTGTACTATTTCTCTCTAAATTTTGATCAATGATAATTATTTAAAACATTGACATATTTTGAAAAACTCAATTTTGAATAATTCATCAGCCCAACTCACCTTCTCTGGACGAAACCGGCTCAATCGTTCTAGCATTTGAGTAAATATTGCTGAGAGATACATTCTGCGAGGAGGTCCTCACACTCTGCTGCCTGGTGCCTTTGCTCCATTTCCACGACGAGGAAATGTCACTGGTAGACGAGCCCGTATCACAGGGCTCAATGCAAATTGAGTTCTTCGAGTATCTATTATTTGCAGTCGATGTATCAAAACTTGCGCCGTTTGTCTCAAGAGTGTCGCTGCTAATGGAGCTCTTTGAGTATCGATTATTGGCAGTCGATGTATCGAAATTTCCGTTTGTCTCATGACTATCGTTGTATCTTAATGAGATCGAAGTGATTCTTGGGTGACCGGACCGAGTGCTCACAAGTGTTTCAACTGATTTGTCACCAATCGACTTTTCCTTATTAGTCGATTCGTTGAAAAATTTTGCAGCGCTTTGTCCTTTTGGCATGTCATCTGGTATTTTATTTTTCGGTTGAGAAATTATACCTGGAAAAGAAAAGAATAATATGTAAGCATTGTGGTTAACTGAAATAAAAAACCTTTTAATTTTTACATATACTTGTAACTTATAACTTACGGGTCAAATTCCAATGTCAATTCGGACTGTTACAGTCAAAAGTTGTAAGTGCATGAAGAAATAGACAGTCTAAAATAGCTGTGAACCGGTAGGCCAATTGTTCAACAATCACTGTGTCTTTTGAACGACCAAACTGTCATTGCGAACTGTCAGTGGAAGTAGACCCTAAGATTCAAACGATAAAAAATATAATAAGATGAATCGACCTGATTTTGTATGGATCACATAGAATAATAATATAGATTCATTTACAGTTGGAGATTTAATTTTTGTTGATACTTTCAAGATGATACTAAATTATGAGTTTTTTGAAGAATCATAATGATTTTGTACAATTCATGATTTTCTCATCATAAATCATAATATATATATCTTATCATTGATAAGGCATCATATTTGAGAATATAAAAAGGCTCAAGCTTTTAATCCAGTGCGGAAGCATATCAAAATTATTATAAGTTATTAACTATTTTTCAATATTAAACAACTAGAGAATTATCATTTAACGTACTCGAGTTTCAAAACCATGCAATTTTTAAAATTTGGCATAGGCCGTAAATATGATGATAAACAAACAATATGAATCGAGTAGTTCTCAATGACTACCAAATGAATGCACAAAATCATATTATTACTTTCAAGACCAACAATTAATCAAGAATTAAAAAGCCTCAGTCTTCACTATTTTCGAATAACTATTGGAAATTACTTTTCCCATGTATAAATCTTGATAGATAATAAATTTAATTTAGCTAAATGAATATTGAATCAACAGTTCAAGTAATATTGTGAGAAGATTTGAGAAAAAAATTGAATAATGAGTTTCTTGAAAAAAATGTGTATTTTATTTTTCTGCGAATAAAACTTAGCAGAATAGAATATAAATGATGATAATAGCAATAATTATGATAATTAATTTCAGAGTAGTGTAGTAAGATGGAATTAAAACTGTGTTACGAATCAAAACCAATTCATGAGGATATTAGTAGAAATGATTCGACTGTACATTAATAACTAACTTAAAATGAAACATATAAAATACCTTGAGCGTACTGACTGGTGCATGGTTCTTTGGTTCTATTTTTGACTACTCGACGGTTTCTACGATTTAAATTTGTTAATCTATCACAGTTTTTGGATTTACTGGCTGTCTCATCACTATCACTGGAATCACTCAATTTCCTCACATCACTCACAGCACTCATGTAAGACTTGACCTCTTCGTCGGCTTGCAGGGTGTCATCACTCAATTGACTCTGACTCAACGAACTATCAGTTCTCCTTCTTAAAAAACGTTTCATCCTAGTATCTCCAGAATCTTCTATTACTTTGAAAACAGAGTTTTTCGATTCATCTCCCTTCTTTTTCACATATTTGACTTTCGGTATTTCAATGATATCGTTCTCAATTTGTTTACTCAAGTTTTCCAAAGCTTCCAAAATACTATCATTTGACACTCTGGACAAACGTTCTTCTCTATCATCTGCATCTAAATTACTCCCGTTTCTAAATCCAACTTCTCCATTTTTCAAGTAATACTTATCCATGTCCTTGATAAGTTCTTTACCCTGTATGTTGATCATCTTATTCATCATTCCTTGTTCACTACTTGGGGAAGATTTATTTTTGTCATTGTAATAATTATTATCTTTCAGATCAGAGTAGGATGCTACTGTTGTATGTGCTGTATAAAACTGAGTTGTACTGGGCTTCATGTCATCACCATCTTCAATCAACCTTTTAAACTTTCCTTCACTCTTCAACACATTAGTTTTGATAGTAATCGCTTCAATCCCTTGTTCATTATTTCTTTGATTGAAAATCTCTCTCTTTTTCGACTGTGCTGCTCTATTTAGTAACATTTTCAATACCAGTGAAGCAGAAGAAATGTTCTCGTTGTCACTTGAAGATTTCACAAGTGTAGGCGATGACGTTACCGTGATCTCGTTATGTTTGTTAGTAGTGAGTCTATGGTTTAAATCTGGTGCAGCGTTAAATCTAATTTGTGTTGTGGTGCTAACAGCTTTGTCATCTGGTTGGTCACCCACGTTATTATCTGCAATAATATATTTGAAGTATTTTAGTGAATTGTATCGACTTCAATATTGTTAAGTGGCAGAGAGGATTGAATTTTGAAAGGGTGGTGGGCGAAGAGAGAAGGTGATTCAGAAGTTGGTAAGAATCAAGTTTAATATTTGAGACTACATGATTAACTATCACTCATATCAATCTAGTTTAGGACATCTAAAACAACCTAAAATTCGAAGCATTGATGAGTGTGTTTGGAAAAACCCGGCATGAGTCTCCTAGTTTCATAAATTAGAACAAAGATTTTACCAGGTTCATGAATATTTGTTTGATATCCCCTAGTTTGTTTCTTAAAATTATGACTATTCGAGTATCAAGGAAATTCAAAACGAGGAGTCCAGTGATCTAGATATCTAGGAGATTTATGCCGGGTTTTTCCAAGCACACTCAAGTTGAGGGACCCTCAAATTTTGATGAGCAGCTGACATTTTCTATGATAAGCATAGGAAATGTAGTAAACTGTAGTAAACTTGAGGGTCCCTCAAATTTGAGTGTGCTTGGAAGAACCGGGCACTAGTGATCTAAATCCAACACGAGGAGTCTACAAGATCATATATAATTTACAAGAATAAAAATAGATTTTTCAATTCACAAAGAGAATCTTATAAAATTTATTACATCCTAGATAAAAACATCACAACAGCCTTAGGGAATGAAGGGCCACTGCACATTGAATATCATAGAATGTGCTGTTTCTCTTTAAAATGAAATAGGTAATTGTTCATTATGAATATAAAATGTTGAGATTTTTGTGAACACACATCTCATATGAATATGAATTATCAAGAACTAAATTTGGGACTGAAATTTTACCGGTTTATTATCAAACCACTGAAGCACCTTCTCTGTTTTTCAAATCTGACATCAATTATTGTAGATTTCAAAGTAAAGAATCTTGCAATATTTTCTGCATGCTTGAAAAATTTGAACCAATTTGCACTTCGCATGCACTTGATCACTTGCATTTCACAATAAGGTAGAAAGACATGCAAGTAGATTTTTTCCAAAGAACCATGCATCAGACAGATGAAGAATTGGATAATAAAGTCATGGAATAAACTGAGGATTGACAGAAATTCATACCTAGTAGATCAATAGATCAATGACTTACATACTAAAATAAAAAGAATGTTCACAATAAAGGAGGGTGGTATATAATAATTATAACAGTATTATACAGGCAACTTATATCCACATTAATTTCAACTATTCTACGTAGTGGCTTTCAATACAAAGATGTGAAGATTCACTGTTTCCAAAATAAATCTTACAACAGAGTGAGAATAATTTCATAAAATTAAGAATAAAAGAATCATATTGAAATTAAAGTTTACTTGTAAGGAAAACTTCTATGGCTTTCACTAATTTTTAGAGAGTAAGTTCAACTCACAAGTAAGTTACATTTTTGGTCAAGATTGAAGTGTTAACAATTATAATATTGGTTATTTATATTATGGTTATTATAATAGATATATACAATTATTTTATGCTTCCTATTCAACGCTCTATTAAAGTTCTTGGATTGATGATGAAATCATCAACTAATTCTTACAAGCCCATTCGAATTATAATGAAATTTATTATGAATTCTCATTGAAGAATATAAATAGTTTACTTTTTCCTACTGAGAAGGATAATAATATTTATTTATTTATTTAGCGTATGGCTTTTAATAGTGGGGAGACCCAAGGGTTGTTCCACTTCGCCAGATAACCTCATTTATCACAAATGGAGACATGAGTTAAAGTTCTTTCAAAAAGTTCATTTGAAAACATAATTTTTGATTTCAAAACATTGTTGACCACTAAAACTGAAGCACTTCACGAAATCACTGAACCATAGCCGAAAATATTGAATTTTTACTAAAAATTTAGAGCACAAAATCGCTACTAAATACAAATTTATCACTTGTGCTATGTTTTGTCGAATTTTGCGATTTTTGACCGCTATTTCTGAGATTTGGGTAAGATTTGCACAATCGCTGCCACCTAACTTTTTCTTTAGAATCCGACTCTCTTCAACTTCCATTAATAAAAAATACAAATTTATGATTCCTTATCCAGTTATAACCCTTATCGTTGAAAAATGGCGTTTTTAAGCATATTTTTTCAAGTATCTCAATAACCGTTGAATTTACAGACTTCAGACTGGTTTCTTTGAATTCCTCAGCTAATTTTACATAGGAATTGATTATTTTAGAACCTCAGTAAAGCCTCTAAAAAATTAGAAAAATAAATATTTTTTGAAAAATCTCAATTTTCCGCCATTGTTATCTCGGTAACAAAGCGTTTTTGGGGGTTGGTCCCATGGAACCTTTTTGTCTACTTGGTGTAAGGAATCAGCCTGAGAAGTATTGCACATTCCTCCTAAAACACCCTGTATAATTATACTCATTTTTCCAATGAGAACTTTTAATGGCGTGAGAATATTATTCAAATGCTAAAATATTTACAACAATATTTATTGCATTCTATGGAAATTCAATACGTCAAGCGAACAATTGACAAGAGATAATAAATTTTTACAGGTAATTAAATTACATGTCATGAATAGTTTATTATTCATTGATTACTTAGAAATAGGAGTTGATAGACATTATAGCCTATGCATGCAAATGGAAAGTTCAATAAAAATTTAATTATATACATCATATTAATTTGATAAATAGTTGGATTGTACAAAACTACCAATTATTCAAAAATACAAAAATAGTTGTTAAATAATTCCAGTACATCAACAGAAAATTCAAGAGTAATCGCTGGGATAAAAGCTTGTTATTCGGTTAGTAATCCTTGTTTTATTTTCTGTAAATTACCCTGTCATTAGTAACCCTAGGCATTCATTTTGAATGAATGTATTCGTATATTTCCTATCAATACCCATCAAGTAATAGCTAGCTCAGTTAGTGAAATAAAATCAGTCAATATTAGTGGAGGGAGATTCACAGATAAGATTATAAAGGGGTTCATTCAAGTTATATCAGAGAAAAATAAATTTGTCATATTTACCAGACGAATTTGAAGATTGGCCCAATATTCTGCTAGCAGCTTCAGTGGAATATGGAGAAGACCTCTGTTCAATCGGTAGTCCTTTTTTAACAGATTCAGAATTGACAACCATTGTTTCCTCGGATCCAAAATTTACTCTAGTAGAGAACCCTTTCGTCTTGAACTCTTCGATTTTATGAATGTTTTCTACAGGATTCGGTGATCTACTAATCCAAGTTGGTTTTGAAGTAATGTGCACGGCTAGTCCATTATCAGCAGCCATTGATGAATTATGCTCACTCAGTGAGTTCCTGTATCTGGATTGTTGTGGATAGCTGGATCCACTATCACTCAGTTCATCATCTGTTGAAAAGAGACTTTTCCTCGGTGTTGGACGCAAAGATTTCAACAATTTTTGTAACTCAGTCTCCACCTGTTCCTCACAATCTGAACGAGATTTCAAATCCGAAGTGATTGTTGTCTTCGATGTCGATCTAGAGACTTGAGTTTCACTAATTTTAACAGAACTTTTCTGATCCAGAAATGAACTTGGTTTACTAAAACTATCTTCGCTAGCATTTAGACGTACGATTCCATTAGTGGAAGTATGTTTATCGTCATTAACCAATGCTACAAAATATTGACCTTCTTGACTTCCATTCATAGTGTTCGATGTTGGATGACTCATATTGCACTTCAATATACTACGAGGCTTCATCTGTGAATCTATATCCAAAGTTTTGTTATCATCATAGCTTGTATCACAATCAAGATTCGATAATCCACAACCGCTATACGATTTTTCAACATTTTCATCAATTTTCGACGAAACAGAATGAATAGTTTCTGGTAAAATTGTGATTACCTCTTCTTTTGGAACAGAAACAATTGAATTTTCTTCTTTCTGTACTTTTTGTAAACTGAATCCGTCATCCCCATTCTTGTTAGTGAGAAGTGCTTTCTCGTATTGTAAATCACCAAACCGGATTTCTGGTAAGTTCGAGTTGTTCCTGGGAGTTGATTCAGAAATAGTTTTTCGCCTCCTGCGGAAATTCATGTTGCTCGGTGGTTTTCCATCAGTTTCAACAATGTTAAACCGTCCTGGTTCAGCAGCGAAATGAACCTCTGTCTTACAAAATTCAACTTTTTTCTGTTTCTTATCGGTCGAGTCATTTTCACCTGACGACTCTCCTTTATCTGAGGGTTTCAACTTTGAAGCATAGGGAGAAACAAACGTTGAATTGTTACTACTATTCAATCTGTAGTTTGAATTGTCGTTAATAGCTGACGACAACTCATAACCATCTTTGTTTCTGTTAGTTATATACTTTGTTTCATCCACAGCTATCGAATGACGTTTAAACTCAGGTTGATTGATTTTTGAAACTGGTCTCAAGTTAAATCTGTTCGATATTGTTTCATGATTACCGTTAAATTCATTATCAGATTGTCCATCATACGATTTTGACATACTTTTAATTTTACCTTCACCAAAGATTAGTTTCGAGTAAGATGTTTGAACGTTCTTGGTTTCACTGTCTAGAAATTTTTTCAATTTATAACGATCGGCTTCTATTGGGTCCTTAGTTTGTTTTAGGAGGAAATCGTTGACTTCAGCGTTTTCCGAGTCCTCAACTGGTGAAGGTATGGAGATGGTGATGGGCTCGGAAAGTCTTTTAGCTGCAAAAGAGTTTATCAGAGATGACTTTTCACGTAAACTTCTTAGAGCATCAGCAACTTTCCCTCTTGGTACAATTTCTCTTTCCTCATCTTTCAAAACTACTGGCTCTTGTAAGTTGATATTGTTTACATTAAGGGTATTTAAACTTGTGTTGCCGTTTTTAGTTTCAAGTTTATTGTAATCCTCCTCAATTTCTTCTTCTTCCTTCTTTACAATTGAATTTCTCCAATTATCCTCGTCTTCATTCCCCACAGTGACCACAGTCTTCTTGCCTTTCGATCCAATTCCCTTTGAAAGTTGTTCAATTCTACTAGAAGATTTCGAATCACTCAGTAGATTATCATAATTGAATGAGTTTTTAATAGTAATAGTATGGCTTGTTCTGTGATTTTCATTGTTATCAACTAATTTATTAGTTGGAGTGTACCATGGGGTTGTATTAGCTACAGTTTCGGACGATCTGCAAATCCCACTATCGGTAGATTCTGCAAGATTTATTTTCGTGTTTAAATTTGAAGAATAACGATTGGCAATAGATTGTTGCTGTTGTTGGCGAACTGGTTCAAATCCGTACGATTTTCTACGATTGTACCATTCTTCAGTTTTCGAAGTCAATCCGTTCCCATCCATCTTATTAGTTCCTCTTGTTTCCAAGCTTCCAGTTCTTCTATCACCTTGTAGAACTGTTTCAATCCCGTACACAAACGATTTCACAGATTTGGAATCAGATTTTTCCAAATCACTTACTGAGGTGTTGGGTTGGAGAGATTCAGTCATCACACCATCATCTTCTTGTGGAGCAATATTTTCATTACTTCTTTCAACACCTGGCAGTAACTCATTGAAAGAATCTGTACGACGCAATCTTCCCCTTACAGCATTCAATGATTCGACAGTAATGAATGTATTCTTCTTTTTTGTTACACTACTCTTAGTCTCACCCCCTTCCTCACTTGGTGACACCATACCATCCAAACTATTCCGACTGTTGCTAAGATGATCATCGAAATTCTTTTTCAAAACATCTTCTATACTTTTCCAACCCGATCCTTTCAACCTATCTATCACAGTCTGGTTTCCATTATCTTTTGGTTGAACCTCCATCGTGAATGTATGTTTTGTCGAGCTATTTTGAGACTCTATACGACTTCTCATCATGTTCGTTACTTTTTTATCCGAGCTTTTCGGTTGTACCGGAGGCAGTTGTAGCGATCTTCTCTCCAAAGAATCTCTTCTCCATTCATGTTCGCTGCTCTCGTTGTTCTTCGTGTCCTCCTGATCCGGGGACAAACGTAGATCCTCACTGGAACAACTTTTCATTCTGAACAATTTCTTCTTGTTCCCCTCATCTTCAAGTCTTACAGGGAACAAATCCACATCACCACGATTACCAGTGATGGAAAATAGTGAGACAGGGTTCAAAATGTTTTCCCTTCTGTCGTTGGAGCTGAAAACTGATTTTGTTTCTGTGGATGATTTGGTGATGAGAGAGGAGGCAGATGAACTTTGCCATCTCTGCTGTTGTTGTTCTTTTATTGTTGAGGTTTTGGAATCAGTAGTGGTGCCTTGTCCTGTACCGGCGATGCTTCTTGGACGTGTGGGAGGCCTTCGTCCACTGATCGATCCGCTGCGACCAATGCTAGCTTTTGTTTTTTGTGGACTGACGTCTAGGGGGTGTATCGCCAACTGAAAAAACACATATAAAAATGTAATTGAGAGAAAAGAATTAGCATTGTCAAAGGTCTAATAAAGTACTCGGACAAAAAAGAAAACTATAAAATATATTCATGTGAACTAAAAAATTATGATAAAATTATGATCATAAATAAATAAATTTATACAAACAAATCATAAAACTTCAATATTTGTTTATTAGAATAGGGACAAGAATAATATTAGAAAGTGAGCTGGAACCGATGGAACACAATAAAAAACTTTTTGATCGCATGTCTTGAAATAAGTAGACTAAATAAAATAGATTAACGCAAAAATCGTAATAAGACATATTCTCTTTTATAGATAGGAATAAAATGTAATTCCAAGATGGAAAAATTGAAATAATTCACTAAATTACAATGAATCTACAATATTGAACCGTCTTGTCATTTTGTATTCTTTGATAATATGAATTTCATTCATTGTTACTAGACTAAACTAATTTGAAAGTGTACTTTTGATTAAAAGCATTTGAGGTTTCAACAAAGTTTACAAGAACAATTTTTCAAATACCCGTAATTCAAGCAACTTCATCTTGAGCTTATACATGTAGAAGATAAGCTTATCTAAATACAGAATAAATGGATTAATTTTAATCCAGACAGAATATATAGCACAACACTCCCAGTAGTGATTCTTGAATTTACTCGCCAGACATAGAAACTAATCCCTCCCCATCTTAACCAACGTTAAATATAGTAAGTTAATTAATAAATTAACAAAATTGAATTGAAATCAGAGTAACTTAAATACAATTTTATGAGAGAATGGAAAATTTTTTTCTCATGAGTGCATTTGGTTCAGAAAGCTCTTCTATGAATATTTCATGAATTAGAAAAGGCTATTGTTTCTCAAATTGGAAACAGAGTAAATAGATTTTTCTTATAAAAAATGAATAGTTTTTCTGATGAGTGGATTTGATCCAGGTAGCTCTTCTAAGGATATTTCATAACTTTTTATAGGAAGGACTCACCTGTAGATTGTCGAAATGCATGTCCGGTCTTCTTGTGGTCGATTTTTCATCAGACCGTGTAGTTTGTGAGTTCACTTCATCGCTCGTTCGTTTCTCGGTTGATTTTGATTGGCTGCTATTGCTCAAAGCATGTGACCAACCAAACGACATGCCACTGTCCAGCTGGAATAGAAAGTTGCTGATTAGAATAACACTATTGTTTGGTTGAATTACAATATTGTTTGCAATAGACAGGCTTATTGATATCAAATATTTTATTACTCAATAATTAATATTAGTACAATAATTATATAGCCATATAGGTATTAAAAATGAATATTCTCTACACTTATTTAGATTCCATTACTTATTTTGAATGAGGTTTAGGGAGTCCAAAGATTAAAAGAGGCCGTGCGGGGAGGGTATTCTGGCGTACGGGGGGCGGCTTCGGCTCGGTCATTGTTGGTTCGGGGACTGTAGATTCTGTTTGATAATTTATGGCTTTTGGGCCGGGCTGGAGTCGTTTTCCCGTCTTGCAGGGCGGACTTCTTTGCTTGGGCGGACTGTATAATGGAGTGAATATGAAACTGGCAACCAGCTGGTAGGCCTAGGCCCTTTATGGGCTGTTGAGCCATTGACAAAAAAAGCCTAGGCTAACATTGAAGATAACAGTCTAATAAATTAATTTACTATATATGAAAAACCATCAAGCTATATCCAGGTCAAAAAAGTCGAGGAATGTAAACCTCTATTTTTCTCGTCAATTGAGGAACAAAAAATATAAGTTACCCATGTTAAAGTTGAAAGGTATTTAAAATATTGGTTCATATTATTCATATTCTATACCACTAAATTATTATTTCAGTGAAGAAATATGTATGACAATGTTGTGAGCCTTGAACAATAAAGACAATACAGTCTTGAATTAAAACGAATAATAAGGATTTTTATACGCCTATGTTATAAAATTCATCCATATAATTTAGTTATTATGAGCATTAAATATGAGTTAGTATTATGGAAGTGAAGTATTATATTTACATAATGATTATTGTACTCGAATTAAAATGCGATTTTTAGGTAATTCGGGAAAATTTACAGATGAGAATATGTAAGAGTTCTTTCAAATAGACATAGACATACGTAAAATGACTAATAAACAAATACGAAAATGTTGTATTAAAGTAGAAGTACCTACAGTCTACTCTACTTCAAGATGGCTCTCATTAAAATCAAGAGAAGTTCAATGCAAGCCAAGTGTGATGCCTGGTTCAAATGTATGCAGATTTGTATGCAGATGGGAAGCGGTTTGTCCCAGTGGTAGAGAGCGTCTAATCGTTGAGATTAGATAAGCGACGTGCCTCTACCACCACTGTTGTAACGGTGACCGGCTCCTCTGAATTCAATTCATGAGCCTCAAAAATCGCTTCCCGGTGGTTCGGAACCCACCTAAAGCAGTAGGTCCATTCATCTCTCATCATCATCCTTCCCATTACCCACGCACAGGCCAAAGAGCCCATGTGGGCATCATCCTCAAAAAAAAAAAAAAAAAAAAAAATTTGTTACAACTTGGAGCACAAGTGTTGCCTTTCTTGGCACCGATTACAATAATCAATTATATTGGGAGCAAATGTTCCTTGTCCTCTCGAACAACTGGCATACATGATAGAGATCATACAGCAGCATACATATAAGAGAGCAATTAGTTATTCTGGAGCGACAATACGTTACTCGATTCATAACATAATAAATAATGCGGAATTGAAGGGCAGACACAGCTGTAAATTTTGTCGATATCGTCTCCTCCAATACAAGAAGAAAGAGGGCCTTCTCAATCTAGGTCATGGGCCGATACTTGCTTCTTAAAAGTGGACCATTGATGCATAAAATGAGAGCTATCTTATTCACGGTTACTTTATTGTTGTTATTATTTATTGTTTGCGGATGAAAGAGGGACCAGTTTTTGAACAAAAGAACGGTTTCGAGATGGAAACTCACTACACGATTGGCTACGCTGACAAACTGCCGATTCATGGCAGGTTGGGTTATTGGTTTCATGTTGGAATAAAAATTGCCACAAACTCACCGCTGGAGGCTCACATAGTGGGTGGATGGGTTATTTATAAAACGTCCATTGAAATCGTAATATAGTAGAATATGTTGATAATTGATTATCATCTGATGGGTTTGCAGATTTAAGGACCAGAGACTAGATATAATTCTTAATCAACTGATGAGTTAGGTTTTTTTAAAAAATTGGTTTGTAGCTTATACACAAAGTTTGTGGATGGATAATCTCTCATATTGTGGCTAATGTTAACAACCAATGAGTTCTATGAATATAGTGTAGCCTAAATAGTAGGCTACTTCTCTCAATCAACTGTATCTCTTAGTAAATGCTATTAATTCTAATATTGGTTAGCTAGACTTTAGGTTAGGTTAGTTTCTGTGTTTACAAAGAAGCTATTGTCAGTAACAAATAATTACAGTAGGCTCCTTATTATGATATACAGAATATATAGTGCAAACAGTAGTCTACTCAGTAGACAGCCTACAGTAGACACAGTACCTAAACAGTATAAATGCAATTACGTCCAGTGCTATAGTAAGATTGACAAACCTTGAAAGTGTGATGTCATGTTAGGTTAGCTTTCAGCACTGATTTTGTAGTTGATAATAATTACTTATGGCTATTGTCAGTGACAAATGAGTTCCGTATGTGTTGTATTAGTTATTGAATAGTGTAGGGAGAGAGAATACTTTTTATTTTCAATCAAGTGTACATGGTCTGTGATTGAATAGATGCAATTATGAATGAAACCTTGGAGCTGGTGGTGCTTTGTCCATGCCAGGAGCTGGTGGTTGTCTGGCTCCTGATGACCTGTACGCTGCCGCCAGGGATGCTTGCCTGAAACACCTCCAGCTGCTTCTTTTGCCGTCTCTGTTCTTGGCTACCATCGGCGCGGTTCCTCGCTCTCAAGTCGACGACCTGGAATAAATGATTAAGAAATTGAGGAACTCTGAAAATGATGGTCTGAGATATGAGAAGGAGTTAGGATTTAGAAATGGAAATTTCTATAATCAATTATATGATAAAGTTCCTTCCCAATACGTGGAATTAATAGGGAGTCATAGCTGCTATTATGAGTTGAAAATATGCATATGGTAGGCCTATATATAGAGATGAGGTGAAATGTGAAAATTGCAAATTGAACAGAAATTGGGAATTATAGTCTAAAGAGACCAGTATAATGGTAGAGGCAATTAAAACAAACTTCAAGTAGAAAGTGTAATAAATAAATAGTGTAATGAGACAAACTGTGAGTGCAACTGAAGACCCAAATATTATGAAATTTAAATGCAACAAAAATTGAAAAAAAATAGAAAAAAGTATTTATTGCAAGGTGTTAAAATTACAAGCGTATTTATGAACATACGTGAATTATATATTTTTCAATGAATCTATTCAAACTTATGTAAAAAGTTCGAAAAAAAGTGAAGATACAATAATAGTGCACTAAAATTGAATAAAAAAAGGATGAAAGGTTGAAAGCTCACGTACTCAATATTGAAGTTGAAATTCTAAACTATTTATTCCATTCTAGAAATACTATTTAAAGTTATGAACATGGAGAATACTGACCAATTTTAAATTCAACTACTCGTTTAGTCAGAATTGATTGAATACTTTGAAACCTCTTCCTAACAATAGGGTGGTTTTTAATAGGGAAAGAAAGTTTTATTACTCTAGTTAACTCAATCAGGCCTATTGGATGATGCTTGATAGAAACTGCATGTAGGCCTATGCCAAGAATATTTTCAGTATCTTCCAGCTGCCTTTCAAATTCTCATAGCACACACTCTACATAATTATAACAATTATACAACTCCCAGAATCACCAGAATGATGAGAATTGGTTCGAGTGATGCCAATAGTAGATTTACAATTTTAAAACCCACAGCCAGCAGGCAGCACCAATTTTCAAAGAACTAAGCATGAAATTACCAATCTTCAGGCGATTCTCCAATAGATTTCACGAATCTCCAACACAAACCCGTAATCATTCACTGAAAGAATAATCACTTCCATTCTACAGATGGGGCCAATAAAATTCGGTAGAACTGAATTGATGAGATTTCCAAGGCTAAGTGTAACTTCCGTATTAGAATACAATGTATCATTAATTTTCTAGCTGTTAGGGTGATACGGAAATTACATCTATTCAAGTACCGTATAGTGAACTGATGCGCAGTATAGGCCCACATAATGTTTTCTAGTTTCCATTTTTTACGGGTGTTTACCGACACTAAATACGTTGCCGCTCATTAAATAAATCGGTTCCAAGAATCTAATAGCCGAATGTTTTTGAGTTGGATTATTGAGTTGAAGTGGAAGTGGGACCTGAATATCAGTGGGATGGAAATGGTGGGCGCTTCTAGAGTTGGCTGTTCTCTTATTATTCTGGTCGCACGAAAAATTATGAGGACTTATGATGTCATTCCATCGTATCCGGTACCAGGGAAACTACTTTTCAGTGGCTGTAGTATAGCACTGGAATTCTAAAAATAACTAATAAGAAATATCTATTGTACTCAAGTACAATTATTCATGCTTGAACTAAAAATTAGAAATATTTATTATGACCGTGCAAAAATAATTTTACTAGAATAATAGAATAGCTAGCGATTGGGAAATATCTAAAAATATTCAATTATAGAGATATTTATTAGGACTGTGTACAATTATTTTCACTGGACTATTAAAATAACTAATGGAGACTCGTAAGATTGAAATTATTTGTGGTGGGAATATATTAAGAGAATGTGAGTAATATTTATTCTAAAATACATTCTTGCTATTATTTATTGAACCAATTAATTAATATGAATCAAAAAGAAAAAGAGAAGGTTTCCAATATTCCAAACCTAAAGAGTTTTATTTTTAACAAGTGACAAACAGAAAACACTTTTCCCCAGAGTAATTCTAATTTTTCTGATTCACAAACAATTGGATGTCAAAGGAAACAATAATTAGAATGTTAGTTTGATATATTGTTTGAAGTTTATACCCAGTGAAAAATCAAATATGAACCAGTAGGTGCATGAATATTTTCAAATAGTAAGCTTTTCAATGCACTACCATATTCGGTTGGGGTTTTACACGAATAAAAATTCACATGTAGCTTGGAGTGTCTCCTTTTGAAAACTCATTTATATTGTATTTCTGACTCTTATCAAGTACCAATGGAGAATTTTGCTGAATTATGAAAATCTTAATATTCACCTCAATTAAAAGATATTCTGTAATTTTAGGAGATAAAAATGTATTCTTTGATCATACTAGATTATAGGCCTACTGATGTGTTACATTTGTGTTGAAAATCGATTATACTGAACTCATGTCTAGCCTTAGTAATATTTGATCTGTTGATTGTATACTTATTTGACGTTTCCAATTGCAATGTGAACAATGCTTGAAGGAATAAAAACATTCTTATTCTTAATAAAAATAATACTATCATAATTAAGTCACAAGTTTCAATACAACAATCAAATTGAAACTACTCGTGACGTGTATTGTGACCATTTGTACATCTTTTCGAGAAAGAAATAAACCATGGAAACACAGAGCTTAAGAGCATCAATAGTTGTCACTTCCATATCTTTAGGTATGAATACGAGTTACTAAACCTAGTAGATGGTTGATAATTATTAAACCTCAATGGAGAGTAGATGAAATTATTGATAGAAACTTTATATTGTTAGCATACAAAACCACTTCCATTCAAAATTATTCTCAAACCATATATATAGTTCCTATAAAATGTTCAATATGTTGTTCAGGGCTACGGTAGAAATAATTGTATTGGAGATAAATATTTAAATCTAAACATGTCGTGATGAAACAATAAATATTCTAAGGATACTGTGATTTGAAATATCTATTTCCAATATAGTTCCAATACAATAAGAAAAAATACTGAATAAAATTACGAATTACGAAGTACAATCAGTCTGCAATTAAGCAAGAAACGATCAAGCAGCTGTGGACAGCTGCAGAGGAGGCCATGACGGCTGTCTGCAGCCCACCCACGTGATATTCTGGCGGACACATTGACCTAGAAAGCGACGCAAGACCCAGTAAATAAAACCGGTAGGGCACACACATTCACCGCCCAATAACCCTTGCTTTGATTGGTCTCTCCCGCAGCCACCGCGAAGCTGTCTACAGTCTGTCCAAGCAAAGAAGACATTCTGGCAAGATGGGAAAATGACTCCAGCTCGTTCAATATTGGATCAAAAATTATAAATTCGTTCTCAAAATGTAGATCAAGATGTATCCTAAAATTCGAGACCAAATTTATAATTTTTGAACCAATATTGACTGAGCTGTGGTCATTTTACCATCTTGCCAGAATGTCTTCTCTGCTTGGACAGACTATACTATCAAGATCTAAATGCTTGATTGGGATATATTGACTTGTAACAGTTTGGATTAGTTTTAAAAAACGTTGGTACATTGGAGTGGAACCAGTGGGCTACAGATAACTTTGAGAAAATGGTATTGGAATTGATTGAGATTTAGTGATTCAGCTCACTAAAAAAATGCTAGTATTGGAGTAGATTTATAAATAATTGTGTGTTATCAGGATAAAACTATTGGTTGAAAATATGTAGTTATGTCCTAGAAATAATTCAGATGGATAAGTTGAGAAACCAAGTTGTTATTTGAGTATAAATAGGTAGAGCTCAAGTTGTTATGTTCTTTAATCAAGATTTAACTGATGGTTGGAGTTATTAAGTTATTTCCTTGAAATTATTTGGTTTCGTTTTTCGTAAATGTATTGGGTTAATGTGAAAAATACTTTATTAGGATCCGAATTGCTTGGTAATAAAAATAATACTTGTTTAAATATACTAATAATTGTTAAATCTAGATATTTAACTAATGTTAGGAAGTTGAAGTTATTATATAATAATAACGTATTATTCTTGTGATAATTTGATTTTCTTCTAAAAATTTTTTAGATTAATGTAAGAAATGCTTGTTCATCACCAACACTCAACATTGGTTGGTGATATCATTACAGCAATTCGGATGAATTTTTCAGAAATGAGAGTAATGTAAACATTACATTGAGACTCAACTTTCGTTTATAAACACTGACGCTCACATACACTCTGTGAATTTGAATATCTTTTGAATTATCAAAGTTATTAAAAAAATTCTGTCTGTAATAATGATGCAGATAGTTGAAATTATGAGTGATCAATAAGTTAATTTAAAGAGAGGTTTCGTCAATGTGCATTCTGATTCCACCCATAAATTTTATTTAAATTTAGTTATGCATTTGAACATAAACATAAGATTAGTTCATTTTATGATGGTGAGAGCATACAAATATGAAACCGTCTTCAAGAGTTGTGAACAAGGTCATAAAATCTACATGCAAACGAACATAATACCTAGATATTTATGGAAGCTCATGAAAGAAATGAGAAGAAATGCAAGCTTATGAAAATGTGTCCCTCTAACTAAATCAACAAGCACTTTATTACCTGTAAACCCATGTGTACACTGAACCCCATAATCACAACTTGCGCTTTCGAGCACTGGACAATAAATGAGTATACTCTCTACTGAATCTACATTTTATTCAGTGACCATTCATCCTCATGAGTCAGATTGTCAGATGCAAATCAAGTCTGGAGCTTACAATTTTTAACAAGGAAAACCAAGCATAAAATACGCATGTCGTTCCATTCCATTTGACGCATTTGGAAACAACAAGACTTTTTCAATCTCTGACGAGAAACTTGTTCAGAATAATGCACTATGAGAAAGCTGGATTACCCAGTATTTTGAGCTTGGCTCGTAGAAGGTTGAGGAAAATAAGTTTTGTTTGGAAGTTGAGAGAAAACCCGATGTGATTCATCTCTAAATTTTGATAACTTAGCTTTGAAGAACAAGCTCAAAGAACTAGGTAGTACTTTTCTCAAAGATGTTGGCGTACAATAGAAACTAAAAAATAAGCAAAATAGAATAATAATAAATCACTGATCACTTTGTTATCAGGGCTACTAATGTATAATAAATTACAGTATTTTTAAAATAAAATTATTCTACTATGTACTGTGATTTATTATAAATTACTGTATTTTGATCACATTCTGCTATCAATCTCAGTGTTTTTAATAAATATGTGGTTTTAAAATGACTACCAGATAACAATATCACATTGACAACTACTCGACATGCTATAATTTTGAAGAAGCAAGCTCAGAAGTGATACTTCCTCATGATCTTGGTCACAAAAGAGACACAAAAATAATATATTAATCAAGAAACAACTCCATAACATTTTAATCTTGTGAAAAATAAATGAATCTTCATTTATAATACCATTGCTTGATATTTTGTTTTCCAATCCAAATCCATCTTGATTGAAAATGAGATACTCTTTTTAAAAGTATCTTATGTCAATTCATCTTCCTGATTTCAATTTCATTTTTCTTTTGTTCAATTCATCCAACAAAGGTATCAAATGATGAGGTTCACGCAAGCTGAGAAGACACGTCGTTACAACGTAAAGTAAATTGTAATAGCGTATCTTCTCAGCTTGCGCGAACATTACTGCAGAACGAATTTCTGTCGCCTTTCAATCAAACTTCGATCCTTTACTTCAGAGCCGTTTCAATCAGGAAGCTTTGAACCGTACAATACAGCACAAGCGAGCTCATTATCAGCTTAATAGTGCTGACTGTATAATAATACAATGATGTATAATAATATGTGATGATACAATGATTACAAAATAATGATAGTGCCAAAAGTCGCAACGTGCGAGATGAATCGGAAAAGATGTTTCTTTTTTCTAAATTGGAATAAAGAGAAATTGATCCGGAGATCTTTGACTGTACAATCCTAAGCTGGAGCTCATATCAAGAATCAAGAACTTTATTTGTCACTGTATTTGTAGAAAATACATGAACATTGTCAGCAACAAATAGGTACATAGACCTACACAAAAAAATATCTGTCACAACTGGTCATTAACTACGGTAGCAACAAGAAAACAGTTAACTCACAATTGGAGGTGATCATTGCAAGAGAGGAACGATTTTATAGATGTTTTTTGTGAGAGAAGATTTACATACAAAATTATCTGTAACTTGATATTGTTAAAAAAGCTATGGTTCCAAGAAGTTTTTCTTCCAAAGGATGTTATTGGAATCATTTAAATGGTGCTATTCTACAATCCTGAATAAAAATATAGGAATATCCTAATATTAGGAAAATAATAATTCACTTGGAATCAACATGATAAAGTAGATTAATGAATATTAAACTTTAAAATTTAGGGCTATTTGAAATAATTGATAAATTAATGATTGATAATGGGCTGAGTCCCGAAACATGTATGTGGAATAATAATTTTAAAGTTTTTTAAAAAGGGTATTTGATTTTCATTTAATTTATCAATTAGATTAATGAATCTTCGCAAAAGCAGACTGAATAATATACTCTACAGTTTGAATAATATTATTTATGCATACAAGGGCAATCGATTAAGTGTTTGTTATTCACGAGGTTTGTTTTACATTAATAATTACAGATAATATTTAATAAGAAAAATCAGGACACTGAGTATAAGGGCCGCACAATAACTCATTTATAATAATTATTTTTTATAGTCTGCAACAAGTATGTCATATAAGTAGCCTACACCAGTAGGACACCCAGTAAGAACAATACCGGATCTGTTCCAACTGTTTTCTCAGTCTGCAGATAGTCTGCCGCTTGTGCGCCCTCCTATCAACGACTCAGACAGGACCAGCAAGGAAGAAACGTGTCATTGAAATCTGCAACTGTTGTCCGAAATCTAAGTCTCGCCGGCGCCAATCACTGCATAATGAGATACACTGGTTGCAAAATTACTGTCGAGTATCCTTTTGGCAAGAGAGGTTCGCGAAAGCTGGAAAGATACGCCGTTATAATACACTTTAAATTACAACGGCGTGTCTTCTAAGTTTGTGATTTAGGAAGTAGGCTACTACCTGAGCTAGAAGATACGCCGTTACAATACACTTTGGATTGTAACGACGTGTCTTCTCAACTTTGTAGTATGCGCAATAAGAGAAGATACGCCGTCACAATACACTTTATATGACAAAGAAGTGTCTTCCTAGCTTGCGCGAACTGAATCAACGTGTGCACGTTCTCTTTGCAACAGTCTGTTGTGTCGTGTGCCCGTACCTTATGGTTATCCAGTTGATGGTAAGGTTAGGTAAGGTAAGGTTGGGTCAGCATTAGAATATAAGATGCAATGCGAGTTTCTACAACTTGGATGCGTTTGATTGGGAAGATAACAAAAGTTAAAGTTGAAGTTTAAAGAGGAAAGTTTGATTGTTAACCTTTCTCAACTGGCTTGCCATATTTTTATAGCCAGTTGATTATACATTATGATTTTAATACATTATATATTAAGCCAGTTGACAAAAGACAAATATTAAGACAATAGTAAAGTTAGTTTAGATTAGGTAGGGTATAGGAGAGTCAGCATGAGAATAAGATACAAGAACGTTTCTACAATAAGAGTTTATTTGATTGGTAAGATAACAAAAGTTGGAGGCAGAATAGGAACTTGCAAAAAAAGAAAATAGGGAGAGAAAAGAACCAGACAGGACGAGTATGATGACGTGATCTTTAGAGCTTGAATATTGCACAATGAGAATTGCAATAAGCGATGTTAATTGGGAAGAAAAGCTCAACAAGGACATGGGAAAAACTTTTAATGTACCTGTACCATAACTAAAGTTTATTTTATTTCAAAAGTAGTGATATAGGTAGTTAGGTACCTAGGATATTCTACTGTGAATAGTAGGGGGGAGTGGTGTACCTTTGACCAGTTTTGATTCTAAGATTTTTTAAAACGTTATTTTGGCTTAAATGTAACATGTGTTTGTATGAATCTAAACTTCTTCTACTAAAATATAATTTTTCTAACTTTATCCAAAGTACCTTTTCTTATTATTTAAAAAATCACTACCATGTGGTCAAAGGAACAACATGGTGTTGTACTTCTAACCATTGCATGTTGTACCTTTGACCAGTGGTTAAATTGGATTGGAATGTCGGTTTAGGCTAGTTTAGCCTACCGGTATGGTAGATTGAAATAAATAAAGTAAAATGCACACAATAGTATATTAATTGAAATTAATTTTTACTAAAAAAATAGGCAAAAATAGACAGATGCATCAGCTTCCAACTTGGACTTGTTTAACCTGTTCAAAGGAACAACACAGCTATCTGGTCAAAGGTACAACACAGTGCTATTTTCCTTATTCTTTTCTAATTCCTGCATTAAGTTCATGTAAGTAGTGTAAATTCACAAAAATGCAATAAAACTGACTCTGTAAAAAAAATATATATACAAGTGGAAAAATTACATACTTTACACAGGTGATTTTAGTTTCAGAATTTTTTTGCTCAAACGAATTAAACAGCAGTCTCGAAGCTAGGATGGTAAGATTCCCTAGTGGGAACTCTATGAACTACGACTATTAGATTCATAAAAGGGCCAATAGATGCCTCGGTAAGCTCAATGGTTAAAGGTACATTATGGTCAAAGTTACACCACTCTCCCCTATGGGTATAGTATTGAAAATCTGCATAATTATATCATTGTTAGAATGAGAGTGTACATCAGACTATCATTTTCTAGTGTATTTTCTAGATTATTATTCAAATGTATCCAACTAGTGGGGTATGGCAATGCGTGTAGTTTTAATTTTGTAGTTGATTTGAGTCCATTCAAATTGTTTTGAAATTTATTGCACAATAGCAGAATAGGATGGATTTTTTTATTAATAATTAATATCGGTAAGTTACCTATAATAATTTTATTTTATGATAAAACAAAAGTATGGTGGTTATATTAGAATATTATGTCATAAATAATAAATTGAAAAACTCACAATCAAATTTATATTGATTGGAATAAGACTACAGTACTACACACTTATTCCTTTCAGTTGCTGGTGTTACTCGACACCTTAAAAAGAAACTAATTCACTCAAACAACAATTCTCCAGTTGGTTTCACAGTAGCCATATAATAAAACAACAATAAAATAGTTGAGAAATCGAACAAGTCATTGAAGCTGCCGAATATATCGACCACAACAACAAATATAAATTTACACGGGAAATCTGGTCAGCTTTCAAATAATGGGAAATCAACCGCAAATACTGCTATATAGCTTGTGCAAGCTGAGAAGAAACTTCGTCACAATACACTTTATATTGTAACGGAGTGTCTTCACAGATTGAGCAAACTATAACGAACATATAACTATATATAAATATAGATGTGGGCTAGTATAATCAATGTAGCAGTAAACTAAATATGTATATATTACCAAGGTAATGACTTCTCAAGGTAGGCTGAAAAGTTTTGGTTTGTGGTCAATACTCGATAGACCGCGAATGGTGGGTGAAACCGTGGTATCGAATTCAGAAAATTTCTAACCATAATCTAGGCCTCTCCATGGTTTCCAACACCTCTTAAGCAATGACGGATCCACTTTCAGCGATCTTCTCCGATTTATTTTACAGTTTCAGATTATGTAGTAATTGATATAGTCTGTCCAAGCAAAGATGACATTCTGGCAAGATGGGAAAATGACTCCAGCTCGGTCAATATTGGTTCAAAAATGATATATTTGGTCTCAAATTGTTGAGCAGAATGTTTTCCACAATTTGAGACCAAATTCATAATTGTTGAAACAATATTGATCGAGCTGGTGTCATTTTCCCAACTTGCCAGAATGTCTTCTTTGCTTTGACACACTATAGTAGGCAACAGCATTGGGAGACTGGCACCTTTGGACAGATTAATTTAAACAACGTTAAATGGGCGTAAGCCTACGGAATTGAATGGCCTTTCCACAGCAATAAATAAATTGTTGGGAACAACTTTCACCGGCATCTCTTCCAATGTGACAGATTCACACAGCTAGTGGTTATAAGCGAGAGTGGGATCCCGTGTTGCAATAGATATCTATTAGATGGAATCCATTAAACTGGTGACGGATGTGGGTGAATGGCACATATTATTAAAAGATTTTGAATTTTTGATGAGATGATTGAATATCGAGTTTTTGAATAAGTGGCCTGAGATAAAATTAGAGTGAATATAAAAATGAATATTGAGAAAATAGACAATTAAAATGTTTACAAGAGCGATCCATCAATCAATCCTTTTTTTACTTCACACAATAACTGTCAATTCTGAGTCCCAATCAATGAAATGAGTAACCTACCTACATGCATTGTGTTGATGAATCATATCCTAATAAGTGTCTCATGTATCATATTTGTATGGCTTGGCCGTGAACAAATAAAATGATTATTATTTATTTTATCTTAATAAGTGAAGAAAGAGAAGTTCATACTATTTTAATTCGATTCAATCTATTCTATTTCAAGAAACGGAATGTTATTAGATTTAACAAAAAAATCTCAAAATTTCTGTTATCTATAATAATCATTCATTGTTTAGGAGTGATAGAGATTATTTTTGGTAGGCTTGTACCGAAATACAGCGAACAAAATGGGATGAAGATATGATTTACATTAATCTAGCACCTCACAATTTCATTAATTGTTTCAACAACACAAAAATATCATCTACGTTTTATTTATTGGCAAAGCTCCAAGAGCATAGCAGTGTTGGGAGAAAATGACATGATTGAAATAACGAAAAAGTAATATTCTATTATTCATTACCAAATCAAGAGGTCTGCGGACCGATTGTACAAAAAGTGCATAAAAATTTTCCGATTCTTTTGGGAATTCGACCCCAACTTGAAAATAATCGAAATCTTGTTTGTTCATAAGAGGTTTATTAGCTTATATCAGAGCTTGAGAGCTTATATCAGAGCAAGTAGGGTATGATGAGATTAATTATATTTACCCTAAGTAGGCTAGAAATTGAATGAACGTTATAAATCTGTAAATTATGCTTATTTCTTTGCTATTTTGCGGATTCTTCTACGATCTCTGCAGCTTGCTAATTGGAATTCACATTTACTTCAACCAAACAAACTGTGTTACAAAATGTTCAACAAAAACAATGCTCAACAGAATCGCTGGGAAACGGTGGACTATTTCTTCCACAAATCTTTCCAAGGGGAAAAAGATCATTGCACTCGCAGTTCTCAGTAACAGTGAATTGTTTTCTACAGAAAAAATGTATAAGACCTGAGAGATTTATGTGTAGTTGGATATGAAAAACATCATTGCAAGCTCTGATGAGCAGAAATTCTTCAGGCAGGAACTTACCGGTTGCATAGTGTAGATATGATACATGAAGGAGAATAATGAAGCAGACAGGAAGTAATATGTAAGGTGTAGAGGAGGAAGAAAAAAAAGAAGAAGAAGAGGAAGAGAAGGAGGAGGACAAGAAGAATAACATGGGCGGTCAGTAGGAAGAATGTGGGAGATGTGGGAAAACATGATGAAAAACAATGTTGTCTTAATTATATTCTCGTGTAAATACAGGTAGAGTCTGTCCAAGCAAGGAAGACATTCTGGCATGTTAGGATAAATATTGGTTAAAGCTCGATAAATATTGGTTCAACAATTATCAATTTGGTTTCAAATTGTAGAAACATTCAGATTTACAATTTGAGTTTAAATATAAAAGTTTTGAACTAATATTGACTGTGCCGGAGTCGTTTTCCCATCTTGCCAGAATTCCTTCTTCGCTTGGACAGACTATACCCAGTCAATCTGACTAGCAAGTGGCTCTGAGAATGAGAGTGTACACTGTACAGCCTTTGCTATGCTTGTCGATATCATCTTGAGAACAATTTATATAGACACCACTAAATTATGCTCTAAAGCACTGAACAGTGAAGTAGGCAGGTAGTGATGTGTTCTTTGTTGTATACACAGTAATAATCATTGCCAAAAATGAAGGATGCTGTTACGAAATACCTCCTGTTCAATTTACTGTGGAGCATTTTGTAAACAGTGGGAAGTATTGTCGTTGTATTTGCAAAGAGGAGTAAAGAATTTATTCTGTAGTAGGCTACCTACTGGAATTGATTGATGATAGAAATTCATTCATAAAAATGGTAAATAGTTTCGAACAGACACTAGATATGAGGAGAATGTTAACAAAACTGTACATTATTCACAAGTCCAGTATTATTATTATTTAGCGTATGGCTTTTAATAGTGGGGGACCCAAGGGTTGTTCCACTTCGCCAGATAACCTTATTCTCTACAAACGGAGATATGAGTTACAGTTCTTTTAAAAGGTACAAGTCCAGTGTCCGTATTTTACTTGAAATTGATAACATTCCAATTGCATAAGAGTACACAGTTAAGTTCCTTTGTAGAACTGAGTTGGGTATAAGCATATGCTTATAGCGTATTAATTGGATGTTAAAGGCAGCTATAGTATAAGAGAAGATATGGGCTAGCTGAGAATCCACGATTGTCATGATGATTGTCCATGGGAGTCACAAGATGATGAACTCAAACATAAAATCTCGTTCTCTCTTGAATCATTACTGAAATTTCTAATTTTTCGATGTTCTCACCTGGCCGAAATGGTGTGACGAGTTGCTAGTGGTGGCCGCCCATCGCCCAGTTTCAACGCGCCCTGTTTCGAGGGCGCCGGTGACCTGGTCGACGTGCGACCACTCCTGGACGTCGCGACGCTGGAAGGGTGGCCCCGCTGCCGTTGGAGGCAGGCCGCGCTTCATCACCAGGTGTGGCGCCACTTCCATCGCGGCGGCTGTGCGTGCGCGTGGCGACACACCACTCCGAGCATAAGTGAGCGCGAGCGGAAAGCCTGCAAAAAGACACAAACAAAAATATGTTGAATTCAATAAATTTGAATCGATGGTGAACAGAACCACTCAATTAGGAATTAGCACTGGCGGCTCATGCCCACGAAACAGGTGAAGTGCCCGTATCTTTTACTGTACAGCACTTCACTTGTATCGTGGACATGAGTCGCCAGCGGGAATTAGAAGTAATAAGATGCATGACCTACTGAATTTCTGTAAGAAAAACTTTTTTTCAAAGTCTAATACATAAAAATAATCATACTTATTTCTGTGAAAAAACTATAAATCAAAGACATCAAACTTTTGCAGCTTTATTATTCAAATAAATTAAATTGTCTATTCCACTTTTATTAATAATTTCTAGAGTTGAAAATTATTAATAAAAGTGGAATTGACAAATTTAAACTGTGTTTTATTATAATTTTCATTGTTAATATTGATCAATAAAAGTAGAGTTGACGAATTCAAACTTTGTTTTACTCTATCATGAAGGTTATTCACAACATCAATATAGATTCCACAAATAAATTTGTATTATTCGCTCAAGCTGAGAAGACAATGTATAATAATTTTACTACTTTTTATTTAATTTTATCA
The DNA here is from genome assembly GCA_017141385.1 of Sogatella furcifera. Lineage (NCBI taxonomy): Eukaryota > Metazoa > Arthropoda > Insecta > Hemiptera > Delphacidae > Sogatella > Sogatella furcifera. The sequence continues at coordinate 21,940,574 of CM029555.1, forward strand.
TGTATGAAATTTTGATTTTTGTATATCATTGGGAATGAATTGAATCGTGAACTCAACTCTGTTCATTACAGAAGAGCTTGAATTTTATTATATGATTCAAACTTGTTCACTATTCTCAAAGACCGGTATCTATTATTGCTACCCTAATTGCTATAGAGCTGTTAAACCAATTCGAAATATATTTAGAATCATGATAAATTGTGATCGGAGTATAACAAAGAAGTTGAACAGTTTGGAAGTATAAATGAGGAGCAGTAAACTATAACAATAATTCTATACATTACAAATAATGGATGGATATAGGCTACATTGTAAATATTTTCGTCATTCATCATTATACCTCTCAAGTCTGAGAGCTCAAGTGAGCATAACCCTCAGGAAGAAAAAATCACAAGGAAAAAATCAAGTAGTAGGGAAAGAAGTTAACAATATGATTATTGTTAAATAATGATCGGAGAGTTGATCCTCAGCCAGGGAACAGTTTTTGGCCACAGCCCTATCACATAAATACGGCCACCCCGTCTTTTATAAGAGACGTTAAGTAGTCGGTCCCGAATGCCTAAAAAGTAATCTTCCATCATAATTCCTCTCATTACTAACGCATAGGCCAAGTCCATGTGGACATCAACCTAAAAAATAAAAAAAAAAATCAAGTATATAGTGAAAAATTGGGAAAGCTATTAGAAAAACTCTGTAGAAGAGTAAAAAGGGATAGGAAAAGCTCACGTGTTATGAAACTTTTTCATAAGATTGTAACGATACATCATCAATTATTGCAACCTAAAAAACATCTTCTTCGTATCCTCTCCTACCGGATACACCATGTTCTCACAGACAGACATTCCCCAGTTGAAACAAAGACAAAGGTAAAAACAGCGAGTGAGCTCCTGTTATTTAGATTGTGCTGCTGTTAGGCTTCTATCAGCTGCATCTCTTTTAATGAACTTGACACGCTTGGCCATTACAGAATATGGATGTGGCGTGAGCAGCATATCAACAAAAACGCGAATCAACGGAAGCACGAAAAAAACGCGAATAAAGAAGCTAAAGAGAATGCAGTTGAGAGAAAAGGATGGGGATATTTTAAAAGAGTTGCAAAGGAGAGGAAGCTATAATAAGATTGTCAGTAGATAGAAGATTGAAGAATAAAATAAGATTGACAAAGGAATAATAGAATGAATAGAAAAAAGTGGATAAGAGTGAGTGTGGAGGGGAATGATTGAAGATGAAGAAGTATGTAAGAAGAAAAGAGAAGAAAAAAGAGCGTTCCTCTGTACGAGGAGATAATCATAACGGAAGGTAGAGTCTGTTCAAGCAAAGAAGACATTCTGGCAAGATGGGGAAAATTACTCCAACTCTGTCAATATTGATAAAAGAATTATAAATTTTGTATAAAATTGTAGGAAACATTCTGATCTACAATTTGAGACTAAATTGATAATTTTTAAAAGAATATTGGTCGAGCTGGAGTCGTTTCCCTATCTTGCCTGAATATCTTCTTTCCTTGGACAAACTAGTAGGCTACTCCTTTTGTAAGTGAATTCAAGGCATTACAGTAGCTGAAGAAAGTGTAATTATGTAAGTTTTTATGACGAAATAGTCTGAATTTTGATGATGTTGGAATAAGCACGCATCGCATATGTGACAGCGCTTTAGGTGATACAAAAACTTAATTACAGATTAGTCAAATGTTCTCAGTGTTTGGATCTTACTTTTTCAAGTTCGAGTCCACAACTTTTTTGTGCAGAGATCGAGCATCGAGATCTTGTAGATCAAAGTTAAATGACCGGATTATTGGTGTTAAAATGTTCAATGGGGTTTGGGAATTCAGATGGAATCAAGGATGAAGTTACTGAGGAAAGAAATAGATATAAGAACCACTTTGGTTAATCTAGCAGATAATTTAAAGTAGATCAACTAGACGTTATAGTAAGATTAATTCATCATAGCTCATAGAATCGAATTTATTGACAAAATAAACAAATTAGGCTACATCTTCAAAATAAAATAATTTACAAGATAACAATGTATAAAATATTGAAACTAGAAAATATAGGCCAACAGACTGATTGTCATAGACTATTGTTATCATCTGCGAATAAGATAATTCAAATTAATTTTTTCAGAAATGATATATAATTTTTCATGAGGCTGGAAACTATAGGCCTAAAGATTACTCTGATAAGTATCAAACTGAAAAACGTATCTCATTGAAAATGCGACAAAAGATTAATTTTAGATTATTTTGTTTTCAAACTATCTCATCATTTCCGCCAAGTGTTTCACCATCACAATACCAGTAATCCAATGCATTGAATCAGAGAATCAATCAATAATTCCTCATTGCTGCATCATTTTGTGCCGGATTTCAAAAATTTCTGCCATGGAGTAACTCGCTGAACTAATATGAATTTTAAAGTATAAGAGAATAGTATCTATTTTTCAACTCCTTAACCACAAATTGCAACAAATAACTAGAACAAAAATAATCAGTTATAACAAATATCTCGAACAAAAATTATAAACAAAATACAAAAAATTAGCTGAACAAATAGATCCAACAAAAATTAAAATAATCAGCGAAACTAATTATCAGTTAGAACGAATAGCTCGCACAAAAACTACAAACAAAATCTCCCAAAACTAGATGGGATCTCCTCCGGCAGCTAATAACTCAGCAGTCTGATTCCTCATTGTACAGCACAGCAAATTGCCGTTCAAAATAGATTACCAACAGAACAGTTGAAGTAGACAATGAGTTATTACAGAGTGATTGAGCTGTATCCGTAGCAGAGGAGTGACAGTTGCAGTAAACGTCGCAAACACTTTCACCGTTATTACAGTTGTTGCAGTTTTACTTTCACTATCTTATTCTTTCCATTTTGTATCTTTTGTCCTTATTTGAACGGCACTGGTCTTAGCGCTGTCTCAGATTTCGAGGGCGTGCCGCTAACGTCAGTCAGTCAATCTGGAGATCGTCCGTTAGACATCGGTTAGACAACACAGTTATAGTCAGTCCAATTAGAGAAGACATTCTGACAATGTGGGGAAATGACTCCAGCTCGGTCAATATTGATTCAAGAATTAGAAATCTGTTCTCAAATTTTAGAAAAAATTTTGCTCTACAATTTGAGATCAAATTTATAATTTTTATACCAATATTGACAGAGCTGAAGACATTTTCCCATCTTGCCAGAATGTCTTCTTAGCTTGAACAGACTATAGGCGCTCCGTTAAGCCAGCAGCTGCGCGGCCGGATCCGTTCCAGTAACTGATCTAAATGTCGCTCGATGATCCAATGTATAGCTGATGCCATAAAGTTAGGCAGTTTCATCTGTCTCTTGGACCCACTAACAGCTGATGTGAAGCATTTATTGTTTTTTTTTAATTCATTTTAATAACTTCATGTAAGAATAGCTGAATTACAACTCTAATTGACTACACCAGCTGTGGAATTGCTAAAGGGGCAGACGAAACCGCCTAGCTTTTAGGCGTCAGCTATGAAATTTCATTCAACAGTTAATATTTGCCTATAAATCCATCATCACAAAAATATAGAAATAATGGAATATGAAATAAATTTTATCATAGATGAGTAACGTAATAGATGGAGAACTCAAAACGTATGAAATTGATAAACTGAACAGGAAAAATAGGAGCTGATATAAAAACAAAATGAGTTGCTTTTAAATTGTAAGTTTTACAAATGAGAGCTATTTATCAGCAATGAATATTGAAAAATTGATTAATAATCCTGCTATACTTGATGAAACTATACTGCGTTACATTCCTAATGCCACATTTACACCGGAATGTTAATAACTTTTTTGAATAACGTATTATTATATAGACTTATATATTATATAACTTATTATAGAAAATTTATTAACAAATGTTATTAACAATTAATGTTATTAACATTCCGGTGTAAACTTGGAAGAATAGCTAGGGATGAAACTTGATCAACAAACAAGATTACAACATAAAATCTTCTTGAAGCAGCACATTCAGACATGTTTTGATAATATTGTAAAAAAGATTGCAACAAAAAATAGTATTGAAGCAAAAATCTACACAAGATCTCCAATATGTGTTCAGCCTTCAAAAAATAAGTTATCAATCTTCATCAATTGCATTCGACACTATCGTTCCATTGTTTTCATTTCCTGCATTCAGTTTTGGCAATGCAATATGAGAAGTATGAACCAAATGCTCACTAATATAGGGTTCCCTACACTATTATCATCTAGAAGGCCAAGCCTAGACCAAGGTTAGAATTTGCCACCTATGAATGTAGGTTTCACTCATATACTGTCACAGAAAATATTCTTTTCTCTCTCACACCAACTATAATAAGTATACTTTTAAATCTTTCTCTCAATTTTCCTCTCTCTCACATCCTCAACAGATCTAATTATATCTTTTTCTCACTTTTCTCCTTATGTTAGGTTAGGTAGCCCCCTGAACCTGCTAATTCTATTCGTCTCTCTCTCTCACAAACATTACATCTCTGTTACAAAATGCTTCACCCACTCAAAACAATTGACTACAATGCTATCTCACCTTTAAACAGTGTCTGGTGAACGGAAGAGCTAATAGTATTCCAACTGAGTGCAAGTAATTTGATCACTATCAGAGTGCACTATTACGGACTAACTTGAATAAGATTGGCATTTTGTACCGTTTTAGTCCTATTCTGTCAAACATAGCCTATAAAATATATCCCACTTTTTGAAATTTACATACATTTTAATAAAAATAATCAATGGTAGGCCTAAGTATAAGTGATTTTTATAATGTAATAATACAAATTTAATTTGAGGAAGAATCGAGATAATATCAGAAATAAGATAATTACTGTAACTCTAAATACAGTAGGCCTACTCTACTGATACATAAATTCTCAAGTTCACAATACTTTTGCAATTCATTTTTTTATAGATTTAATGTTGAGAATTTTCATTAAATCTTGTTACGGTGATTGGAATTCACCTTGTCATATTACAATATTTTTTTATTATCTATAAAAAACCACAAGAAATATTAATGGATTGTGCAATGAATCGATGTTCTTCTGCAGACTTCACTAATAATAAATTACTTTACTCAATAATTTACTACTAGATCAATCAATCAATCAATCACAAAAAATTATCTCGTTACGTTTCTGAAGATGAGAGACAATAAAATCAATTTTCACCTTCAATGAAAAAGCAATAATATAGTAAAAGTCTTGAGTAAAAGTAAGCATCTTGTTTCAACGGTAAAAAAACATTCTTCATGAAAGTTTTGCTGAGGAGTCCAATGAGAAATGTTTCAAGCATGTTTAAGCAGCAGTTCATTAGTAAAATAATTCAAGCAGGAAGATCGATGTAATTAATAGGCAGTATTTTGGAATAGATTGAAAAATATTGCAGTTTTTGAAACCCCTTTTTGACGACGATTCTCTAGTCTAGGGAATTCATAAAAGAATATCTGTTTGTCATTGTTTCATAGTTTGCTTCCATGTTATTCAAATATGTCAGAGAAATGGTATATATTATATTGGAAATGAATATAACCTAGCATGCTACTAAATAACAAGTTATCCAACACAAACTTTAATAGAGTATGCGAATTAGTTTTTTTATAAAATAAGACTCTCAAGATTACCAATTTTTGTCAATAACTTGTTTCTGTTCTCTTTTGTTATCTCCACATCCCATCTGTCTTGTTAGAAGTGTTGAAAAGCATAAGCGCAGAACAAATAATAAACTCTTGAGAATCCTTCACCTTGAATTTTGTGCACACATTATTTAGCTTGGTCCCACCTGCTAGAATCTATCAAATAAATTTGTACTATTTTTACTTTTCATCGATCTTTTTGTATATTTGCCTATTGGGCGTATTATTCTTGTTAGTACAGTATAACATTCCATTTCCTGTACATCTGTAGGAATAATGCTAATTAGTAGTGATTTTTTTCAGTCACACATACAATTTTCGCCTTGAAAAACTCTATTTCAGACCTTCAAATCGGATTATATACTCATCTGATAATTCAATCAGATACATAAATGGTCATACACACTAAGTTCGATTTATAATTCATTACTGATGAACTGATAAGAATATGAACTTATAACCAGTCAAAACTATGACTAAGTTGATTACATAAGATATAATGAGAATAGTGTAAGAGGTTGGACTTTTAGCTACACATTAACACACTATATGCATATGTGAATATTCAAATTAAATGTAAATTTCATTATAATTAAAAGCTGCTTATTGCGGTTAATAACACTGTTGCATTGCATGAGAATATATTTTACATGTGTAGGTTATGAAGAATAATTTAATAATCTCCCAACGGAAATCAAGATTATTTTTTGTGCACCCTTGATAATAATCCCAAGTGAGTTAGATTTCTTCATGCTTATTGTTCAACACTAATAATTTTGTATTGAGATAATTCTTTTTTAATGGGTTCAAATTGGCGGGAGTTGATGATTACTGCTTTCATTTTTTTCTATTTCGCTGGTTTAAACTCATGTTGGAAAGACTTATAAGGCAATGCAGTGCTGGAATTGAGTGTAAATTAGATTTGAACTGTTGCTATCGCTCGTTTAGAGCCCATCATCATTACTTTTTATTTGAGATGCTGTTCTTGTGGCCTTACCATTTACTGGTTTTAATACTTTGGAAATATAACATCAAGTTTATAAACAATACAGGAGCATTACAAACTTTGCACAAGGAAGACTGGTTATTATTTTGTCAGATGATAAATGGAGGCTTATTGCCGATTATTACCTGAAAATGTTTCCATTTATCAATAATGAGAATGAATTTTTAACGTTATAGTAGCTGATAACTGATGGACCACACATTATCAAGTGAATCTCATTATTAGCTGTCAATTTTTATGTAATCAAGAATGTTTCATGCCAAAATACCTAGCTTGTAACCTGGTTAGTACGTATCTTATATATCATTCACATATATGCTTCAGTATTTTTTCAATTTAGCCTACAGTTTTTCTAGAATTCTATTCATGAAATCCCTGAAAATTGTATATCTTATTTGAGAGTTAGATCTCACAAAGGATTAAATCAACAAATAGAACAAATCTGAAAAGGGACATAAGTTATGTCTTTGAACTCAAATAGAGTTCTCACTTCAATGGCTGAATGTTCGAGAGAACTTTCGCATCACTGATAAATATTATTTCAACAAAATTCGAAAAAAATGAATCACAGTCTAGTAATATATATTTCCAAAAGTTTCTGCCCCATTCAACCGTACTTTTCAACAAAACTAATGCAAAACAGTCAAAACATTATTTATTTTTTACTGAAGGCTATATTTTCAAACATAATAATTAATAAAATTCTCTCAATATATTTGTATTTTTTGTTAGTCTGTCATTGGGCAACTTAAATGTTGAAGTCTCATTCCAGTGTGGTGTATGATCTCGACAAAATTTCGCTGTTTTTTCTTGTATTGGTTGAATATTATTGCAATCACTCTCAAAGAGCTCAACACACATATCTTCCCCAATCCCTCTCGCCTGTCAATTCTTCTTTCCATTGAAACACTCATCATCCTTTTTATACATTTAATACTGAAGTAGATCTGTATTTTTACTCATCTTCTTTTTGGTTCATTTTCCAACCAGCGTCCATTGAAATTTATCGTATCAGGTTAACCAGTTAATATGAATGTGTATGTAATGATAGCTTTGTCATTTATTTTCCAGGTTCTCCAGATCTACACATTCGAAACCAGCAAGGCCGCTGTTCTCGTCAGACCATACATGGTAGTTGACGTCCAAACCGAACAGCCTCCATTCAGCTGACTCTCTTCACTCACTCACTCACTCTCTCTCTCTCTCACACACACACTCCTCATCCTCCTCTTCTTCTTGCTGATTTCACTCTTGAATTCGGCCAGCAGTACCTCGGCCCTCTTATCATCTCAACTCAAAATCCAGCTTTAAAAATAAAACACAATCGTCCGGTTCATTTGAATATAATGACTATGTTAGAGAGAAATTTGAGACCGACTTTTTTTTTAATGACATGCAATCTTATACGATAACCCAATTTGGAATATTTTATGTATCAAGTATACGGGATTATTCTACTCCTTTGTATATAGTAGAACTCGATGGTTCGATTCGGTTTTTTAGATTTCATATTGTTAGTCTATCCAATCGAAGAAGACATTCTGGCAAGATGGGAAAATGACTCTAGCTCGGTTGATATCGGTTTAAAAATTATAAATTGTAGGAAACATTGAAACATTCTAATCTACAATTTGGAACCAAATTTATGATTTTCGAACAAAAATTGACCAATCTGGAGTAATTTTGTCATCTCCCCAGAATGTCTTCTCTGCTTGGACAGACTATACCTACTAACTCCTAAACCTCGAAGGTTCATTGGGAGTTTTGGGGTATTTGTTGACGGTAATCTCAAGAAGAATGCAGTTTCTTCTTCAAGGTCTAAATGGACACGTGCACCAATGAGATAGTTCCTTATAAAGTCGAGATTGGATGTAACGATACTGGTTTGGAGAACGTAGTTTAAGGATTGAAATCTAGGGTGGAATCATTAGTGAAGGTTTTCTAAATCTAGTCGAAACAAGATTCGGGATTTGTATGTTATTCTCTATGGGGGATACCAATATTCTCCTATGTACTGTATGGAGTTGATTATTCTTTCCTGTTTAGAGAATGATGTATAATCCTTAGAAGGTATTCTAAGTAGAGTCGATACCAGATTTGGGAGTTGTGTGTTCTCTAGGAGGAATACCAATATTATCTTCTCTTTGGAGAATAATTTATTACCTTTGAGAGTAAAATCCAAGTTTGAGTTGCAAGCAGTTTATGATGAATGATTTTTGTTTGTCACATATTAGCATACATTATGTCAATAACAATAAATGATTGATAATGGTGAAAAAGGTGAAAGATGAATAATGAATGACCTTTAAACTCTTCTCCACCCTTTCTGTAGGCCTAAGATGATAAGAAATAGTAGAATATTTAAATAAAGGTTCTCAGGAAATCGTTTTTTATGATTAATATTTCGAATTCAAAAAACTACTTCATCAATGTTATGGGAATTGAGTATTTGAATTTCCATAATCAATCAAAAGGTGACATTTAACGCGAGAAGAATAATGTTATTTCTCACCTCAGGCTCCAACTAATGATATTTTCAAAAAATGTCAAGATAAATTGATCGATATGAATAGTTGATAGGTATTCTCAAAATCCAAACTTTTACTTTGCAAATGTCATTTATGAAAGATTATATGTACATTTCTGAAGGATTTTATATGTTCTTATGAAATAGAATGAATATAGAATTTAACAATGCCTTTAGATCAACGAATTACCTAACCATGAATAGTATTTCCGCATATTGATGATCACCATAAAGGTGATAATGAATAAAGGTGTTATAAGTTATAAGTGTAATAAGTTACATATTTCAAGTAATTGGAATTTCCTAAAATTATAACTGAATTTGTACAGAATACTCAAACAAAATTATAATTAATTTTTGTTGAAGATTTCATTCAGTTTCATATAGGTCTAACTGCAGAAAATAACATGAATGACAACCTTTTCTATATAGATTTAAAATAGCAAGCAATTAGGAATTCATCCTAATTCAACTTCAATTTGGAAAAGAATGAGATTCCTATAGTACAGAGTCCTTATAACCTTGAAGGGCACTCATCATCGCTCAACTATCCAAATAGCAGTGAGATATAGTTCGCACCAGCTGAGAAGACACTCAGTTACAATGTAAAATGTACTGTACCTGCGTGTCTTCTCAGCTTACTCGAACTGTACCTACCTCACGCTGTCGACAATTTGAGCAACAATAATACTGTCATCAATCACCATCTCGTTGAGTGAATTTGAATAGCGCAAATTCCACTTGGTAATGGCTGTACAAACAAAAGCCGCTGAAATATCTACTATAATAGTCTGTACAAACAAAGAAGACATTTTGGAAAGATGGGAAAATGACTACAGCTTAATCAATATTGGTTCAAAAATTATTAATTTGGTCTCAAATTGTAGATGAGAATGTTTCCTGCAATTTGAGATTAAATTTATAATTTTTGAACTAATATTGACCGAGCTGGAGTAATTTTCCCATTTTGCCAGAATGTCTTCTATGCTTGCACAAACAATATTTAGCGAACGCTTTTGCCATACAAAAACAAAGAACAAAAACATTGGCGACAAAGAAACTCTCGAATAATGACTGGAGAATGCAGCAGTTACGGACATTTAGCCGCGACCCTGTCGGTGTGGTACAATGCGAATTATTGTGGAAAAAAGACAGGAAAACGCTCTCGACTGGAGGTCAAGTTCAATGCGGTGGAGGTAGGTATGCTGAAAAAAAACTTGACGCAAGATTGATAATGGCATTCATAGTAAACACTATTTAAAGAGTTGCAGACGAATTGCTGTGGCTGTATTTGTTCCTAGTTACCTTTTTTGGTGGGTGGACATTATTTATGTTCAGAGGTTTTGGGGGTTGCTTTAAGTAGCTAGCATACGTTGGGTTGTAATGAATCATTTATGTAATAAGAAAAATTGGTAATCTTGAGTTTGGATAATTAACTACTAGTACAATTTTGTATTCTGTGCAAAATGAGAATCAGTCCCACCTTAATCACTCTTCTAAGATTTGGAATTCCTATACAAAAAGTGTTTCCAGATCTTTTGAAAAATTATATAAGTTAGTACATTAATAATGATAGATGGATAACCAATTATTGAACTTGCTTTTTTAGGTTTTTTGTATGAATTATCACGATCATCAATGACTTCCTTGATAGATTCGCATTATTCAACAATGAAAATACAAATAATATTCCAAGTAGGTGCCTATTATTACTTACTTCAATAAGTACTGCTATAAATTTCAATTGTAACAAGTTATTTTTGTGCTCATTTTTCGAAGTTCTATATTTTCTAGAAATTATTTTGGTGATATTTTTGTGTTTTCAACTCTCTCAAATTGAAAAAAAAACTTTTAAACAGTGTGGAATCATTTCAAGAAATACCACAATTTCCCATTGAGGATAATTATTGAGGAGATTTTGCCGGTGGAACTTCCTTTTGGAACTCCCCACCGAATACAACTTGGACTTCTAACACTTTCATCTATTTATATCAATCAATCATTAGTTTATGTGAAAATGAATTATAACAGGTTTCAATTATGTAATGATAACCACGAATACAACACTCGTAATAGAAATTTAATTGCCTTCCCAATTCATCGCCGCACAGCATTTGAGAGAACTCCTTTTTATTCTGGGATGAGGATTTTAATAAACTTCCAGCAGCCATCAGAAACATAGAGTCAGTACAACTGTTCAAAAAAACTGTTAAGAAACTATTAATTAAAAAAAATACGATTTACAGTGCTACCGAATTTCAATTTTGATCAATTCTAATAACGAAAAATTTTCATGACTAATTTTACTCATTTAGACAAATCTATTAATGTCTAATACGTTAGTAGACATCGATATAAAAGGATAGCTATAGGAATAGTTTATAATTGATAATTGTAGGATATAGTTTATAGAATATATTGACATGTCACCTGTCATTTGAGTGAAACTCAAATTTTGATGTAGTATGTGACAATTATGAATAAATAAATACGGCATAATAATACATACATACATAAGTACTGCTTTAATTATTAATTTTTTCAATTTTTTTCTGAAAATATGCCTACATGAGCTGTTGGGATTCTGCTTGGGTCAGTTATAAAATAATCGATTTCTAACATGAATGATAATAATATATTTGTCACATTAGTTGATCATATTCAGTCATTTTTCTCATCTTGAATAAATTAAATTGTAATTTTTAAATTGATATTATGATTTTCACAGAATAGGCTAATAATATCTAACTTTCAAGATTAATCATTTACAGGTTCTAGAGAATCTAATTTAAGTTAACAGTGGACTTAATCAAAATTCAGGATTTTTTGAAGTGAAAAGTGTTTTTCCAAGTTGAAATTGTAATGTAAACATTCATCATCCATCATCATTCATTCACTAGTAGCCTAAACATAATCATCCACTTATCACCTTTGCTTAAAATACTTGATATAAGTCGCAATTGTAACAATAAATAAAATAATAAATCAATAGGCCTACACATGTTCTACAACTAGGATCTTTCAATTTCAAATTCCTACTACTCTCCCTCCTCCATATCTTGAGAACAATTCTCAGCTTCTTTGATTGGAATCCTCCAATTATTCGAGAAGCAATCTCTCCTCATCTAATGTTCTATCGAAGCTTTTTGTAAATTGGTTACATTCTATTGAATTCCCATCCTCTTTAAATATCTAATTGATACCAACAATCTATTGACATTCAAAGGCATCCACTGATTCTCTTCAAAAATTTCAATTCACTTTACCGTTACTAAATTGAATAATAATAACGTTTATGCACTTCTAATAATAAAGTGAACTTCTGCAAAGCTTGGCTCAAAGTTCAACTTATCTTATTAGAGATAAGAAAATAAGGAGAGTGAGAGAGAGGAGACAGCGCGTGCACTAGCTTCATCATAATCGTCTTCATCTGAAAATCGTGAGTTCCGAACCTATAAACGTATAGACGTGTATCCTTTCTTCACGACATTGCAGTACTATCACCAACACCATTCTTCGAGATGAATATAACGCGCGCACTGTACAAGCTTGCTTGCTCATCTTCCATGCTTCTTCTTCTTCTTCTTCTTCTTCTTCTTCTTCTTCTTCTTCTTCTTCCTCCTCCTCCTTCACTATTTCTTCTCTTCCCTTTACTTCTCAGCCCTGTCACGTATAAGGTTCTGCACACTCCTCTCTCCAATACAGTACCGTATATTTTATTGTCAAGCGTTCAGTTTATAACAGCCAACAAAGTATATATACAGTTTTGCAATTGCATGTCACGATAATATTATTATCAACCATTTCAATTGCACACAGTTCACTGTTAACAGTACTTTGTTGAAGGGTTTGAAAAAGGAAAAGGTTATAATTATAATGTTGTAGACGTATACGATAGATAAGATGGTAGTTGTAACACCTAAAGTTAAAAAAAATCCAATCCAAATCATACATGATCCAGAATGAAATACTTCAATTAATGCTGAATTTGCATGTGTTTTTACCCTTCATTGTAATCTCTTGAATAAATAAATAAATTTGCGGAGAATGAATTGGAAAGAGAAATTCAAATAATATAGATGGGTAGATAAATATGCTATATGCCTTTATTTTTCCATTCAAGTTGGTGAGAGATTCAAGTAATATAGATTGATAAATAGATAAATATGACTTTATTTTCCCACTTAGTACATCACTTAATTGATGAGGGCGAAGTTGAGTCGCAAGAGCCCCTTTCCACTCAATCCACAATATGCTGAAATTTTTGAAAACATTTTTCAAGCCCCTAGTTATTTAAATTTCTACTTCTCTTTAGGTATTCCATCACATAAACCTTCAGTAAGAAAGCTTATCGATAGCTTGGTGCTAAGTACATTAGTATTCAGTGGTAAATTTGTTATATAATGCTATATATGTGACTTTATGCACTCATATAAATTATTTAGAGCAGTAGAAAATAATAATCTAAGAGAAATCTAGTGAAAATCTAGTAGTTATATATAAGAATCTTTCAAATACATTTTTTATAGCATCAATTATTAACTTGAATGAATATAAATCTTTATGATTGTGTTCAGCAAGCAAATGGAATTAATATAGCATGAATAAACGCAAAAACACAGCCCTCAAATTTTTATTATTCAACTGGCTATAGAGGCTGCCGAATTATGATCTCAATTAAGTTATTGAAATTTAAAACATGATGGTTTCAAGATCATCATAAACCTGACTAAGACAATACTGCTGCAGCATGACTTGAGAATCTTTATAAACAATATAGAGGAATTTGGAATGCAAAACAGTACAACCATTTGACTTCTGACCCCAGAAACGACCTTTAATTACCAAACCTTTCATTCGCACATACACAATAAAGATGTCTGCAAATAATAGTTTCTGTTAAGCATCACGAACAATTTCATATTAACGCTCATTTCGTCACCTCACTAACACTTGAAATCGTGGTAAAAATTTGAATATTGTGAAAGGCTCTCTGCTCAATTTGCCTTGCTTTTTATTGCGTCTTGACGCAATATCATATAAAACGCAAGAGGTTGCTCAGTTATTAATACTCTTTAATTACTTGAAGTGGATGATCTCATACTATCATTCATAGTTGTTATTGGCCAACCTAACCTAACATAAGCTAACCTAGCATAAGCAAACCTAATCAAACGCTGTAACCTTCAAACACATCAAGTTATACTCTCATTTTTTATTTCATTGTTGAAATCAGTTGTTAGCAAATGTATAACAGAGGAGAAAACCAGTGAAAGTTCAAGATCACTCCAATATCTTGATACTTGTTAACATACTGCAAGTGACCTTTCACTAAACAAATGGTTTCAACTGCATGCAAGTCTAGATCAGATTGGCTATAGTTTGTGATTGACAAAATATGAGGTTTTAATCATGGCGAAGATAAAGCGCACACGGCATTGAAAACAAGTTTCTATTCATTGGATTGTTGATTCAATTCAGCAGAATAATAATTGTAACATATTCAGAGGTTCATTCAGCCTGAGAGTTCTTGTTTTTTCAATTGTTCATGAATATTTTTAAAATAAGAAATATATTTCAATGAGTAAGTAATAAAGTTATTAGGCCAATATTATAAAATATAATTATGAAGTTCAATTCAGCAGAATAATAATTTAACAGCCAGGGTTCAATCAGGCCTAAGTGTTGTTGTTTTTCAATTGTTCATGAATATTTTTGAAAAGAAAAAACATTTCAGTGAGTGGTAATAAAATTATTATATTATAAAATATGATTATCTAAGTATATTACCATAGCTTCCAGAATAATAGTTTGAATTCATAAAAAGTAGGTCCTATATCACATCCGTTTCTATACATTTCAGGGGTTATTTTTTGACAATTCACTCACAAGTAGCTACTCCTATTGGAGTTTTTTCTAGAATTTATCAATTAAGATCAGTTTAACAATAATTGTAGGATAATATTTAGGGAGGAGAAACAAGTAATTTTCAGAAACTATTTCTACTCTAAACTATTACTTGAACAGGTCCGAAAAATTTATTTTAGCTTTCATTAATTACCAGGAAATCTATGATGGACGTCCTTTCCATATTTCCTGATAAATGTTCAAATTTTGTAGATTGTGAAAAACTCAGTAACCAAGAAAGATATATGAAAATACTGTATATTATGAATTATTGACAGAAAAACATTAAAATTTTTGAAATATAGGCCTACACATTCAATTTCAATGTTAAGTTGAAAATTTCAATTCTAAATCCCCGTCATCCTAATAAATATATAAATCATAGTTTGTGAAAAACTCAGAGATACAGTAGGCTGGATTCCTATATATGAATTATTGACAGAGAAAAATTGAAAACTTTTAAATAAACACATTCAATTTGAATGTTAAGTTGAAAATTTCCATTTATATCCCTGTCATCTCAATAAACCAGTATTTTATGGCTAGTTCATAGGATGTACAGAGACCGTAGGTGTAGGTTAACGCAGTGTGTTGTACAGCAAGATCGTTAGAACAGTTTTAACATCATCATAACTCAAAGTTGATGGAGCAAATCACAGTTTGTGAGACAATAAAATTTGTCGCTTTATTAGAACGAAATAAAAGTCATAAAGCAGTGTCGCTCGACCATCTGGTTATTCTTTGGTTATGGTTTTATTTCAACGGATGTTATCTTTGGTCAGAAAATCATAATAAAAAGAGAACGAACACAGAAATGGGCATGAGGAAGAGGATAATAATACGGATTGAGGCTGAGGATAGTCCAAGAAGTACCGTAACAGATCTATAGTCCGTCAAAGCGAAGAAGACATTCTGGATAGGAAAATGACTCCACCTTAGTTCAAAAATCATGAATTTGGTTTAAAATTGTAGAGAAAAATCATTTATACAATTTTAGACCAAATTGATCATTTTTGAAACAATAATGACCGAGCTGGAGTAATTTTTCCATCTTGCCAGAATGTCTTCTTTGCTTGGACAGACTACCTATATCTCTCTGACCGTTCGTCTATACAGTTTTCCGCTCTGCTTGAGTGGAGCGTCGAGTGAATAGCAGATGTAAGAAGAAGAATGGGATACTGAGAACAGTTTGTATCTTGTCACATTTGTAATATGGCAATAAATTCGACACTCATATAAGGAAGAGCGGCTTGATCGCGTTTAAATCATCGTTTAAAATATGAAGGTGATTACCCTCTGAATCATCTTGCTGGACCTCCAGCTCCAGAGTCAACATAAGTTTGAGTTCACTGTTGTCAGGATTCGATGATAAGATCTAGCCAACAAATTCTTGGTTGTATCAAATACTGTGAGGTATCACATTAATTTATTTATTCATTTGAAAAATCACAATAAAGGGTTAAAATACAGACATTAAATCCAAATCGTCTTTTTCCCAAATTTGAAATAGGAGGTTATGAGGTTAAATTCATGAGATATATTTGTGATGAAAATAAACTATTGTACTGGAAATCGGAGATTATTTCTCTCTGGATTGGAGTTCATTATAAATGTGGAGAAAGGGGTTATACAATTGCTGGGGCACTTTTATTAGCATTCAATGATTTATTTCGGCCAAAAAAATACACAAAGCACATTAGGCCAAGTAAAAATTTTTTGCTCTAAATTTTTCTTAAATTCCAAATTTTCCAGTCTTGGATTAGTGTTTTGACCTGTGTTTTAGTGCTCTCGGACTTTCTAAATTGTGAAGGACTTCCCGAAATCTAAATTACAGTGAAAATAATCAATATTTTTATCATGTTTCCTATTGGCAAAACATGGTTATGTTCGCGAGGTGGAATTACCTTTTGGTCTCCCCACCAAATGAAGCCATACGCTAATAATAATAATAATAAAAAATTAGGCCAAGTCATAATCATAATACAAGACAATATATTTGAATGGGCCTAGATTATTCAAGATTCTACAAAGAGTAGAATTCAAAGTAATTAGAATTACTTTTTTTAAGTAATTAAAAAAAAGTAATTTTTTAATTACTTAAAAAATTAGTTCAAGTAATTTTTCAAGTAATTGAATTCAATTTCAATTTCAATTAGGAGTTTTTTCAATATTCAATTTCAATATAGGAGTTTCACGAAACTAGATACGTATGTATGAAATAATGGACATAAAACATCACTTCTATGATAAGTTTCAATTCATTGACATATTCTTAGAATGAATTCATTAGGCCCTATAATAATTCTACTGAAAAAATAGATATTGGATATTGAGTAGAGTCTTAGTAAAAAGTAAAAATTAACTAACATATTTTGTTCAACTTATCTTGTCTTTTCTTTCTAAAATATACATAAAAGTAATTTTATCTACAATGTACTTATTCTCTATTTCAGGTGATAGTTATTCAACTTTTCTTTCATTCAAAATAAATAATCTTTCATTACCTTGTTTTTAAGTTTATCTGAGACATTCTTCCATTGCTGTACCAATTTTTCTTGGTTTTTGTTGTTTTTTACTGGGATTTTATTTGGTTTCATCACATTGTTCATTAATGTTTTATTTTGTGAAATCATTTGTTCTCAATGAGGTTTGTTTTGGCTTAGAGCTGTAAACCTTTCATTGTTGTAGCACGTTTTTAATAAATAAATAAAATAATTGTTAGTATTATTTGTTCAATGATTTTAGCCTGTATTTTTTGATATTAAGATATTTTACAAGAGAAAGGGAACTTTTCAATTAGTCATGAAACTTTTGAAAAAAAACTGAACATTTTCAAGACATCAATCCTATATTCGAAACATCAGAAAAGTTCAACGAAAGGGTCTATCAACCAATGATAGCAATCAGTAAACATATATGGAGTGTACCGTATCAAAGAAAATAATCTCTGATTAAGAGGATTATAAGAAGAGCGATGATTCTAGCAAAGCAATAATCCTTAGTAGGATAGTCTCAGCTTCGGTTTATTTTTCTCAACGAAATTATGGAGTTGTCTTTTCCTTTTCTATCGTCACCGTTGGATTTACGGCCGACAGAAAAAGTTTATTAGAGGGGAATAATCTGGAAAAAGAAGACTTTCAATCACTTGTATTTATGGCGCTCTGGAGACAAAAGGATACCTCGCCTTTGGGCGAGCGATATTGTCCGATTTATTATAGTCTATCCAAGCAAAGAAGACATTCTGGCAAGATGGGTAAATGACTTCAGCTCGGTTAATATTGGTTGAAAAATTTCAAATTTATTTTCAAAATGTAGAAAACATTCTTATCTACAATTTGAGACCTAATTAATAATTTTTTAACCAATATTAACCGAGCTGGACCCATTCTCCCATCTTGCCGAAATGTCTTCTTTGCTTGAACAGACTATAGCAGAAAACAACAAAGGGCTATAGCGCGCTTGATTCCCATAGATTACAGTCTCAAGATTTATAACAAAACGGCGAGAACGCCTACGTCACATTCCGTGTGCTGAGCGAAACCGACTGAAAAATCTTGACAAATTTTATAAAAGCCATCATATTTTATGGTTGAGGTCTGTTTTACCGTGCTCCATTGGTCCTGAAAGGGATTGTGCAGCACGTCTCAATTGAGTCACATAGCCTGCGGCTCTGATTTTATGCAATTGTTGCATGTTCTGATACCAAAGAAGAGTATTGTTTGATACAGTTTCAGCGAGAAGTTAACGTGAGAGAAACTTGAATAAGTTTTATCAGAGATAATAATTTCCTCAACGTCTGTGGAGATAAAAAACACATTTGTAACAAGGAACGCCAATTATTAAAAAAAAAAAGTTTTTTCTGTAGAAAGAATGTGGAAACAATTTTGTTCTTAACGAGAACATTTTTGACGCAGTAGCCTAAATATAATTTTCAAACAAAAAGATTGGCTAAAAAACACACTCAAGTCAGACGTCACAAGCACAAGTTGAGGTAGGTTTTCATTACTACAAGTTGCAGGCTTGATGCAATAGAAGCATGTAGTTGAATGGAATAAGGCAAATAAAAAATCAGCAGTTGACCAACCATTTTGCGATGCTATATAACTCCGTGTTTCTATAGCATCTATACTACCATATTATGTGCCATATTATGCTCGACTATATTGTAGTAAATGGAAACCTACCTCAACTCTTTTTCAGGACGCTTTGGAATCAAAATCCAGCTTCTCATCAATTACAAATCTACAGTGCTCATTTGACTATACCGGCACTTCAAAGCGAAAAATATATTATTTTTTTACAACTTCATATAAGCTCACTTTGTTGCCAGGACTTCATCTATTCAGTAAAGTTCTTTTATGCAATTGACATTTATTGGCAGAAATGGAAAAAAGACACAAAAATGTATTGTTAGAAGTTGTCAATATGCAATTAGAATTTGGAAATAAATTTATTTATTTATTTAAGTGATAAAAATTTGACATGTGAAAATTCAAACCACACAGTTGAAAGCAACTTTCAATTTTTGATTGCTGTTCTCTTACTAGTTATTCAGATGTTACTAGAAGTTATTCTAGATAACTTATGTTACTAGATGTTATTCAGAAGTTACTAGATATTCAAATGATAAATTGAAAATAAAAGACTCGCTCATTACTAGGGCGGAGTGAAACATTTAAAAACAAATCAGCATTTCCAAACGTTTGCAGAGAAAGTTTGAACATTTAAAATAGGTTCAGGCACCGTTTAGTCAAATAAACAATCTTGTAGCCTGCCATTGCTTTATGACGAGACGAGACCAACTATTGCATTCAATAACATGTTAATCGCTCTTATTGTAGCCTTGAACGATTTGATCTCGTTCATTGAAATAGTCCAGTCTACCGGTAGCAGTCTACTATTATAGTTAAAAGTCTAAATAGACGGTGGCTAAGTTCACTTGAAACAATCAGCCATAACTCTTCTACTTCTATGCTGAGTGAATAAAGAAGGAGTATAATGGACTAATAATTATTAAACGAAGGAGAAACTGGCGCAATCTATTCTACTTTCATTTTATCTGAAGTTTCTAGAGTGACTACTGAGCTGAAGGCTTGAAATAAGGTTACTGTTTCATGGTTAAATTGAAACTCTTGATGTATCAGAAATTACTTTTTAGCCAGAAACGTGGAAATTTTTTCAATGGTGAGAAACTGAGAATAATTCCAGAAGAATGTGTAGTATATTGGAATGTGAATATACCAGCCAGAAACCAAAAAATTGTTTCAGTTTGATGGGAAACCAGGAATACTTGCACAAGAATGTCTATAGTACCGTATATTTGAATGTGAATATTTCAGCTGGAAACAAAGAAATTGTTTCAATATATGATAAAAAACTGCAGAAGAATGTGTTTATTTGGATTTGAATATTTCATGTTTGATAAATTTATTTGTATCAATTTGAAAAAGGTTGAGTGGTAGAAAGGACTTCCTAGACCTAAATCCGCCTAATAAAGAATATTTTCATTTCATTTTAAAATCAAGTAGATGAAGAACCTTTTCGAATTTTGTAAGGATTGAAATTTATTCACTAGTCTATGGGTAGAATTTGAGAAATTATAGTTTTTGAAAGTTCATTGAAGTTTATAAGAAGGAAAATAAACTCATAAAAAAAGTGGTGATTCACAATAACTCTGTTTTCATAATCGGAAATACAGTTCTTTCAATAATTACAAAGGTACTTGAAGAGGAAGTAATTGTCCATCAATATTGTAGAAAAACGTTGATAAAAAAGTGCTCTCTTTTACAGGTGGAAGCAGCTTTGTTAACAAGGATCGCAGGTGTTCTATGAATCACCATCAGTAGAAACCAATCACACAAACTTGAACAGAGAAGTAAAATTGTTCGACATAAACTTGAGCAAAGAATTGAATATTGTCAATGATTTGAAATTTAGAAGAAAAGAAAAATGTATGTTGCAAAAAAAGTTGCAAATATATCTTGTAGTTAGATGGAGCTTAGATATACTCCTTACTTAGATGATACTTAGATGAACTCATTTCAAAATACTTTTTCAATTTCTAGAAGTTTTCCAAAACAAAATATTCACTTCCCCTTTTCTCTCCAATTTTAACCAACAAGCTCACCAACTTCATATTCCTGATGCAAAATATCCTGACATATTCCAAGTAGTTCATGTAGTTTAAGCTTTTAATGTTTAATAACAACTTTCTATTCATCCACACATAATCCAACATTATTATCAACAATTGAATCCAAGCATAATTTATATGTCTTGAATTCACTAGAATTTGACAGATTTTCATCCGTCCACATACTTTTTACACATGTCAACAATGAAGCATTAACATAATTATATACATCCGAACCTTATTACTTGAAAGGTACTTTTTCCCTAGCTTCTTCCTCGTCTGGTTTCACACACAAATGTCAACACTCTAATTTCAGCATAATTTATACAGTCTGTCCAAGCAAAGAAGACCCTCTGGCAAGATGAGAAATGACTCCAGGTTGGTCAATATTTGTTCAAGAATTGTAAATGTGGTATTATAGTACAACAAATTGTTTCCTTCAATTTAATAACAAATTGATGATTTTTGAACCAATATTGACCGAGCTTGAGTCATTTTCCCATCTTGCCAGAGGGTATTCTTTGCTTGAGCAGACTATACATATATAAATCTCACTGAAAATGTATCTCTCCAGTTTTTCCTCGTCAAGTTTGATAGGTAAACCAACGCACAGGTGAAATCTGTGAAGTTGAAGTTTATTCATGACTTACATTTATTATACTCATGGGTTACAGTATGTCATGTATTTGTTGAATACAAATGGGATATAGTCAAAGAAGATATTCTGGCAGAATGGGGAGATGACTCCAGCTCGTTTAATATTGGTTCAAAAATCATAAATTTTGTCTCAAATTGTAGAGGAGAATGTTTTCTACAGTTTGAGACAAAATTTATAATTTTTGAACCGATATTGACCGTGCAAGAGTCATTTTCCCATCCTGGAAGAATGCCTTCTCTACTTGGACAGACTATTATATGAATTTAACAAACTAAAATCCTTACTACAGTCTAGTAAGACTAGCAACATACATGCTTCAAGTACCTTAGGTTAGACGCTCAAACTGAGAAGACACACAGCTAAAATGTAAAGTATATTGCAACGGCGTGTCTTCTCAGCTTGCGTAGACCGTACATGGAGCAGCTTTCCAGACCACCATCTCTAGCCAAACCATAGAAAAGAAGAAATGAACAGAAGATCTCTTCTTTCTCGAGCTTCAACCCCGCCATTATATCGTGAATAGCTCACAGCACAACGATAATTACTTTTTACAGCAGCAGTACATAGGATTTACAGCACGTTGCAGTTAACCTTTTACGCAGATATCTGGTAATTATTTTAATAGCGTTACATAAAGATGACGACTGTGAGTCACATTGAGGAAGCGATTCACTTTTTGAGGAGGAGCTTCTTTTGGAACGAACGGCAACTCTGTACGAGATAATATGTCTCAACAACAACCTGAATTACATTCTATTATAGAGAAGGCTTGAAGGTTGGCAAGTGACAAACTAAGTAGATCATAAGAACTTGATTACTCTTACAGTTATAGTATCAGTTTGCGTCAATTTAAAAATTACAACGTTTTTCACAAACAAATCATTCATTGATGGAAATTAATTAGATGTTTTAAAGTTAATAAATGTGAGTATTTGTTGTATTTGTAGATACGTGGAAAAAGAAAGATGGAATTCCTGGTCAAGTATAATAAACAGTACCTATATTACAGTATATTACAGTATCTATAAACGGTATATTACAGTATTAATATATATTAAGTATTATATACAATATTGTTTATATATTAAGTATTATACAGTATATTACAATCTCTGTATGACCTGTAGCTTATTTAAGCTCTACGTATCCAATTTTTGACATCTTTTTCTTAACGATTTGACCAGGAATTCAATCCTTTAATATACAGCCTCTATGAAAACACCTATTTAGATCTTATCTATGTGAGTTTGGAAAGTTGACAGGTTAAGTTGAAAAGTTTTTTCACGAACAAATTATTTATTAATTGGTAAAAATTATTTACATCTTTACAAAATTCATATAAATCCTAAATGTATATAGTATTGGTGAAAAGGAATCCAATTTTCAGTTTGGTTAATAATTGGAGAATAATTTTTCCTACTATACTTCAACGTCAACAGAATGAATTTACGCTCTGGTAATTAATAAATGATTAACTAATTTTTCAACTGTATCTTACATTGCTCAACTTCCAGCACAAAGTTATAGGGTGAAAGAGTTTAAATGAGAATAATAACAGAGAATATTATTTATCAATCGGTCAAAATTATTTAGATGTTTATAAATTTGATATAAATTCTCAATACATATGGTATTGGTGAATAGCAATCCAATTTTCAGTTCAGTTAATAATTAATGGAGAATAATTTTTCCTACTATACTTCACCATCAATACAATGAATTTACGCATTTATTTTTTGAAATTAATAAATGATTAACTAATTTTTTTAACTGTAGCTGACATTGCTTAACTTCCAGCACAAAATGATAGGATAAAAGAGTTGAGATGAGAATAATAACAGGAAATTGTCCATTTCAAAACTTCTATAATGTAGGTCCACCCTTGCAAGGATTCGATGGGTTTTTCAGTTTTTTCCTGTAGATCAACGTAGAAAATAATTTCTAAACATAAAGCTACTCGTTGAAACGGTTCGAAGATTAAAAATAGAACTATTTTATTTGGTTCCTTAATGCGTAGGCATTTGCTTGCGTTTAATCTACAAACATCATGCAATCATTAACGAAAGAGGATCCACAACCGATGAGATTTTGTGTCCTTGGAACACATTTGATGATCTCTTCATCCTTCACGTTTATCATGCTTGCTATTGGTTCAAGGTAACCCGAATTGTGAGCTGATATTTGCAAAAGGAGATAAAAATATTATTCCCATCCAAACAAACAAAGTAATGAGAAATTGGAATGATGAGTTTACCTTCAAAACTGACCTTCCACGAAGATTTCGCAGTATGAACTTTTCTCTTGGGCCTGAATTAGTCTAAGATTCCTTTCTTCTTTGATCTGTAAAAAGAGGTATCATATAAGTTATAGTCGTGAGAATCTTTCAATTGCATTGAGCAGAATAGAAGGATTTTCAATGAGACATTTAAAAGGAGGCATGAAGATGAAAGAAGGGATTGAAGAATATAATTATTATGAGGGAGCTGAAAGAGAATTAGGTTCAGTCTAGTTGTGAAGAAATGAGGTAATGAAGATTCTGAAGAAATGTGAATAATGAATTCAATATAAATAAGCGACTAATAATTATAAACTTGGAGAATCTTATAATGATTTTATGAAATGATCGGAGTTGATTCACCAAATATCTCAATTTGAATAACAAATAATTTGATACGAATAGAAGCCATGATATTTAACATGAAATAGGCCTTCACTTCATGTTAAATTTATCAACAAAGTAAAGTGGTAGAACAACAAAATAAACGGAGAGCTTCCTTTTACACATATATTATAACTGTAATAGGAGGTATTAATTGAAGTATTGAGTATTAGTTCTATCGTGATTTATTTGAAATCTTAATGGAAGAGAACTATTAAGAAACTCACGTCTTCTGATGCTTAACAACCAAGAGCTCAACTACAAATGATTGTCTTCTTACAAACTATTCTTTTAATATACTACTATACAAACTTGAAATAAAATCAGCTTATTTCAAAATGGTAATTCATTCAACACAGACCTGTTATATTGATACAGATAATCAATTCATAAATCTTTGAGAATGGCAAATAATAAGATCTAAAATATCATTGTTAGCATGTCAATAGATCTCCTCAAAAAATCGTCACGCACAAAAAAGTTAACAGAATAGTCAACACTTTGATTCTCAAGAGGCAAGATTGAATATGATATTAGGTCCACCGAAATAAGTTTGACATGTATATGGCTATGTAAACACGTATTGGAACAATATAATGCGTGGGAAATACATAAATGGTATTTCTTCATTGTTCCTCAAGTGGTGAACATTTGAATAAGAAAACATTTTTGAAACAAATCAGCTTGAGAAGAGAATAATTGAATCCTCTCACAGAAATACTGTCAAAAAATTCAGATTTTGTTGATTTTTGAATGATTTATCATTGGAAAAAATGTGTGGGAATTTGATACAAACACATAAATCATGTCTCCTTATGGTTTCTGAGGATGTGAGAATTTGCTGAAAATTGAAATAAGCGAATAGTATTGATTTATATAATGAAGGCGTCAAAGTTATATTATAATTTGGCAATATTCTATTCGAATTATTTCACTTGTACTTGATCAGCATATTTATCACGAAATTATGAGTAACAAGTTTCCATTCAAGAAAAGAAGAAGATGGGATAGTATATTTATGAATATAGTTTAGAGTATTTTTCTGAATCCACTTACAACTATAAGTTTCTCATTATTATTCTAGTAACATACCGTAGGTATATTTGAATATCTAAATTTGAAGACGATTATGAATGTTTTGATAAGGAAAATAAGAGAGATTCCTAGACTGTAGAGTCAAATGATTTGTTTGGTAGAATGCAGAGATTTAAAAAAATCATGTTACTAAATATTGAAGATTCTAATATAAGTACAGAGTCAAACCTGGTGGATAGATTACAGAGAATTTATGAGCACTATGAGTTGAAAATACGTTTCAAGTAAAATTGCAAAGTGGAAAAGATGATCTCACGCACATGGACAAAAAATTGGAAAAATCGTAAATAATAAACCAAACTCTAAAATAAGGTAGATATCTATTCTGGTTTGTGGGCATAATTTTCGGAATTCTTCTCATTTGATATGTTTAGATATTCAAATGCGAGATATTTTACATCTTCGTTCTACAGGCCTACACTAAATATCCTTCACATGAATATCCAGTTTATCTGCATCTTAGAACCTGGAAAACCTAGATATAAATATGACAGATCCTAAACTTGCATAACTTTTCTGTCAAATTTCTACTGTAACATCCTACAGTTGAAAATTATGAGCATCTATTGACAGGCATCTAGCCAGACTAAATCTTAGATTAGCTTACATAATATACGTAAGTTTTATCTGATATCACAGCTAGGTAATAGCTTGAAAACTCAACTAATATTTTATACAACAAATTCATCTGATATTGCGTAATTTATAACGTGTCAACCCAAAATTATGATCAAATCTTTAAGGATGAAATCTTAATCGATAGAAATTTAGTATTCCATGTAGGAGGTTATCCAATCTTAGTGATTAAATCATGTTCACAGGTTTCCTACTCGAGAGTTATTTATGCTTTTTTATCTTCAACATCTTCTCTCAAGTATTCAAGCTTTTTCCACCTTCTTTCAACATTATGACATTAAAATAATACTAATGACATCCTCTTCGGATGAATGTGTCTAACATGAGACACGTCATACAGATGACGTTCCCATGAGTAGTATGAGTTGTTTTTGCTAATAAATTGAATACCGTAGCTGTTTTTGTAAAAATTTGAAATGAAGATAAGTCAAGATTTCCACTAATTTCACACCATGTAACATCGTTAGGAACAGGAAGAATATTTTCTCCTTTAGAATCTAACAAAAAATGAGCATTAATGCTATACATTACAATTAAAAGAATCATAGGGTTTAAGGAAGAAAATTTGCATTCTATGAAATTCAATGGAATTTAGCAATAGTGGATATTTATTCAACAAGTATCACTGATAATGAAGTTTTTGTCAAAAGATAGTTATAAGATTAAAGTACATAATATGAGCACATCCACAGATATAGTCTGTCCAAACAAAGAAGACATTCTGGCAAGATGGAAAATGACACCAGCCTGGTCAGCATTAGTTCAAAAATTATAAGTTTAGTCTCAAATTGTGGGGAGCGTTCTGCTTTACAATTTGAGTTCAAATCAATAATAAATTTTTGAATTAATATTGACCGAGCTGGTGAAGTTTTTCCATCTTGTCAGTATGTCATCTTTGCTTGGACAGACTAAGTTATATATTATCTATTATTATATATATCTATATTATAAGTTATTCAGTGAAATAATTATTTATTTAATAGGAATCACAAATAAGCAAGTTTTATTTTCAATAGAATTAAAATATGATTAAACTACATTATATAAGTGTATCCACAGAAATGTTATCTCTGCTCACTAATCGCTTAGGCCTATCTATGTTTTCTGTAAGTTATTAAAAATTTATTCTCTTTTTTCATCATCGCAAACAAATATTCTCCAAATGGTTATATTCAATGTGAGCTGATATTGCAACAGGTTCTGAAACCATCAGGTAATTCCAATTGATTCTGGAAATGATACTATTCTTTTCAACTAGAGAAACTATCAGGAAAACTATGGAAAAAGAAGCAGCAGAAGAGAAATTGAGAACAAATTGATTTTTGAAAACAGGTCAGTAGAAATCTTCAAAGAATCCGTTACTTGTTAAATTGTTATTACAAACATAACCGTCATTTAGTTAGTGTGGGCGTGACTCATTCAGTTCCCATTGTATATAGTCTGTCTAAGCAAAGAAGACATTCTGGCAAGATGGGAAAATGACTCCAGCTCGGTCAATATCAATTCAAAAATTATCAATTTGATTTCAAGTTATAGATAAGTATGTTTCCTACAATTTGAGTCTAAATTTAGAATTTTTGAAGCAATATCGAACAAGCTGGAATCATTTTCCCATCTTGCAAGAATTTCTTCTTCGCTTGAACAGACTATACTTGTAAGAACATAGTTTGGCAGATTCACTGCTACTGTAAAAGTATATACTGTAATATAAGTAGTAAGGTATATAGTAGACCGAGAATGCCACTTCTACATTCAGAGGACAGTTTCGCTAATGATTTTTCTATTTTCTGCCGTTATTATGAAGCTTCTTAAAAACGACTTAAAAAGAAAACCGCCATGAAGAAGTATTCTAGCAATCCTCTATTAAATTATCGTCAGTATTGCAAGACATTTGTTATAATAAGTTGGGACTGAGCAGTTTATCAGCCAAAGTAGCAGTAGCAAATAATTTGCATGCAAAAACGGCAAGATTGCAAAATCTGCAATAAAAGTGATGAAGAATTAAGGTGAGAGTTACACACAGTAATAAAGATGTCATAACATTAAGTGCTAAAAAACTTGATAATGAACAGTATATAGGTATACAGTATACATGTAAACTTACAGTACATTTTTTGGACTCTCATTGCTCAAAGTGGTTTCAAAATTTGTGATAACATCTCGTAAGGTTTCCAGTACAGATATTATTTTTAATGTTGTTTAAAGTACTAGGCCTACTATGCTCGTGTTTGGTGTAAGTGACATAAAACTTTTTTAATGGTTCTTTTGTCAATGAGTATGCACAAATGAAAGTAATAATTAGTCCCCTAGTTTAGCAAAAGTGTAATTTAATTATCAGACAATATACTAAACTGATTGAATGATGAAAATTAAACACGATTATCGAGAATTTCTATCACAAATAGGAATTTTAAATTAGCGATAATTTAAATAATTTTATATGAATAACTGTACAAATGTTCGTTTAAAAGAAACTTTATTCAAGTAAAGCTGATACAAACTTTGACTGAGATTGTTGAAATAATCTATACGAGTAACTGTACAAATGTCCTCTTGAGAGGAAATTTATTCAAGGGAAGCTGTTAAAGTTTAGAGGAATGATTTGATAAAAACATTTTCATAAACTTTCGAGGTTCAATCTCCTTTCATAGAGAAAATTAAAGTTATCAGCATTCATATCTTATATTCATGGATAAAACAAATCTCATGGTAATTTTTCAAAATATATTCATAGCAATAAGCAAACCAACTCATATAACCTGAGGCTCTAGTTGAAAAACTGATACATAACAAGATAAAATTTAAATTAAATCACTCCACATAATAACTGCCCTGCAGTTGTACCTACAATCATTGCTTATCAATAAATTGCAATCTTTGGTGAGATAGAAAAATATCATTCAATTGTTCTAGCGAGTTATACTTCAATAAAATGATTGGTAAGGTAGAAAAAGTTTCAATCAAATTATTCTAGTGAATTGTACAAGAGAATCGTAAGATCAAAAAATATTATTACAATCGTTCTTATTATCTCAATTATAATTGAAGCGGTGTAGTACAGAGGCTATGCCAATACTCTTGTTGTTTTTGTGTTTCTTAACCAGCAATAATCATGACCTAGATTTTTCAAGAATTCAGCGTTATTGAAGTCTGCTGATATAGATCCAGAAATTGAGTTGTATATCCGAAATAATAACATTATCACGAGGAGTTATAGTCTGTCGAAGTAAAGAAGACCCTATGGCAAGATGAGAAATTGAATCCAGCTCGGTAAATATTTGTTAAAAAACTATTAATTTGGTCTCAAATTGTAGGAAACAATCTGATCTACAATTTGAGGTCAAATCAATATTTTTTGAACCAATATTGACCGAGCTGGAGTCATTTTCTCATCTTGCCAGAGGGTCTTCTTTGCTTGACAGACTATATCTTTGGCTGGGCGGTTACACCTCTCTGCACTGAGGGCAAACCAATAATTCACGGACGGACCTAATTGACTTTGGATGCAAGATTTTGAAGGCCGAGCAGTGAGATCACTACTTCAAATTCACATCACAACAAGAGCTGACTGAGGTAACGGCATGAACAATATTGTAATGACTCAACATCATCATTGACAGGTTAAGGCCTGCTTAAGATGATGATGTCAACTTTTGAAAAATCTGTGAATAAAGTTGAGATTAATTAGATGCTATCCTGAACTGCTTATGAGTGATGCGAGAAATCTAACACGATGGTAATGGATTAATTGATAATAAATCACTGAAAATAAAGAAGAGATTATCTAGAAAGATCTCCAAACTATGATGATTTTAATGCCAACTTTTAAAAATCAAGCAATGAATAAAGTTAAAAATAAATAAAGTAATAAATAAATGAATAATATAATTTATAAATAAAGTTAAACTTGAATAAAAATTCACTTTATAATGGAAATTAATTTTGACTCACATTGCAGTGACTCAAGGTTCGACCTGTTGTATTGTAATCTTCTTCTGAGTTGACTGTTGAGCAATGTGAGTAAAAATTAATTTCCATAATAGAGTGCATTCTTATTTAAGTTTGAATTTGAAGTGTAAATAAGAATGGATACACAACACCATAATAAAGTTAAGATGATTAAGATGCTCTCTCAAACTATGATTTTGATGTCAACTTTAAAAAAGAACACTTTTATTGAATGCTCTCTCAAATTATTTTTTTTATGTAAACTTTTTATGAAAAAAAATTACTTAGTAACGTTTAAATTAATTGGCTGCTCTCCTGAGCTGCTCATGGGTGATGTGAAATACAGTATTTAACAAGGCGGTAATGGATTGATTCATTATTTTGTTTAGAAAAATGAAGTTGAGATTAATTAGCTATTCTCCTAAACAGTTTATGAGTGAATAAGAAATTGAACGAGGCGGTAATGGATTGATTCATAAAACGGGAGTTATTATTTCTATGGTCTTGGCCTTGTGTATTGCACAATAGAATTGTGATTTTATGGGTAGAACTTGAAATGTTAGAAGTTTTATTGAAGAAATTTGCCTTCTTTTTTCTCATGATCGGGACTTGGAATGTAAAAATTATTTCCTGGAATAAAAAAACCTTCTATTTTGATGTTGCATTCAATTTCCATACTATATCAACTATTGTATTGTACATTAGTATTATACAAGTGAATTAAAACCCATTCTCATTTTATTGATGTATTCTGCTTCCATAAATTTATTACATCTCATGAATTTATGGTGTCTGACAATACAACTTCATTACACCCTAGCTTCTATTCGCTTTCTTCCTCAAACATTATTACGGGATTTTTACTGTGGATTCTGATTTATAGTCTGAACAAGCGAAGAAGACATTCTGGTAAGATGGGCAGATGACTCAAGCATGCTCGTTTACTTATTAGTTCAAAAATCATAAACTTCGCCTTAAATTTTAGAGCAGAATTTCTACATGATTTTGTCTTAGAATCGCTGTCACCTTTATTATGCAATAAGGGGCGGATTTATAATATTATTAATAAAAATTATTGGATTCCAGAATAAGTTACTTTAATGGAATAGATCAAGTCAGTTGACTTTTTATAAGTTACATTGTTAATTTCTTGTTGATATTGATTTCAACACACATCTTTACACATAGCACAAGAAATTACTAGCAGATAATTAGATAAAACATTAAATATTTGGTAATATTGATTGAAATACTTGAGCTGAATGGAATTTCACAGTTTCGAGCAGTTTGGAATTTTAGATTTTAGGTCTTTATAAAATAACATGGAATGAATTTCATTACTTTCAAAACAAGTATTTGAAACTCGTATTTTTGGAAAAGAAAGCTGAAAATTATTAAATTTACATTTGATCCAAATTGAAATCTAAGTTATTTAGATTTATTAACTTATAAATAAATAAGTTATTTTATTATTTATTTATTTATAAAATAACTAATTAAAAGTTACAACATGAAATATTTGGTAATATTGATTGAAATACGGTACTTGAGCTGAATGGAATTTCACAGTTTCACATAGAATTTTAAAATATATTAAAAAAATATCTCCATGGGGAGATACCAGGCATTTCTTCTGCTTGCAAGTTATAAGCTGTTGCATCAAAACTGCTCAATTGAATAGAAAATAATAATAATTGTTTCAATTCATAAAGACAATTTCCAGAATGCATTCATATATCTACTATTACTGCTGTTATCCAGTGCAATTTTTCTCCATAATAATATCAACAATTCGAAAGAAATTTATCAAATATACAGCAATAGTAATAATATATAGCTAGCATTCGTTCCATTGCCAAGAGAATGATTGAATCTTCCAATTTTTTCTGCAGACTTCAAGGCTGTTCAAGATATTATTAAATCATCAGAATTGGCTCTCTTGAATGAGAAATTCGTGATTGCAAAATCAATTCGAACCAAAGATCTGAGTAGAAAGTTTGTTATTTACCTGGACTGCATTAGTCATTCTTTTCTTTTGCTTGATCACCAAACACATTAGAGACGAGATTATTATCTGTTTTCTTGCGGAAGATTGTGTGGGGCCGAATAATCTAGTTACAGTGATTTTTATTCTTTCTGCAGGGAATAACTGATTACAGCATTAGGCGAGAAACAAAGATCACGGTATAAGAAATTGAATTACAAGACAGAAATAATTACGAATTGAATAATTTATTGCATGCTGCATCACTCAACCACAACATAATAGTGGAAAGGAGACTCAAGATACAAAAATATTTTCTCAAAAATTGGGATTCTCCAAATCAAAAATTGAATTTAGCAACGTTTTCTCCCACACTATAAATACATTTTTACATGCCACTATACCCAATTCAATTTTCAAATGTAATTATATTATCCTCTTTATAAAAGATTAGAACTTAAGAACGTTTTTCAATAATTTAAACTTTTGTCATGCTTACAAAATTATGACTCTGTAAGGATAATACATGCATGGGATAAGGTTAATATTATTATTGATATCTATAATTATATTATTCATTTCAAAATCAAATCAAATATTTCTTTATTTTGACACAAAACACAATATATCAAATAATAAAACAAGTATAATCATAAAAATAATATATCATGAAAAGGCCTTTAAATAATGTTTCATATACAGAACGAAAAATAAAAATTTGCCAAAATAAAAAATACTACTTGCTAAATTATAAAATTTGCTCGCAAGTAGGAGTAAGTTATAGATGGAAAAAAACATTTTTGATGCTGAATTCATTCACTCACAGATTCACACACTTGAATAATACTTGTAATAATAATGTGTTTGGCCTATAAAATTCTAATCAAATTATGTAGTTAGCAGATGAATGTGAACAAACTCTCAATATATTCAGGTGGAGGAGAAATGAGCCATTTGGCAATAAGTTTTTTGAAGATATGAATATTATTAACTCTTTTTAAATTTTGGACTGAGAAGGACAAATGATTTTTGAAAGAAAGTTTTGTACGCTTTAAGTGGCCGTAAAAGACTGCTTGCGGCACTTCTAGTGCTATATAAGTGATCGCCCTCGTACACTTGCCTTCTATTCATTTTGATTACTTTCAACATTTATTGATAATATTATTATTCCTAAAATGTGAGAGGAATATTCTCAAGAAATGCAGTTTTTAAACTTGATGATTCAGTGGGCAAACTTGAGGTGTGTAAGTTGAGAAAGTTCAAGATTCAAGTTCAAGTAGAATTTTCAGGCATCTAGGACTGACAGCCTTATTGGTGCCCAAGAATCGAACTCGGAACCTCTGACTATCAGACCGGCGCGTTATAAGTTACTCCCAAGAGCCACCCAAGGAATACATATGAGAATTGATATAAATTTGATCGAATAATTTTGGTATGACACTGTTAAATATTTAAAGAATAGTGTAATTATGATTATGTAAAATTAGAATTATAATTTCAATTTACTCTAGCGAAAAGTCGGTTCTAGTCAAGTGAGAAAATCTGTAACGAAAGAATGCATTTTTCCACCTATAAGAAACACAAGAATTTGAAACGGAACAATCCCGTATCCAATCACTGATCCAAAAAAAGACCAACTAAAAAACATGAAACGCTGAAACACAACTACATGCTTGATTGGAATCGCCACAGTTGATAGACCGCCACTGCACATTCCGGTCTATTTGTCTAAAGCTGGATTAAGCTAGCTAAGCTACAACACGGTTAGGTTACAATCTAATTTGTCCGTTCATAGAGATACGGTTTAATAGGATTTCCTTAACATTGTTCTTTGAACATTCGCTATTTCATTACAGGTGATCAAGAGAGATATTGATTGGTTTTTTGGGTGGTTGAGTAATGCGATTTAGGGAATTGAGGAGAATCATGGATTTCTATGGTTCAACCTGATAGGCTACTATAATAATAACTCTAATTTGTAATGATTGATTTAGAATACAATATTTGATGACATTAATCAGATATGAATTATAAAATGACTGAGTAATACATAACAGAGTTTAGATCTATTCATTTTGTACGTTCATTGTTGAAATTCAAGTTAATGTGAGCATAGTTTATTTGATTTAATTGATGAGAGTATTGAATGTGTTTTTCGAAGTGAATTAATACAATTTTTCAGAAGATAATGTACAGATAATGTACAAACAAATCAAAATAAATCTGATTAACAAATTAGGTTTATACTTATACTGGGGTAAGTTTAAGAGAAATTAATATCCTGTACGTTTATTTAGCTTTCATGTATAGGTAGTCACATTTTTCTATATAGTAATTCTCCCATCACCCACGCACAATTTAAGAGCTTATGTGGGCAGGCATCACCTATGCAAAATGGAACCATAGGCCTATAAACGTTTCAATATACAAAAATATTTCACGATTCTTACATGAGATAAACATTATAAACACGAAATTAAAACATATTTTAATAGGTTTGTCCTAGAATCAATTTTAAATGTCTTGTGTAAGTCCACCTCTTACTAAATTTCAAATTCTTCTGTTTTTTCCCAAATATTCTTCTGTGTTTCTTTCACTTAAGATTTTTGCGATACATGCCTCTCATATCAACTGCATCCCATGTTACAAAACAAACAATCATTCATTACATCTTACTTCAAGTGTGGGCTTTAGTAGTAGCTCTCTCCACCATCTTCTATCTCATTTCCTCCCAGGTGCTGCCACACACTTATTGTCTCTCTCATGCTGGTTGCAAGTCATACAACATTTAATCAGATATTCAATCATTAGCGGTTTCAGTTGACTTGTGCCTACGATGCCTGATAGATCATCTATGGTCCGTCCCAGCAAAGAAGACATTCTGGCAAGATGGGAAAATTACTCCATCTCGGTAAATATTTAATAGAAAATTATAAGTTGTAGATCAAATTGTAGATCAGAATGTTTACTACAATTTGAGACCAAATTTATAATTTTTCGACCAATATTTACCGAGCTGGAGTCATTTTCCCATCTTGCCAGAATGTCTCCTTTGCTTGGACAGACTACCTACGATGTCTGATAGAGCATCTACTTTGATTATTGACTGTTGACGGTTTACTGGGTGAGGTAGGGTGTTGCATAGGAAGTAAATATAGAACTTCTCGGGCTGAGTAAGAAAAGGAGTGGGCTCTAACTTGCATGCTTCTCTGTCTCTCTCACTATCTCTTTCATCTGATCTCTCTTTCTCTCTCGAATACCGTACACACACTATAATAATTTATACACTTTGAGTGGGATCCCAGTGTTTTTTTATGTTTATTTTTGCTGTTGTTATTGTTTTTGGGCGTTCCCTTTTGGTGCGTTATTTCGTAACTAATTTCGAAAAGTGTGCTTCATTGTGTTCATAACAACGCTTTCAAATTCTCTCTGAAACACCTTTTGAGCAGCCGTTTGATCTTCTGGTAGAACCTGGGATTTGAATTTTCAGCTAGTGATATAGCGGCAAGATTCCAAGACTTGAACTGTGTCTAAGAACTGTGTCTTGGCGGTACTGTACATACGCTAGTGCAGCTGCAGAGCAGTAA
Organism: Sogatella furcifera; assembly: GCA_017141385.1. Classification (NCBI taxonomy): domain Eukaryota; kingdom Metazoa; phylum Arthropoda; class Insecta; order Hemiptera; family Delphacidae; genus Sogatella; species Sogatella furcifera. The sequence continues at coordinate 21,976,378 of CM029555.1, forward strand.
CTGCAGCACTACTGCATACTGCAGCATACACTACATACACTACTTTTACTGCAGCTGCAGTTGTAGTAAAAGTTGAATCTTTTGTGTTTTGAACCCATATTGCTTTGAGAAACTGATTTGTAACACATCCACATGAGACGTGTTATTTGAAACAAAGAGAAATAGGAGAAGATTTCAAGCATTAGTTGAGGTGGACTCAAGAAATATTTCTACGTCATTTTCGGTTTAAAGAATAATAGTATTCAAGTTAATGAATAAATGTGACTAAGATTGTGATAATTATGAAAAATGAGCGAAAAGAAAGAGAGGATGAGGTGAACTTCAAGAAATTTGAAAAAAAATCACTACAAGATGAACAAGGTCCTATAAATTACAATGGTCAGTTTGATTATCATCCATGCAGCATAAAATGCTCAAGAAACTCATGAAAATCAAGAAAACGTTTCCATAATAATATTTTCAAATAAACCAACCTCCTAAATTTATATGATCAGTTCGACAATAATTATTTATGCCTCATAAAAGTTTCCAGAATGCAGATAGATATGAAAACCAAGGAAATGTGATTTTTATACTCCTGTTGGTAGGTTTTATGGAGCTTCTTGGACAATGAGATGATCCTTGAAGATGCTCATCAGTTAAACATTAAAATTGAACCCGATGTGAATAACAAATTTATGGCATTTGAATCCATAGAATTGAAGTTACTGCTTTTCAAAAACAAAATTGCGCATTGGATAAAAATCCTCACCAGATCTTACTTGCTATTGTCATTAAAGTGTCCATGAGAGGCCTTGAGTGATATTTGTTATCTCCTTCTGAGCAGCTACTAGATGATAACAAACAATACCATCATCATTAATAAAAACATGGTTAACACCACTATTTGCCAAGTTATTACCACTGTAAAATTATAAAATTTAGTGAGCCTGTTTTTCGATTCCTTAATATTGTATTTCAAATAAAATGAATCCTAATCAGCACCTACCACTAGAACTAGTCTATGAATTCAATTTAAATATCTTATGGTTCTTTTTATCATACAAAACTCTTTTCCAATAAACTTTACAAAGCTAGAGTTTTTAGTATTCTACTATACTACTCGAATTTGACATGACAAAATATCTATTTTAATTAAAAAAATATCAATTTGATAGTTCATCCATGTAAAACTAGGATGAGCAGGATCTTAGCTTCAATTGGGGATTTCCAAACGTTTGCTTCCAAGACCGAATCTATAATTTCGATTCTCGATTTTGAAAATGTCCTTGTAAAAAGTTCACAATGTATCTATTTTATCCAAATACCAGGTCATTTAATTTGAAGTTATTTGGTATTCAGTTTCCGACCAACTTAAACTTGACAGATGAGAGACTCAAAATATAATAGTAAATTGAATCAATTCTTTTAATGTCACTTTTTGTGCCATATATGAATTATTTCTTGAGGATTCGTTTGATTGCACTCAAATCGGACATTATAATAACATCCTCCAAAATTGTTCAGAGCCATAATCACATTAATTTGTAGATAATTATACCAGAATGACAGAGCTGATGACGGTGGATAAGAATCATTTGTAAATTTGAATCACACTTCACTAATCTAATAAGTAAGTTTATATCAAAAGCAATGTATAGAATATTAATCTATACAGATTGGTTTCTTAGTTTGGGAATTTTCTGCACTTGATAATTTCTATTCTACATGATTGAAATTGAGAAAGATAAATCAAAGAATTGTGCCAAAAATCAAGAATTTCTTTGAAATTTGTTCGATTGCACATTGGTGATTTTGTTACTTGGTGATTATGTTGCAAGTTGCAAGCAGGAATGTTAGATAACACTTTGAAAATCATTACACTTTAGAAGGTGTATGTCCAGCAATAAATTAACAAAGCACAAAACATTTCTTTCTTTTCTTCACTGTCATTTTATCTTCTCAGCTGAGCTCAAGAAACATTTCTGAAATGACCGTTTAACCAGTCAGCATCTTCTGTTAACAGTATTGATCATTACAAAGGTCGCTTGTCCTTTCTTTAAAGGCCAATACCTCTCAGCTCGTTTATTTCCTTAATCGTCCTTTCTCGTCTTTATAGCTGTCCAAGCAAAGAAGAAATTCTGGCAAGACGGGAAAATGACTCCAGCTCAGTCAATACTAGTTCAAAAGTTATGAATTTTGTCTCAAATTGTAGGAAACATTCTGATCTACAATTTGAGACTAATTTTTGAACTGATATTAATCAAGCTGGAGTCGTTTTCCCATCTTGCCAGAATGTCTTTTTCACCGAGATGAGTCATTGGCCGAGAGTTTCACGTCTATTAAAATTACACTTCGAACCGCATTCCAGCTGAACAGCTCTTCTTTTTACATTGATTTTTTCTCTCCTTTTGTTTTCGAATGACTTTTTCAAACGATCTGCATAATTCTGCCTTGTCAGGGTGCGGCAATGATATCTGGAAATTACTGCACTTCATAATAATCACCTGTTGCTGTATCGTCAGAAAAAATTCTTCTCGCCTGTCATTCAAAAATATCAATCCCACAGAGTTATTTCCCATTTTTACTGCCACACTTTATTGAAAATTATATATAATTTTAATCAATTGTTGATGCTGGAATAAAACTTGAAGTTTAAACGCTGCGTCGACCTTGCAGTGGAACAATTATTGCCTTTTTTGAACGATATGAATTACTTCAGTTGCCTTTTTCATTTAAGTGAATCGACCAATCAATCAATCAATTTCATTAGTGAGTAAATAAAATTACAAGAATAGCCTATAATTTTATAGTACTTCATTTTTCATATATAAGCACATTGAAAGCCGTCAACTACTTCTATTTTCATCTACATGAATAATGAAAATTACAATCCCGATTATTATTTCCAATAAATTAACATTATATTAAATTAAAATAAAAACTTTATACTGAAATTACTTAAGTTTTGGCGCGACTATTGTTTCGTGCTGGTATTGCACATTATCAGAGGGTTAGGCTCTACTCAAATTAACATTCCCTTGTGAATTTTCAACTACTAACTTAGATTCTTGGAAAATTAATTTTCAATTAAATTAAAATTAATCAATTAATCTCATGAGATTGGATGATTTTCCTATCACACCTTACACAATACAAATATGATTTTTCATTTTTCTATTTCAAGTGAATTTGATTATTTGATGATAGATAATTTATTTTTATAATTGAGGATTTATAAAAATAAATGAAATTTATATTTTTCTCAAGTTTTTTTCCCCAATTGAGACTACGTCTTGCATCTACATTGACGGTAGTTCCATTGTAAACACAGCCCAAAGTGTAACTAGCATCTGCGGAATTTAAGTACTAACTTGGATATTGTGAACTGCATGTACAGTATTGGTAGGCTAGTTGTTGCTCACTAGAAAGGAGCAAACATATAAAAAGGTTGAGACTGTGAGTTTTGTAGAAAAGTACAGGATATGTAATATACACTGTATAGTACAGTAGTGTATTGGATATTATAATAATACAATACTGTGCTAATCTAAAGAGAAAAAGAATAGGCCACTACATTTTTACAAACTATAAAGAGACACACACTAACAAAACGGTGAGGTAGCTGAGTATGTAGCAGGATGGTGGGCTGTAGTAGCCTAATATATGCACCACAATGGAAACTATGACAAACTATACTATAATGTAGTGGTGCAAAAAGTATAGTAATATTGAAGAGAAATAATACTGTATTTTTGCTAACTAGAAAGAGACACACAAATGAAACTGTGAGATAGTAAGCAGCAGGATTACAATCCTGTACCTATTTATATATCCTGTACGTAATTTATATGAAGATACGTTTCTTCAATGAGAACTTTAACACTATACAATAGTGTAGTGATGTAAAGACGTAAAGAGTCTTAACTACACGTGAAGGGTAGTTGTTTAAGAAAAAATAATACTGTATTTTGCTTACTAGAAAGAGACACACACAAATGAAACTGTGAGATAGTATGCGGCAGGATGGTGGGCTATAGGTATAGTAATAATTATTATGTAAGCTGAGAACTATACTGTACAATAATAACTATACTATAGTGTGAATTGCAATGAAAACTATAACTATACAGTAGTGTAGTGGTGTAAAGAGTATGGTTGTTGCTAACGAGATGTGACAGTAGGATGAAACAGGATGCATGCAGAGAATCGGTAGCTACTTCCGTTGCTCGCTTCCAGTCTACAGAACGAGTTCACCAATTGCTAGCTCAGTCTGAGCTAGTAAAGTCAGTCGAAGCAAAGAAGACACTCCAGCTAGATAGGAAAATGACTCCAGCTCGGCCAGTATTGGTTCAAAAATTATTATTCTGGTCTCAAATTGTAGAGTAGAATGTTTCCTAAAATTTTAGACCGAGTTCAAGATTTTTTAAACAATATTTAATGGGCTGGAGTAATTTTTCCATCTTGCCAGAATGTCTTCTTTGCTTCGATAGACTATAACTGCTCCTTCAAATAAAGAAGGCGCCTTCCTCAGTACACTAGCTACTCTTTCTTCTTACTGCTGCTTATTACTGTACAATAGTTCTCACTCTCTTCTTTTCCACCATCTATTTCTTTTTCTTTCTCTTCTTCTTGTAAGAGGTCTTCATCTCTCTCTTCTTCTCAATACCACACTCAGTTTTAAAATTTCTATCCCTAGAATAATATAATTAACAAAACAGATCTAACAAGATCTAACTCGTGAATAATTGATCATCTCATTTATTTTTGAATACAATACACTCATGATTTGAAAAATTGCACAGACAATTTAAAACAACAGTTCAACTGTATTTACGTTTCCTCCCAATTTAAAGAAATTTTTGAGGATGCTTCTCCGGAACTAGATCTCTTTCAGATCCAGACTCATTGAAATTCATTTTCTTTTGAGTTTACATATTTTTAATAATAATAATAATAATAATAATAATCATCATCATGTTTCTGTTTGAGCTATGATGTGTTATCCACTTATTTGCTGATAACTGTCTCTTTGTTCTATTCCAGACAATTTTGTGTTGTCTATTTTTCAACAACATCAACTCATAAATGTTCAATTAGTTGAATACAGCACTACCACTCATGCTACTTTAATAAATTGAAAATCCAAGTGGAGTAGCATTGATCAATAATTTACTTCAATTTTGTTAATATTTCATTCAGCTCTATTTGAAAATTGATCTAATGAGTCGAAAAATATTAGACATGCATAGAACATGTAAAAAGGTACCTAATTTCATAAACTTTTACTTTATAAGAATAACCTACCTATTTAAAAACATATGTTGTAGATAGTAACTACATATTGTAGTTGATATTATTGTCATTTTTATTTCTGACCACTACTCTAGATCATTTCAAGATTTATTATTTTAGATTGTTTCCTATCATCATATTATTCTTTTCTACCTTTTATAACTTCTTACTATTTCTTCTGCATCAGATTCCGCAACTCCTCCTCCACTTATTCTTCCGTTTACATCTTTCTTTTTTGACAGTTTCCTCAAAATTTCTTAAATTTTTTCAACATTTCCTTCTATTATTCCTCCTCATTATCTGATTAATTCCCCATTGCACTTTATATTCTTATCACTCCAGACTTCTACTTCTTTTTTTCTCCATTATCTTGTATTCCACTTCTTCCATTTTTTTCTGCTCCTCATCCTCTACTTCCTCAACTATTCACTCTCCACCCCATCCTCGACACTTTTCTACAACTAAACATCCACTTCTCAGTCCATACTTTCTGATACTTTTAAATTCAATCCACCCGACCCCAGGGTACCTGTACTTCTGTTTCGGTGAAATACGTTCTCCGGCATACTTTTGTCAGCGAGTGTACCTAGTCCGACATCCACTTCCGACACGGACTGTACTCCTTGCAAGAGATTGCCTTTGGAATGACTCAGTCCAGTGGCTGGGCTGGTAATGCTGTCGCTGCCCAATATTGCAAACTGCAATTGCAACGATCCGTCTATAACAATGTGGAGCATGCAACCGACTTGATAAAAGCATTTGATACGTATACTTTCTTGCAGTATACTTTATTTGTACTATAGACCACCTCTTTTACTAGTAAAATTGTGTAGTAATATAAGTGTTAGTTATGAAGTAGCCTAGTATAAATTATTGTGTAGTAATATACATAGTGATACCAGTAAGTGTGTAGTGACAATAGTTGTATAGTCTGTACAAACAAAGAAGACATTCTGGCAAGATGGGGAAATGACTCCAGCTCGGTCAATATTAGTTCAAAAATCATTAATTTTGTCTCAAATTATTGTAAAAGACATTATGATTCAAAATTTGAGACCAAATGAATAAATTTTGAACCAATATTGATCGAGCTGGAGTCATTTTCCCATCTTGCCAGAATGTCTTCTCTGCTTGGACAGACTATAGTAATGTAGTATAATGCATTGTCAAGTAATATGGTAAAAGTAGCAGTAATAATATAGTAATGCAATACAGTTTATTGTACAGGGTTATCATAAGAGAATAGTGCGGTTTCAAACATGGTTTAAAGAGAAACCAGATTACTTACAGTTGATTTTGTTCATTCATCTAATTTGTTGTCTTGAACAGTTTTTTGCATCATAATTAAATTCCAATATGTGCGCGCCCTTAGTCGTTTGAAAAATGTCCTAACAAAATTCAATTATTTTCCAAACATTTTGCTAACATTTCTTCGGTTATGGCTGTCATTGCTTCATTAATCCTGTTTGTTTAAGTGGTTCAAGTCGCAAATTTTTTGTGATTTAACCCACAAGAAAAATCACAAGGTGTCAGGTCTGCCACAGCATAGGTCCTTGCCGGCTTATCCATGGATCTCCAAATTTTTTTGTTTAAAGCAATGACAGCCATAACCTAAGAAACGTTAGCGAATGTTCGGGAAATAATTGACTTTTGTTTGGACATTTTTCAAACGACTAAGGGCGCACATATTGGAATTTAATTATGATGCAAAAAAAACTGTTCGAGACAACAAATTAGATGAATGAATAAAATCAACTGTAAGTAATCTGGGTTTTCTTTAAACCATGTTTGAAACCGCACTATTATCTTATGATAACCCTGTATAGTAGTATACTTTTTCTTGTTGTAAAACACGCCACCCTGGTCCAACTGTCGTCATCAAGTCAGGCGCGCATAGTTGCACAAAATTGAGTAAATTTAATGCTTGATGTTGAGCGCATGACATCGTTGAAAATAGGCTGACAATAGACCGAGGTTGTGTATCACTGAAGTTAACATTATAGGTTGTTACAAGGCGTCCTCTATAGGGTTGTGTGTTGTTCAAGTTGGATGAAAACTTTGATTGAATGATATATTTTATCGAAATTCAAAATTATTTGTGATAAAATATTTTTGGAAGTGAGAAATTATCAAGTGAAAGTTGACATTGTGGATAGACATAATAACCTACATCTTAAACCTTCATCCTCATCATTCATCATCACTCATTCATCCTTTGCTTAAAATACTTTGAAATCAAGTCACAATTGTAAAGAAAGAATAAAGAATAAAGAATTTGGAGATTTTATGAAGCTGAGTTTCTCCAATGTTCATTTCTATTCAGTCTAGTTTAATAATCTTGTTAAAAAAAAAGTTTCAAGAAACTGTAATATTCAATAATAATCAATTCTTCAATTCGATAATGAACTCATGACACGCCTATAACAACTTCAACTTCTACAGGAAATTTATAACTTGATCAATTCATTTTCCTTCGTGATTTGTTGAAAAAAAATGAAATCCAAAATACCAATATTATAATGTTATTGCTTGTCATCAAGTTTCAATTAATTTCAGTAGAATTTGAACATCTAAATAATTGAGAACGAAATATTCCTATCAAAATAATGTAGAGCAATCTGCTCCAATTGCAATTATTATTAAATTTTATTATTATTATTTGTAGATTCTGTAGTCTATCCTAAGGCTTTATGAAAAGGGGTTTGTTTTTATAGAGCCCTAGTCTATCCACTCATGGATTTTATTAGGCTTTTATCTCACAGAAGGAGATGCATGGATGTATGGATCAAGTTACATATGGTACTGAATATTGATAAGATTACTTTGGGGATGAAAGAAATTCATGAATGTGGATATGAAGTGAATTATGAAGGGAAATGGGTAAAATAAGAAAAAAGAACGAAGATAAATTCAGCCATAGTTCAGGGGAAAGATTTCAAGAACACTAAAAGCTGGAAATGACATCTACAAAGCCACGTGGGATAGAAAAAGGATACGGCAATGATTCTAGAGAAGAGAAAACTAATAAATTTATGAAAAATATGAACTAAACTTACTGGAAATGAGCCGTGAAAGTGTGAGTTACCAGAAAATAAGGTGACAAGAATAGAAAAAGTGGATTAAAAAGCATGTGCTGATAAAATTTCAGGTGGGAGAAAAGGCATGTAGGATTGAGCAGACAACAGTTGGTCAATGCGTTTGCTCTAGGCATAAGGTAATAAATAAGTTGACCACTTAAAAGCATGGCTACACTATCTACTGACCTTCTAGATCCAGTTACAAAATATCATTACGCTCCAATTATCCTGTACTCAGTTTGATAAGCATTAGAATAATTATTTAATTACAGCCAATCACTCAATTAGATTATTCTAAATCATGCGCTGGGATTTCTGTCGAATGTCTGGATTCCACAAGAAGTCTTTGGGCTGGATTTTAATGAGCTATTTGAAAAAATTGATAGTAATCTGTTTTCTTGAAAGAAGGTTAGAGTGGTATTTGCAAAAATTATATAGAATTGATTCTTCTGGAGCATTAAATTGAAAAGGAGGATTGATGAATGCATGATAAGGAGGATTGATTGATTGATAAGATAGACTCCCTGAAATTTGTGAGACCGTAGCTCGTTGTCGATGAACAATCTTAGGATGAACCTACGTTGAAATGATCTTAGAAAATTAAATAAATGATGTAATTGGCCAACTGAAATTTGCGATTAAACAATTGTTTCGTGTCACTTATATATTAATCACTGATAAATCTGGTGTTTTTTCTTCAATAATATTTTGAAAGGTGTAAGCTTCCACATCATTAATTGATTTACAGACAGTAAACTGTAACCTTGATACTAATGTCTCTTCCAGTGGCTATTTTTTTCTCTTCAAATAGGTAGATGAACAGATGAATATGAATTCTTATTATGATTATGAATATTGTACTATTTCAACTTTTATACTGGTGTTGGTTAGTAGATAAATAAATTAAAACAAACTGAATTTAAATAGCAGCCAGTCAGATTTTTCCTTCTCATAATTATTATTATTCTTTTATCAGTAAGATCTGTCCCACCCTAATTTTAAACACATGAACATAGTGCTTGGACTTAGTGTTAGGATATTCCAAATTCCTTCTGGCAATAATAGTTTCGGAACCAGCTTCAAGAGCCCCAAATCAATAAATTTATTAATATTAGATATTCAATAATGAAGTAACATGTCCCAAAGTTCGTGGTTTTCCACTATAAGTCTCAAGTAACATTCATTAAATAATTCTACCATTTACAAAAAAAATTGAAACTCAAAATAGCACAAGACTATTCCTCTTCAACCAAAACAGTTATAATCATAACATTGTCTCAAAGTCTAAACAAATTGAAAAAGTCGAAGCAAATGACATTCATTCAATCATTTGACCATCTACAAAGGAAAAAGTAGACATGAAAAAGCCTTCTCTCAAAAATCTAAAAAAACTACTCCTTTTCAACCAGAACAGTTAAAATCATAACATTTTTTGGATTTGATTAAGAACAATGTGATACCAGAATGTGCAACAGCCTTGGGTTACTATTACTAGCAGTAAATTTCTCTT